>CM070077.1:45472262-46672262 GCA_036250285.1 Pyrocoelia pectoralis | reverse complement strand
ATAAAGATAAAGCTAAGGATGCTGGACGGGGAGGCGGCTCTGATCTTAGAAATGCCCGGCCAGGTATAATATCAGGTCTTTCGTATAATTCTTCCAATTCACAATTTGTTCTTCCTCTGTTTTTACTCCTCCAATGAATGATACTTCAACAAAATATTTGCTCAAATATACAATTTCTAACTCTTGATTTGTCTATCATTTTTGAAAAAATGTATTTCTGTTATATTATTATAATATTGATAATGTCATATGATCTAAAATTTATTGACGAAGTTAGATATAAATAGTTATGTTTATTGAGTTTATTCGTCAATAAAATTACATTTTGTATAAAAACTTTGTATTTCGATATTAATTTTTCATTATAAAAAAATTATAAACATTAAATGAAAAGAAGCATAACTTTAGATATGAAAACCAATTAAAAATGACGTTTACTTTTAGCAACATTAACAGTAGGTAAACAAGTTTGTAACAATAAAATAGATTTATATCATTTGATCAAAATTAGCATTTTAGATATGAATTCTAGTAAATTTATGTCTAATTTGTAAATTCAAATAATTGTCATTTTATGCTATAAACTTTTTTCCATTAAAAAAGAATCAGCCAAGGTTGAAAAATATATATTTTTAAACAAAATTAACCACTAAAAACAAAACAAAATATTTACTTTATCAAAACAATATAGGTTGTTCGTTAGTTAAAAATGTAACTTCAGCGCACAGAATCGTCTTATAGCTGTACCGCTAAGACAAAGTTAGCAGTGTTTCGCACAGAATAATAATAAGTAGTTTATAATTAATGGGAAACCCCTATTATAATTACAATTCAACATACAACATAACCGTAAGACACAGTTAGCGACAATTTATTCAATTGTTTTTCGTATATTCCGACTTGTATGTTTTAATTCGAAATAGATTTTTATTTCTTCCTAACCTATCGTAGTTCGGAACATAAAAATTTAACTTCTCTAATAAGATTGAACATTCAATAGAATTATTAATTAGTCTGTGCAACGCGCATAAATCTATAGGTATAACCCCTTTTTGTGAACAATGGTAAAATATTTAGGTGCTTGCGAATGAATTCATAATCCCCTAAAGGCCTAATGTATGGCTAATTCCCATTTTATACGCCATAGTCCTTCAAAGCTTCTCAATATTTTTAAATGCAAATGGTGACCAAATGGTTGTGGCATATTCTAAATGACAACGTACTAAGGAACAATACAATAATTTTAAACATACCATATTTAGTTCTTTAGCTGTTATCCAAATTACACCCCATTGCTTTAATGCTTTTGCACGTATAAATTGAACACGATTATTGAAATTTAATTTTGAGTCAAATAAAACTCTTTAATACAATTAACATTATTCAATGTAATCCCTTTAATCTCATAACTGAATTTTAAGGCACGCGTAAACGTAATGCAGTTGCATTATTAAGCCACAATTGATTCATGTCACACCACAGAGCTATATTAATAATAATAATAATATATATATCCTCTTAAATTAACAAACAGTCATTAACAGAATCAACTTCTTTAAACAATTTCAAATCATCCGCATAAAAGAGATGTTCACAGTTTTTAATAACTCGAGATATAGAGAAACAAGATTGGACCGTAATGCGATCCTTGGGGGACACCTGAAGCTACATTAATCGAATCGGACAAATGATTTTTAATATGCACAATTTGGAAGCGATTATTTAAAAATGACCAAATTAACTTTGTAAATGAAACACAAAAAAACAAAATTTTGAAGTTTAGCAATTAATAACGAATAACTTTATCAAACGCCTTACTGAAGTCAGTATAATATATACTATCAATTTGAATATGATTTTCCAGTTTATATAGCAAATAACATGAGTGAATGAATGAATGAAAGATTAGAAACTGTAGATTGTCCTGTCATGAACCCATATTGAGTTGGTGGAAATGGGAGGCTATTAATTTTTCAAAAAGCTTCGGAATCAAAGATTGGATCCAAACCCCTCTATAATTCATTAAATCATCCTAATCCTAATTAAGCCCATATTGTTTTAATGCCGTAGTCGGCGAAATCATCTAATTACGCTTTCCCATCCTTGTTTGGTCAGATAGAATTCTGCGTTAATCTTTCCCAAAATATGGCAACATTTATTACAAAGTATTGTAATTTTCAAAATGAATTTGTTTGTTGAATGAAATCAAACAACTTACAACATTAAGTAAATTTTTCATTACGCTATGCAGTTTATCAAACATTTTGCCGTTACGTCACCAATTATTGTACTCTGGAGTCAAAATGAAAATAAAGAGATGCCATTAATACTGTGAAGATTGATATTATCGTTGAAAAATAAAAGGTAAAATAGAAGAAAATTTAAAGGATTATATATTGGAAGAAGAAGTACAACTGTATCTCCGTAAAGGTTGTCTAAAACTATGAAAAGTACTTCCAATCCGGAAATGTCATCAATAACAGTAATGTAATGTAATTACAGCCCTATAGTACCTTAGTGTGGAAAACAGTCACACGATACATTAAGACACATGGGGGACAGGGGATGTGATACAAGATTGGTGCAGCCTATTCGGACAAGAACAGCTCCTTAAAAATTCACTCATCGCAGCAGTTACCACGTCCTAAGCGTTGTTTAACTTCCAATAACACTCAGCGGTACTGTCGACTATACTAATTCCAATTTTGGATAGGGCAAATTTTCAAAAGAAACATCTTATAATCAGGTAAATGTATGTCATTACTTGTGTGTGAAAGACAATCATTATGCTTGTCTGCAAAACCTGGCATTTTCCAACAGTGTTGCCAGGTTTCATTTCGTAGCCAAATTCAGCGCTCCGAGTAGCCCAATATAACCAACTTAAAAAATGGGGTAATATTTCAGACTTTCCGATGAATCAGCTGGAAATTTGGAATTTGGAAAATTCGAGATAGCCCAATTGGCGATATATCGCCAATTACTGTCGCCAATTGGTTCAGCCGAGTACCCAAATGGCGATAAATCGCCCAACAATCACTTTACAAAGTAATGCTGTTTGAAGGAACACTATTATACGTGGTACGTCTACGGTACGTAACAAATCAAACAAAGAATGTGCATGCAAAGCTTGGTAAACCAACTAATTTACAACTTGCCGTAATGCAAACGTGCTCTATTAAATTACAACACTAATCAATAGAAATTTTTCAAAATTAGCCTCGCTTGGTTGTTCTTAATTTTACATTTCCTGTTCTTTGTACAGCTAGGTACATAACTAATTCTACACGTTACGAAATGATACAAACTTAACAGCTAATTGTACGTCAAATGGTTAATCTACAGCCAAAATTAATCAAATGATCACAGAATGTAATTGACTAATCTGTCGACGAACTTTAACTGTCTCTTAACCAACAGACGTTGTGTCTTAGAACAAATCTCTTCAAACACATATTCGCCTTGCCAAGCTACCTTCACACGAGCTAGGTGCAATTTTACGCGTAAAAAAATGTTCAGTAATGAAAATGAAAAATCTGAAAAAAGATTACCAGAGAAAAATTTTATAATTTCAAAATTCAAAATCCTAAAAACTTTGGATATACAGACAAGTAGAATAATTTGTGTTCTCAAGCATAAGAATTCTGAGAGGTGATTTTGGAAAAGTAAGGTTTAGTCATGCCTTGTCTTCAGCAATGCCATAATAAAACCTCCCTAAAATTTTCCTATTTTATGAACTGTGTAATTCAAAAATTGGTGTTATTTTTGAAACGATTCCAAAAATTTATTTCCTTTCGAGTTTGAGGGGAAAATGTTCTTATAAATAAAACGCCCTTCGATAATTTTAGACAATAATTATAGTGTAAAACGAAAATGGAATGCTCCACGATCAATGTTTGCTTTCAAGTTAAAACAAAAAAAATGTGGTTATTTTTTCAATAAATGTGAACGTTTCGAAAGTGCTGATGATTTTGAAAAATCAATATCCGTCATATCTTTTTCTGCGGGAATTATAATTATTATCCAAAAGAAATTGTCATTTCTGTTATATTTTAATCACAGACAGATTTTGAATTCCGATTAATGTACCATAAAAATTACGATAAAATTACGTTTAATAATTATGAGCTGTCGCTTCTGACACATATTGAAATTAATTGTAAATAGCATGCAAATTTAATATCTTTTATACGTCCCCACGTAATTTGCCTTTTTTAACGTTTCCGTGCATTGTGAATATCCCCCAAATTACACATAGTCCTAAATAACCCTTTTTTTAACGTAGGTACTTAGGATAATTTGTTCGTGAGTCATCAAAATTTTAGTTGTAGAAGGAACAATGCGAAAGATTTTTTTTTTATTTGGGACGGCGAGATGTAACTCTTAATACAGTTAAAAGCCATTAATTTAGAGCAGTGTTAGAACCCTTAAGGGCCTAATCATAAATTAGTAATCTATTTGAAGTGATTACAAATAGTACAGGCAAATCCCTACGGACCAGTGGATTTACCTAAATGTTGCTCACATGTCTACATAGAATAATTGATTATGTTTGAGCAAACTCTCTCTTCAGTTAATACAACAAGGATATAATCCCTTTTAATATAAGGGTACTGGAAAACATTGCCGTATTTTAATCCACGCAAGCCCCCATTTTATTCCGCATTCGAAATGAATGTGTACTACTAAATTATCGTACACACATTTTTGATATCGCAAACGGCAATCGTTACGTTCATTAGATATTCAAGCGGATTAAGGGCAAATTGTAAGAAGATCCATTTAATATTTCAACCCCACACCTGCTCCCTCACAACGCTTATTTTTAATGCCATTACTTGAAACTTAAAATCTAAGTTTCATCCCTCTATGGTTAACTTAATTGCATTGTTTCGTAGACAATTACGTTCATTATATAAAATACCATTGTTCACAAGTTCAATTTAGATTTCCCTTCTTTAGAAATTCACATTCTAATCCAAAAAGCCACATCCTAACATCCGGTTTCCGTTTTAAATTTTAATACTCAATTATTTTGTTTGCTTTTGTTAATGTACTCTTGCAATTCCAAGATGGATCACTTTCAAACTTAGTATACTTTTCGAATTATTATTAAATTTGTAAAAAGAAGAGAAAAAAGTTTCTATCTAAGATGAAATGTCAAAACAATTTTTGTTAAATAAAGTTTGTATTAAATTACAAATTGTCTAAATTATCTTTTTGAAAAGTTGCAACATTTTTCATTTTACGTTCATTTTAAGAAGGTGTTCATAATGTTTTATGACGTTTTTATTTTACGAAATTTAATAAAAAGTGGATTACGCTGGAAAAGTATGAAAATTTTCAGTGTTTGATTTGATTACGGAAGTCTCATCAGAGCGACTTTCTTATTAAGATAAATAGTCTCCTTAAAACCATAGTCTTACATTTACATTAAGGCGGTTTCATTACGTCTACTTTAATTTTCCAAAAATAAAACATTTTCAACGTGTCATAAATTATACGCACATAAACAAGAGATACTCGGCAGAAAATATTGTCAAACTTAAAGTAGGATTTAAAAAGTTTTTCGCCTGTGTAAGAATACGTAAAATTTCTTTTGTATAAATGTTGAAATATGGTACCAGAAAATTTTCGTTTACAAATGCTTTACTAAAACTTCTACATCTTTTAGGGTTATTTTTGAAAACGGGCGCTATGAAACTTTTTTTGATTAATATAGGTACTTTATCATTTACGCAATTCATCACCATGACTTTCTCTCATTCCTTTAATATTTAAACATAATTTCCATCACAATAACTTGGTTTTGTGAAAAGGGCGACACTTTATACAGGGTGGGTTATTGAAAACGAAATAGGGCCATTTTCAGATCATTACTATTACTGAAGTTACAAAGTTCGAAATACACTCAAAAGTTGTCCCCCTCAAATACAAAATTGACCTGTTTCAGGAATTTTTCGAAAAATAACAGTAATGCTAATGATCCGAAAATGACCCCGTTTCGTTTTGAATAACTCACCCTGTATATACAGATCGAAAATGAATGGAATTCACTTTTCATTTCTCCTTCTGTACTAGGATATTTTCCAATTCTGTACGAAAGTTGACGTCCTTTGTACCTTTTTGGAGAAGATACTGAAACGAGGTCCCATAATTTGTAGCCCAAGTGTCATACAACATAAAAATCTTGGATTAAATATTATTTTCATGCCTTGTAATTTATGACTATATTTGAGGTTACAGGAATTTTTGGCACCAGTTTTCTTTTGAAGGACAGACGGACGAATTTTTTCATCTTATTAGCGACATTCTTTCATTTCAATTTCTTGATAGTACAGTCAATCTGTCGTGAAAAACGGCTGTTTTCGCAAAAAATTGCCAAGTGGATTTTTTTTCCATATATCATAAGAGGGTCATGAGAAAAGCTTAACGCCAGATTTGCGAGGTCCTGGCGGTCTTATTGAATTTTTGAGAAACTAAAAAAGTTTTTGAAATGCATTTTTCTCGGAATAAGTGTGCTTTAGAGAAAAATTTTATTAACGAAAAATGTAGAGGACCTTACCCTCTGCAATTAATGTTATTGAGTTGATGACGTACGACTTAAAATACAAGCAGTAGGTGGCGCTAAAATATAAAAACATAAAAAAATATAAAATAAAAAAATGCATTCTAATTCATGTTAAAAACAATAGTAAATTAACAGATATTACTGTTAATCAACTTACAAAAAATGATATACCATTTATGAGCAACGCACCAATCGTTACCGTACTTCTATTATAGCTATGTATTAGCCTTTCTACAGTGTTAATGGTACATTTTTCACACTTCGGCAACCTATAGCTCTAAAACGAGAAGTCGAAGAAAAAAATAGTTTTAATGAATTTTGTAGGTATTTTTGAGAGGAACAATTATTCTATTTACAGTAGATATTGGGAAAAAAATTTGTCTAGGCAAAAAAGCAAAAAAACAGTTTTTCTGGTACTTTAACGCCACCTACTGCTTAAATTTTAAGTCGTACGTTATCAACTTATTGACATTAATTATAGATGGAAATGTCCTCCACATTTTTTGTTTATAAACTTTTTCTCTAAAACGCAGTAATTCCGGGAAAAATGCATATCAAAAACTTTTTGACTTTCTCAAAAATTCAATGGGGCCAGTACCTCGCAAATCTGACGTTAAGCTTTTCTCCTGACCTCCTAATGATATATGAAAAAAAATCCACTTGGCAATGTTTCGAACAAAAAAATACAGATTGACTGTACTATGAGTTTCTCGACAAGGAACGAAAGTAATTAAGAAGAGCGTGACATTGAGTAACGCTCCTAGGCTTCCATCTTTCATGCTACCGAAAAATGCGGTCTTCGTGGATCTTCTCCTGAAAAGAGTAGAAGATCCTCAAGTAGAGGATGTGAAAAATATTTTGTTGATTGCTCAATGGTTTTTGCCAGTAAAGTAATGACGAATTTTAAAGGTTTTGAACTTCCAAAGAAGGTAACGATTAAATATTTATGAGAGATAACATTTAAAATGTTTTAATGAAAAACGCACTGATGAGAGTCAAACATATCAATTAGTTTAACGTTTAACACTTTTGTTGTTGTTGATTAGTTCAAGTTAACAAAAAAATGGGGGATGTAACTGAAACTTACATATTGGACTATTTAGGACCTCAAAAATGTTACCGACAATAAGTTTAAGGTTATATGCAGTGATATCGCTTTTTATACAGGGTGATTCAATATTCACTCGGCAGCCCTCGGATATGTATCCTATATACAACTAAAAATAAGATAAAAAAAAAGAATAAAACAATTCAAAATTTTAAATCAAATTGCAATGCATTAATTTACTTGTCGTTATTTTGTTTTACTTTGACGTTTCTTTGACTTAATATCATTTATAAAGTACATATTGAAAGCTGGAAAAGCTTTTAAATTAACAATGGAAATGTATACTAACGGAGAATACGTCGATAGGTATGATAAAAGTTTTAGGCGCTTTAATGATAACGTCCGTGCTGCCGAACGTTTAGAAAACGGTTAGGCTTTCGGGATTTTACTATTCTTTATTTTTATCTTATTTTTATTTTTTAGTTCCGAGGGCTGGGGAGTGAATATTGAATCACCCTGTAGATGGACGATCCGAAACATGAAAGATTTTTAGATGATGTGGATTCCAACGCAAAAAGCTGGGCATGATATTGCTAATATACAGGGTGGGCCATTGAAAAAGAAACACGCCGGTGTGGAACACTTAGACCAGTTTCTTAAAAAAACGCTCGGACACGTCGATTTTTTATTTTTGGGGACAACTTTTGATGTCAAATTTGACATTGTCAGATCAACCCACTACCCCCAGCAACCCCTAACTCAAGAATTTACATAGGGAAAGGCAGTCGAGCGACCCCTCATTTGAAGCGTCTTTCAATTCTCTATGCGAGAGCATGGCCGAAATTAGTTTTATTCAATTTTTAGAGACTCAAGAGACCTTTAAAATGATGGTCTCTCGACCACCTTAGTGTAATTTATGTTTTCGTTGGGGGTTGCTGGGGCTAGGGGGTTCACCTGACAAAGTCAAATTTGACATCAAAAGTTGTCCCCCAAAAATAAAAAATCGACGTGTCCGAGCGTTTTTTTAAGACACTGGTCTAAGTGTGCCAAAACAGGCGTGTTTCCCTTTCAATGGCCCACCCTGTATAAGTGGTATTTGAGAAATATGGAGCCCCAGTAGAAAATTGTGGAGGCCAGATATTTGGTAACTGAAGCAATATATATGCGTAATACATATAATGGTATTCAAGCAATTATACTAAAATGGAACGCATTGGCTTTATTGTTCACCTTGTGTTTGTTTTAAACATAGAAGATTAAAAATCTCACGTAACAAGAGTTGAAAAGGTAAAAACGAAGATAAATGCACAAAGTATGAAACCCCTCGTCACTGTGCAAAAAAAGGAGAAAACTTGGAACGGCATGAAGATTAGGAATCGCCCATTCCCAGATATATTCCCGGATTATGTGTTGCATACATTTTCTGGGAAAAAAATTAATGAAACTTACTTAAAGTGTTACAAAATGGCTTACGAAGTTTTTGATTTTGATACAAATATACATTAACGGCTTTTCGGGTTAAAAAAGTTAATATCCTGGACATCTAGAAGAAGCCATTGAGTCTATTTACGGTATTGGCTGCTTTTCAAGGAAGATAGTAGTCGTAGTTTTCCGTTGCCACTAGCAGCAGACAGAGAAGGATGGAGAGTTCCAAGATAAATTCATTATTGAGTGGGACCTGTCAAAAGACAGAAAACTATTGACGATGATGAATATCCTGGACGTCCTTAAATTTGGAAAACAGATGAGAAGATTTGATCGCAGTAGAACGATTAATATACTGAAGCGTACGAGCTTAATTAGTGTTCCAAAGTGCTACGACCTGGAAAAAAGCAACAATCCAGACTTATAACTACATATGTATTATGAATAAACAAAATCCCTATCATTATGAGACACTCTGTGCCACATTTTTAATGTAAGCAACGTATACTTCAGCACATTTTACTAAATTCAGACTTAGCACGTAACGCTACACAAAAGATATTCTATGTTTTAAATTTTTGTAAGTAGAAATACCTTGTAATGTGTTTAGACAAAAAATGTACCTAATGAAACGCTAATGGTAACCGTGGTAATTAACATTATTAGTGCTTTAATTTTTTAACAAGCGCTATTCGGCAAAGTACATGACGCTTGGTTAACAGATCTGGAAAATAGACATAATCCATATGCACTGGTAACCGTTTAATAACCAAAAATACCGTTCGAACTTTATAATTTGTCAGTAAAAGCTTCTACCACTTCTGTGGTAAATGTTCACAATGTTACTCATTTTTTTTTAAACTATACCGTTCTACACTTACGTGAATGTGTTTATTGTCTATTCGAGACAGGCTAAAAGCATTAGTTCATAGTAGGTTCACAAAGACAATTACATTAAATCATCGTTAAGTTAGTGTTACGTTTCATGTTTTAGCGATTGAGGTGAACTTCTTTGCAATTTACTGTAATTTACACTGCAGACATCCACATAATAAACCAATTTACACATTAGATTTTACGATTGCCTCATTTGCTCTCAAAAACAAATGAATGAATCTACTGGAGGAGCTTGGCTCAAAATTTGTTTAGAATACTTCAAGAGTATTCAAAAATTTTACTACACCCTATCACATGAACCACAGAATTGGAAAAGTGGCAGTTGTTCATCGATACTATGTGATTAGGTTCATAATTCTTTTAATATGACCTTTTAGTAGATGGTTCTGGTTAATTTAATTAGTATGTGAAATAAAACTGATTACTTTTAAAATTAATCATAACTTGTTCACATGATTCCTTTTGTTCACAACTGCTCCGCCATCATTCATACTAATTACTGTACCAAACTTTTAAAGAACAAAAAATCAGATTCAAGAGTCTAAAATGGCAATATGCAAAAAATTTTGCTCACAGTTGCTAATTATGTCCTTAATTTCCATATTTTATTTTTTTTTACACAAAATCTAACGTGTTCTGAAAAATATCAACACGTTATTTTCAAATATGGCACGTATGACAATTTAGGAAACTAAACCCGGTTAAAATTACTATAATAAGACGGAGTTAATGTATATCAAAAAACATCTAGAAGTATATCAAAGTAAGAAAACTTTTGCTTATTGACTTGAAGTTAAATGTAAGTGTGGGAAGTGAAAAGTTACTTACGAATGACACAATTAGAGTTCTGAAAGCTCAATACAAATATTAGAGAAATATAAAGAATTTCCATTTTTGACCAAGTATTCTCATGCATAAGCACAAAATGGTTACTTACACGACTTGATTTAGTAAGATTAGTTCCCATTCATTAGGAACGTTCGTTATTGTAGGAAAAGTCCAAAACACACAAAAAACCCCCCAAACGATTTACGACACGTATGTAATCATTTCGGTTACATAGGACTCGTGCCAAAAAAAAAATGCTACAATATTTTTCTGTGTATATTCACCGACTTATTACGATTATCATGGAAACGTTAGCCCCTTTGGGTATATAATTTCATTAAAATTCATCAAGTTATAAATAGAGTATTAGATAAACAAGAGTTCGTGCAAATGTTTTTTCATTACACGCACGATCGCCCGCGAGCTAACACGAATAAAAGGAAAAGTGAAAAATCAAACACGTTAAACGTTTCCCTTTCAAACGTGCATAATTTTCGCGAAATAATTTATTTTTTCTACTGACTAACTTGAGCGTAAATTACAAATTCGCACACGTATCCTTCTATCCGACCCTGCACTTTTCACCCCCAACTGTCCGACACCCTCTGAGCGAACACATGCCAATTGTACTCCCTCTTCACTACAAAAACAGTAGCGCAGGCGCCTTTTATCGTCGGAAAATGTATAAAGAGATCCTAAAAGTTTTCCATAATCTGAAAAAAACAGATTAATCGTACACACAAACGTTTCGCGTTGAAAAATTAAACATAAAAGTTTTAACTACTAGGAAACTAACAAAGTTTGCAAATTCTTATAAACATCATTTTCGAATACGATCCGACACTTTGATTCCACTTTAGCAGCATAAAGGGCTATAATAATATAGAAGGATAGAAAGAAAAAAAAACGCCGTGCTTGTTTACTTCTTTTCCGCTTTTGTCGACCCAGTTTCATGGCAGTTTGCGAATTTACTACACCCGAATTAATTCTAAAAGTTGAAATGAAATGGGGGTTGACATCTTTTATTCCGTTATTTCTCAAGGTTTAATTTTCCGGATTTGTATGCAAACATAATTCTTTTTTATTTGAAAAACTAGTGTTTTGGGGCTTTCCTCCTTTTTATTATTAAAATTTTGATTTTCATCTTTACGCTAGATCAAAAACGGATACGGGAAAACGAAACGTTCAGGATTACTCGTAATCATTGTTATTTTCTCTTGTGTGAAATAATGAACACTCCCTGAAAGCTTTTGGGAAATGCATTTGTGCAAATATCCGGAAAATAGTTTTTCTAAGTAAGATCTCTATATAATGGGCAGCTAATGGTCTAGTAATACTAGCTATAGTATGCGTACGCAATGTTTGATTCAAAATGAATTCAAAAGCGGAACACGCACTCTGTAAAGTTTGTTAGTTATATTTTTCACAGGTGCTTTGAGGCAACGCTTAGATTACGTGATCATGAGAAGTTTTGTAATCTGAGCGAACTTTTCTGCTTTTGCCTAAAAGTATTTGTAAAAACGCACACCCTTCATTTTCTATATTAAAAATTAACGAAACGATTTTATTCTGCACGTTTCGGTCAGAATTGAGGTTGCGGTAATTACAATTTTATGATTAAGGGAAGTTTGAAAAAAGTTATTTTTATTTTAACAAAAATACCACTAACATCGCGTATTTCCGTGTGCTGTAATTGATGATGATCTTATTTAATGTTCTGGGAATAGATTCTGCCTTTTCTCATTTACCATCGTTTTGTGTGTCATCCACATTGACAGATGGTGAGCCTCTGGATTTTACTCCTCATTTAAGTAACTTCCACTCGGTTTATATCGCGTGAGTTAGCTTCAGTTGAAAGAGCAGAGACGAAAGCATAAAGTATTGAAATGGACAAGCAAGAGATACTACATTCTCTTCTAAAATTTCCCTTATACAACGATTCACAGTTAGACGCTCTCCATTAACGACCACCAATTCCGTTCGAGGTCATCCTCCACCGTACGTCACTGTCATTTCAAGATGGCGCTGATTAGATCATTCTTCATTGCGTATTGAAAACCTTAATAACCTCCATCGCTTCATCTCTTAATCTGAAAAAATGTTTATCCATCGCTAAACAATACTTGATTGCATCGATCCTTATTCCAAAGACCAAAGACGATTAAGTAAACATCGGTTTAACTCTGCGACGATGTGTGAACATCACGTTTTACCTAGTGGGTAAGTCAACTTCTTTGAACTCCTATACGGTACGATGAAGCACTTCTACAGTTTTCTTGCCTTTCTGGCTTCGGCAACTGATAGACATGGGTTTCTCAAAACACAACGAGCTCTTCTTAAAATGCACCTCTCACTGAATTATATTCTTCTTCTCGAGAGGGAATTACACGAAAAGAAGCCCCAAGCCTATACGAGAGAAAACTATAAAAAGGGGCAATGTGAAATAACACTAGCAGAAGGTTAATAATACGAATTTTGAGATCAAAAAGTGGATTTAGGAATCCCCATTTCATGATCATAAGCGCCAATTTCATCAATTACAGTTAAAAATTTGTTATAATGGGTCATTATAGTACCAGTACCTACCAATAATTTATGAAGATTTATAAAACATTTTTCCTCACGATCTGAATGTCAATGTTATGTTGAGTTTTGTCAAATTACAAAAAATCACAGCATTTTTAACTGGAACTTATTATTCTGTTGGACAATAAACATTATTATTTATTCATTCACACTTACTTAGTGGTACAATAATTAAATTTATGGGGGATAACATCTAACCATAAATTTATTTTTTAGGAATCTTAAGATTAAAACAAAATTATATTATCTAATATTTATAATTATGAACGAAATTAAATTAATTTAGATTAAAGAATTTTCGGACAATGTGACATGTTTGTAATAAAACAGCTCGTTGTATTATTACAAATAATTTTGGATTTAAATTTAGTGATGTTAAATATGATTCAAATTTACAAAAAATTACACCTGTTGCCGAAATAACAATTGGAGTAATGTAGATTTTAGTCAAATTCCAAATTGCCATCATCTCAATTGCCAATGTTTCATTTTTTCTGCGTTTCTCGTTTTCAGTTTTTATAATATTCGTGGATAATGGCACAGCAACATCAATAATGACAGCATGTTTATCTATTTTATTAATTATAACAATATCTGGTTTATTGTGTGAGACTTCCCTATCTGTTATAATAAATTATTCTATTCCAATATAAGATGTATGAATCAGTTTCTAATATTGGTTCCGGAATGTATTTATAATAAGGTTTAATACTGTTTATTAACTTTAAATTTTTCGCTATTTGTTGATGTAAAATTTTGCAAACCTGGTTATGTCTATAAAGATAGTCAATCGGTGCTAAATTAGAACAACCAGCTATAATGTGCTCTATGGTTTCATTTTGGGAGAGACATTTTCTACCTTTGTCAGAGACTTCCAGATTCATTATGTGTCTTTTGTAATTATTTGTTGCAATGGCACCATCTTGAATTGCGCATATGAATCCTTCAGTTTCTGAATGTAGAAATCCATCTTTTAACCATCTTATGGGCATGTTTTTATTTATTTCTGAGGATTTTAATACAGTTGGATATTTATATTTATATTTATATTTATTATATAAACATTATTATTATTATTATTATTATTATTATTATTATTATTATGTAGGTACTTCGATTGTTATCGATACTCAGGCCAAGCCTGGTTAACTAATCGCACGGATCGAAATCAAGTAACGATTAGTCCTACTAATACATATATCTATACAATATAAATTTGAAGTTGCTGTTAAAAAGTGAACATACTAAATACTATACACATATTATGTTCATTAAATTAAATGACGTTGATAAAACCAACGCTGATCACATTTTAGATAATGTATTTGTTTGAGAAGCCTCGGTGTATTTGATCCCAATTTGTAAAAGCCACGTCCCGTCGACCCTCTTTCCGCGAAGGCATTAACATGGGGTCTAGGACGATTCAGCGCCGCCGTTTCAGCGCCGCCGATTCAGCGCTGCCGTTTCAGCGCCGGGACGTTTCAGCGCCGGCCGTTTCAGCGCCGGCCCATTTCAGCGCCAAGAAGTTTGTTCTAAATTAAATATTGGTATATACGATTTAATTTGGAAAACAGTTGACATTCTTAAATATCATTAAATATTTGAAGTAATTGCGGTTTTGTTATTGATATTACATAATTTGATTGTTTTCTTGGGATATTTCAAATAAATTGCACCTTAATGTGACTGGGATTATAGATAGAAAAGGCAAGGCGTCATTACGAGGAGAATGACGTATTAGAAAGTTCTCAGGATTTCTATTTTCTTACTACTTACTTATTAAGAACCTTTAACAAAAGTTTTATGAATACAAATTTATACATGCCACACAAATTCATAATTTTTTTGGTTTTTATTCATTTATATTTGGTTTTTTTACATTTGTTTATAACGATTTGTTTATCGATTTATAAGAATATAATGAAAAAACACTACAAATTTATATAAAGGCGAGATACAAATAATCACATGCCCTAAAGTCATTAAATTCAAATTAATAATAAAGCGAAATATACAACAATAATAATTATACATATGTATTATGTGTACAGTACAATATGTATAATAATAATCAACTAATCATTCATTTGATAATTGTGGGCAATTCCTCTTAAGTATTCCACTTCAGTTCTGTTTCTGTATTCGGTAACAATACGGAGTATGCGTTCATCTGCATCCCGATATTTTTTTAATTTCATCTGCGGCTGATTACCGGCAACCAATTGTTCGTGATAGGTATCACGTCCCTTTTGGACTTTGCAGTCGGCGATGAGCAGCTTCACAGTTATTATTTGTACGATTATTTCTGTTTATTGTTCGATCATACAAATTCCACATTTCTGGTGGAAACAAAGGTAGACGTCTGCCATTTCCACGTCTATTCATGCGGCCTACGTAGTTATCTTCAAACCAATCCAGCAAAGGATGAAGTTCTTCAGGTAACTCATTATTGAGTGCCTCAAGATAATTATCTAGGTGCTCGATCCTTACAAAAGCTAATGCAATCACCATTTTTGCTTGTAAACAAAAATCTGCATCATTATTATAACGATTTAATAATCCCAACTGACCTATATGTTTCCGCATATTTTGGGATAGATGGAAGAAGCATCCTTTAATAGAAACGCCTGGAAAACACTGAAGTCATTGCACCAAAAGCTGCCTGTTCAAAATCACAATATATGGAACTTGGATTTAAATTTTCTTCCACCTCTTTTATTAATTCGAACATCCTTATATACGTATTGCGCTGCTTATCCGGTAACAGGGCATAAAATATTGGTATAGCACCTCCTAACTTTTCCACCATCACTGTATATACTTGAGCAAACAATCTGGGGGCAATTGTAAATGTACCATCTGCATACCATGTGTCAGATGTCCGCAAGAATTGGGTCCAACTGGCCCGTCCAAAAATTAAAATTCTCGCCGGCCCTTCACCGCTGTCACAAAGTAAGAAATTTTCTGAAATGTTTGGCTGTGGTACATATTGTCTGTATGTTTCGGGCAAGACTAATTCTGCTAAAGTTGTCGGATCTGCAGGAGCTGCGTTTATAGCATTCCGAACACGTCTTACCACTTTCCGCAAGGCTGTGTTATTTGGAAGTACTGCTTCCGAACCTTGAGCTATATTCGTTAAGCAATTATTAATAACATTTACTGTCCCTTCTACAGTATTTTCGGCCCGACGTTTAATGTTAGTAACAACTTGCGCCACTTCCACTCTAGCTGCCGATGAAGAGTGTGAATGATTATTAATTTGTTTAATAACTTCTCCAGCTTCTGTATGAATTCGAGCTTTACAACGTCCCATTTGCTCGCAGCGCCAAAATTTTCTATTCTCGTTAGTTTTAGAGCATTTCTCAAAATTATATATAAAGCCGTCATAGTGAAATTTAGCTTTCCCTCTTGAACTTATAATTCTAGCTTCCATCTTAATGTTTGAATTCAAAAAATTGTACAGTATTATGTTATAATAAGAACGACCACTACCTTTGAAATAATTTAAAGTACTCTTTCTCTTTCTCTTCTGAATGTATATTACACCGTATTTAATAGTTCGGAACAAGCAAAAAGGGTAGAAAATACAATATTCGGATTGGTGGAACATAGCTACAGGAAATCTGGGAACCATAGGTACCAACACGTAGCCAGGTACATGCCAACTCCACAGGACGTAAACGCAACTGAAATGTTTCTGGCTTAACTTAAAGTATGATTGACGTTTTAAGCATAAAATGAAAAGGTATTATACGCTTGATTAAATATAAAGGATTTAAATGAAATTTATGACCATGGTAAATAACTAAATCTAAAAGGTCTGGTTTCGTAGAAATGACTAATTAAAAATAATAATTTCTGGATAATATTAAAATGTTACTTAACTAATGAAATTAAATTATCTTGCAGGCAATTATAACGACCTTCACAAATTTTGTTGGTGGTTCATTTTATTTTTATATGTATAACCGACAATATAGGATCAAAAACAGAATCGGATAAACAAAACGTATAACAATTATACGGACGATAAATGTTTTTCGCATTCGCACTATTGACTACCACCGGAAAACTACACTTATTATTATTGAAAAGTTTCCCTTTTCGCCCAAAAATCTAATTTATATAACGACATTTTTTGACAGAATCGGATAAAAAATGTTTTCCAAATTAAATCATATACATGTATACCAATATTTAATTTAGCACAAACTTCTTGGCGCTGAAATGGGCCGGCGCTGAAACGGCCGGCGCTGAAAGGCCCGGCGCTGAAACGGCGGTGCTGAATCGGCGGCGCTGAAACGGCGGCGCTGAATCGTCCCATTTCCATTAACATGAACGCAGCGTCGCGCATCAATAACAAAAAGAGACCCTATATTCCTAGGCTTCTCCGTTATTATTATTATTATTATTATTATTATTAACACTTTGTAAAAAAATATTGCAAAAAAATTACAATTTACATTTATCGCTATAACAATATGCAATAAATAGCAGGGACGGAACTTCAGAACTTTTATTCTAGATTTGCAATACATTTTGGTATTGATTGAGGAAGAACGTTTCACCCGGAAAAATTCCTTATGTAGAACAGCACTGAAAGGCTATTTCAGGCGATTTAAATTTTGATATGGCAATTGATTTTATGGTCATTATTGACGTCGAAAGTATTTATGTTAAACCAATGTAACCTACATAATATAACAGGAGCTAAATATCAGAACGGATGAAGTCAAGATAACTTGTTTTCAAAAAAGTTGGTAAATAACGCGTATAACATGATTCTTATCTAATACTTAGTTCAAAATCAAAAATTTCATTCGGTCATTTGTTGTTAACAATGAAAGTTAAGGATAAATAAAGTACATATAGCATGGATACTGAAGAAGTTGAAGTTAGGTCAGCCGTGGGTGCAAAATCATAAAAATGATCCTATGATTTGGATATTCCGAGCGGTGCATTTATAGATCTTAATGTTCTAGTGTCGATTCATTTCAAGACCTTGAGGTCGGTATGAATATTATAACTAAACTAAATGGAAAGGGTACGAACCTTGTGTCGGAAGTGACTACAAGTAAAAACTGAAAAAACCCACTGAAAGAAAGAGTAAAGAAGGCACACCAAGCAGAATCTTGACATTGTAAAAGCCTAAGTGGTCCATGGGGTGTAGACTATGTAACGAGACCGAACGATCCGCCATTTAAACTAGCGAATACTCTGTCAAAGTGGTCAGAACATTGGAATAAAAGCAGTAGCTCCTTCCTTTAGTGATACTGGAAAACAAATATGGCCTATCTTGAAAGGAAGGCATTTCAGGAATTCCGGCGGAAAATGGCTACGCGGTATGGTTTAGATCTATTTGTACGACTCACAATTTACACAGTATGACAATAATGTCCCCTAGTTTTTATCCAATCAGCTTTTATTGCTACAACGGTGTTTTGAGACATTGTTAGGTAATGTTTCTGGCTTTCTGCATTAATTGACAGTAGTTACAAGATGATTCTGGACGAAACACTGCTAATATTACTGCCAACCCTACCCTGGGCCCATTACATAAATTTATTCTACAGGGTGATTCATTAAGAATGTCCAATCTCTGAATTGTAGATTCCAGACCTCAAAATATGATGATTCTGCCCAACATGCCTTATACAAATATTGCTAGTTTCCGAGATACCGGGTGTTTAAAGTTTAAATATGAATTTTGATTTTCGCAATAACAATTAATTAATGTGATTAAAAATAATAGACAAGGGTTATTTGATATGAAGAGATCTTTGCGAAAACGGATCATAAATAATAGTTTATTGTTGTTACACATTTAGAGAATAAATTTTTTTTAAATTAAAATTTATTGAACTGTTTAGAAGCAAATAACTCGATAACTGATCGAGTTACACGAATCAAACAAGAGTAACTTTTTTTTGTAGAATCTAACGCTTTTCCATATTTTATTATTAGTTTGCTAATAGTTCAGCCGAAAAAAATTTTTGCTTAGATTTACTAAACACAACCAAGTATAACTAGCGCCCTCTATTAGCAATGCTAAATTAGAGTCCAAATTGGCAATCCTCATGCAAAAAAAGGTAAAACTGCCAATTTTCAAAAAGAAATTGTGAAAAAATAGAAAGTTATTGCGAAAATCAAAATTCATATTTAAACTTTAAACACCCGGTATCTCGGAAACTATCAATATTTGTATAAGGCATGTTGGGCAGAATCATCATATTTCGAGGTCTGGAATCTACAGTTCAGAGATTGGACATTCTTAATGAATCACCCTGTATAAAGAAAACGCTACACATTCATTAGAATTATTTCAACAGTTCTTTGCAACAGTTCTTTGCAGTAAAAATGTACATCGATGCGGTTATGCCTATAAAATTTGCAATTTCTATTTCTCCTGCTAACCAAGCGTAAACTTTTGGCACAACTACACCGTATTGTCTGAGTTGCATGTCTGGATCGACTTGCTATTAAAAATATGTTTACCCATCTCATTAATGCTGCAACCGAATCTTTGTAAGTTTACGGTATGTTCATGTGCTTCAGAAAATAATATTGTATCATTTTAAAATTGTAAAGATAACTCAGTTAAAAAAATGCATTTATGACCAAATTAGTGCCTACAAGAAGGAGTCAGCTGGCTTAACCGTTACAAGAATGCCGTAATAAATTTTCTTTTACATTTAACATTTAACGCAGTTGAAAAGATGTCTAAAAAGTAGGTATCTTAATTACCCTTTAAAAATCAAATGTATATTTATAGGTCAATTTAAAATCCATATCCAGGGCCCTTGAAAATTTATGGTTATTACTCGCTTCTGGGTTCCGGACAATTACTTAATATGGACATAATTCAAAAGGTTCATTTTATGATCCAATTTTAGTAATAACACAGTGTGTTTTAAGACCGATTAGAAATTTATACAAATAGATTGCCGAAAATATCTATCTTGGTTTGAACACTGACTTTTCTTTACAAGGATTTTGCTATCTCAGTTAATTACTAAAGTTTTTTATACAAAACACCTGCTACATGGTCAAAAATTTTTGGAAATGATTTTCAAATGCTAATTAGAATTTTTTTAAAACCGATGGTTCCCTTATACCTACTCGAAAACTGAAAATTTGAAATTTAATAATGCAAAAAATTATTTACGTATCGATATTATTAAATATTTGAAAAAATCGAGTTTTGGCGTAATGTAACTGAAAATGTTCTATACATATGTATACTATTTTCCATACGTCAAAGTGATGCGTGATCTGAGACACTGAACAGTTACCAACTTACGAGAATCATGAGGTGGAATTTATGTACTGAGTGTACAACTAAGAAAGGCGGCCAGTTATAACTCAGAAACTATTTGAGATTGAGCAGTGAAATAAATAGCTATTTATACAACTAGAGGTAAAAGCGATACTTTTTATCACCACACGTGATCGCCACGATGAACAACACGTCGTGTGATAAAAAGGCACTTTTATCTCGTGTTTTATGTAAAATTTTTCGCCTTTTGTTGCAAAATGAATAAATGAACAAAATTTTTCCCGTATAAATGAGTCATATTATTTATCCATCCAGAAGATCCGTTGCTATGGGAATTTATTTCTATAGCAACGAAAGTGAAAGCATTTTATCATTTGTTACAAAAAGTAAAGCAATTTATCACTTCTTGGAAAAAGATTGACTTTTCAAAACTATAATGACATTCAAAAAGTTGACATTTTCCAATGAAATGCGAAAAAATCTTATAATAGGTAAATGGTGGACAAGAGAATACATTTATTAGTCATAACTCATAATTAATACTGTATTTACACTGCAATTTTGTTCGATCTGACGATGATAGAAGAGCATTCTCAAGTTTTATTCTAAAATTACATATAAAATTAATTTTTGCAGCATACTGAAAATTATAAAATAGGTTGGTTTTCATTGGATATTACTAAAATGGGGATTGAACCAAAGAAATGAAATCAACTTTGCTTCCCAAAGATTTCCATTTACTAGTGTGACCAATGTCAATTCTTGCAATATTACTACTATATAAAAAGCAAGTGGTCGCTATAGTTATTTGAACAATTCAAATTTTCATTGCTCTTCTGAAATGATCAATTGTTGTATGTACGAGGAAGAAAGTCATATTAATATCAAAAATGCGACTAAAAGTGAGATGCATGGAGCTCCAAGAGATTTTAGAAGGGAGTATTATCAATATTTTTTAGAGTCCACTTATAAATTTGTTCAGCCCAGTTTATCCTTAATTAGCCAACACTGTACAGTTGCCACTTGCCACTGGAATATTATACTGTTCCTACAGAACAAGAAATAAATTGCGCATGGTAAGTGGTAGCTGACTGGTATTTCTTGGCATTACCTCATTATAGAATCCATTAATTTTCAAATGATCGTCGCCATACTGCAAAAATTGTATTACTAAGCTCTTGAATTTCTTATTTGTGTAGGTACCTACTAATACATAGACTATAGAGTCTAGAGTTGTGAGTTTTGTTTTATCTTAGAGTCTAGATAGTACACTTCATTATTATGATTACGTACTACTTTTAGAAAGATCAATATTTCCTATAACATTTGGGGCAGTGTCATACTAGATATGAGGTGCCTGCACATCTACATATTTGATAAATATATTATTTATAAACATTTATTAACATGTCAGTCGTAAACATTGCGAGTGAAAATATCATAGAATATAAAGCAATGGAAAAATTACGGTTTATAGTTGTATCTCTACTAAATAACTTCGAAAATCAACTTAGGAACCGTTGATTAATAATAAAATGATGGAAATAAATGTAGTACAAATGTAAAAAGTACTTTACTCTACACGTAACCCAAAAAACGTACTCAAACGGTACTGAAATACGTTCTTTCTTGTGGTTTGTTAGCACATTTCCAAATAAAAAAATGCACCGTTCATCCATACAACAAGCTTATGGCGTTGAGTGAACACTCAACGCTTATGGTTTTTGTATGATCCCAAGATTGACATCAACAAAGGAATAAATTTTTCAGAAAATTTCGCTTAGTTTTGAAGAAATTCGAACAAAATCGAAATTGTTTAAAATCATTTTCATTTTATTTTGTACATATTTGAAGGGTTATGGAAAAATAAAAAAATATTTTTCATTGACACTCTTAAAGGCTACTTATAGCAACTTTTTTCGGTCCAAATAAACATAAAAACCAGTGTAAAACTTTCTAATCAAGACTCTGTAGGTGCCACCTTGCACAGATTAAAAAGTGACGAGAAATTTCAAAGCCAATTACTACCCACAACATTTCAAATTCTACTGACAGTTTCCAAGTGAAAAAATCAGTTTACAGTCCGACGAATCTTCTGCAGTTACTGTAAAAGAACTAGTGATTCGTATGATTGCACAATCGTAATAATTGACAATTCACCCTAGAAGAAATTCCATTATTATACGACTGTTGTAAGTTCTCTCCCGGTGAAGAAAAAGGGATGTTTGTGGGCCAATAATGCGGAATCTTAGTTTTAAGGTCTTTTATAAGCGAGCACTAATTATAAATATGAGTCACATCAGCATAGAATTGAATTTTTGAATTTTTAAAGCTTTCGTGTTTAAAAAATTTTGAAAATGGGTCAGTTCAGATTTCAAACAGATTATTACCTTATTTTTGAACTCAATTGAAAATAAACGAAATCGTAATCGGTTGCCATGGAAAATAATGGTCCTTTAGAGGTTAAAGAGAAGTGGGATCATTACGTGACATTAATATTCCTAGTAATACATTGAAATATATTGTATTTGCGACATTTTTCTCTAAAACTAAGGACATTAAATTCCGATCCCACATTATTGACCCATCCTATAGAGATGCCTCTCCAACAAGCAGGGGCAATATACTAATTTTCCCACAAAAATGGAGTAAATTATATACGAATGGACGTCAACAACTTTTAACAATGGAGAGCGATTTATTAAATTTTTTGTCCATTTAAAATTAAGTTATTTGCGAAATGTTTCCTTGGGCACGTCAACAATGCCCTTAAAAAACAGCGGCATGATTCACTACAATAAAATTCCATCTAAATTGGTTTGTCGTGACAATTTCGACAATGCCAAGCTGTGATTACTTCAACAATTGAACTGGTAAAATTTAATATCGGAACAATAGGTGCATAGTTATCGGGTTATCGCATACGTCCGTACGTTGTAGCTATAGCAAAAATATTGTTTTCTGTAATTGTGGAAGTCTTTGTCGATGCTGCACTACTTATTAGCGCTATGAATTTCATTTTTGGGTTGAGATTATGTGAGATGAGAAAATTATATTATTTACAATTGCTTAACAAAGGTACTTACCAAACAAAGAAAATGGATTAACGAAGGCTTACCTGTAGCAGAAGTTAATTATTAGTGGGATGGTTTTGTATTGGTTGTCGTATAAATCACAGCATAGATTATTTGAATATGCAATAAAAGCATTCTAAATATGAACTAAAAACGAAGCGAGTGCTACCTTGGGTAATATTTGTATTCGTAAAATGACTATAGAGCGGGATCAACCCCTTACTTTGCAAGAAAAACCACTATATTTTATCGTAAAGTACCGGCCTCAAATAATTATACATCTGCGCTTCAAGCCCTTTTCCCTTTTATATCTCTAAATCACAATTCCAAAATTAACTAAGCAAACAAAATTCTCTAAAGCTGTGAAGGCTGACTGAGGAATTTACAATTTATCTCGTTTCATTTCTGCATAATATGAAACACATTTATTAACCCTTCTCATATTATCCTTTTAGAAATCCCGCAAACGAGTGGGACAACGAATTTAAACATCAAACTAAATTCGCACATAAAAACGCAATAACATAAATTTCGTCCCAAAAATCTCGTTTAATACTCCTATCTGCTCACCAGCGCATCCACATATACACCATTTATTTGAGGAAAAAAATATTCTTGAAAACCATTTTAAAACTCCTTTATTATTTAACGCATTCAATTTACACTTAATTTTGCTACATATTTCATTTTTTTTCCCCGAAACGTGGTTTAGGCTAAAGCACTTTGTTCTTACGAAACGTTCTCGCTATATGCGTTCGTTCGTTTATTCTGAAAGCTTGCAAAGTTGAGTTAGGACTTTTTTAAAGCCTCTTTTAACGTAAAATTTGCGATATGAGTTCGTGATGTTGCAAACCTTATACCTTTAAATCAAAAAAAAGAAATTTATTGAGCAACGTTCGTAAAAATAAGTGTGTGAAAATCTGTGTTTCAAGAGTTTGATGAGGGGGAAATAAATGGCACTTGTTATAAGTGTTAAAACTGAACTATTTCGTTAATTGTATTAATTAAAAAAACTTACCTGACATTGATTTGTCATTAATATTTATGGGGAAAAACGTTTTCACTATAATCGTAACGCAAACAAGTTAGTTTTGACATATAAACCAGTGCGATTTGATAGATTCTTTGAAATAACGTATACGAGGGTCACCTAAATATCCCTTTCAAGCGGGGGGGGGGGGGGGGGGGGGGGGGGGGGGGTCTAGACGCTGATTGAAGAGCTATAAAATCTATTTTTTGAAAATAATTAAATAGTAAGCTATTTCTACAAAAAAATGAAATAAAAGTTGAAGAGGACTAAATTCCGCACATTTTTTGTTTAAATAACCGCGATAAAACGGAATATCGAAGGATTCTCAGTGTTAGCATCACGCTTTTTGATGAATATTGACATGTCTTGGTCGAAAGTAATGTAGTAGTATAACACGTATGAAATTCGGCTTATTGGGCAGCGATTGGACATTTTTCCCACGAAATTGGTGCCTAAATAACGATTTTGGGTAAATTTTGCTCCATAACTTTTGTGATAGATCACATATGAGAATTATATTGAATCATAAGTTATAATCTAGTAAAAGTTCGAAGTCGATACTGATCTAGAGAATTACATCAAATTCTATTTTTCTATTTTTGCCGTTCCCGATCCACACGAATCCCTGTAACTTTTGTCCTTGTTTGACTAGGAACCTGGAAGTCAATAGCGTCCATCTTTAATCTGTAAAGAACCCCTATACCAAAGCGATTAGTCGCTTCTGAAAGGAGTTCTCGAGCACACGAACGAACGGACAACAGTACAAAGCTATAAAGGATCTGAGCATCCTTAATAATGTTTATGTTTATGTGGAGGCGCACCATCTTGTTGAAAATGCAAATTTTCTTCAGAAAGAAGCAAATTTCCGTCTTCATCTTCTTGGTTTTCAAGATTTTCTGTTATGAGAGGATCAATAATATTGTCCAACATATCCAAATACCGTTCACCATTTAAATTTTCTTCAATAAATATTGGACCTATTATGGTATCACCAAGAATTCCAGCCCACACATTTATCTTTTGCGGATGTTGAGTGTGAACTTCTCTCGTAAATGAGGATTTTCGTTGTCCCAGTAGCGAGTATTATATCTATTAACAAATTCATTGAGATAAAATGTACTTTCATCACTGAAACAAATGTTTTGAATCAGGCTTGGATTCTCCGCAACCCTTTCTATCATTTGTTCACAAAATTCGATTCTTCTATCGAAATCATCTTCGTTTAATTCGTGAACAAGATGCATTTTGAAGGGATGAAATTTATGAAGCTTCAGTACCTACATAAATAAAAAAAATATCAAATCATCCAAAAACAAAAAAAAATTACATGTCATACCTTATGAACTGAACCGACTGAAACTCCTGTCTCATTAGAAACTTTGCGAATTGAAATCATCGGATTTATCCCAAAATTTCCCAGTATTTCAATTTGTTTCGGTTCATTCAAAACCCTTGGAGCTTGCCTCTTCTTATTCAATACCGAGCCAGTTTGAACAAATTTGCTTACCAGTTCAAGAATGTATTTGTGATTCACATGTTTTTCTGGATGTCTTTCATTGAAAACTCGGGCAGTTTGTCGAGCAAATTCGTTTTAGCGTCCATAAATAAATATAATTTCTGTTTTTTCTGCCAAACTGTAAGTCATTTTGAATTCTTTCGACTAACTAACGTAAATGAAGGAAGTAACCTAAAACATTAGTGGCTATCCACTTTTCCATGTAAAAATGTACTCGTCCAAGGAATGTTTGATTTTTAAATTTGAACATGCCAAAGTGTTCCTTTTTTTATCCTCTTTGAAATGATGTATCACAAGCTGGGGGGTGCTATTTAAGATTTTAAAGTTGGGGTGGCTGTAGCCAAGGGGGTGAGTAGTATGAATGTCGCTTCCACGTCATAAAGTGCCCCCCTCCAAACAGAAATTGACCGGTTTCAGGAAATTTTTATATTTTGTATTAGTTCGAAGTTATTAAGGGTGGCTCGTTTTAAAATGAACACACAAGGATGGTAAATGTGAGTCTATACTGATTTTATTGTTATCATCTGTTTTAATCATCTTAATCAACTTCTTGCAAGTATGACATAAAGTAAAGAAGGCACCACAGGCGTTATGAACATAACGCCTACGGTCGACGTATACACGTATGCACTGTCGACCTTAAGCGTTATTTAGTTCATAACGCCCTAGATACCTTAATTACTATATTGTAATATTTACAATGGTTGTTATTCTACTAATCTTAATCTCCAGACTCGCTAACTTTATTTTATAAAAAATACACTAATTGAAGATCGAAGAGAAAACGGTCGGAAAAGTTTGACCACTAACTACTTTTTAGCAATTTGTTGCACTGACCAATAACTCGTATTTCGCTGCACACGCTTTCAAATAATGTGCCAGTTCCTGACTGTATTGATAATGCGCTTTCTTCCTTGGCCAAGACGATCGCCTTTATGTGCACCCTTTTTTGAACCTGTTAATCGCTTTGGACACAATCTGCTGAGGCACGTTAAGCAGACGACCTGAGATTTTATTAATGATTTGTCTCTCGATTTAAACTTCAAATTTCCACATGATTCATCAATATCGAATCCACGAACAATTTCAACCCAAATTTCCTACAGTTGCATGTTCTGGCGCAACCTATTTTGCGTCTGCATGGAATTATTTGCAAGATCTCTATAAGAAGACCTTTTGGTCATGGTGCTACTTGTCCAACCTTGAGTTTATTTCAATTCCATTCCATTTTTGTACTTTATGGTACGTTCTAAATGTATGTTATCGGGAAGTATGGATCATAAGTGGCAAACAAGCACATTACATTTGCATTTTGTACATGCTTATAGTGAACGTCTTCCAAATTGTCCTTGTCATCCATGCCATCTCATTACCATATAAAGGTAAAAGAAAGCGAGATTCAAGGTTTGCAATGTTGTTTCGCAGTTGTTAAATGCATGGTGAAAGAGAGTATTCTCTACTGTGGATCGATGTCTTCATTGATAATAAAAAATCATCAAATGCTAAACAGAATAGCCGTATTAACAATCAATACACTCTTCAGCTCGTTTAATTTTTATAAAAAATGATTTTGTCGCCCCTTAAACTCAAGATGACGGCTGGATTCCGCTACCAAGGTCGACAACTTGGATTTTTCATAAGGGTCATCGATTGAATAATATATTAAAAATTAGAACAACACTACCTTTTGTAAGGTGAAAGAAATGTTTGCTCTATACTGCTGACTGGAGTGTAATTTCATCTTAATACTAGAGAATAGAAGAAAGAAGGACTAACCAAACTAAGTATGTGTGGGAAAACTGGAAAATTACCGTATTCGTACATTTGGCCACACTTTGCTTAGATTTCCATATAGTCCGTATAGTCAGAGCCAGACATGCTTACGCGTTCGAAGAAAGTGTTTTGGTGTTTCTTCCTTATTGTCAAATTAAAGAATATGACTACACATACAATATGCTGTTTATTTACAAAGGTCATACAGGGGACGGAGTTGCACTTTGGGTACGTTTTCTAAAATTTTTTGGTGATCGTTTTACCATTCGTTCCTTGCACATGGTTCCTCACTAAATGGTACTTTTGTAAGTATAACTGTTAGAAAAGAAACAGACGCGTTTCAGTTGTTCCTTTTTTATCATGAGATGCTTCATTAATAAATCAATGCATATGGTTCGTTTTTTAAAATGTAAGTGTTAACTAAATAAGGGTTTGTCAATTACATTATAAATTATTAGCAGATTTGTCAACATCCTTTAAGGAATTTGTGCTCTATACGATAGAAATGAGGCAACACAGTATGGCATGTTTAGTAACACTTAACTTTGATTATATTTGAAGATGGGCGCTGCTAAGTCCCTGTTTGGGGTTTCAAGAAAGATCTTGGAATGACTCTGTCCTGGGATTTTCGACCAGTGTCCTCAGCGCCTGATCTTTTGTGAGTAATGCTTGAATCTCTTTTTTGGCTGTGTTATATGTAATCCCACACGCTGGTTCGGGTCCTATGAGTGGTTTCGCGCGTGCCCAGGAGCCACACCAGTGTGACTGTGTTACACTTGTCTAGTGCGCTTAGCATTTGTGTGGATTCAAGGACCAGCCCTGAATTTATCACATATGAATAAACTATAAGATTTTCCTTTTGGCAAAGTTTTCTTTTAATAGCTGAGCAGCTGCTGTCAGTATTTAGTTAATCAAAGCTAATTTCACGCCATCGTTATCTATATATTTGCTATGTTTCACATTCATCCAGTACACCCTAGTAAATGTTGATTTATTCTGTGATGTATAAAACGTCAAAAAAGCACTAACGGCGAGGAAAACAAATGACAGATTTAATTTCCCTTTAAACAACCAAAAAAATAAATCATCGCCTAGCCTTTTACAATTAAATTAAATTAAGCTTCCGCACTCATACGTTTTGTGTCATACAGAGTAATTAAACATGGTTTGTACGCGGTGCCAGTTTTATATGGAAAATGTGTCTTTAATATGCGGTTTTGCTCACAGAATTTAATTAAACAATTTATTATACGCGAATTGAACACGAGTTTTTCATTCGACGGGGTTAAATTACATTTTAAAATTGCATTGCGAATAGGAAATTTTATGAATCGGGCACATTTATTTATAAACGGAGTTTTAATTAATATTTCAATACAACAAATCTTAATGGAATTTACAAAAGTTTTCGACCCCTCCTTATACTATGTGGTTTATGGAAATGAATTTGCAGTAGAATGCTGACCAATATCGTGATTCAACCCTTGGCAATTTGTAGTAGTGAATGTTAATTTTCTCGATGTATAAATACACCATGTTTGTTTTAGCTGCTTAGCAAGTAGCTTTGATGTTTACATCGTTCAATTTCGTAGAATGTCCATAAAATAGTTTCATTAAGTTTGCATAGGACATTCTGGACATTCTTTTACATTACATTTGTCGAATAAAACGAACAATATCTTTAGTAATTTATTGATCTATAAAAAGTACAATAGCAAAGAAGAAACAATAACAATAAATTTTGTGTACCATAAAAATTAGAAACATTACACTAAATCGTTGCTTGACAACTTAATCGTTAAAATTTGTATATTTTGTATTTCGTATAACATTACGTCCGTCTCTGCTACTGATAACATTAATTTTCTCAAAACTTACTTTGTGGAACTCCATAATTTAATTGTCATAATAAAAAAAACAAGTAATTCCACTAGATTTGTTAATTATTAACAATGTTTAATGACGATCTACACGAAATATTACATAGCAAATTTTCTACCGTTTGCTTGCTCACACAACCTCAAAACACTAAAATGATAGTGTTATAATTGATAAAGTAATTGAATGACATTTATGTATTTGACGTGAGCCAAGTGCTCTTTGAAACAAATTTTGGACGAATTCACTTCAGTGGGCACTTGGCTCACCTCAAATGCAATTGTTGAGATAAATACGCTCGAAAATAATCACAAAGTAGGTAATATTTCCTTAGTTAAGCTGATGATTCAGGTGCTTTACGCTTAGCACAACTTGTAAACTTTCACTATTTGGTTCCAGTTCCTCTTCTTTTTAGATATCCTTCTAGCGTCTTCATCATTTTCTTTTCCTTTTTAGCCACCAACACAAGGTATATCGTCTGCGTGCGATAGCGAATTTACCTTTAATTTCCCTACTACCAACCCTCCTATCTCCTGCACTTTTAATGTTTCCTCCAAATCAACCCTAAATATTGTGAACATACTTGGAGCATCCCTGTCTCAGACCCTTTCTTGTGACGAATTCCTCACCATTCACTCTCCTCGCTTCCTCATAGATTTCCTCCATCTTTTCTATCAATCTTTCATTTCTTTCTTTTTTCCTCACGTATTGCCATAGTTTTTCCCTATTCACTCTGTCAAACGCCGCTCACAAGTCCACGATTGTCCCACTTTTCTTATTTAATTCTCTATTCGCCATGTGTTTCAATATATATTCTATGGAATCTATCGCTCTTCTTCCCTTCCTGTCTATCTGGCAACAATTTCATTCCCTCTATCTCTTTCTGTAGCGTTCCGTCTAACATTAGCACATATATTTTGTATACCGTGTTTAATAATCAGTCCTTTACAATCTTTCGCTTCTTTTCAACCCCATTTTTTGTGCACTGGGCATATTAGTCCTTCCCTTCATCTTCCCGGGAAGTCTTCTCCTCTGCATGCTGCATTAGAATCACAAAACTTGTTTCAACAATATCTAGCGGGAATAAGAACAAAATGTTCTTCCATAGTTCAATCAAGTTAATTAAACAATGTTTACGAATTAATTATTAATTGAACAGATTTTAAACTTAAAAATACAAAATCACCGAAGATCAAACTCAAAATATCTTAAGTTTAACAGTAGAGGATGATTTTTTCAGTTCGTGCAATACTACCAATATATTGGTAAAAAATTTTTGTTCTCGGTTACCTGATTCTAAGTTGATTAATTTTCGTGAGTCAATGTTGTCAAGTCACTTCAAGCCGACATTATTATAGAAATGTGAAAGTAACCAATTTTAATAAATTTTGATAACGATAAACGACGTTTTGTAACTTTTGAAACATGTTAGAGATCAGTACATTAACGACATTTGTAGCGCTCGGAAGTGCAGTTAAATAAAGTACAAAATTTCTTTTCGCAGTCGCGTTCGTGTTTTCGAAATTAAAATTGTGTGCCTGTGTAATTACTAATTAAATTGTAAACGTTGTTTAATTATAGTGCCGTCTTTGCGGAAAAACCGATACTAGCGTCACTAAAGATACTTAAGTGGTTTTTATATATTTGCTAATTTCATTCGTTTTCCGTTGCAGACGAAACAGTGGCGCAAGATAGGTAAGTGATTTTCATGTTATTTCCCCCATATATTTCTTGAATTGCATGTTAAGTTGGGTTTATGATGATGAATCCAAGGATATAGTGTGTCCAGTTTAAAATTTCCTATTTGGGAATATTGGAATTTGTTAAAAGGTGTAAAGTTGGTTAATGGAGGAAAAAGTGACCCTTTTTATGCTTATGGCTATCGATCTTTAGACTTTTATAGATCCTCTTCCAAATATGAAAACTAAAATAGTGCCTTTAATCGTTGATTTGTTATATAGAAATAATTTTCGTCCAACTGTTAATTTTCATATGAGCACCATATTAGATTTTTGCAAGATTCCCACAAAATGTTTTTCATTGATCTATCACACGACCTTTCAAAGATTTGGAAAATACGAAGGAATGCAACATTGTGAAGTAGTCATTTTAGTCAATTTAGGTCACTTTAATTGGTGCCAGTATGCCTAGGATATTTACGTAGGTCAACATAACATATAGGTACATATGTACCTTGTAGCATTTTTTTGCTAGTTTTTTTTAATTGCAATATTGTGGCCTCGAAGACTTTACTAAACCCAGAAATACTATTTGATGGTATTCTGGATTTTCAAGGTATTGGTGATAAATCCTAGTATAGAAGTACTTGCGCTACGATTTATTCCAAGAAGAATAAAAGACAAATGGCTATTAGTTTCAAAATTTTCCGCGTTGATCTACATTTGAATTTCTCAAAGATCTCTGAGATGACCGAACCATGGAAGATAATTTAATAACATTTTTAGTCTAAAGTAGAACTTTGTTTAACTTTAAGCAAAGGAAATAGATAGTTTCGCAACTGACAGCTATTTTCAAAAGCACGACATTCTGGCTAATATATCGGTCATTTCATTTTCTATTAATTAGGGCTCTTTGAGCGTGTGCATTAAGCACAAACTACTTGCTTAACAGTAATAAGAGAACTTTTGAATCATTGTAGTTCATCAGTGTAGTTCATTAGTGTATTGTGTATTCCCTTTAGTGCCCTAACATACTAACTGTCAAAGTTCAAAATTGAATTTGTTTAACTTAGACTGTAAGGAAGGTATTTATGAAAACAGAATTTGCAAATTTCTACTCGTTACTGAGTAAGTGCGTGGACGACGTGTCATAATATTTCACTGAGAGACTTAATAATTTCGCGGAAAGGATATTTACTAAGATGTTTACAGAATGTTTTTATATCATCGCCTTACGAAAAAAACATCAATAGATTATGAGGCGTAGACTAAAACCATTAAATCCTACAAGTCGAGGATAGACGAATATTTCTGTCTCTTCAAAATTCGATTTCATATCTGGGACAGTGTCCTAAATTTTCACTAACTCTCTTTTTGTAGTGCCACCCTCTCGTGTCTTAATAAATTGAATAAGAGATTTATAGCAAACTACTTGTAAACAAACTCATCAATAATTGTCTATCGAACAAAAGTGTACGTCATAAATGTTTATGTATTAATAAAATTATTTGACTCCTCCGTTTCGGTATTAAACGAAATGAATTAAACAAGTTTATTAGTACTCGTAAATGTCACATTCCCTTCTTTGGCGTAATTGACACGAAAAACATTTTTTCCAAGTATCTCCCAACTCAATTCCAACTTGCAATTATAAATGTACACACGAATAAATTCTTGAAAATTTATCTTTATGGTAGAAGGGGCGTAACTGTTTCTCTTGGCGTACTTCCAAAAACAGTTTTCTCTGGGTTACCCCATTGTAAAACTACTTATTTGTTGTGAATTAGAGCACACCCCGATATACTAACGCCAAATAATTGAAATAAAATGAACATTTCGATTTTTTCCCTTTTATTCGCCGACAACATGACGCCAAAGAGAAACAAATCGTTGCATTAATATGAAGAGAGAGTTTCTGTTTATTTTTCAGTTTCATAACCAAATGAATGAATGAGCAACTCCCCTTTAACCTATTTTTTTCAGCGTTTAATATTTGAATATGAATGCATTTGTAAAGAGGGATGAATGTAATGCGAATGTATTCAAAGACACGTGTCAGTTATCTGGTCCACTGGACGATGCCCTTCAATTCGTCTTTTAATTACCAAAAGGGGAGACAGTTACGACCACCCCTTTTACAACCAAATACACGCATATCTACTCTCTAATACACTATCCTGTGGTTCACTCTAATTACTATTAATCCACCGTTTATGATTATTTATGATAATTATAGCGATGTGTTTTATTTTTTGAAGGGACATAACAATAGCCGATGATGGGATGTTTAATTAATTTATGTAATTTGTTCGGAACGGTCTCGGGGATGGTGCAATATGTCTTAATTGAATTTTCGTGTAGGCCTAACGATCGTGCTTTACTATGCATACCAAATGTTTAGGTGTTAACCTTATCAGAGAAATGCAATGTGAACGTAAATGGTGGGGTGGATTTGTTGTTGCAATCGAGCGGTAAAGAAACCATATTACAACTTCGATGAGGGTTGATTTTTGAATAAAGTGAATACGTGTTTTCACAGATTGGTGAATTTCAATAAGAATTACTACAACCCTAGATTCGAATATGTTATTATTTTCGTACCCTTTTTGAGAACGAGTACAGCTGTTTTTATGTTAAGAATCAAAATTGTAATTTGCTAAAACTTCACTAACAACAATCCTTTTTATTAGTGAAATTCTGAACTAAACCTCTTAAATGAAATTTGTTTCCTACAAGCAACCACCTATTTTAAGCCCGTTTTCTGTGTTCCAATTGCGAGCTTTGGAAACACATTAAGTTGAAAAATTAGTGGCTGACGACTACTTATTCTGATTCTATGTTGACACCTCTGCACCTTCTCTGAATTAAATGACCCAGGTCTCTATACTGCCCCCTCTTTGAAACTTAAACTTTTCATGCAACTTTGGTCATGCTACAATGTGAAAGGGCGCAACCGTTGGTTTTTCTTCAATCACCACAGACACTCAAAGAACTAATTTTTGTTCACAAATGTTATCAGGCAGTGTGCGTACTCATGATTATTTGTAATGCATTAGGGAAAAATTTACTTGAATGCCCAGGTGTAACATAACATTGGCTAAAATTATTCCATTGGTGCAATAATGGACAAATATTGATACATAGAACATCGATTTCTGATGTATAACCAATATTCGCCCAATATGCATTATCACATTTAATACAATGTTGTTACTGCAATGTTTATCCAACATAGCGCCTATTCTAGATCTACGATAATGTAGTAAATGACATCGGTTAAACATAAACTTGTAGAGCTATTTACAATATTGGCAGCACTATATGCCACCAATATAACGGCAATAAAGGAAAAAATATATGGACATATTAACATTGGGACAATATCACGTTTTCACATTTAACCCAATATTATAACTACAATGTTTGTCCAACGTAACACCAATATTGTATGTTCAACGTTTTATTTAAAAACAAAATTAAAATTGCGAGTTTATTGTTTGGAATTTCAATTTTGAATTTAACTTTAACCTTTTAACTTTAAATAACAGTAATAGTTTGGGTTTCGTATTTTGAAAGTTGAATTGCAAAATTTACAATTTCAAGTGGATTTCTGACTGAATAATTCTAATATTTCAACTTTCAAAAATCTGCTTTTGAGCATTGAATTTTCAAATTATAATTTAGCATTAATATTTTGAGTTTCAATTTTTTATTTCAAATTTCTATTTTGAATACGAAATATTTGAATTTTTGTGTGAATTTATATAATTTAAATTTTTATATTGACATCTTTAAATAACTTGAATTCCTACTTTGAATTTGGAATTTTGAACGTTGAATGTATAAGCTTTGCGTCTTTTATTTCTCTTTTATAGTTTCAGTAAAAAGTCAATATCGATATCAATACAATACTGCGATTACACAAAAAAGTCCTCTTAGAAAGAGGAGCAAAACTGAGATTAATGTGATATTCATGCGTACCGGAATTCCTAAATTTAGAGGGGAGAGCACGATGAAATTTTTCACCAATTGGTATACCATTTTAACATTTTAATTTCGACATAGATGCAGACTTATTACCTAATTTTAACTTGAACATGTTCACTTATTTCTGATCAGAAAAAAGCAATGAAATATTACTTCTTGTTTTTTAAATTAATAAAACATTCTTTATTTTTTTTTTAACAAAGAATCTATGCACACTACGCTCATAAAGCCCGGTCAAATTTTCTTCAGACTTAGTGAACCGCAACCAGGTCTCAAAAGTACTAAAATATCTTTCAATAGTTGTTTAAGGCAGAGCCAGAAAAATGTTGAATACTTTTTTTACGCTGGAAAAAAATCACAGTGTTTATCTAACAGTTCCAACTTCGATTCTCATTATCATAACATTTCTGGCTCCACATTTGCTTCCACGTTTCCACTTCAACTTTAGGATTTTCGATATCGTATATTTTGGAAATGTTAGAATTATATTTTTTTAATGATTCAAAATTTTCAAGGAACAACTGTGGATGCAGAAGTGAAAGTACAAATGCGCCTCCTTTACCTCCTGAGAAAATCGAATCTCGGTAGACTGAATAATCGAATTTAGATAGGGTACAAAAACGGATATTCGAAAATAATCCTCAGCACACGTTTTACCATGAGTTTGTTTTGCTGCTAACCTGGGAAATTTTACTGGAATATCGAATTTGCCTCCAAACGTCTTGCATTTTTGGAAAATATCTTTCAAAATTTTTTCAGCGTCACTTCTGTGATCTTTAAGGACGGATAAAAGAATTTGTTTTTATTTTATTTTATTTATATTATAGACCGAGATCCTAGGAACAGCGAATTTCCAAGCACCTTTAGGCGCATCCACTGCTTTGGTTATTAGCACGATTTTTAGTAGACAGAAGAGTAATATACGAGCCCAGAATCATATCATTTGGCCCAGTCATTGTTTTATTATTAAATTTAGTGTTCTGTGCATATCTCTAGCTTTCTAATATTAGTTTTAGTAAAACATGTTTACATGAATGTTTCAATTTACAATAATAATAGTTGCATTTAATAGATTTTTCTTTTCGTAAGTCTTCTAAAATACAATAAAAAAGACAACAATGACTGGGCCAAATGATATGATTCTGGGCTCGTATATTGTAGTGAAAATTCTTCACTGGCATTTACCTCTGCAACAATTTCTTCGCGAACAATATCCCCATAAATCTTAATTAAATTGTTTTGTGTTTGGTGAGATGTATATTTCGCATTTTCGGCACAATTTTTCAAATCATCACAATTTCCTAATGATTTACGATGAAGCACTAAATCGTGGATCCCACAGTAAATTATTGTTGAAATTATGGGAATAAGTTTTTTTTCTTTTTGATTCAATTTTGTCTTTTTTAAAATTATTCAGTTGTTCAAATGCCCTTCTTTGCCCCTTTCCGGCTTCCATGGTGATATTCATTGATTTATAGGCACCTGTTGGCCCTTATATTCTCACTCACCTCGATTACAAAAGAAGAATTGAATATTTAGAAATAATGTGAAGAATTTTTGAACAATTTATTCCAAAAAAAAAACAGGTGTAAAAACTGAAAATAAAATTATTTTGATAACTTTCTATTAGTACAAGTAGAAAAATTAAAATTTTTTAAATGGAGCCTAAACAAATAAGTTTACATTTCATTTGAAAATTACAAAAACCGACGATGGTTTGAGTATCTACAGCTTTACTGAAAAGATTATTTTATACCGGGTGTTTCAGACCACCCGTACCTCCGAATATCTCGCGACATACAAAACGCATTGAGAAAAGAAAAAATACGTGTGAATTTTTAAGATTTGAATTCTGCGTTAAAAAATATGAATTTTTTGTGTGAAACTTTTTTTGAAGTTCGTGACAGATGGCGCTGTAATCGCGAAAAGAAAATTTAGGTAATTTTCCGATCGCAATATTTGATGTCAGTTTTGTTAAATGAGAATCAGAAATATGAATGCTTTATGTAAAAACTCTTGTTGTGAACGGCTTTAGATTGAATAATGTACGCATTCAGAAATTGAGAGTTCGTTTACATTCAATTATATTTTCATCACCGTTTTACGATTGTTTTAGAATGGTTTATGACAATGCAGAAGCGGATGACATGTTGGACATTTTCGGCGAGTGTCACGGAAGGCTTAAAGCAGCGGCCAGATTATGGCTAGGACGCCTTTCCTGACCGCACCCCACACTCCAAAAATGTGTTTTCACGTTTGTCACAACGGGTGAGAACTAAAGGCATCATTCAACCGGGTCATAACGTCGAAGACAAATTCGTCGACTTGTTCGCGAAGACAGAGTCGCAGAGAGTTTAGGTTCAATGGAAGTTCACCCCCCTTGACTCTTTGAGATGCCGAAGTAGAGATTCTGGTGTAAGTACATCTTCGATCCTCCGGATATTACATAAGAACAAGCTGCACCCTTACAGAATGATTGTTGTCCAAGCCTTGCAACAAAGTGACCCTCCACAACGCTTTCTGCAATTGGATACGTACTCAACCATCAAATTTTCACAGAAAATATTATTTTCTGATGGAAGTACATTTAAAACCGATGTAGAAGTTAATACGTGGAATTGTGGTTATTGGTCACAAAATAATCCTCACTGGAAAATGGACCATCAACGAGTATGGAAAGTCAAAGTTCGGTGCGGCATCGTGGATGATCGAACCTTGAGTCCCGTTTTTCTCGAAGGAAACCTAAACAGTGCAAGATATGCAGTGTTAATGGAAAACGAGTTGCCAGTTTTGCCGGAAGACTTTCCTTGCAGTTGCGCCTCGATATGTGGTTTCAGCAGGATGGTTGCCCAACGCATACGTCGAGAATAGCTCGGGACAAATTTAATGCTCAATTTTCTGGAAGGTGGATTGACAAATACGGTCCTATTCATTACCCACTTCGGTCACCAGATCTGACTGTTCTGGACTACTACTTGCGGGGACGGGTAAAAAAGTTGATTTACTATTACTCAATAGAGCCTTAAAAAAATGTTCATATGTATTTTTCCTTTTCTCAATGCCTCTTACGGGTGGTCTGAAACACCCTATATACTTGGTTATCAAATTTTGAAGCAACATAATATATATTGTATAAGCAACCAACAATACAATCTGTGTTAAAAAACAAGTCATATCAATGCCAAAGTAGGCAAATTTCTATACTCTTGAAAATAACTATAATTAATTTTATACCTTTAACATTATTTTATATTATGTGTTCGTAGGAAGTAACTCCGCTAAGACTATTTAATTTAAATAAAACAACTAATAATGGTCCGGGAGCCGGCCACCGTTTTTGCAATCAATTAATATACTTTTTATACTTCGTGAGCGGGTTTATTTTAACGAGACGCCAAACTTTTTCCTCTGTGAAAATTTTCGCAAATGGTTCCTACGGGGTGCGCAGGGGTGAAACACGTTGATGTGGTAATTACAGAAAATTGATTAATATCACTTAATTTTTTAGCTACTTAACTGTTAAGTTTTTTTGTAAGTAATTCAAAATAAATTTGTCCTACAACAAAAATAAGTCCATCAAGAGTGTCCCCATCTGAAGACATGTAGGTATTAGTACATTAACAAAAATAATGAATATCAAGCTGATTTTTTTTCTGTAGCTTAGTAAATATTTGCATAATTAAATGCCCACTTTGTCCCACAAATTAATTGGGCCGTTTTCCCATGATATTCATCCATTTTTTGTCATTTCCAAATCAACGTGTTTTTCCCCTGCGCACCCCCGTAAGACCCATTTGCGAACATTGTCGCAGAGGAAAAAGTTTACCGTCTCGTTACAATATAGCCGCTCACGAAGTATAAAAAGTATATTAATTGATTGCAAAAAAGGTGGCCGGCTCCCGGACTATAAGTCTAGTTGCAAAAAATTAATCACGTGTTTGCTTTCATTGATTTGTTTAATTTTTGAAAGTGATTTGTCTTCTTTGCCGATTCATATCACCGTATATTTACTAGAACATCCTACAGAATAAATAATATCTTTAACATTTTTTTGAATTGCTAAACAAATTTAACAAATTACAGATCACTTTTGATTACCGGTCATAAAATACTGTCACTTTTAAAACTGTTGATGAAGTGGACGTCACTTTAAACTTGAAATGACATTTAAAATGTTATACAAATGAATTAGGAAAATAAATCTTCTTTACATAATATTAGGTTAAATATAAAGAAAGACAATCTAACAATTTAATCCAATTATCTATAAATATTTCGTAATATCTAAATAATTTATGATAAAAAAAACATGTAGGTAGTATTTTTTTTTTCATTTAAAACTTCGACATTTTTCCCGAAATAGAATAACGGTCGTAAATAAGAGAAAAACAAAATTTATATAAATTGATCTATTCGAACAGAATAAGTCGTGTCTGTTTTCCATTTTTTTTAAACGAAACATAAATCCAATCATGTAAAATTCTTCATACACGATGTTCATATGTGGGAAAACAACAAGCAATAAATGTGAACAATCGATCAGAATAAATTTTCAAATGACAACAGTGGACACACAAACACGTTACGTTCGTTTATTCAGAAAGAATGCGTTTGCTTGTGTGGTAAAATTTTACGAGGTGATTTTCAGACACAAGGGAAAAACGCAGTGTACGTATATAGGTATTATCTTAAACGTATATCTAAGCTGAAATCCATAAAAACGAAGAAATACACTTACATATATATCAAGAAAAGGAATGTTTACCCTGAATTATGGCCTCGTAGCTTCTTCTGAAATTGATCGTTGATAACTTTCTCATCTATAGATTTGGGGGGTGGCAATGTAATCTATAAATGATGAATTAGTAACTATAATTGATTTCTTTTTCTACGGATTGGATTGGTATTTGGCAATGCGGATACTTTCCCAAACTTTTGCCAATTTCAAGATAATTTATCATAATGCAGTAATGTCGTGGAATGGAACCGAGAACATTTCGGTCAAATATCTTTGTTACTGCGTGCATAAAAGTTACTTTTTTTTGCTTACAACTGTATGTTTGTCTTAAGTGGGAGCAACTTAAACTTTTTACGAGAATAGCAGAATAGTTTCTGTTATATTTTGAATTGAGGGAAAGTTTTATTACTTAAAGTTTCAGTGTAAACAAATCAAGTATAGCACACAATTATGTCTTTCTCTTTGGAAAAAAAGTAGGGCGTGAGATGAGTTTCGAATTTGGTTATAATTGATGTTTGTCAGGAATTAATTAAAGATATTTGTGTAGATAAGGTCCTCTATGCATATTATTTAAATAAACTATGCAATAAGCCCTTGTGAAGTTAGTAGAAGGGCGGCGACACAGGCCATCGCTCACGTTTAACCCTACAGATGCGTCCCTCCCGGCACTGCGACGCCGTTTCTCCGGCGCCCAAACCCGAGTTCTGACCCGGCGCCAAAGTTCACTGATCAACGACACACCACGAATTTACATGAGGACTTTAATCATTACTTTACCGTTCGAGAAAGGATGATATTGTCTTATATAGAGACTCAAGTACAAATTGTAGGACTACCTCATTAATCTTCCTATTTATCAATTTCCGAAGAGGATTTTCTCGACTTTAAAAATTAAGGACCCATCCTCGAGACGTTTAAAGTTTCTACACATTCTGACAATATTAGTCCACTTGAAACTACTAGCTCACTTAAATTCACTTGTTTTCTTTACCCTTCAAGCACTTACAGTAATATGATATCAAAATATACGATATTTATTTTTAACTAACCGACGTCTGACGAAGTGAGCTAGAATATTATGTCTAAATGAAATTTTTCAGTAACAGATCATAGTTAAGATAATAGAAATTGTATTCTAAATAAATAAATAACGCTGTTCTCAAGCTTCGAATACTTACTGACTTTATTAAATTTTCTCTCCAATAGTTTTCCATAGAACTTTGTTGAATACTTTAAAAATAACGAACAGTGTTAAATGAATATTAGATACGGGTTATACCACAGTTCGCGTCGGATCCAGACAGATCGATAGTACACAAGAAATGTAACCGCGAAGGTCAGTAAAGAACTCTTGCACATTGGCAAGTAAATTTTCTGTTTCATTAACTTCGAGGATGAAATCGAAACCCCTTCAATTATAACGAGGTTAATTAATTCAAAACTTCATTGTCACTTTCTTTCAAATTAATACCCTCATTTTACAAACACAAGCCGTATCCTATGGTAGAACATAGTTGTTTCGTTGCCCAATTTTCCCCCAGCGCGTCCAAATAACTGCCCGAATCGCCCACGAAATAAGATAGTTTCTTGTATCCAAGGCCGAAAGTTACTAATCCTTTCCTCCAAACGTTTTCTCTTAACTATCACATCTTTTAACATGATCCAAAACCAGTTCCATGACTTCGAAGATCGAATAGCGCACCACAAGCATCTATTTTCCAATATTGCATCAGAAATATTTCTCTGACTAACTTTCAAATTTAATTTCAATCCACTCAGAACACTGCAAATACCAAAAACCACAAATATTTACCACGGCCATAAAGGTTTCAGCTCTTCCAATCAACCCACTCGACTAATTGAACTTCATATTCCTCTGTAACGTAATTTTGGAGAAACTCCAACGTCACTTGCTCCGAGCTTTTCGAACTGAAGAATACTTCCCACCTGCCTTCATATTGAACTCAAAACCCCAAAAGTCTTTTCCAGTTTCCAAAGTAAAAATAAAGAATTTTCCGATCAACAAACCATCTCCCTTATCCGTATTATCACCAACTTCGAAATCGCCTTTGATTCTCAGCTTTCAAGGGGAGTCACTTCCGCCACTACACTGTAAATCTTCTAACATCCCCGAACCCAATTTTAGCACCTTCCTTTTTTTGTTGCTAGTTTACTATTGAATGTTGGCCGCCTAATCTCCATACAAATACAAATTAAATGCATTTTGTGCCAAAGGCGTCTAATTTAGAGACCATTCATTAATTTTATTATTATGTACATTTGTAACGATTTCCTAATTAATAATTAATTCAATTCTTCACACTATGAGCATGGGACCTGCTATCGTTTCACTTCCTATCTGACATGAAGGCAAGATTCAATTTGTTTCCTCTTCCAAAAAATAGCTACCTCAGCAGGGGCCTTCCCCCTTCTTACTAAAAGAATAATGATTACCTGATAATGCTATGTATTTGTGTAAAAATGACATTCCACATTTCCAACTTTTCTTTTCCATTTTTCTATGAACAACCAATTTTCCGTCTATTTTCAACATTTGCACAAAATTGGAACCAACCTACCTACCTACCTAAACAGCCCATTCTAATATTCCAAAAGTGGCTAACGAACCATTACTAATCCAAAATTCAACAAGATTGATTTTACAGCCAACTTTGTACTTTAAATGATGAAAATGGAATAGAATCATGTAAATAAGCTGAAGAGTTTTCAGATGGCCCGTCTTGGGCATTAATAATTCTTTTACTAAACCATACAGAAGTATATTATTAGGTACAAAATACACTTTCTATATTACACCCTTCGTACACTTCACCCATTCCAAACGGTTTTCATCTGGCAAGGAGATTTTAGCGCCCAAGAAATCAAAATCCGCGATAGTAAATTACAGTTTGTAGAAGCTACTTTTATTTTACGAAGCCTTTTTACCAGTGAATTAACCTTATGAATTCCCCATTACTTCACATTTTTTATCATAACAAAAATTCTTAACCTTTAAGGTCCTTTGGTGTGGTACTCCTAGGTATTTAGCTGTGTTATCCCTATCCCATGAAGTAAATGTATTGTAATATCTTTCACAGCATTGCACTGATATACGCACAATTTATTCTTATTAATTTTGCTAGTAGAATCTCATTTTCTTTTCGTGCCTTCGCGGGCGGAGACATGGTTGACTGGCTGTTGTTCTTAATTGCAATTGATGAGAATAAATATATCAAGGATTTCTTTAACGTTATATAGGTATTTTTTAGAAACGCTTGTTTAATTCTAATTTATCACAATCTCTTATCCTTCATAATGACACATATTGTCGGCGCAAAAAAACTCGAATCTGAGGGTGAATATAATAGCAAAGTTGGGGAATGTTGCACATTTGAAGCTCTGTAGAGTATGGGGTCAAAATTATGTTTGACTAGTGCAAATTATAGACAATTTAACGCTCTACAAAAGTGAATAGAGTGGTTTATGTCTTGGGACGCAAGGAAAAAAAGTTATAGAGGGGAAACCGAAAAAAGTGCAACAAAATCGCGGTTTTTCGGGCACCCTCAAAATTCCAAAAGGAAATTTTGTTCATCGGGTGGAGCACTACTGTACCATACCGAACCACTACTCCAAGTTTCATTAACTTGGCATTTATTTTAAGGGTAAAAGTACATGGCGACTGGACTATTAGCTATGGCGCGGCGTCGCAAACTCCAGAAAACGGGTACTTTGCATCGTTCGGCCCTAGAAATGGTCCTTAAAAGTTAAAAAAAAAAGATCTTACACTTAAACAACGTAGAAATAAACAGACTTCAATTTGAAATCCCATTCGAATCGGCCGAATGGTTATTTTTTTATTCAGATTCAAACTCGTATATATTTTTTGCGCAGGCAGTAGCGTCGAAACGCATGGGCTTACATTTAAAATAAAAAGGGTGGTAATTATCGCGGCCCCAAGAATTGTCACTCTAAGCCCAAGAATTATTTTTACCCCAAGAATTTTTTTCGACCCCAGCTTTTTAATTATTTTGGTCTCAAAATTCCTGATCCCAAGAATTATTATATTAACCCCCAAAATTATTATTTTAACACACAGAATCATTCTTTTGGCCCCAAGATTTTATTCAATTGAAAAAAATATACTAAACTTACCCCTACCTATGCGCCTGAGTGGCAATATACGTTTAGGTTGGCATTTTTTTTAGTTTCAAACACTTGGGGTGAAATGAATAAAACCTTGTTGAAGTAAAATGAATAAAATCTAGGGGCCAAAAGAATAATTAGGTATGTGGACTAAGTTAATAATTTTGGGGGCTAATATAATAATTCTTGAGACCAAAAATCTTGGGATCAAAACAATTAAAAAGCTAAGGTAGAAAAAATAATTCTTGCGGTAAAAATAATAATTCTTGGGGTGAGAAGGACAATTCCTAGGATGCACAAAATAATATCTCAAATAAAAATTGGTTTACTTGTATTTATTATTACAATAATTATTCAACAAGTCAACAATTACAGCCAACACCTTAATGGTCCTTTGGGATTTTATACTTTCCCTTGTATTTCCAGTCCAGAAATTATTTTCTAGTTTCAAGCCACTTCAACAATATTATCCTGTAACTACTGCCTATGATTAGACTTTTCACTGCAGTGCAATTTGAGAAAATTAGATGTAATACATACGGTATGTTCGCTTGCAATACTAATTCATGCGCCATAAAGCATTTCAAATTACATTTACTACAACACTAAAATTTCTCCTTTTCTCATACAATTTATGTAATGTTTAGTGAAGCCAATCACAGTCTAATTTAAAATAAATGGCATGTTGAGCTAGTTGATTTCGTCGCCGAAACTATTAATATCAGCAAAATGACTGTAACCATGGCATGTGTCGCCCGCCACTTTTATTAGATAATTCCGATATTTCGTCCATATGAACTGGAACAGGTTTAGTTTTGTAAATAATTGATGTTATCAATTCATGAAGTTGTGGAAAAGATTGGATTACAAATTAAGGGTTCAAAGAAAGTGTCACCACTACATGAATTTTAAATTTTAACTAATGGTGTATATTGTGAAATGGATGCAATTTGTAAACCGACAATAGCTGTAGAGGAATTATTTAAAAGCAACTTGTTGATATTGTTTGAAGAGAATTTCATTTAGTATTCCTGTAACTTGACAAGCCGTAACATGTATTATGGGACATTTGAAAGGATCCACACATAAAGCGGATTGATGGACGACTACATGAATATCTAACAATAGAAAGCGAACATTGATTAAGTTTAGATCGCGTATCCATATCAATCATGTAAAACAGTTTATCAAAAACATAATTAATGACAAAGCGTTTGCAAACTACATAAAAAATACAGAAAACAATCTGTACAATAAAGTTACCTATTCCACGCTTGCTGAATACCAGGTTATCAAATAATGTGCGATAGGCAAAACACGCGACGAACACAGTAGGCTATAAAATACAACAAACATTTTTTTCATCCGTGTTCAGGTATTAAAAACATTATTTATTTATTGTGCCCGGTTATATGAAAAAGTCGTAGCTACCGTCACGCATACTATAATTCATCCAAGTTTCATACTAGGTATCTTTTTTTCTAGGGAAAATTCTTCACGTAAATAGAAGCCGCCGTTTGATTTATTAAACATACATTCGTTGATATTCGAAATACTATATTGATGAGGATTGTTTTACTTGTAAACTAAATTTTGACTTAATTTACGTAAGTTATTTGAATAGATTTAAGATAGTCACGCAAGTATGACCCAGAAGGGAAAACCAAAAGGTATCTCATTGTAATTTTCTACACTTCGATCTGTCTACAAATTTAGAATCGATACACATTTCATAATTTACTTTATTGCTTTGGCGAATGACTTTGGCAAACGCTCATGTTTACATTTTGAATCTTCGAACTATCATTAATCACATACAAATAAATAATCTTTCAAAAGATACCACTATTCCTTACTCGCTTTCGGTAAACTTTAATTTTAGAATCGTTTTTTTAGGTCAAGGATTACGGGTCCATTCTCATTTATTTATGAGCATAATTTATCTTTTGCCTTTTGTGTTTCGTGTACTTATCTTTGAATAAGTGGCCATTTTTCGCTGTTTTTACGTCGAGCTTCCGATTTTATAATAAACTATTCATTAGTGTGCGGAAATAAAAGAAATATAAAATGTATGTACAAAATTTATTATGACATACAATTTTTTAGTTTTTATTTTAAGGGTCAAGTTATCCTTCTATAAAGATATCTCTACAAGGCTCACTGACGTACCTACTAATTATTACATTTACAAGTTTTTGTTTCTGTGAATATTGTTGCTTGTCATTAAGGAGATGTTGTTATTTTCAAACTTACCTACAAGGTTTGATAGGTTTCTTAGGATGCGCAATATATAGAGAACCCAACACTAAATGGCAAGGTTTTATGGGATTATTGTAAAATAAGCATTAGATGTTATTTATTATAAAAACGATTTTGCCAGAAGCGTTAAAATATTTCAATCGTAGACCACCCCAGAGACCTTTGTATGTCACAAAATCTTCCTAGTCATAGTTTTCCCATAATCATGAACAGTAACAGATTTATAAGCTACTTTTCCCATTAGGATGAAACTCACGTGGTAGCATACGAAATTTCTTAAAAATAATTTGCTGAAAAGGTTCAGAAATGTATCAAATAGATTCATTTACCATAAAAGTAATACAAATAGAAACGGCCACTTTTTGGGTTCTGACAAAACACGTCCTCAACGAACATCAAGTGATAGATTTTGACACTGCACAAATTCTAACAACTACTAAAATTGTTTTGCGTCAAATTCGGAAGTAACAGTTCAAATGGGAGATCGGACATTAGTGAAATTTTATAATTTGATAAATAGTTCCCCATAATTTTTTAATTTTACGCTCAAATAAAGTTGGCAATACAGTTTGTATTTTACAAAATTTACGTGGAACTGTCATCTAAAAATTTAAGTGTACTGTCATAAACAACAGATGTAAAAATTTTATTAAACCACTCTATCTGCTATTAGCACCTACTGCATAAAATACTTTTTTTAATTTTCAATACTCATAAATTCAGCAGATTATAATAAATTGTAGTAAAAGTTTCAGCGTGACTAATAAATTCTAAAATAATTGTAATACTACATCTTATAACTTGGAAGTAGGTACCTAAATGCTTCTAAAAGCTGTGTTTTTAACTTAATACAAAATTTGACTGTAACCGTAGAATATTTTGCATCGAAGTAGGCAATTTATTTTTTTCTGCGCGCTCGTTTAGTTATTTTGAAATAAAATCATTTTCAAAAAAAGGAAAAAGTTTTTTACAACTCGTTTGAAAAAAATAAACGCTCATGTTGCCTACTAGTTGCTTAAACAATGCATATACAGGGTGCCCACTCGCCCTCCGTTCTTCGATAGTGCCTTTAATATTAATTTTAGGACAAAAGGTCAAGAGACATTTCTTATTCAGATGTTCCTTGTTTACACTGCTCTCGGTTTCGTCTGTAACTCTGTACAAGATCGTACTCGATTATGGAACACCCTATAGATTTTTATATTTTTGAAATCCATATTCGATTCTAGGCCAAGTTTGTTTGACCTTTCACCTAATTAAGTCAACTCATTTAAGAGGAAACAAATGTTTTTTAAAAATTGACGCCGAAATCAACAATCAGTAAAAAAATTGTAATTATACAATCATTGGCAGCAAAGCAACAAAATTGGAGATTATCATAAACAAAAGGGCATTTTATTTCTCGATATGCTGATTTTGAACGAAATTTGTTGCAAAAGGCCCGTACTGAATTTTTACTAACGACCACAGAAGAAATGCCAAAAGTCGACTATTTTAACAATAACAATTGCGATACGCAGAAGACATATGTCAGTTTAACTTCAATTGATTGTATTTAACACATTATCGTCTTCACTTTGTTAAAAAGGCTTAAAATCGATTCGAAAATGTCACGTTTTACAAATAACGAACTGGTTGATATGGTTTTCTTTCTCGGCGAATGTTTACAGGATACGTGAAGCTTTCAGATCAATCATGCGAATCATGCATGATATCCTCGAAGATGTTAACACAAATTTTTCAAATCGTGTAAGACAGTGTTTACACAATACTGATGGGTTGTTTGAAAATTAATGTTTAGGTAATGTTTTGTGCTTTGTACCGTTCGATTTTATGTAATTAATTAATTTATGTCATTATCTCGGAAACCTTTAGATCTAGGACATATTTAACAAAAATTAAAGTTAACTTAAAAAGCAGTTCATTCATGAAAAAATATACAGGGTGGTCTATTTAAATTTAAAATAGTCGACTTTTGGCATTTCTTCTGTGGTCGTTAGAAAAAATTCAGTACGGCCCTTTTGCAACAAATTTCGTTCAAAATTAGCATATATAGCAATAAGAAATGTCTCTTGACCTTTTGTCCTAAAACTAATATTAAAGGTACTACCGAAGAACGAAGGGCAAGTGGGCAATCCTGTATGTTCCACAAATGAGTTATTTTCTTCGCACCTGCCCATTATGGAAATATGAAAATCTACTAAATACTATGGATGCTCACTTACGAAAAACATTGAATTCTATTTTACACATTAGTCTGACAGAAATACAGTGGAAACAATCAACATTCCCAATTACTTTAGGTGTAATAGGCATACGAAAAATTGCCGATATTGCTTTACCAGCTTTCTTAAGTTCTGAATTTGGTGCACATGAACTTATGTCTATATCATGCTATCTACTAAGAACAATAAGGTTTATGTACACCAACAGAGGGAAAGCTTGGACAAATGGTCGTCAATAAATACTATACTACCTGATAATTTAACTATTCAGAAAAAATGGGTCCAGAATCTGGCGGATGGCTTCAAGCTATTCTTTCTAAATACATTGGTACATTGATGGATGATCAAATGTTTCATTCATGCATTGGATTATGCCCAGGATTTGAACTGTATCAGCAACATATCTGTGATTGTTGAGTAATAATTGACGAAACTGGTTTTCATGGTCTTTCCTGTATAAAATGCAAAGGAAGATTATAATAGACACATCGAGCTGAACCATATTATACATCGAGATTGATCAACAATTCAAATTCAGTCCACTTTCGAACCTAGAGGCCTATCCCGAGATGATGGTAAAAGACCAGATGTAGTAACCAGAGCACCTTGGGATGTGACATGCGTAGATACCTTAGCATCATCCCACCTAGTACATACATCTGTGGAATCAGCTGCTGCGACAGAATTTGCTTGTAAACTGAAGCACGAATAACAATTAAAGAACAATAACTTTATTTTTATAGGACTTGCTTTTGAAACCTTTGGGACCTTGGTGTAAAGAAACGAAAGACTTTATCTCTGAAATAGGATTCAGCCTTAGAATTTTACTAAAATTCACCAAAATTAACCAGTTTTTTTTGGAATGCGGCTACCACCCACGCTTTGCCTGCGCCTACTTGCAAACTTGACAAAGAACAAATGCATTTAACTAACCACGTTAACATCAACAACACCGTTACGAGACAACAATGAGGGGTTTTTATTTATTACAACCTCCAAACCAACTTGCATTTACTGTCACATTTTTTATTTTGCCCATAAAATCGTTCGACTCACTCAACAAAACTCGATGATCAGAAAAGGAAGGTGCAAGAAAAACATGCTGCAATACCCATGGAAGCGTTGCATATAGCCATGCGACATCTCAGTGTTTGCTCTCAGGAACGTCATCTTTTGGATGCACAAAAAGTCGGCACCCCCACAATTAGCAATTCGGAAAAATCCTATCTAATAGTTAAGGAAAAATGAAAGACTAATTTTGGAACACAATAAAATATTTTCCAACGCAAACATAAAGCCGGGGAAACGCAATTTTTGGGTGGAGTGCAAGCTTGACGTCAAGCCAGCGACCTTTTCTTTGGAATGTAAAGAAAAACAAAAGATGTCGATGCAATAATTAAGGAACAATTAAATACTAATTCTGGAACACAATAAACAATTTTGGAACGCAAAAATATAGTTAGAATGTTAGAAAATTAACTTTTTCGTGGGGGTGCTAGCTTGACGTCAAACCAGCGACCTTTTTTGGAAATTTTAAAAAAACTCCTGTGTAATAATTAAGGGACAATTAAAGACTAATTTGGGAATGCAATAAAAAAAATTGGAACGCAAACATAAAGTCAGGAAATGTAATTTTTGGGTGCGGGTGCTAGCTTGACGTCAAGCCAGCGACCTTTTCTTTGAAATGTAAAGAAAAACGAAAAATGTCGATGCAATAATTAAGGGACAATTAAAGACTAATTCTGGAACACAATAAACAATTTTGGAACGGAAAAATATAATTCGAATGTTAGAAAATGAAGTTTTTCATGGGGGTGCTAGCTTGACGTCAAACCAGCGACCCTTTTTTGGAAATTTTAAAAAAAGTCCTGTGTAATAATTAAGGGACAATTAAAGACTAATTTTGGAACACAAAAAAAATTGGAACGCAAACATAGTCAGGAAATGCAATTTTTGAGTGGGGGTGCTAGCTTGACGTCAAGCCAGCGACCTTTTCTTTGGAATTTGCAGAAAAACGAAGGACTTCGATGCAATAATTAAGGAACAATTAAAGACTAATTCTGGAACGCAATAAAAAAATTTGGAACGCATAAATATAGTCAGGAAATAAAGTTTTTCGTGGGGGTGCTAACTTGACGCCACACCAGCGACATTTTTTTGGAAATTAAAAAAAACTCCTGTGTAATACTTAAGGAACAATTAGACTAATTTCGGAACGCAATAAAAATTTTTGAGATGACTATATTTTTGCGTTCCAAAATTTTTTACTGTGTTCCAAAATTATTCTTTAATTATTCCTTAAATATTCCATCGAAATCGTTCGTTTTTCTTCAAATTCCAAAGAAAAGGTCGCTGGCTTGATGTCAAGCTAGCACCCCCACCCAAACATTGCGTTTCCTGACTTTATGTGTGCGTTGCAAAAATTTTTATTGTGTTCCAAAATTAGTCTTTAATTGTTCATTAATTATTAGATAGGAATTTTTTGAATTGCTGATTGTGGGGGTTCCAACTTTTTGTGCATATCTTTTGGCACTATTTTTAGAAATTGAATTTTTTCCTTTGGACGCTTAATGACATTTCATTTTTCAACATTGCCCGCTTCTCTGTACAACTTTGTAATTAATTAACGTGGCTGATTATGGCATCCAGTACACTTTTAAGATTAAAACTTAAATTGGAAAGCGACATCAATGAATTTTGCTTATCTGATAACACCATTTTAATATCGGGAATCGGAACCTCGACATTTATAACTTTAAACAAAATGATATTACTATTATGAACTGTTTAGGCGCCACATCTACAATAAACTTTATGGAAATTACGTACATCTGTTCATAAAGCAGGTGCCAAGCACGTGATTCAAGAGCAATCAATTAATAAATACCTGCATCTAAAATCAACCGCGAATTGCATATAAAAAGGTCATTTCCTTTAGTTTTATAATCAATTAAAAAGGCAACAAAAAAACTTCGAGCGCGCAATAATAACTCCGTCATCTTCCATATACAATTTTATAAGGCCTGCATTGTTTTGCTCTAAATTAACTGAAATTCCAATGTCAATGTTACGTTCACATCATCTTTGCTTTTAATTCATTTTTTTATTTCCGCGGTAATTGCTTTTATTTACTGGTTCTAGCTTTTAGCTGAAAGGCAGCTTTATTCAGTTTTATTACATAAAATGCCATCACTAAAGGGAATTCCTGTCATTTTTCTAGAGATTTGCCGTGATTTATTGAATTTTTGTTTGTGTTTTTTTTTCCTCAAACTCCTTTATGTAGACCACAGTATATAAGTTTGGCGGTAATTTATGTGTTAGCGTGACTTCAATGAAAATGTTTGGCATTTGTTGGTTAGAAAAAAAGGAGGAAGATTCAAGTACGTTACTCTTTAGTATTTCAATCGACCGCTACTTAGGTTTTTAGTATAGGGATCGCGCTAACTTGAAATACCTTTAGGTTGTGTGTCTAATTTATTTAAAACAAAAAAAAAACTGCGTCTGAAAAAGAAATGTGATTTAATTGTAAAGGCAATCGCTTTTCCCACCCCTTTATTTTGCACTTTTAGAATCGGGAAAATGAGGTAGTAACATCTGTGAAATTGGGGGAAGTTGGAAACTTTAGAAGTTGCAAATTGCTACTTTACCTTTACATCATCGTACTGAAGGAAAATAGTTGTCGACACTGCTAAATTACCTCGAATAGGCAGTTTACATGACGACGAGAATGTAGGTAAATTGCTTGGGAGTATTAAACTGGAAGAAATTTAAAGCAAATTGCATTTCACTTAGTTAAGTTCCGTTCCTATTTGCAAACGTAATTGTTCCGCTTAAATCAATTCTTCTCCGCACTTTTTCTATTTAGACGTTACAGCCGCTTTGTCTAATGAAGGCATCATTATAGTTAGGTCGATTCTACTCAATTCTCCAGATTTTGGCAACTGACGAACGGATGCAACAATAATCAATTTATTAATGCAGTTTAAAACTCGCAAACATAAATATAGATTGTTTGAAGATCTAAAGTAGTTCAAATACATGGATTTCTTTTGAAGTTCGATAGTCCACATCCACATTTTTAATTTACCGTAAGGAAACATCGTTATTAATCAATCACAGGGAAATTTTACGACAGTAGCTGCAATAAATTATGCCCATCGAATAACTTTCTTTTATAACAAATTGTTAACAAGATGAAATGGCTTTCAATCACAGATTCCCGCTTCATTTTTTTCACATAAAATATTTTATAACAAGAAATATACAAGCAACAATTCGTTTCTTTCTGATAACGAATGGTACATAGTCGAGACATGCAGGAAGGGCTGCCAACAGTTCAACTCCAGATTTCCCCGGAGAGTTACGCTCTTAAATCTTGACTAATAGCTGCTTCATCTGCAGCCGCTGTTTTAAATAACTATCTTTCTTCCAAATAATTAACTTAACCAAAGCTAACAATTACGATCGCGAAACTTTGCGTGATTCGATTGTTTAAAGTGCGTAAGGCTCAAATTTCTAAATAATAATTACATTATGAATAACTTTTATGAACATTCAATGAAGCTAAAAGTTTAGATACAGAATTTCGAACTTACCCTCGAAAGCTGTCTTTGAAGTTTACCGAGATTCTGCTTGTCACGCTGTTCAACGTTTTGAGCGGCTTCTAAAGCTGCTTCAAGTTCCGCAATGCGAGCTTTCAAACTTTCCTATAACAAAAGGAGAAAGTGGCTTAAAATTCTGTCTTTAAAATCTTCACAACAAAAATATTTTTCTAAAGTGACGTTTTGATCAAACCAAAACACATTGTGTAGCGTGATTCGTTCAAAAGTATCACACGGAGAGCAATTTAATTTAAATTTTTAACAAAAGCACGCAAATCAACTTAGCGATCGTTACGTTTAATGTGAGTAAATCTGTTTAAAAGCAAACAAATCAATGAACTGAAATAAACACATCTGTGTTTCGCAAAAAGGATTTATAGCGACTTCATTTAAATTACTTTTTGTGTCTCTTTTCCATTTTAATAATCTAAATGGATTATGTTTAAATCCAATTTCGTTTTAAATTAATGTAAAATTTACTCGAAATTTTAATCCCTAATTTGAATGACAATTCACAAACAAAGGTATATTTTAGCCAGTTAAGCTAATCAATCAAGGACTCGTTATTTCTGCTTCTGCCCTATGTGATCTAGTAAAACCATGCATCCCTCCGATCTTGTTTAGCTATATCCTACCGAAAGCGCAAACTTACTAATTGATTCTAAATTTATCTTGTCATCTTTCACGGCGTCTAGGTATCTGTTCCTATCTATTTTTTTTAACTTTGGTTACTTTTGGCTTCACCGTTTGAATGCCATTTAAATACCTACTGTAATTCCTTTCTAGCAGCCAGCGCAATTAATAATATGACTGAAGGATACTCGAAAGATTGCCATTCGATTATACTAGTTATATTCTAGTCATGAGGGGCAGTCAAAAGAGACCAAATCATATGGACACGCGAACAAGAAAGCGCAGTAAAATCAAACCCCATTTTCATTTCAATTTCATTTACTTTTTCTATTCAATACATCCTTAGTATGTATCTCTATGAGTACCTATAGAAATAACTGGAATAAGAACGTTTTTTATAATGAAATTTCGATATTTACATGACAAAACTAGGATTAATCGTAATCACGAATATCAATTAAGTTTATCTGCTGTATTTCCACGGCAATCCTCTCTCGTTACTCTAAACAAATATGCTGGACCAAATTAGATGAATGTGAATGGAGAATAAAATTTCACATAACCGTTTATGAAAATTACTTACTATCGTAGTAAAAATGCAAGGCCCCTGACTTTGAGTGGGTCATAATAAAAAAACTGGGAGGCGAAATTTTTTCATTTTTGGACAGTATATTAGTCATTTATATATGTTTAATATGCGCAAAATCATAATGATGATAATTGTTTAATGATTATTTTAATTAACAGCAATAAAAACACTGTATTTAGCATTTTCCTGGCTGAGGGTCAGTTTTAACTTATCATAAAATTGTTATTGTTCCATAAATTGTTACCAAATTTAAAAATGTCGTAGCACACATACTTCTCAAAAGTCGAAAGCCCATCAATGTTGATTATTGATATAATTAATTGGTTTTATGAGCTATAATCAAAAATTTACTATTTTCCAATATACAGAAACTAAAGAAAAAATTCATGTTTTTTTAATAAATTAAATCAATACAGATACAGATATTTACAGTACAACAATACGGCCACAGGCTATGCCAAAAACGGCCTTCGTAAAACAAAATACTTAAAAGTCTGACAAAAAACATAAAAATTAAGTTATCAATGGAAAGAAAAATCAATATCCCAGAAATGGATAATATTAAAAATGACTCTATTAACCTGCTTTTGTAATTTTGGTTGAACGCTGCACTTAACCATTGTTCTAATAATCGTATCATTTTATGAAGATATTGTGGGCTTAAATTCACTAGAACCATTAAATTATTGACAAGTTATTTCTTTATCCACAACGTTAAACTTAGTTTTGTTTGGAATTATCCTCCAGATTATACTTATACAGATTATACTCCAGATACTCCTAATTGCAACAAAACAAAAAAATATTTTTATGGAATTTCCTCTGCATAATGTGCCAAAATGAATATACAGGGTGGCCAAATTTCAATGTTTTAATAGGGAATCTCGTAAACTATAGTTCGTATGAAAAAATGGACCTCGCATCCTCAATCTCTTTTTTTGAGAAAAACTCAATGGTGCATTTCAAATTTGGCTAACCAAACCGGTAATTCTTTAAAAATATCCAACGGTATATATCATGGAGAGGGGGGGGGGGGGGGGGGTCAAATTATTTTTACCGCTTTTTAGCAAAAAATAGTGTTTTAGGACATAATATTTTATTCAAAGCAAGTATGTAATAAAACATAATTCAACTTTTTCTTCTGCCGAACTTTCTTGATGTTTGCGTCCGATTCTACACACATTTCTATTAATTAAATTCGATATCCGAAGACAAAAAGTTTGCTTTTGCGTCCAGGGTGAATTAATTCAATACGTGTTGATGGTAGCTAAAATTAATTATTCAGAAATGTGTGGAGAAGTCGTACGAATTGCCAGAAGTGGCAAATATATGAATGTTTGGTTGCTTTTACGAAAAAGTTGAAGAAAAGCCAATTTTTCATTAAATTTTACCTAAAAATCGACAATTAAAAATCTGTAAAGCGAAATTTAAGTTCAAATAACCATGTTTCGCTATCTGAATCACTAGATTGATTCATTAGGAAGCGAGGTGGGAGCACTGTTGGTTAATCCGCACCGTATCGTTGACGTTGAAAACTAGGGACGCTACAGTTTGAGTGTTTGGTGTGGCCTATTTAGAAATCGCATTTTAGCCTATCATATTTATGAAGGAAAACTGAAATGCGCAACGATATTCTGAAATTTTAAACCAACACATAAGTAGTTGAGGATTTTTTAGATGGCTTATCGCTGAACAGTACACAAAATTTATATTTTCAACAAGATGGTGCACCCCCTCACAATAGTAGACAAATGGATCTGTGAGGTCACCACCGCGTGCGGCCGATTTAACGCCCCTAGATTTTTTCTTTTGGGGACACATTAAAGACAATTTATATTAAAAAAATTATAATAATATAAACGAACTGAGACAAAATTATATACAGTGTGTTAATTCCGTCTCTAATATTCATATTTACAACGCAATTCGGAATATTTCAAAGCGATGTGAACTATGTATGTGTTGCAAATAATGGACATCAATTTGAAAATTTAGTTTAAGTGACTTTATGCATAATTATTATATCTTGTAGTTTGTTTAACACAATCTTCCATATTATAGTTATTTGTTCTTGGTTTGTAAAAAGTTACATAATGTATGAGTGTTTTTTTAAATAATTATTACTTTCCTTGGATAAAGGATTGTCTTAAAACACTATTTTTTGCTAAAAAGCAGTCAAAATGAACAATTTGACCCCACATGATATATATCGTTGGAATCAGAAAAAAATTAGTATTTTTTGATGCCATAACCAACTACGCGTTACATATAAAAAAACAACTTTATGCTATAACTCGAATTTCAAGAATATTTTTAAAAAATTGACTACACTACATAAAATGAAAACTCGAAAATCTGAATTTTTGGCCGTAACTCGAAAACAAAAAACGTTAGCCAAATTTGAAATGCAACATTAAGTTTTTCTCAAAAAAAGAGATCAAGGATGCGATTCATACGAACTATAGTTTACGAGATTCCCTATTAAAACATCGAAATTTGGTCACCCTCTTTGGATTCAGTTATTAATCCACTACTATTGACTTCTTTCTTTTTAATTTCCCTCAAGGTGCACACAGTAGAATTAAATATAGAGAAAGAAAAACAAGCGTGGAATGGCGATCCACAACTTCGCCTAAGTTTCGAAAGCCTTTCAGCAGGTAAAATTATGGCTACTCTGTTTTGGCGTTCAAAGTTTCCTCGTGATTAATTTTTTTGGGGAAAAGACTCCCTACCATTTCCAACTTCTCTGAGAGAGCGCTAGACGAGCTTTTCGCTTAAAAAGACGGGAGTAATCCATTACAAGCGTGCAAAGAGAATCGCTTGTTCACCCCCATATAGGCCTGACCTCTCTCCTTGCGATTTCCACTCGTTTGAAGCTCTTAAAGGAGTCTTAAGTGGCATCAAATTTGCAAATGACACGGAGGTTACTAAGACGATGGCAGAAGTGCATCGATATTGAAAAACGGTATAAGTACATTGTTTTTAAAATTATTTCATTAAATAAAATGTGATCGTCAGATTCCGGTTTAAATTTGAAACGTCCTCGTATTAATTTCGAATCTTTTGCAATTCAAAGCACCTTTCATTTGATTTTCTAACCTTGACATGGGAATACATGAATTATCATTAAATTAAAGTTGTATAAAACTATAAAGCTCTCTTACTTTTAACTGTATATCAAAACTGAATTCGAGGTTTGAATTGAAGCCGATCTGTCCTAATTTGTATTTGTTTAATGTGAAACCTAGACTGTACCACCCCATTTAAAAAAAAACGAAGGTTTTCGATTTTTTTAAATTTATAATCAACAAGGTTACACACAAATACCACAATTTTTAGGAGCCTTTATAATAATTTTCTTGTTAACTTTTATCCTTCAAAATATTCTTGGGAATACGTAGATGGGTGATTCGTGTTTAGGATTCCTTCGAAAAAATCCCAAGTATTTAAATTAAAAATGTTAAGTAGGTATACCATCTAGAACAGTAGGAGTGTTATAGTAATAAGGAATTTATTTAATGGTCTAAGAAAATCACGACTGTCAACTTGCCAACTTATTCACATACCATTTCGTAACTGTGACCTTTTTAATTTATCCGGATGCAGTTGATATTCATGGTATATGAATTCAAGTACGTTCGATTTTATTTAACGTGACCAAATCATAATTTTTCTTATATTTTATATTGAATAAAATCCTGTGGTCAAAGACCTGGTTATATCAAATATTTTAAAATTAAATGTGGCATTTATAAATTTCATATTACTTTTAAATGGCTTTAAGCGGTAGTATGATCAAAATTTATTATTCATTTTATTTTAGCGCAATTTTCTTGTTAACGTAATTATTAGTCGTTTTTTTTTTACTTTACGATTTCCTAATGACACTTTATAGATACAATCGATGTTAATGCACTGAAAGATTCTGTCTGCAATCATTTAGTTACTTCTGTAATTCATGTCTTATCCTATACGTTTTCTGTACCATTTCTTGCTGACAATATTATGGCTACATCTACATCGCACAATTACTTTAAAATGACGCGTAATACAACCAAATATGTATAAAAGTATTAAAAAAAGTTTCTTATTCAGAAGAGGGAGAGGCACGAAAAAAATCGAAAAAAATTGAGAGTAAATGGAAAGGATTCAACGTGAAAGTGCTTATTTTTTTAGTTGCATTTTTTGGGCACCTTACAAATTCGTTAATGCTTTTTGAATATTTTTAAATCGCGAACAATCACTTAGGTATATCAATACGCGTCTATCAAATTGTGCGTTTGCTGACTCGTGATCACTGCTAAAAATGTCATTCCTCGCAGTTTTCGTTAGTAGTCGGATTTCCCCCACCGAGAGAGTAGGATTCGTTCGGCGTCCTAAAAAATTAATCATCATCTATAATCTTCCCCCAATATTCCATCCGTACCGTGACTTCAAATATCGAATCAAACTCAAATAAATATACAATATCCAGTTGTTTTCCCCGCATCGTAAACATTCTTAGAGACCATCTTGCACTGACTTAACTATGTTAAGATGGCCACAGAGAATCTCAAAAATGATTATATCGACTCCACATATTTTTGCAAGTCTTTGTTCTCGAAATACGCGACTTCCACTGTCCGATTTTCTACTTTTTGTATCAGTTCTGTCTGATGTGGTCTATAAATGGTATAAACAAATAAGCGGTAGAATGATTGGTCTTACGTATTCAGTTATGTTGCACGTGTTGGACGTACTATTTGTAGCATTACTCTATGGTGGTGAAGATTAAAAAGGACGGTCCTGGACGTCCCAGACGAACAACTCTTTTTGAAGATCATCCCTTTGGTTTGTCGTTATTCGGGACCGTTTGGCCGAGAAATTTTGGAAGGTCGACATAACGACGAATTCTATCTTTTGGACGTCGCGTCGTGTCGATCACTTCGTTGTTTCCATTTAACACTGCGCTATAGAATTGAGCAATTCGAATGATGTAACGAACGGTTATAATGGAACGAAGAATGGCATCAAGCGAATTTTGAATTTCCGCGGGCTACGTATATTCGATTTTCGATTTTTTGTGGCGTTAGGTTAGTACTCATGTCCCTCACTTATGCTGACAAAGTCGGCCATTTTCAATGTTTAGTTAATTGGTGACAGCTATTTTGGTTGGACGTGTTTTGGTTTGTCTTCGATTTTTGCTTAGTCCAAAAAATGGACTAAAGAATCTGTATCAAATTTTGTGTGAAAAACAAAATTAAGCACGCGGACAATTCCGAATGTTGACTGTGGCACTATCGGTGGTACAAAATGCTCTCAGAGGGCCGAGAAGATGTGAACAACGAAAAGCGTGCCGGACGCTCGAGCACATTAACAACAGACGAAAACATGGATGAAGTGAAGAAAATGATATTGGCCAATCGTCGAATCACCGTTAGAGAAGTTGCTGAGGACCTAAACATATAGAATGGGCTCGTCACATTCGATTTTTACCAATGATGTGGGCATGAGACGGGTCGCCGCGAAATTCGTGCCAAAATTGTTCAATTTCGAACAAAAACAGTGTCGCGTTAACATTGCTAAGGAGCTGTTGGACTAGATCCGCGACGACTCAAATTTACTTCAGAGAGTCATAACTGGTGACGAATTATGGGTTTATGGTTATGACGTGGAAACCGAAGCTCAATCATCGCAATGGAAGCTACCGCATGAGCCAAGACCGAAAAAGTACGCTAAGTTCAGTCGAATGTGAAGGTTTTGCTTACAATTTTCTTCGATTGCAGGGGCGTAGTGCATCATGAGTTCTTGTTACAGGGCCGTACAGTCAATAAAGAATATTACCTGCAATTAATGCGCAATTTGCGCGAAGCAATCCGCCAGAAACGCCCGGATTTGTGGAAGAACAAAAATTGTCTTTTACACCATGATAACGCTCACACATCGTTGCTTGTGCGCAAATTTTTTACCAAAAACAACACTCTAATGATGCCGCAGCCACAGCAAACCCCAGACCTGGCCCCCTGTAATTTTTTCCTGTTCCCAAAAACAGACGAGGCCCATGAACTGACAACGCTACGCCACGATTGAAGCGATATTTGAATTTGCATTTTTAATCCTATGGATGGCTACCTTTTTTTTGATTTCGTTACCGTCCGGCATTTCCGGAAGTGCTACCATTTTGAAAATATTTTACATCGATTCGGCGTTAGAGTAACCCCCCTTGGCACAAATTTTCAAAAAACTAACTATAACAGTTTCCGCGAAACGTTTAACTGCAGCTCCCAGAAAAGCACCTTGTATATGGTACTTCCTATAATCATTGCATCTATCATGATAAACTACCGCTGTGTGCCTCGTACACATTGCACTATAGAACAGAGTGGTCCTGATTTTATCAAATATATTGCTTATTCTGTAAGACGATATTTTTATTATGTCAAGTATCGCGCTAGTTTTACACTCTGCCGCATGTTGCGCTACTGATCAGTAATGATCTTGTTGAAAACAGAGGTCTCGGAAATAAGATGCCATTAATAAACTAATGAACAGAAAATTACCAAAAAAATTGTATACTTTCACGAATGTATAATTTATTTCGGTACAGAGCGATTTTTTCTGTTGCATTTCTAAATAATTCTGTTCAAAGTTTCTTAAAAAACGCAAAGTTTGAGGGGCTGTTTTAGGAAATTAAACAAAATAAACGAGACAAGTAATAAATAAAACTCCAAACCTTCCCCATGGAACATTTAATATCACTTCTATTTAGTGAATGAATACATTGGTGAACTAATGCGACATGTTTCGACAACTAGAACGTTGTCATCATCAGGCTTTAAAAATGGTGGCAAAGAAGCCCTCAATTAAGCTTATACAGTAATTAAATTTGAAGCTTAATTGAGGGCTTCTTTGCCACCATTTTTAAAGCCTGATGATGACAACGTTCTGGTTGTCGAAACATGTCGCATTAGTTCACCAATGTATTCATTCACTAATTAGAAGTGATATTAAATGTTCCATGGGGAAGGTTTGGAGTTTTATTTATTACTTGTAACTGAACACCCCATTTTGTACAATAAACATCAAGATGGAATCGATCAACTAAAATAAACGAGGATATCGGCCTGTACCGATTTACATTATAGTGTCGTCTATCATATAATCAAAGTTGAATACTTACAAAATGGCACCTTATTTAGAAATACTCCAAATAGCATAGCAAAAACGAGCGGTGGATCCCTCTTAATTACCTTTGGAATTCCACTATAGTTTTGCGAAATGCCTATTTAAAAATGAACCATGTTTAAAGGTTTGAAGGGATAAAACAACAAATTTTATATTAAAACATAAGTATAAATTAAATGCGAGCAAATAATCCTCGAAAACAGTGGTTTTCAACCGGTGCGCCATGGCGCCCCGGTGCGCCGCGGACGATGGTTGGGGGCGCCGCGAGTGAACGTGATTTATTTATTTTTTTGTTCATAAGATTATAAGAATATAAGAAATAAGTAAATAATGACAAATTCCCAAATTTCTCTAACGTAGATTTGTGGAAAAATTCGGTAGGAGATAGTTCTGAATCACCCCCGCGGGCTGGCACTGCTGCGGTTGAGACTTGGGTGATATTTGTGAAAAGTTAAACTTGTTAAATAAGTCTCTGCAAGGAAATGAAACTCACCTGATTCAACTCATCGATAAAGTTTCGGCGTTTAAAAAGAAAATTTGTTTGTGTATGAGAAAAATCGATGAAAGGGGAGAAATGGATTACTTCCCAGTTTTTCAGCATTTCATTACGGACCACGAATTAGATTTTACTGAAGATATTGCTTCTGTAATTCGACGACACTTATCTCAATCGGTATTCATTTTGAAAGGTACCTATTTTGAAGAAAACAATGACAGGTTCCAGTGGATTCAAAATTCTTTCAGTTGTGATATTCCTCTATTTCCCCCATTTTTTTTCAAATTATTCTTTTATTATTTAAAATTGTTTTTATTTTCTTTTTTTTCAATTTACAAACACAACATATAACAGGACGATGATAATTTTTTAGCCCCTTTTAAGGTTCGACTGTTTGCTTAAAAATTAACAGGGGCGCCGCAACAAGTTTATAGTTTGTCAAGGGAGCCGTGGATTCAAAAAGCTTGAAAACCACTGCTCTAAGATATTAACATAATAACGCATTTTGGCGACACAATTTTGATTAATTAATTACAATTAAACTAAAACTCTGTCCGCTTTAAATTTGTTGATTACAATCGATACCAATGGGATACTAACATGTTTCGGGCTTGATTTTTGATAATCGTAAAATGTTGTCGCTACCGTGAAATTGACGATAAATTTTGTTTTAATTAATTTATGAATAATACATAATTCTACAAATGTTAACAACTTTGACTACAATCGATACTAATAAGTAATAACGTACAATCATTTTTCTGAATTCACCGAGGCAAATTTCTTCAATAGTAGAATTAGTATATTTTCCAACATCGCTTATGAAAATGACACTTTCACCACTCAATGTAGTGAGGAAAATAGGCGTTTGCATCACTAGTGAGGAAAGTTCATTAATTTCCATAGCAACGTTAGAATACAAAATCAGCAACTAGATTCTTGAAAAAATAGGAGAGTAAAATAATTATAAAGAAATTTAAAATTGAGACTCATTTTTGCGATGTTGGAAAAAATGGTATAAATACATATACACAAATCGTGATGAAAGTGCGATTTTTCAACTCGCAATACTATCCTCACTCGCTGTCGCTCGTGAATATATGGGGTTTTCCAATAAGAGTGATATGATTTCTTTTAAAAAAAACACACACTAATTGTTAAGGAAATTCAAATCTTTTTTATTTAATGTGAAGTACAATCGATACAATTAAGTTCTGAAAATAACATCATTCAAATGGCCTCCACGACTTCTTTTGCAGGAACGAATTCGATGAACCCAATTTTCGAGTACTTTTTCCACTAAATCAAGTCGTATGTCATGAATAACACGTTCAATATTGACTTCTAAAGCTTGAAGAGAGTCTGGCTTATTGCTAAAGACCAATGACTTCAAACCCCACAGGAAGTAGTCTAATGGTGTTAAATCACAACTTCTTGGAGGCCATTCAATGTCACAATTTCAGGCGCACGAAAGGTTGCCATTGGAGAACGATTATTTTGATAATAAAATTGAATAATTTGTAAACGTTGTTCTTGCGTATATGTTGACATGATGAAATTGTAAACATTACTGAATGCAATGAAAAAAAATGACAGATCATGACATATTAAAAATGGCCGAAACGACACTTACAAATCATATCACTCTTATTGGAAAACCCTTTACAGGATCCTGCACCTCACCTCCCGTCTTCTGTAGCTCAGTTATTAATTAAGTTAAGTTTTTGATATTTTGCAGACGTTTCCTGTACCTCAGAGTATATTTCAGGAAAATATTTTTAATTATACAGGGTGTTCTAAAAAAGTGCGACGCCATGACGATATATTTTTTTAAATTACATGCTTTACTTTTTTTTACTTATTTGGTCGTCTTATATGCTTGCCTACATATTCCTAAAATTCTATTGAAATCGATTCGATGAAAAAAATAAAAACGAAAAAAAGTCAGTTTTGCACCACTGGTTTTAAACATTAATAAAAAACGCAAATACTACCTGGGTAATGAAATTTTACGATACATTCATTAAATAAAGTCTAGTAGTCTCGTTTACCAAGTTTGATTGATCCAAATTATACGGGGTGATCAAAATTTAGTGACAAACTTCTCAAAGTTTAAACCACTTTATCTTTCTTATTTTAAATTGCAACCCCTACATATTTTGATCTCATTCGATGCGGAATTGAAAAACAAAATTTTTTTTCTAATACAACTCTATGGCAATTCCTAATATTGTAAAAGTTATTCAGGACCCTGTATAATGTATTGCTCGTTGAAAAATCACACACTTTCATCACTTGTATTGTAATGTAATATACTATTACAGTACAAGTGAAGAAACTAAGAATTTCGCTCACGCATATGCCGTTTCGCAAACGAGGCGTCAGCCGAGTTTGCGAATGGCATACAGTGAGCGAAATTCTTAGTTTCTTCACGCGTGCTGTATAGCGTTTTGTTCAATCCTGCTATTGAAACGTTCATAAGGTACTAAAAATATAAAATTTTAGTAGTTATTTATTGTACAAGACGATATGTTTTGCGTTGGTATGGGGTGTGTAAACAAATTACATTTTTTACTCACTAGTGATGTAATAATAATACTTTCACCCACTAGTGAGTGTAATAACACCTTCGTCCACTCGTTGCCACAGAAATAATTTGAGTGAGTAAAACAAAAGGTTTCTAATAGGGTATCCAAGTAAGAAACAACACATTTCAATGGCGGAATTGAACAAAAATTAATTTTATACAACGAACCCGATCTGCACAAATTTCTGTTACCGGTAAAGTATAAAATAACGACAGTAAGCTATGAGGAAACTAAATTAGCAGTAAATCCTTCACGCATCTATTCCCATAACAAAACATACCTAGTGGTAAAATAATATTCTCTGCGCCACTTCCCCTATATTAAATTTCGCATTAAAGTTAATTAATTAAATGTAACTATTTCTAATTAACGTACAGACATTTAATATGAAGCGAGAAACTCGAGCAAACGATTTAATTCGACAGTAAAATAATTAGTAAACCGGAAAAATAATGTCGATCGAAAGGAATTAGGAATTAACATGTCGTTAGTAAAGTAACTTCTTCATTAATTACATCAATTATCGTTCCTCAAAACTCCGAAAGCTTGATTAGACAAGTTAAGAAGAGATTATGGAAGTTCTGATGAAGATGCATGTTACTTTAGAGAATACGATGAAGGGGTTGAACCTTAATGTAGTTTATATTACGAAAAAATGGGGGTTGTTTCGCGATTTTAATCATACTCAAAGTGAATGATAAAAAAAGGATTATGATAGAATCGCTCGCAATTTATGCAGATCACATGCAATTTGTTTAAATTGAAATTCCTCGTCTTAACGAAAACTTTTTTTCTCTTATTTTCCATATTAACAAGCGAATGACTTACTTTTACGACTGTAGTAATACAATTTAGATTCAGCAAGTTGAAATTAAAGTTAAATTTAGCGAAAAGTGACACATTTGGAAATGCGACTAGGAAACAAAGCGTTTATTGTTGAAGAAGAAATACTCCCAGTACCTTTACATAACAAGGCTATGGAACAAAAGGCGAATCACGCCTGGAAGTATATAAAAAGAGCAAATATCACTCAAGACTCAAGAGGTTACAAACAACGCAGTGTTACAATAATTATTATTCATGTTGCGGTATCAGAAAAATGTATCTGCATGTTTCGTGAGATTTGTCATACGATGTGAAAATTTAATGGTTCACGCGGTATCAATCAATTCGAGCTAATGATTTTTCTGCACGATGACGCTATCAGTTTTTCCGGTTGATTGGAGTAACGCGATGAAGGGCGACAAAACGAAACGAACGTGAAACGCTTTTAACAAATCAATCAAATTCGATAGCTAAACGTTCTTGTTTTAGATCGTACAATTTTCATCGGTGTAATTGTTTGTAATTATTTTAGATGAAGGTTAACGACCATCGGTATAAATAAATACTTCCCTTGTATTGTCTATTTTTCCCTCTGTGATCATGTGTAACCACTTTCAACTGTTGAAAAATCTACTTAAACAGTTTTCATGCATTTTTTCGAAGATAAAGGCTTTACAATTTCCTTCTCATCTCATCATCTATTACTTCTTTGAACAGTATTAGTTTATGCAACTATTTTCTGTATTATTACAACAAAATGTGAGCAAACGAGAACATCGAAGACTTGTGATGTTTCATCCACAATGAAGGGTTACTTACTTCCGCTCAGATAACTGAATTTTGTTTTCGAAAAACCCTAATTTTTAATTAGTGTTAGTGTAACAAAGGTGTAACTATGCGAATTTGAAACTTAAAATATCAACGAGGTGTCCCGAAAATGGAATGGAAAATGTATCCCACCTAGAATACCCTTTGGGAAGAGAACATAGGTTTGGATTTTTCAAAAGGATAACTATGTTTCCAGTGGAATCGTGTATTACACAGACTGATCGAAAACCACTAAGGGCACTGACTCTGGAGGGGCTGCAAAATGTCTGTACGCCTAGGACAAAAAGCGGCCGTGTTCCAAGCCGAGGTATATGCGATCCTGACAGCGGCTGCTCAGCTATTAAAAGAGAACCTTCCCAAAAGGAAAATCTTTATAGTTACAGTTATAGTCATTCCAAGAGCTTTCTGGAAACCCCAAACAGGGACTTAGCAGCGTAAGCAGGACGAAGATAAAACTTGCGACAGAGATGATCACAGGACACTGTCGCCTGAACAAACACCAACATAACATGCGACTGACCGATAGCCCGATATGCAGGGGTTGTAGTGAGGTCAAAGAAACGTCCTATCATGTTATTTGCCGTTGTGAGGCATTCACAAAGGCAAGGGAACACCTACTTGGAAATGAAAAGATTACACAAGAGGAAGTAACGAAGATTCGCCCTACTAAAATCTTGGACTTTGTTAAAGATACAGGTATCCTGGAAGGGTAGACAACAGGGGGGAGCACAATAGACTAAAAGGTCGCAGTACAGGAACCAAGGGACCACCCCTAGCAACAATAATAATAATGTTTCCAAGGTTCTTGTAATATAGAAAAAATATAAAATGAAACAAATGATTTTTGGAAAGAAAAGGAAGCAACAAAAAGGTCACAAATATAGTTTTAAAAAAACGTTGAAAAAAATATAATTCTTCAAATTGCTTAATTTTGATTTTGCATATGTGCTCCATGCCGAAAGTATAAGGACTTTCGTCGTTATTCGTACATTTCTTAATGGTCGTTTATACTGCTAGTGATCTTTTTTCAGATAGGCATATACATATAAAGGGAACAAGATAAATGGATTCTTTAGTAAGTTACATTTGAATTGTACCAAATGTTGCAGTTGTAAGGTTCCAGTAGCGTGTGCTACTGAGCTTTAAAAAACAACGTAATATTTCCATTCCACTGTTTTAAGTTTAACCGGTATCAAACATGCTTCTTGAAGAACTGAAGCTTTTTGAAAAATCAAGTACAAAAAAAAAGATTTTAAAAACAAGTGAGTGCAAAATAGATTGTAATCATTTTCAATACCTAAATTTTCTCATACGTATTGAAATGACTAAATTTGAAAATATTTGAAAACGTTTATGATATTCACATCTATACAGGGTGTAGAATTGGCCGATTTCAATTTAAAAATTTTAATATGTATTCGATTATTATTGCTTCCCTAATTATTTTATACAAAAGGTTTATTTAATTTTTTTGTAGACAAAAATTCTGAATGATGTTACTTATTTTTACTTTAAATTTTTCAGAAAGGAAACATTTAGCCAAACAAAAATGTCCACATTCTCAAAAAGCAGTGATGCTTTGAAATTGTTAACAGGTATTAATGTAATATAAAAATAAACTTTTACACAATGCAACTAAAATCGCTTAATTAATAATACTAATTAAATCAAATATCTTCATTTAACGAATCTCAATGGTAATTAATATCCAGAATAAAACCATATCATTTCGACTTTTTCGCTTGTAGATTGTAGAATAAACAATCTCAAGTTAAATAGTCTTTTTGTCTAAAATAATTAGAGAAGCAAATAATCGAATATTAAGATTTTTACATTGAAATTCCTATGGCGCATCGGCCAATTCTACACCCTGTATACCTATTTCATTATCGTTTAGGTTGGAAATTATTTCTGTTGCTGTAGAACAACTTCTTTTATTTTATTGCGCTAATTTCAGTAAGCTTATTCTTTTCTCATCTTCTCATCTTTGATTTTATATGTTGATCAAAATAGGCAATATTGGCGAAATTTTGGCGAATTCTAGATAACAACTGATTTGGTCAACTATCTTGGTGTCTACTATACCAATTAGGTACTGTAGGAATAGGATCCATTGAAGGTATCCACCAGAGATATAGTCCAACTCTTTAAGCCTGGTAACAAGCATTTTATCATGTAACCTACAGAGCGATCGGTCAAAACAGAACAAAGTTGGCCATCCTGATAAGTAGGAAACACTACAGATTGTGAGTGGTGAAGCAAAGACATGTACCGTATAAGTTGCGATATAAATCTGATCCTAAGGATACGAACAATGCAAAAATACATTGGGCAAAGGGGAAGGTAACTTGACAACGCTTTTAAACTCCTGGTAAGCGAAAAGCTATCTACCACATGGGAATATCAAAAGATGGTAGAAGTTCTTGTATTTTAAATAGAAATTTACGTTTTATTTTGGGTATGAAGCAGTCAATCTTCTCGTGTGTTTCTAACTTGTGCCTGTTTTGAAAAAAAGTAAATTGTATAATTTTCCACGACCTTGCATGGGAAACTTTGAAGCTTTAGACAGTGATACAAAAATTGGAAACAAATTGCAATTAGACCTACATTTTCTACATTTATTATATGGAATGCTGTAAATTTTATCAGATCTTTACAAGTAAGTTACAAACAAACAAAAATGGCTTCTTTTTTTCTTGTTATTATTGTTTTTATTCATTTTTCAATTAACCTGTCAGCTTGTGTAATGGTTATCAAGTATTCAAATGCTGATTACTGCATTTACATTATGGCTTCGTTTTTCAGGGAATGATATAGACCCACCGCTAATTGTAAATTTAACCATTTTTTGAGATAAAAATTACGCATAGGAAGAAATATATTGACAAAATTGACAATTTTACTGCGCGTTTAGCTTTTTGCCTAATTCTGTTTAAAAGGAAATCACTGTCTGCCACCGCTATCATGTAACAGCTTGTTTTTTGTAATGGTGTAAAAATAAAAATTGTCCTCATAATTCACTCAACTTCCATAAAATGAGTACCTGGGGATTATCTGTAGGACAATAATAGGCGGTTAATATACGTACGTAATGTTTGCCGCGCTGCCTCCTTGGACATCTTCCAGACAGTTTCGGTTAGTGAGATGAGGCAGGAGAGGCAGTAGAAAATTCTCTTAATTCAACCTAATCAAACTATTCAACATTCAAAAAATACAATGTCGAGGAAATTACATTTTCGAAAAATCGAAAGTCACTCACTCAAGTGATAAGGGTAAAAAATATAATTAAAATTCTCATACAAACGGCTTTTTCATTGATCTATGTTCAAAGAAGGGAAAGTACCAAAAAATAAAAAACTATGATACAATAATATAGGGCTTGACAAGAAATAAAATTTAAAATCCTCATTGCTTGTTACCCCGTTTCTGAAAATTGTATTCGCCGTTGAAAAATGCACTTTTTTAGTTTTCACCCAGTATTTTTCAAACGGAGTAGATTTTTGAAAAATTAAAGAGATATTCATCATAAAAAGAGGTGAAAGGACATCTTTTAGTGTGTTTAAACAACCTTACATTTCTTCACTTTTTCAAATTTCCACGAAGGACTTTTAAACTGAACACGCTGTATACGTAAAATCAATTTTAAATATAAATTATACTACAATAATTGCTACAATCCCACATTTAGTATCTATATAGTTTGTCCTTTTTGAAGGTTGTGACAATTAACGAACTTCTTGGCTTAAGGAGGGGTTCAATTGTATTAAGTAACCAGAATTTCATAACAACACTCCCATATAAAAGCCATGTTAAAATGTTAGAATGTTTCAAAGCGACAGATACTGTTTTCTTGCGATATTTTGCGATTCTTTCAAAATTACGATAGAAATAGCATAGCCCAATGCGATATCGATAGGCATAACTGCCGTAAGGGTTAATTGGGATCATTTTCAGATATAAAAGTCAACAATCCAGTGGTCACAGCTAGTTGTCCAAAAATGAAGTCCGAGTCTTTTCCAATGGGGAGTGAACTTTTGGCGTACTAGCAGGAAAAATTGTCGTTGCATGACAACTCTTTCTTCAGGCTAAATTTCCTCGTAAATTGCTCTTATTTTTCGAAAATTTTGGAATTCATCAAACAAATTCGTAGAGTCAATATTTCTTCAACGCAATGGGCCAACATAAACCAGGATCGATGCGTGCAGGTGAAAGAAAGGTGCCACCAAACTGGGCAGACGTAAGAGAGCTTGGGATGCCTTCAAGGCGAACTAATTTTGATAGAAATCAGGGTCAAAATTGGATCGAAAAACGTTCTTGAACCCCCCCTTAAACTATAATCCTCCGTTTCACATGTTCACTTTTAAATTTTATTGCATAATTAGCTATTGAGAGTATGCCGTAAGATTGCTACTGTTCTTAGCACTCCCGTCACAATTTCACTACGTATTGATTTGCATTGTCAATGTTTCAGTACTTTGTACTTATTATATAAAAAAATAACCCTTCATCTTCACCGTCTCGTCAATAAATTGTACTAAAGGGGAGGTTTTGAGTTTTTCTTTCAACTTACTTCTGGTACCACTACAAACGGTTTTACGTAATTAGGTATTATTGTTAATTATAATTGTTTGTAGAAACGCATTGATGCTACGATTAATCGTGTTTAACAAATATCACAAATCTAAGATAGGTATCACAAAGGAAACTGTTCGCGTAAACAAATTATAATTAGGTATAGATATTAGAATAGTTTCCTTTGTAATATTAGATTAGATTTACTACGCTTAAACACTATTCCACGTGGTAACATTATGTTTCACAAACGCTTATTTACATACAAAATTTTCGTTAAATGAACATGGGCTAAATCCGAAATTTTATCGAAAATTAGGTACCGATCGCCACAAAGAATCGACTATAATTTTCTTCCAAAAAGCTCCACGATTTCGTTTGGCATTAGTACCTACTGCAGTTCTCAAACTTATTTCGCATCTTTCGAAGCAAAAGTTTCCTGTGAAGCCCCGAGAAATGTTTAGTATTTGGTTCTATCGGTCTATGTTTTATGACATTACATAATGTACACGATACGTATGGCGACAATATTATTTTATTATTTATGTCTACAAAACTGTAACTACATCACTAGTTACTATGAACAATGTCACAGTCACTTGAAGACTTATATCGCCTTCTGTGTTCAAACTTTCCCTTCCGCCATCGAAAAGGTAGTAAGTGCAATTTGGTTTTTGTACTTGATGCCGCAAAATCCTCCCCTAACAAACAGAGAAAACATAACCGAGGTTGGAAGCGGATTACGTCCGTGAATTCGTCAAGTTCCAATATTGGAATAATGGATTTCGATAACCACAGTGATTTGATCAAGGAGGATCAAGTTTGCAGTTTTTCTTGCACTTTACGGCCCATAGTAATAATAGCATTATAAGAGTTTTGGTAATGAGTGTTACTATCAAGAGCATGGCCAGAACTGACTCCTTATTTTCCCTTACGTGAGGTACACATTTTGTCTCAACTGCACGAAGTTTGTCACTTCTTCCTGTGAAATATTCAGCAATTTTAATTGTGTCGGCCGTTTAAGCTTAACACCGATCCTAAGCTACTTGGCAAACCTTAATTACATCAAAAACTGTGGATCTCCATCACCAATGCAGCATTCCATGTCCAAATACGGATGAAAATTTTTATTACCTTACGGTAAATTTGCGCTACTTTTGTCGAAAAGAAGACAGGGTTGGCAGCGATCAGGTCTTAAGAAACTCGTGTTCAGCATAATTCTATTTCAACGAAAATTTGCATTAATTTTACTGAAATGTAATATTTTATGGATTACGCCGAGCACAATTTCAAAAACGCTGGCTTGTGGGGGAAATCTTAAAAAAAGGAAGTGATTGGGAATTTCAAATAGAAAATAGAAAATAGTAAAAATGCCTTCAGCAGGTGTACTTTTATGGCGTAATTCAAAAGAAAAATTCCCTAATAAAATTACGTAATTGTTAACGTTGCAAACACACTAAACGTATTTTGCAAGTGACGGTAATTAGCGAACACAGCTTCATTCGCAATCCAAATCTAGACAGTTCAATGGTGGAGACGAGAGAATTGAATAATGGCAGAAGGTGCACGTTTACGTAATTGATGAAAACGGGTCTCTGTCTAGTTTTTGTTCTAACATCGCAAAAAGCGAATTAATATTTTGAAAATGTAAGAGTCTTGTCGGAGAATGCCAGAGAAATAAAACGCTAAAAGAAGGGTATTTTAATCAACATAATTGCAGCAAGACGGGTAGAAGACTCCGAGGTGCAGTAAAATATCCCGAATTCCTACCGATCTTCCACGTCTCAAAAATGAGATTGTTATCGATATTAGTTAAAATTTTTAATTAATTAACGTAAATAAATGCGCGCGGGCGAGACCGTACTTATAATAGAAAAACAAAACCCTTCTCAAAATTTCTGCTACCTCATTATTTGGGCATTTGCATACTTATATGATTATCATTTAGTTACGTGAAAGTTTAAGCTTTAGCTTTCGTTAAAGTTTAGGTATGTACTGGTATAGGATAAAACAGCGCTACCACCCTCACGTACCAGATATGGGGGGTCATAGCCACGATATCACTGCTTTATAGCAGGGCCGTGCCTCTGCATTCTAATCATGCGTTAGCTCCCCCTGGTCTAGTCTGTTTGATAACCCCGCATGCCACAGAAATTACTACGGCCACGACAAATTTTTTCTAACTTAATAAAACGTAACCGCAGATGTTTAAAGTTTACCTAAATTATGATTACAAACAACAACAATCGTCACTTTTACTAATTAGTTTTGACCACTTATAATTTCCGCGATATATTTATACGTTGTAGTTTACACGGAAATTTCGACCCATTTTTGTTCATTTTCAGTTTAGTTACTACTATCACTTTCATTCTTATATCTACAAACGAACATAAACAAAAAATCTTTACAAAAACATATAAAGAACAAATATGAATACCGTACACTTTCTGATGCACTCGAAAGTGGTCTTTTTTCTCAATTTACGTTACATATTTGCAAAAAACATTGACATTAGAAAAGTAAAAGAGACTATAATTTCAGGCGATGGTGGTTGTGGGAACCAGTTAATCCGACTCAGGTGAATCACAGACCCGACGACGATGAGCGAACAATACAGGGTGTCTCACGGTGACCGTCGGTTAGAAGTATATCAAGAACTGTAAAAGCTAGAAATTTGAAATTTTGCACATGCAACATGCAGTGTTTAATCTATTAAATAAAAATATTTTCCAAATGGCAGCACTTCCGGAAATACCGGAAGTGAGCATCAACTTCTTTATTTTAAATACAAACCAGGCAATTTTTTTTCACATTCTGATGTGTCATAAAATGTTTAGTAAGTATGCTTAAAATAATCGGCGTATCAATTTTGATTGTTGAGAAAAAAAAATTTTTTCACTGAAAAATGTCAAAATCTTGTTTAGGAAATAAAATTGAAAGTCGAAAGTGGTAAAAGTTAGGGAAATGGGATTTTAGGTTATCAATGTCAAAAGATTGAGACACAATTGTCAGTCATGGATAATAAAAAATTGCCCGCGGTTACGTATCTATTTGACGTTATATCCAGACTTAAGAAAAACTTTAAAAAGTCTCTTTTTTAAATGGAATGCCTATTTAATTATCAGCCTATTCAATGCAGAAATAAATTTCCTTTAAATTGATATACCATGTTCCTATACCTAAAATCAATGATTACAGAGTTATTTACATTTTTCTAATTAAATTTATAATTACATACTTTACAAAACATGGTTGGCTTTGAAAATTTTCAAAAAATTTTTATTCAATTGTTTCTTATGATGACAGTTGTCAGTTAGCTGTCAGTTTGAAAGTTTACGCTACGTTTACGTTTGTTATCACGTTATCAGTGGTATCTGTTTGAATTTTGATTTTTGCGCTTAATATTAGTTTTGAATTGGGAAATATGGAATACACAAACGCTGATATTCTAAATTTGTTTTACATTCATGGCGAGTCTGCTCGTATTACTTTTCGGACCTGCAGAACCTTTAACTATTGAATAAAGAATCACTCAACACTTTAACGAAAGATATCCGCATTTACCTACAATGACAGAACGAAAAATCAGGATGATTGAAAAGAATTTTCTAAATTTGGGTGAAGTGAATGCGCCACGAAGTTTGGCAAAGCCAATTGTCCCCAATGACGCTGCAGAAACCAATGTATTGGGATATTTTAATGTTTTCCCTGAAAGTTCTGTTCGTTCGGCGGAAAGAGACCTTGGATAGTCAAGAAGTTGCAGAGATAGAATTTTAAATAATCATAAAAGCATAACAAACATTTGAATAAAAATTGTTTGAAAATTTTCAAAGCCAACCATGTTTTGTAAAGTATGTAATTATAAATTTAATTAGAGAAATGTAAATAACTCTGTAATCATTGATTTTAGGTATAGGAACATGGTATGTCAATTTAAAGTAAATTTATTTCTGCATCGAATGGACTGATAATTAAATAGGCGTTCCATTTAAAAAAAGAGACTTTTTAAAGTTTTTCTTAAGTCTGGAAATAACGTCAAATAGATACTTAACCGCGGGCAATTTTTTATTATCCATTACAGACAATTGTGTCCCAATCTTTTGACATTGAGAACCTAAAATCCCATTTCCCTAACTTTTACCACTTTCGACTTTCAATTTTATTTCCTAAACACGATTTTGACATTTTTCAGTGGAAAAAAATTTTTTTCTCAACAATGAAAATTGATACGCCGATTATTTTAAGCATACTTACTAAACATTTTATGACACATCAGAATGTGAAAAAAAATTGCCTGGTTTGTATTTAAAATAAAGAAGTTGATGCTCACTTCCGGTATTTCCGGAAGTGCTGCCATTTGGAAAATATTTTTATTTAATATATTAAACACGGCATGTCGCATGTGCAAAATGTCAAATTTCTAGCTTTTACAGTTCTTGATATAGTTCTAACCGACGGTCACCGTGAGACACCCTGTATATTAAGTACTAGCTGTTGGCCGAGACTTCGCCGGCGTACACTTCAGTTACAATGGTAAGTACTCTACATCCGTCCCTGGAAAGTACCTTACGTCCGTCCTTGGGTTTCCATTTACATCTTTGCCAATTATGATTCAAATCGGTCAAACAGTTCAACCGTACTAGGTACGTCTTTCTTAACTTGTAACCGAAAGTCCAAATACCATTTTTTATTGATTTAACTTCAAACATGAAGGATTTCCATACAGAGTGTCATCCCCTCTTTTACCTTGGGGGTTGAATTTAGAAAAATCCGGCCTTGTCTACGTCATAAAAGGAACCTCTGTGCAAAACTTCAGCTATCAAGGTCCAAGGGTAAGGGATGGGCGTTGATGAGTCAGGACTTTTCTTTTTATATCATAATATTGGTAGATTATAAAAATATTAGTCCGGGAGCCGGCCGCCTTTTTTACAATCAATTAATATACTTTTTAAACTTCATGAGCGGCTTTATTTTAACGAGACGTCAAACTTTTTCCTCTGCAAAAATGTTCGCAAATGGTTCCGAAGGGAGTACGCAGAGGTAAAATACGTTGACTTTGTGATTACCAAAAATTGATTAAATCAAACAGAATTATAATCACAAGTCTGCAAAAAAAAGCTGTTTTGGTTTTTTGCGTAATTCTTATGTTTCTGGGTGTGCTGAATCCGAAAATGACTTTCATTTTGTCATAGAACGTCACGTTTTCTGACAATGTAGGTATCTATGTTAAACAAGCTATCATCTTAAAATAAAAGTAAAAGACTAAAAAGAATTTTTTTAATTTATAATTACGTAACAGAACTTATTTTTATATCTAAAATACATTCATTAGTAAGCACTAAACACATTTCTTTTTCTCAGTGAGACTCCTTTTGGTATACATTTTCGCTTGTGGGAAGCATCTGGAAGGTCTCTCTGAAGCGTCCAACAGTAGTCTGCCATCATTGAGACGCTCCATCTTCTCTGGTATCTTTTTTCCACCTCCTTAATATCTTGGTGGAATCGTTCACCTTGCTCTTCACTCACATCTAAATTTTCTGGAAAGTAGTCGAGATGGGAATGAAGAAAATGTACCTTTAAACTCATTAGGCAACTTAAAACTTGAAATGCTTTTAACATTCTGTTGACGATTTGTTTGTAGTTAGGGTCTTTGTTATTCCCTAAAAATTTCTCTATGACCTCTTTAAAGGCAATCCACCCTTCTCTTTGACGATCCGTCATGGTTGTGATGAATTGTGGATAAGCCCTAAGCCGTCTAATATCTGGTGCAACGAAAACACCTTTCTTCAACTTTGCCTCCGAAAGGCCTGAAAACTTTGATATTAAGTATTTGAAGCAATTTCCATCTCTTGGAAGTGACTTTACAAATTGCTTCATCAATCCCAGCTTTATGTGAAGCGGTGGTAGAAGAACTTTATGACGAGGCACCAAAGTTTCATGCAGGTCGTTCTTTTCGCCAAGTTTAAGGCCAACACTTTTTGATCCAGTGATTTGCTCGGTTTCTACTATCCCATAGGCACAAAAAGCAAGGGAATTTGGTAAACACAGATTGTTGTCCGATCAACATGCCCAAGATTTTGAAATCACCGCACACTTGCCAACCGTGATCTTTATATTTTAATTTGCAAGGAACCAATTCCAAGTTCTTGTAGGTTTCCTTGAGGTGTACGAAATGACCGACAGGAATGGAAGCATAGAAACCGCCATTGTGAAGCAGAACTTCTTTAAGCCTTCTTTTTTAAGAATCTATGAAAATACACCACTGTGCTGGGAGGTATGAGATCTTAAATGTATCCATCAAACCTTCAACATTGGTACAATAAACCAACTCGTCCTCTTGGGCAAAGTAGGAAGTGAACTGCTTCTCAAGATATCTAAATCAGATGGAAGACACTCCCGGCAAAAGTAAGTTCCTGCGTTTGAGCCTTGATCCAAGCAACTCAGCAGCGTTTTTGGGAAGATTCAAATCTTTTACCAAATCATTTAGCTCGCCCTGGGAAAACAATTTCGGACTGCTGTCATCTTCAAATTCAAAACTTGATTTGTCATCGGGTTCAGATAGAGCACCATCTTCGTCAGAATTTGTAATCTCTTCTTGACTTGAGTAGCAGTTCTCGGTAACATTTTTGAGAATTTTTCAAAGAAACAATTAAAGGCAGCAGCTCTATTTGAAAAACGAACCGCATAAGGCGTTATAAACTGATTTGGCCAAACCTTCATATCGAACTTTGTATTCCTTCAAAGAAGTTCTCAATACCCTACTTCAATACACTCAATTTGCGTTTAACATGAGCTCTGTTTCTTCTAGTCCCGTAAAACGTTATATTGGAATGGCTTGAGCGTGTTGACATTCATCAATGAAGCGAAATGGGGAAGGGGCAAATAATAAATGTTGGAGAAAATGGAAGGCAGGGTTAGAACGACAACGCATTCTGGCTAGTACGGTGATGTTAATATACAGGTAAACAATTACTGAACGTCTTTAGTTAGCAAATACAGTTTATTGGTAGATAAGTAAGTTTAACTGGCTGATTAATTAAGAATGAGCAATGTCTAAATTGGAAAAAGCCACCAGCGGAATGTGATGATTAGCGTTTGCACATCGTAAACGAGGGACAAGCCATTATTATTGATAATAAAAAAATTGGTGTAACTTTTTCAAAATTTTATTTTAGATATATTCAAAGTACTTAGTGGTCTTCTCCACTTAGCTCTTCTTTCCTTCCACTGCTTAAATGTTCCAAGCCAAGCAGCTTTAGGAATATTATTACAATAACGCCGAACAGCAGCATAGATCTCTTCCTCGGAAAAAACCTTCTTCCTTGTAAGTTTTTTTTAGTCCAAAAAACAGTCCAAAGCCGCACATTGCCAGATTCTGTGAGTAGGGAGGGTGTTCGATTACATTATTATTGTTTGCAGCCAAATACTGCCGAGTTCGCTCTACAGTTTGGGAAGAAGCATTACCGTGATGTAGCATAATTCCCTTCTTTGGCACTTTATTAAACACTTCCAGCAAAGACGTACCATCTGCTCCTAGCGCTCAATAGACCGGTACTTCTAAAGAACACAGCGTATCTACATTACCTTCCTCATTGCTCGCTGCTTTCTGATTATTGCTGGCGTGACTTCGTCTTCATGGATCCACACGTCGCACGTGACCCTCTTGTCGAATTGGCATGTCAAAAAATGGTATGTAAGTTCCATCGCTTTTTACAATTTTCGACAAAATTGGATGTCCACCATACAATGTCAAAGCTTCGTGGCAGATTCGTGTTTCGACTTTTTTCAGATGAAGGCGCTCTAGTATTACTGTTTTCACAGATGAGGATCCAATCCACAGCAGCAATTTTTTCCTCTGTCACAGCGGTAATGTGAGGACCGCGCCTTTCTAGTGATCAACTATAGTTTTTCCACGTTCGAATTCCTTGTATCATCTGTCAATTTTTGCCAAGGAAGGGCCATGATCGCAAAATGTTGATTTCAAACTTTCTTCGCAGTCATAAGCACTTAAACCTTTCTTAAAGTCATAATAAATCGTTATGCGGAAATGTTCTCGAGTTAATTCCATTTCCACGACTTTTAGTGACGACACCTTGTATCACTTAAATCTGCGATGTTTGCAAATGTCATAGGTGGTCATCATATCTCACTATTTCCAGTTTCGAAAGCGCTCATTTTTAATGAATCGCTCTGTGTAGGAGTTTTGGGCCCATTGAACTAAGAGGGGATGGTGATAACGATGTACTCTGTTTTACAGATAAATTAAAAACTAAACGAGCAAACTCCACGAACTACAACATGAGCACAAAAAACGTACTCAGATTACAAATAAGGTTAACTAAAATGGTCACTTCAGTCGCACGCTTTAGACCGATATTGTTATTGTAAGACTTTTTTTTACTTTTCTAGCTATTTGACTTTTATTTATTTACTTATTTGATTGATAAACTTAGGAAACAACTATGGGTTACCTATTAATGATTCAGATTGGTCGCATTTAATCGTAGATAAGGTATATGGTGATAAGCATAAGCGCTCAGAGGGCCTACACTACAAGATGAAAGTCAATGGAGAGGAGTAAACGTCGAGATCGAGGCAATCGCTCATCTTCGGCAAAATCTCCAGAGATAAAAACTACAGCATGATAACTGAGAAGATAACCAAAACGGTTTACACTACTAAACTGTTTAAGGCAACGACAACGTAGAGTTGAATCGTATATTACACAAGACGACTCTATAAGCAATAAGGGCAGCAGCTCTGGAATGTATGGGAGCAATAATCGAGGCCGGGGACAAAAAGCGAACGGGCTCTAAGCTGAGATATATGCGATCCAAACAGTGGCTACTCAGATATTAAAGGGAACCTTACAAAAAGGAAATCTCTATCGTTACAGATCAAAGCAGTACATTCTTATGGAGAAAATTCAGGACTAGTCCCTGAATCCAGACAAATGTTAAATTAACTAGGCAAATGGACCATGTTGAGGATCAGGTCACGAGAGCTGCAAGCGAAAAACCAATTATTGAACCTGTATAAACCAGCACAGGGAAGGAGAAACAAAATTTGAAGACAAGAAAACTACTGAATACTTGACAGGGAAGAAAATTAAATTCTTTAAAAGTTTAATGCACAAATGCTGTGAAAAGTTTAGAAGGAAATGTCAAAGACAGTGTAGCGATGGAAGGAAACATTTCGAGGAAATGAAAATTACATCGTAATCAAAAGTAAAGTTTCAGTAGTTGATTTTCAAAATTCGAGTAAGTGAATTTTTTAGCTCAACTACGTTCTTTAATTGTTTATTTCAAAAGAACAATGAGTCCGTGCTATTTGATTGGTGATCCTTAACGAATGAATCGACTTTTAGTATTAGCTAAAATTTATAATAGTACCGATAAAAACAACGGTATAATTAGGACTGAAAAAAATGTAATGTTAGATACATAAATCCATCGCCATTCGTTTATAATCCGCGCCTTAAAACACATATATAGCGGGATGGCATTTCTTACGCGTTAATTTATAGCCATTAATTATTAACGACCCCACACTGTAATTTAAAAGAAAAAAATTTGTAAAATTATACTTAATAGTCCCTCTAATTTGTGACGTATCAATCGGAAGTCTTTGGAACCTTTTATCCGTTTGATGTGGTCACTAACTGCTCATTAGTTGATACGTTTTGTTTTTTTTATTCTTTTGTTCTCAAAAAAAGGTTCTCATCATTTAAACGTTGCGGTTTAAATCTTTTTATAATCGCTTACCCAAAAATTACCCATCTACAAATTAAAAAGGTAAGATAAATTGAATTTTTTTATAAGGAAAATGTGTATTTTTCATTTGTTTTTATCGAGAAAAATCGTTGAATGGAAAAGAGCTTTGAAATAATGGTGGATTTCTATATAAAGGATAAAATATCATTGGATCCTCTGAAGCTTAAATATTTGAAAGGAAAACTGCGCTTTAGAAAAAAGAAAAATATTGAAAAGAAATCTTTTCTTGGAAAATCATAGAATAAAACCCAACTAATCCACCCTTTTACTGTCTTTAAACCTCATAATTTTTAAACAGTTTCTAAAAGCGAACGACGAAATAAATTACGCCTTCTTTTTCCTAAACGTATACATAAACTCGTACAATTTTCTTTCACTTTCGCTTTTAATCCTCGTGTACGCCAGGAAATTGAGGACATCAAGTGTAATTAAGCGGAAAATTAGCTTCTAATTAGGCCCGACGATAATTTTAGCATGCTAGTGGAGAGCTTTTCAAAATTTATTAAGCAACATTGCGTGATAAAGCATGTTTAAACCAACCGAAACGGAAAAAACCTCGCGCTCTCGTTTAATTTCAATAATTGCATCTTGAAATCGATTTGACTTCTGAAAATTTAAACAAACGGGGAAACTCGTAGAAATTATGATTTTCGAATTGTGTACTTTATTATATAAACAAGCTGTCTTGTAGTTCTCCAATTGTTTATCCTACGATTTCCGCGGGGATTTGCAATATATCAAGTTTTGAACTAGCTATTCTGCACTGTATAGGGGTGGAAACGGTAAACTATATCTGGAAGACGGCGGATATGTTAGCTTAGCAATTGTCAATTTGTTGAGGATGTGTTTATCTTTGTTTACTTTGTCAATTGTCAATAATGACGATGTTGATCTGCCATATGTTTCCGCCCGTATGAAAGGTGTTTCGCAATTTTCTATAATAAATTAATATCTTTTAAAGCAGATGCAGATTCCATGAAAACAATTAAAACATTTTCTTCATTATGAACGAAATATCTAAGAAGCAAATTTTTTAAATCCCAATGTTTGAGGCCAAACCCGCGTGAAGTTAGCAAAAACTTCAGTAATAAATATGCAAACAGTATTGTAACCGAGATATTAAACAATCTATTTACCCTTAATTTTCTTGTAAAAAAAAATCCAAGGTCCACATCTTTTTATACAGAGTGATTTCTAACCTCCTGACCAAATAGAAAGGGCAACTGGCCTGGGGGAGATCAAAATAAGATTTTTTTTACATAATTTTGATCAAATTGTAATAATAAGAAAGTGTTTAAAGTTCTTAGATACGTCTTGCGCGTCTTGCGTTTCCTTCAGCAACTCCATACGCCATAATCCGTATCCTTCATTACTGTAATTCACCATTTCAGACGAATTATTGATTTGACAAATAATTAATCTACTTAAATTCTGACATTTATGTAATATTGACGTACCGTATATGATTAAATTACATAAATCAGCGGCTTTCAATAAATGAACAGCCATAACTGTGTATTTTAAAGAACAATTAACTTTAATCTTATAACAATTTTAGTAAAATTTTAACTGAACTTTGTTTATTTAACTTTCAAGTGTTTTAAATTTGAATTCAAAATGTAAATTATTACCATATTTTATAAAAAAAAGCTCAATAGTTTCTATTTGATCAAAATTTTATTAAAAAACAACTTTATTTTGAGCCCGAATTTTTCCAGGATTATAGAAGATGGTGTACTTTTGGCTCATTCTGAACAAGTATCAAAACGCGCGTCTTCTCGTAGAATACTAATTTCAATCAACTTCAAATCTGTAGCTAATTATGGTATATACTATACAGGGTGTCTCACGGTGACCGTCGGTTAGAACGCTGCAGAAACCAATGTATTGGGATATTTTAATGTTTTCCCTGAAAGTTCTGTTCGTTCGGCGGAAAGAGACCATGGATAATCGAGAAGTTCGATAGATAGAATTTTAATTAAAATCATAAAAGCATAAGCATAAGAAACAATTAAATAAAAATGTTTTGAAAATTTTCAAAGCCAACCATGTTTTGTAAAATATATCATTATAAATTTAAATAGAAAAATAACTTTGTAATCATTGATTTTAGGTATAGAAACATGGTATACCAATTTAAAGGAAATTTATTTCTGCATCGAATCGACTGATAATTAAATAGGCATTCTATTTGAAAAGAAATTTTTTAAAGTTTTTCTTAAGTCTGGAAATAACGTCAAATAGATACGTAACCGCGGGCAATTTTTTATTATCCATTACAGACATTACAGATCTTTTGACATTGAGAACCTAAAATCCCATTTCCCTAACTTTTACCACTTTCGACTTTCAATTTTATTTCCTCAACAAGATTTTGAAATTTTCAGTGAAAAAAAGTTTTTTTCTCAACAATCAGGATTGATACGCAGATTATTTTAAGAATACTTACTAAACATTTTATGACACATCAGAATGTGAAAAAAAATTGCCTGGTTTGTATTTAAAATAAATATGTTGATGCTCACTTCCGCTATTTCCGGAAGTGCTGCTATTTGGAAAATATTTTTATTTAATAGATTAAACACGGCAGGTTGCATGTGCAAAATTTCAAATTTCTAGCTTTTACAGTTCTTGATATACTTTTAACCGACGGTCACCGTGAGACACCCGGTATACAATAGGTATAAATGTATACACCGTGTCCGTTTTTCGAGTGCCACTATGGGGATCTCGCTTATCTTAAGAGATACGAAGTTGGTTAAATTAGGGCAAAGTTGTGCATTTTCATGCCAAACAATAATCTGTTTTCAGATTTGACTTATCTTTGACAGTTTACGACATATCGCAAAAAAACGAAAAATTACGATTTTCGTTTTTCTGTTTTAAATCAAAAACCAATTAAGATTGTCTTTTCTAACCAAGACATTCTTCAGACACTTTTTTATGTAGAATTAGAATATGGCATCGACTTTTCGATACTCTTCAAGATGGCGGACTAACAACTGTCAACTTCATTTTTTCTTATGGGCACCATTTTGAATTTTTCCACTTTTAGATTACGTTTATTTTTCTCTTTACAACGATGTATCACACATGTTATTTCATTATTACGTGTTTGAACAAAACAAAGTTTTTTATTTTGTGCGCAGAGTGCTTTGAAGAAAATGTCAACGCTCTTTTGTTTTCAACAAAACTTTGATAGTTTGAATCTTGTATCAATTTTGTCTTTACGTTTATGATAGTTATATCGCGAAAATGCCTTTTTCATGTGAAGAACAAAGAGATATGCTACAAATTTATTACACATCGCATTTAAATAACTACTTAACTGCAGAGACATATTTGCAGCGTTATCCAGAGCGGCAACAACCTACTTTGAGGTACTTATTTTGATTTACTGCACAGAAACTTGGGCAATATGGTTCGTTTAAAAAACCTAGACGTGCATATGGCGATAGGCCCAATGAACATCAGCAAGAAATTTTGCAAACGGTAAACATTTGTCATGATTTCGATTTAAAAATATTCATAATAATTGTAAATTAGGTGCAAGACAATCCCTCTGTCTCGACAAGAGAAGTTGCAGCCCAGCTGGATTTGCCATCGCATCAAATTGTTTGAAGAACGTTAAAAAAACGAAAATATCGCCCTTGGAAAGTTCGTGTTTCTCAAACCCTGCATCTCGGACATCACGAACGGCGGGTAGCCTTCTGCACGTTCGTGAATAATCAAATTCAAGAAAACTCACATTTCCTAAACGGCGTGATATGGTCCGATGAATGTAAATTCACAAATGCAGGAATGTTCAATCGTCACAACGAACATTACTGGTCAATTGAAAACCGCCATCGATTCCAAGAACGACGACCACAAATTCGTTTTGGACTGAATGTGTGGGTCGGATTATTGGGCGATACAATAATAGGTCCGTACATCTATGAAGAAAATTTGACGTTGAAGAACTTTGACACAGAATCGTTACCACTCCCAGACACGACATTAGAAGGAGAGACGTGTTAAGAACTGTAGCGAATCTGAGAAAAAGAGTGCAACTGTGCTTGCAATTACAAGGGGGGATTTTTGAACACATGTTGTGATGTAACCTATTGTTAAGCTCTTGTCCATCTTTGTTAAATATTATTGAATTATAGTTTAATTTGAAAATTGCATTTTCTCTACACAAATAAATCAAGGCCAACGCAGACGACGGATCGAACTCTCAAATTTAGTTGAAAACAAAAGAGCGTTGACATTTTCTTCAAAGCACTCTGCACACAAAATGAAAAACTTTATTTTGTTCAAACATGTAATAATGAAATAATATGTGTGATACATCGTTGTAAAGAGAAAAATAAACGTAATCTAAAAATGGAAAAATTCAAAATGGTGCCCATAAGAAAAAATGAAGTTGACAGTTGTTAGTCCGCCATCTTGAAGAGTACCGAAAAGTCGATGCCATATTCTAATTCTACATAAAAAAGTGTCTGAAGAATGTCTTGGTTAGAAAAGACAATCTTAATTGGTTTTTGATTTAAAACAGAAAAACGAAAATCGTAATTTTTCGTTTTTTTGCGATATGTCGTAAACTGTCAAAGATAAGTCAAATCTGAAAACAGATTATTGTTTGGCATGAAAATGCACAACTTTGCCCTAATTTAACCAACTTCGTATCTCTTAAGATAAGCGAGATCCCCATAGTGGCACTCGAAAAACGGACACGGTGTATAACTACTCCCCCCCTCAGACACAAGCACTCCGGATTCTGCACAAATGAGTCCTTTTTTGTAATTGGATGTGTCGTTCCCGAGATATTGAAGGGTGTATACTTTGACTTTAATGGCGTCCCGACAGCGAACGGGTGATGCGGTCAAAAAATTTACCAGAGATTTGGAATCAGTAAAGAATTTCCTATAAGATGATACCACGTCCAGCTTTCTAAACCCTGTAACATCGACCAACGCACAGGCACACAGACATCCGGACGAATTTAGTAACCAACTTTTTGAAATTGGTTGAAAATTAGACGAATTCTGCAAATCTTTTTTGAGCTCATTCCATTTGGTAGCACTCGTCTTAGCTTCGTGGCAAGCAATTTGTTCATTCACTCAACGAGATCTTCCTGGGCATAAATAACGGATGTAGTTTTTAATACATGTATTGGCAACCATTGCTTCTCACCGCAACTAGGTTTGGAACAAAGTTGAACCTTGAAAATGGGCAAAACAAATCTATCCCCACAACCTCCCGAGCTGGTTAACTTTAAGAATAGCGTTTCACAAATGGGAATTGCTGGTGAGCTTTAATAAGGGACATAGGTATTTTAGGTAAGTTTTGTGGGATTGAGATTGTTGGAATCAATCTTCAATGCATAAATGCTTTAATATTATTTTCTGAAAAAGATTTAAGTTTATCTATTTTGTCATTTTCAGCAAAGCAAGGGTGTAGCAGATGAAAACATGGCATGGGATTGAGACCGCTAAATGGTTTCGAACAACGGAATCTAAAGACCGGTTACATACAGGGTAGCCCATGAAGGCCAATATTTCATTCAATATCATACGGATAAAAAAAATTATCAAATAAAAGTCGTAAGATACGAACCATTGTAAAATTTGTAAAATATTTACAAACATACAGGGTGCTTCGAATAATTGTGCTTTTTTAAATGGAAAATGGAACATAATGGAAAAAAGTTTTAGACAAACAATCTGCTTAGAACCAAGTAATCCTTGAGTTAATATAATATGATCAGGTTATCTTTTCTTGTGGCTTGTGTGTTTGTATTATAGTGGTCTTGGGAAATGCTTAGGGCCTTTATGGGTTGGAATGCCATTTTGCCCGCAAATATTATCTTTTCTCCGAGACTAAGTGGGTTAGGCATGGTCAAACAATCGAAACTAGGTAAAGTACGTGACGGATAGAATTGAAGTTTCAATTTGCATGGTTGTAATACAAAAAGTAGGAAATACGTAGTTAATACCGCTTTGACATAAGGAGCCAAACCTTGTATCTTCAATGAAAATAGATGCTAGATTCCTAAGGTAAATGAAATTGCATGACAATGCTGTTTTCCGATTCTTTCACAAGATGAATCTCGAGCCACAAAATTTGTTGGATAAAATTGTTCATTAAACAAATTCGTATAGAGTGCAATATCTACTTACTTCGGTTAACGTTACGATGACCTAAAGAATACATTAGAAGTACCTACATCGTTCCACGATACATGTTTATACATCGTCATAACACGTGATGACGTATCAAAGTACTAACACCCAAGAAATAACATCGGTGACAATTAAAAATCAAGATAATTTTTATTAATCTCGAATAGTTTTAAGACATTCCAAGGAAGAATGATGAATTTTGGCGCGATAATGAAAGGATAATGAGCAAAGATAAATAAATTTCTTTGAATTGGGGAAGAAAAGTTTAATTTGCAATTTATACAAATTAGTCCTTCAGTTTTTGGCAAGACCTCGTATGTGCAATACAAAGTTTGGCACAAAATTACACTTGTTACATTTTAAATGATGATGCACGATATTTCGTATATTTAAAAAGGAATTATATTTTTTGGTTCGAGTACCTTAATATCAACATTTGTGATCACTATTAGCAAAGACTATCCTTCTGCTATTAGTTACTATATACGAGGGGAACAGAATCTCATGATATTTTATTTAAACAAATAATTCAGAAAACAATGTACCTATGATGCCACTTTTAAACATATTCTCCTACATCAATGCATTTCTATAATTTTCTTGGTAACTTGAAGATAACGTCTTTATAAAAACTTTTTGGTCGCGTATTTAACCGATTTTCCACAAATATTTTCACCTCATCTTATGTTGCTAAAAGCTTCCTTCAGTGGTACCAACAAATTGAAATCGCAAGGAGTCAAGACTGTATGAGGAATGAGGAAATCTTCACGCGTTGTCGTGGAGAAGGATCACGTTTTTAATATAGTTTCCGTCTTCTTGACCAAAACGCTGGTTTAACATGTTTTCGCCTTTAGAGCTTTAGACGAACTTGTGTGTCGCCATTTCATGCTTGACTTTTTGGATTCAGGAACAAAATCACGTTCATAACGGAGAAGAAGCGCAGTTTTGCTATTGAGCGTCGGTAAAGCGTTTCGACACCCATCTTGCACAAACTTTATGGAACTTTGCGAACAAAACGGATCTTGATGCTTCTCGTATAGAAAAATCCGGCGATCAGTACGAATCAATTTATCAATTTGCGGAATGTTTTCCAAGTTACGAATGTTCGACTACGACTGGAAAACACTTGAGTCTTTGAAAGAGTGTTTTCTATATATTGCAGTACAGCAAGTCTTCTCAACTTAGATTCATACCTTCTTTTATAGAAATTTGATTACAGTGCGTTGTGCAACCTGGATTTGAACTGTTTTTTCGGACAAGGTTTCTTATTACATAATGTATAACGGCGGTTTCTTGTTTCATCAATTATTTCAACGTCGGGAGAAATATTCCAGTTAAACTTTGGACGCTCCTCGTATATGTTTTTATTGCAATGTGAGTTCCCATCCCTATCTTTTTAATAACTGCCTTCCTTTTAATGCGGCATGTCCGATTGTTGTATAGTGCCCTTATGAAAGTATAAATTTTACGTGATATGTCAATATAATAACTGTGAAAAAGTGAAAATGTGCCTGTCTTCACTAAAAAATTCATGCTACCGGTACGTTCTACAGACTAAAATTTCATTATCGTTGTATCTTTTAGCATTTCGTGAACTTCTCATACTTCTTCTTACCCATCACTCCCCCATCACCGAAAATTACATAAATGAATGAAATGAATGTCGTGATTTCTAGTACATGTAAGGGGTCATGATTGAAGAGCACATCCATCTTAAAGGGCACCGTTGTTTATCTAACATTGTTAGTAGTTGACGGAAGTCAAACCACGAATACGCCCGCACTTTCATTGCTGCGGAGATAACAATTCATGATAAAACCATCATTTTATTCCCTAAGTGAGGGATTTTTTTCCACGCGATTTCTTTTCGAAGGGACAATAACATGTTAAGAAAAAAAACCGAAATTCACAATATGTAGGTTTTTCTTTTCGCCCTCGTGTTTAATGATGCGTTGTGTGGGAGATTTCTAATTCTGTGATTGATGTTAAATTTATGCGTGTAGATACAAGTAAGCCCAATACCGTTGTTACGGCTAATAATTATGGGGTCATAAAACAAAGAAAAAAACCACGTCTACTATCAAATACTGTAAGAAAAATGTATTTATGGGTATTTCCTGGTTTTCCCTCGACATATTTATGACCGTAACCGCTTCATTTCATTGTACTTTTAGATAATTAAAATTGTCCATAAATTTTCTTATCTTCAACTGCAGACATCTATAAATAAATATGGAAAAAGTTAATCCATTTACAAACCAACTGCATTTAACTTTTTACTTTATTGTTTCTTGCCCGATACACCTCGCAATGTTCTATTTGCAATATATTTAGGTGTTCTCTTCGCAGACCCCTTTCCTTCACTATCGTACAAATGAGACACTTACCGGTGGACCTCGAACACTTTTTCTACTTTAAACTATCTTTGGCAAGGATCCTGCCATACAAGGGGGGAGCACGTGCCTCAAAAAGGAGAGCTATTGCAGCAGCCATTCAAACAACATGGATATTTGGGGATGAGATCTGGGCGCCGGCCGGCCTTGAAATGGGGGATTGTATGCAAGAAAATTAATAGAATCCAAAGACTGATGGCCCCAAGGATAGCCTCGGCCTGTAGGACAGTTGCCCTTGAGGACATCCTAACTATTGCGGGAGTAGTGCCGGCGGCGATTGCGGTGATGGCTAGAGCAGACCGATGGTAGCGACCAACCTAAAAACCACCCGCATTGCCAGCGTTGACCTATTTAACTACGTTCACTTCTTGGAACTCAACTCAACATATTTTGAACTTATCTCGAACAAAAAATTTCTTCATTTTTTTGCAAAAAAAGCAAGGTTAACCCCTTGGAATTTTTTCGGGCTAAAAAACGAACTCTCGAAATTCGACCAAGTAACGATTGTTTCTTTTAGATCATTAGACGACCATTAAATAATTCCAAACCGTTCCATTCTATGTCGAACCGTTTCGGAGATATGGCACTTTAAAGATCCAAATAGAGGGTCCCTTCGCAGCGCCCTTTCCTCCATTACCGTACAAATGAGACACTTACAGCTGGACCTGGTACATTTTTTTTACTCTAACCTATCTTTTATGAAGTAAACTAACATATTTTCAACTTATCTCGAACAAAAAATTTCTTCATTTTTTTGCAAAAAAAGCAAGGTTAACCCCTTGGAATTTTTTCGGGCTAAAAAACGAACTCTCGAAATTCGACCAAGTAACGATTGTTTCTTTTAGATCATTAGACGACAATTAAATAATTCCAAACCGTTCCATTCTATGTCGAACCGTTTCGGAGATATGGCACTTTAAAGATCCAAATGGAGGGTCCCTTCGCAGCGCCCTTTCCTCCATTACCGTACAATTGAGACACTTACAGCTGGACCTGGTACATTTTTTTTACTCTAACCTATCTTTTATGAAGTAAACTAACATATTTTCAACTTATCTCGAACAAAAAATTTCTTCATTTTTTTGCAAAAAAAGCAAGGTTAACCCCTTGGAATTTTTTCGGGCTAAAAAACGAACTCTCGAAATTCGACCAAGTAACGATTGTTTCTTTTAGATCATTAGACGACAATTAAATAATTCCAAACCGTTCCATTCTATGTCCAACCGTTTCGGAGATATGGCACTTTAAAGATCCAAATAGAGGGTCCCTTCGCAGCGCCCTTTCCTCCATTACCGTACAAATGAGACACTTACAGCTGGACCTGGTACATTTTTTTACTCTAACCTATCTTTTATGAAGTAAACTAACATATTTTCAACTTATCTCGAACAAAAAATTTCTTCATTTTTTTGCAAAAAAAGCAAGGTTAACCCCTTGGAATTTTTTCGGGCTAAAAAACGAACTCTCGAAATTCGACCAAGTAACGATTGTTTCTTTTAGATCATTAGACGACAATTAAATAATTCCAAACCGTTCCATTCTATGTCGAACCGTTTCGGAGATATGGCACTTTAAAGATCCAAATAGAGGGTCCCTTCGCAGCGCCCTTTCCTCCATTACCGTACAAATGAGACACTTACAGCTGGACCTGGTACATTTTTTTACTCTAACCTATCTTTTATGAAGTAAACTAACATATTTTGAACTTATCTCGAACAAAAAATTTCTTCATTTTTTTGCAAAAAAAGCAAGGTTAACCCCTTGGAATTTTTTCGGGCTAAAAATCGAACTCTCGAAATTCGACCAAGTAACGATTGTTTCTTTTAGATCATTAGACGACAATTAAATAATTCCAAACCGTTCCATTCTATGTCGAACCGTTTCGGAGATATGGCACTTTAAAGATCCAAATAGAGGGTCCCTTCGCAGCGCCCTTTCCTCCATTACCGTACAAATGAGACACTTACAGCTGGACCTGGTACATTTTTTTTACTCTAACCTATCTTTTATGAAGTAAACTAACATATTTTCAACTTATCTCGAACAAAAAATTTCTTCATTTTTTTGCAAAAAAAGCAAGGTTAACCCCTTGGAATTTTTTCGGGCTAAAAAACGAACTCTCGAAATTCGACCAAGTAACGATTGTTTCTTTTAGATCATTAGACGACAATTAAATAATTCCAAACCGTTCCATTCTATGTCGAACCGTTTCGGAGATATGGCACTTTAAAGATCCAAATAGAGGGTCCCTTCGCAGCGCCCTTTCCTCCATTACCGTACAAATGAGACACTTACAGCTGGACCTGGTACATTTTTTTTACTCTAACCTATCTTTTATGAAGTAAACTAACATATTTTGAACTTATCTCGAACAAAAAATTTCTTCATTTTTTTGCAAAAAAAGCAAGGTTAACCCCTTGGAATTTTTTCGGGCTAAAAATCGAACTCTCGAAATTCGACCAAGTAACGATTGTTTCTTTTAGATCATTAGACGACAATTAAATAATCCCAAACCGTTCCATTCTATGTCGAACCGTTTCGGAGATATGGCACTTTAAAGATCATTTCTTCATTTTTTTGCAAAAAAAGCAAGGTTAACCCCTTGGAATTTTTTCGGGCTAAAAAACGAACTCTCGAAATTCGACCAAGTAACGATTGTTTCTTTTAGATCATTAGACGACAATTAAATAATTCCAAACCGTTCCATTCTATGTCGAACCGTTTCGGAGATATGGCACTTTAAAGATCCAAATAGAGGGTCCCTTCGCAGCGCCCTTTCCTCCATTACCGTACAAATGAGACACTTACAGCTGGACCTGGTACATTTTTTTTACTCTAACCTATCTTTTATGAAGTAAACTAACATATTTTCAACTTATCTCGAACAAAAAATTTCTTCATTTTTTTGCAAAAAAAGCAAGGTTAACCCCTTGGAATTTTTTCGGGCTAAAAAACGAACTCTCGAAATTCGACCAAGTAACGATTGTTTCTTTTAGATCATTAGACGACAATTAAATAATTCCAAACCGTTCCATTCTATGTCGAACCGTTTCGGAGATATGGCACTTTAAAGATCCAAATAGAGGGTCCCTTCGCAGCGCCCTTTCCTCCATTACCGTACAATTGAGACACTTACAGCTGGACCTGGTACATTTTTTTTACTCTAACCTATCTTTTATGAAGTAAACTAACATATTTTCAACTTATCTCGAACAAAAAATGTCTTCATTTTTTTGCAAAAAAAGCAAGGTTAACCCCTTGGAATTTTTTCGGGCTAAAAAACGAACTCTCGAAATTCGACCAAGTAACGATTGTTTCTTTTAGATCATTAGACGACAATTAAATAATTCCAAACCGTTCCATTCTATGTCGAACCGTTTCGGAGATATGGCACTTTAAAGATCCAAATAGAGGGTCCCTTCGCAGCGCCCTTTCCTCCATTACCGTACAAATGAGACACTTACAGCTGGACCTGGTACATTTTTTTTACTCTAACCTATCTTTTATGAAGTAAACTAACATATTTTGAACTTATCTCGAACAAAAAATTTCTTCATTTTTTTGCAAAAAAAGCAAGGTTAACCCCTTGGAATTTTTTCGGGCTAAAAACGAACTCTCGAAATTCGACCAAGTAACGATTGTTTCTTTTAGATCATTAGACGACAATTAAATAATTCCAAACCGTTCCATTCTATGTCGAACCGTTTCGGAGATATGGCACTTTAAAGATCCAAATAGAGGGTCCCTTCGCAGCGCCCTTTCCTCCATTACCGTACAAATGAGACACTTACAGCTGGACCTGGTACATTTTTTTTACTCTAACCTATCTTTTATGAAGTAAACTAACATATTTTCAACTTATCTCGAACAAAAAATTTCTTCATTTTTTTGCAAAAAAAGCAAGGTTAACCCCTTGGAATTTTTTCGGGCTAAAAATCGAACTCTCGAAATTCGACCAAGTAACGATTGTTTCTTTTAGATCATTAGACGACAATTAAATAATTCCAAACCGTTCCATTCTATGTCGAACCGTTTCGGAGATATGGCACTTTAAAGATCCAAATAGAGGGTCCCTTCGCAGCGCCCTTTCCTCCATTACCGTACAAATGAGACACTTACAGCTGGACCTGGTACATTTTTTTTACTCTAACCTATCTTTTATGAAGTAAACTAACATATTTTCAACTTATCTCGAACAAAAAATTTCTTCATTTTTTTGCAAAAAAAGCAAGGTTAACCCCTTGGAATTTTTTCGGGCTAAAAATCGAACTCTCGAAATTCGACCAAGTAACGATTGTTTCTTTTAGATCATTAGACGACAATTAAATAATTCCAAACCGTTCCATTCTATGTCGAACCGTTTCGGAGATATGGCACTTTAAAGATCCAAATAGAGGGTCCCTTCGCAGCGCCCTTTCCTCCATTACCGTACAAATGAGACACTTACAGCTGGACCTGGTACATTTTTTTTACTCTAACCTATCTTTTATGAAGTAAACTAACATATTTTGAACTTATCTCGAACAAAAAATTTCTTTATTTTTTTGCAAAAAAAGCAAGGTTAACCCCTTGGAATTTTTTCGGGCTAAAAAACGAACTCTCGAAATTCGACCAAGTAACGATTGTTTCTTTTAGATCATTAGACGACAATTAAATAATTCCAAACCGTTCCATTCTATGTCGAACCGTTTCGGAGATATGGCACTTTAAAGATCCAAATAGAGGGTCCCTTCGCAGCGCCCTTTCCTCCATTACCGTACAAATGAGACACTTACAGCTGGACCTGGTACATTTTTTTTACTCTAACCTATCTTTTATGAAGTAAACTAACATATTTTGAACTTATCTCGAACAAAAAATTTCTTCATTTTTTTGCAAAAAAAGCAAGGTTAACCCCTTGGAATTTTTTCGGGCTAAAAAACGAACTCTCGAAATTCGACCAAGTAACGATTGTTTCTTTTAGATCATTAGACGACAATTAAATAATTCCAAACCGTTCCATTCTATGTCGAACCGTTTCGGAGATATGGCACTTTAAAGATCCAAATAGAGGGTCCCTTCGCAGCGCCCTTTCCTCCATTACCGTACAAATGAGACACTTACAGCTGGACCTGGTACATTTTTTTTACTCTAACCTATCTTTTATGAAGTAAACTAACATATTTTCAACTTATCTCGAACAAAAAATTTCTTCATTTTTTTGCAAAAAAAGCAAGGTTAACCCCTTGGAATTTTTTCGGGCTAAAAATCGAACTCTCGAAATTCGACCAAGTAACGATTGTTTCTTTTAGATCATTAGACGACAATTAAATAATTCCAAACCGTTCCATTCTATGTCGAACCGTTTCGGAGATATGGCACTTTAAAGATCCAAATAGAGGGTCCCTTCGCAGCGCCCTTTCCTCCATTACTGTACAAATGAGACACTTACAGCTGGACCTGGTACACTTTTTTACTTTTTACTTTTACAACATGAAGTAAAACAGCAACATCAGGAACACATTTTCCAGATGCTATTCTATGACACTTCAACAAATTTTGAAGAAATATTCAGGTCTAAACTAATGACAAAATTAATCCACTTATTACTTACCTACTATTCAATTCTATTTCAGCATATTTGCAGACGTCAAAATTGTTATAAAATATGCACAATGGCTTTCCAACTATTTCTCATCTCATTACGATGGGAAATGTGATCCCATCTTGGACCCTTCTGAAAAGCGCAATGTACGTAAGAAATGGAAATAAGTCACAACTTCTTCATTGGCAAATTGAAGAGAGATGCTCCAACTGATTTATGAGAAATTGTAATTGTAATTCATTTATTTCTGTAAGTAATTACGAAATGCAATGAACTTGAAGTAGGACGTACTCTTCTCCACTGTCTATGGTGAATTCCCTTCATTTTTGAAAGTATATTTGATTTCAATGAGACAAAAGTGGCAAAATGAAGGAAGTAATGGCAACTAAAACAAAACTGGGTCCATAAACTACGTTAACCAGTTAAGTAAGTATGAAATATTTTCAATTTGCTGATTATTATATTTTTTTCAAACGTCACATAAGTGACCACTTATGTGTGTATTCATTGACAAGGTTAAAGTGCACTTTATCGGATTAAGCAGATAAAATGCCTACTTTATATGCCTAACCACATAAAATACAAAAGTCAAACATTTTACCAAAATCATTTATTAATATTAATTATAAAGGTACAATAATTATTTAATTACTACAATATATTATTTATTTATTACAATTGATTGGTTTTGGAACAGTTAAATTTGAATTAAGAACGGGCACAAGTTTTATAACAATTAGCCACTCAACAGGATGAAGTTTTAAACTCAAGTAATCGCTGTTATAATTTATTATCGCAATGGGAACTGTATTTTAAGAATAAATATAGATACATATTACATCATTATTTATTCTATGGTTCAAATTTTTTTTTCTCAAAAACAAAGCAAGCAACACACTTTGGTGGAATCCCCTGGAATTACTGTATTAACTGTAATAAATCCCAGAGATGCCTCACAAATTCGTAAGGGGAGGACATTTTAAATGTGGAACGATATTCTTCTGCGGACTTCCCTCAATGCTTCATGTTTTCTATCTTCTTAAAACGTTCTAGTGCTCTTCAGAATGGAACAATACCTTTTCTTTATCCAGCAGCATAAAGAAACCTCTTGATCGTGGTAATAAATGCTTCATATGTACAACTTTTACAATGCTAATAATCCAATCTGATCTGTAATAATAACAATATTATAGTCAAAATTATATGTAACTCAATTTTATTAAAACTTTGACATGTTGAAAAACAATCTGCATCACTAATCTGAGCTTGCACCAATAACAATTACTTTATTACCTAATTGGCAAATAATGAACGTTTTTCCTTACAGTCGAAAACAACATCAGTACCATCATCCACCAGATAACCAGATAACGAAGCACAACAGATAACAAAATAATTAGACAAAAAGTGCACAACAGATAACCGAAGCACAACACAACAAAATAAATAGGCAAAAAGTGCACAACAGATAAAGCACACAGACAAAAACGTGCACAACGGATACTTTTTGTAATTATTTCATTGTCATCTAATGATCTTTAAGAAAACATCTTTACTTGGTCCAATTTCCAAAGTGGATTTTTATCGAGAAAACATACCAAGTGGTTAACCTTGCTTTTTTTGCAAAAAAATGAAGAAATTTTTTGTTCGAGATAAGTTCAAAATATGTTAGTTTACTTCATAAAAGATAGTTTAGATTAAAAAAAGTGTACCAGGTCGAGCTGTAAGTGTCTCATTTGTACGGTAATGGAGGAAAGGGCGCTGCGAAGGGACCCTCTATTTGGATCTTTAAAGTGCAATATCTCGGAAACGGTTCGACATAGAATGGAACGGTTTGGAATTATTTAATTGTCGTCTAATGATCTAAAAGAAACAATCGTTACTTGGTCGAATTTCGAGAGTTCGTTTTTTAGCCCGAAAAAATACCAAGGGGTTAACCTGGCTTTTTTTGCAAAAAAATGAAGAAATTTTTTATTGAAAAAATGGGCAAAATATGCAGTTTACTTTATAAAAGATAGTTTAAAGTAGAAAAAGTATACGAGGAGAAAAGGGGTCTGCCAAGAGTCATTTCTACAATAATTGGTGAAAATGAACAATTAGGCGTTTTAGATAAAGAACGATATCTCCGAAAAAAACGAGTGGTAATTATAGAATTGTCGTTTAATAATCTATACGAAAACATTTTTGTCGCACGTATAAGATTATTGGCGATTATCTAGTAACATAACTCTTAAGATAATGATCATAAGTATCGACGAAAAATTTTCATATTATTATATTGGCATGTTTAGCAATTATACAAAAACAGGATTTAAAAGGATATAAAATTCGTACATTTACGAACCTTCTGCATAAAAGAATAAGTTTATTCTTAATAAAATAATATTTTCATTATCATGGGGTGCGCATGTAAATATACCGAAAATGATTGAAGGAAGGCCACCTTTAAGTGTAACTGTCAGTTAAAAAATTGTTCGTGATGTAACCCAAGTGATGAGTGAAACATAACGTAAATTTAAATTTAAAACCAAATCGAGCGTAAACCTAAAAATGAAAACTACCCATTTGACAGACTTCAAAAAAGTGAACCGATCCGTGAAATAAATAGTATGTCAAGAAACAATATAACAGATATAGATTTATCCTACACACGATGTGTAACCGCTCTATTGATTTCGCATTATCCTCCATCTATTGAAATAACTGTTGAAAAAATAACCTACAGAAAGGGAGAAGACGACGTAATGAGATATTAATCATCTTTTTTTGTTTGCAAAAGATTTTTGCTTCGTTTACATTTCAGGAAGCACTTAAATTTCTTCCCCCAAAACAAATCCTAAGTAATCTTGAATTCCATAACACTTACTTTTATCTTAGAATGCATCGATCTGGCTTTAGCTAAACCTTCTTGGTCAGCTTACGACCCTATGCTTTCACTTTCAAGGATTACGCCTTCTTTCGTGTTCACCTACGTAGTTTACACGCCCTCTTCTAGTTAAAGACTTTTTTCCTCTTGCAACAAAAAAAACCGTCTATCTTTAATGTCCTTGCTGCAGTAATTCGTTCCTACATTTGTCAACTGGCCGTACGAGGAAAGTCAGTCGAAAAAAATTTACGCCTCTTGTTTTCCATTTCAATTGAAAAATAGTGATATATGAAGCTGATTGGTAAAGACAAATAGCCGTTATAAAAAGGCAATTGTTCGTATTGATTTGAATGCATTCGTTTTAAATTTATGTCGGCGGTGATCTCGTTTGGTGGTAGTGGATTAAACTGATTTAATTTTCGTTCCCTACACATTTTTACTTTCAAATTTTCCCTTGGAAACTTATTTGATGGACTCGTTCGTACAGGATGGCTTACAAGTGAACATAATGTATACTCGAAATTGGTTTAAATATCTCTTTTAGATCGTGAGATTTGTTAGTTTTGAAATTATTTGCGTTTATCTGAGTAAAAGGGAAAGATAAATGTGGAAAGCAATGAGAGCGTTAATCTGACAAGTAAACGGACGACGTTAACTAGACGTTTCTTTAGGGATTCTCATCTGACAAGGATCAAGCAAAAGATGCGCTAACGGTCATTATAGGAAGAACGTAATGTCTTATTCCAACGTTTGAACCAAATTAGAACAGAAACAGAATGTAACTTTTTAAATACACTGTACATAAATTGAGAGTTAAGTAACCCTGTAACGTTCATATAAAAGCTTTTTTTTTGGTTACCTATACAAATACGTCAAACATTTACATAATGATTATATAAAGTAATTTGCGTAGAGTTTACACTTCAAAAGGTTATATTTTTTACTCTGTGAGAAGGATCTGATGGAAAAGAAACAACCTTAGGAGCAACATTTAAAATTATTGTTTCCTTCCAGTTTTGGAAAACAAGGTCTGACAAACCATTTTGATTTTTAATTGAACAGTTGATATGAGGCAATTTTTCATTTTTATATTTCCCGACTAAGTAGTTTTTAATTTTAATATAAGTTTTCATCATTCTATTATCTGTCAGTGTGTGAGAGACGCTCACTTTCCCGGAGCCATCACTACGCCATACCCTATTTGGCCAAACCATTCACTCCCACGAGGCATTGCCACGGATGTGGCGAGGGTCACTTGGACGCTGAATTCGTTCTCGGTCTACAAATCACAAGAATTGGACGACATAATACCAGCTCTCCTGCAATGGGGACTGAATGACATAATATTGTTGACCTAGTGAGATTCTATACGGGTTGTATCGGTTACAGATACATACCAAAACAATGGAGGGAGATAAAAATTGTTTTTATCCACAAACCTGGAGAAGGTCCTAAATCATATCGTCCAATCAGTGTAATGTCTTTCCTCCTTAAGACATTACGTACGGCGCGGCGCTAGTACCATTCCCGCTGCAATTGGTTCGAATTGAAAGATCGCTAGACTATAAACAGTCCACCTTGAGAGCATTCATAGACATAGAAGGGGCGTTTGACAAAACAACCTTCGTAACAATAGAAATTGCGTTACGCCACCATGGTGTAACTGAAGTCGTACGAAGCTAGATTGTGCAGTTACTGAAACTCAGGGCAGTGCACATCAACGTTGGCGACAAAACATTAAGGTGCACAGTAGTGAGTGGATGGGCCCAAGGTGGGATGCTGTTACAACTTCTGTGGAACATAACCGTAAACAACCTGCTCTGTCGTCTCAACGACAGGGGGTGTTATACGCTGGAATATGCAGATGATTTATCCATATTAATAACCGACAATTTGAAGTTACTCTGTGCAGTCTCATGCAATCTGCTCTCAGAGCAACCGAAGAATGGTATAAGAAACACTCCTTGCCCTTACCCGGCAAAGACGGAATGTAATAGCTAGATAGGTACTTCTCCGACTCTGAAAACTGGAGGTGCTTTTGAAAGAGTAGAGGAGCTCGAAGGTCCTTAACTGTCCTTTTCTTTGTGAAGAGAACTAAGATGGAGATAGTTCCCTTCACAAAGAAAAGGACAGTTAAGGACCTTCGAGCTCCTCTACTCTTCCAAAAACACCTCCAGTTTTCAGAGTCAGTGAAGTACCTATTTAGCTATTAAACTTGACAACAAACTGAACTGGAGTAAATATATCCAGCTCAAAGCGGGAAAAACAAATAGTCTTCTGGCAATGTCGCCGCGCAATTGGAAGACCTTGGAGCCCACCCCTGCGGCTGTACACTGCCATGATTAGACCTATGGTCTGTGATGGAGCAATCGTCTGGTGACCTAGAACCAGACTCTCCACAACCATAGCACTTCTCAATCACGTGCAAAGACTAGCGTGCCTTGCATGCATGCACGGGCTCAATGCGAACAACCCCCACAGCCGTCATGGAAGTCCTTCTGAGCCTGTCTGCACTGGATCTCCACGTGAAAGAGCGACCATGCTGGCAGGTTTACGTCTGAAAACAAAGGGGTTGCTGAATAACAGAGGTATGGAGGCAGGGCACTCCCGAATTCTAGGAGAGGCAATCATATCGGCTTCCTATCCCTTACTCCTCAAAATATAATATCTCGATGTGGCATGTCAACCTGACATATCAATCTTAACGGATGGAACTAACACAATGGAAGAAGCAGGCACCAGAAATTACTCCAAGGAACCGAGCTTCCATATCAGCCAACCACTAGGAAACATTCCGACTATCTTTCAGGCAGAAGTAGTAGCAATAACGCTTAGTGCAAGAAAAACTCTCATGCGCACCATAAAGAATAAAATTATCAGAATTTCCAGCGATAGCCGAGCCTCTGCAGGTATTAGGTCATTACAAAATTGCCTTTAAGCTGGTTTCTCAATGTTACCAAGTAAGCAAGTGACAAACAAAAATACCATCGAGCTCGTATGGGTTAAAGGGCATACTGGAACAAAAGGCCGATAAGTTAGACCGATCTAAACAACTGTTTTATGGTCCAGAGCCGGCTCTTCCACTGATAGTAACAACTGTAAACAACTTAATAACGCATGACACCCAACCCCAGCACAAGGCTAAATGGAACTTGATGTAAACTTGTCGTCATACCTCCCCTCAGGGGACCATCGGACAGGTTGGCGTGTTTCTACGGGTTTCACAGATCTATCAAGGAAGAACCTGCGACTACTTGTAGGTGTACTCTCTGAGTAGGGGAATGTGCTGTACCAAGGGACGTAGGTACTAGGGGACAAATCAGTTATTTGAGCATTCTACGGTAATAGAAGATGCCAAGCATTTATTGGTAACAGTGTATTGTAACGGTCTATCGCTGCCATCGTGCATTTCAAGGCGTTATAAGATTGTTGTGAAGTGGGGTTCTAAATATTTCATGTCGTTTAATTAATAATTTTATTAAAACTGGTAAACTTAAAAATAGGGTTAATGCGTATTAGTTAAAGTATGATGAAGTAACGATTATTTTTAAGTAAAATAGTAAGAAATGTACCAGGGGACATATGACAGAGCTGTACCAGAGGACGTCTCTTGGTACATCCTAATGGTAAACAATTAATAATCTCATGATCTTGAGATTCTAAAATCATTCGCTACGAAATGCTGTATCCTACTGATGACTTTCATCCGTCAAATGTGACCGATCGTCCATTGCCAGAAACTTTGATGAGCAATTCTTGCTCCTCAGCCAAAGATTTGTTGGAAGCAGCAACATCCAGAGACAATAAAACACCATCACTCTTGGATATTGAAGATATTGATATTGAGGAAAGTCTTCCCCGACCCGTAAAATTACGCCTGAGATGATTCGGCCTTATCCAAAGGCTGCCGAACGCAAAAAAAATACTGGACGAAGAAAAGGTAAATCGCTGATTTTAACAGACACCCCCATAAAACAAGAAATAGAAATGATTAAATTGAAAAAGTTAAAACCAACTCCAATGGATAGAGAATGAAAAAGAGGAGTAGTGAGAAAAGTTTGCAGCAGCAGCAGCAGCAGCAGCAGCAGCAGTGAAGATGATGAATCCACTAAGTTTCCATCCGCTGATGATTCTTTAAATATAGAAAATGAGATTTTACAGCAAAAAATAGAGAAAAGATTTGAAAGAAATTCAATAGAAGTAGGGGATTTTATTTTAGTATGATTTCTGGATTCTGGATTTCGATGGAAGGGTGGGAAATCCCACACGCACCTAGGCCACTTATTCGGGCCCTTTGTGCTGCCTCCCTGATTAGAGTCGTTCGACCCCGCAACGTCACTCAAGCCATCCCAGACGTGAGATGAACCTGAGGATGCTGGACGGGGAAGCGGCTCTAATCTTAGCCATGTCCGGCCAGGATTCTCCCAACATGGATCGTCTTAATTTGACAAGTGCGGGACATTCACACAGTATGTGTTGCGCCGTCTCGTCGTCTGTGTGGCATCCTCTACAGGATGGTGAATCTACCAAGCCCATGCGGTGCATGTGCTTGTTAAGTTTACAGTGTCCAGAAAGTATGCCTACAAGTAGCCGCAGGTTTCCTATGGATAGCCCTGTACAGAAGCGCGCCAGGCTACGAGATGGTCCTCTGAAGGCCTCCCTCGCGTGGCGGCAGTCTAACATCAAGTTCCACCTAGCCCTGTGTTGGGCTTGGGTGTCTTGGGTAATTAAGTTGTTTGCAGTTGATGCTGTAAGTGGAAGAGCCAGCTCTGGACCATAAAACGGTTGTTTTGAGGCCAGTCGGGCTAACTTATCGGCTTTTTCATTGCCTTTTTAGTATGATGCAAAGGAGAAAAAGTTTTCCAATGTTTTGTAGCGAAGATTTTTGCGAAAACAGATGAGTATGAAATTAAATGCTGGAAGAAAATGCAAAAAAAAACGATAATTTTATCTTTAATGAAGAGACAGAGCTCTTCGTAATTGGAAACGAGGACATCATTTGCAAGCTGCCAGATCCGGTGGCTGTAAGAGCTACAGTTCGAAGCAAAAAGCATCTTAATTTTGATGTAGACTTTTCACAGTATAATATGGGATAATTTATCTGTAAAAATATTAAAGTTATCTTTTGTGGTTTTGTTTTTTTCCCTAAATTTATCAACTATGTGTCCCTAGGTACAGCTTCCTATGTCCTTAGGTACAGCACCCCTATGTACCTAGGGACACTTGCAATGCCGTTAAAATATGTTTGAAAAATGATATTTAGAGTGAACCTAAATTAGCGTTCTTTTTTTATAAGGATACTTAAAGCAGGTACAATTGTAAGAACTGTTAAAAAAAATTTATTATTCAATTTATAATTAAAAAAAAAATCAAACCTAGTGTCCCTGGGTACAGCACCTTCCCCTACTGTAAATTAAACAAGCACATGCACAGGGTCTGTGCAGTGCAGCTCAGTTGGTATAGCGAAAAAGAACGGCGTAAGTGTTCTGGGTTCCCACTTCCCAGTTAATCCAGTAAGAATAACAATTTTATTTGACGTAAAAGCAGATATGCGTAATTATTTTCGGATTCAGGTTCGCAATGTTTCAAATAAATTACTCAACATTTACGAATAATTCGGTACTGCGCCTACAAATAAGTTCATTTTATTATCTCGGAGCATATAAAAATAAAGCAATTAATTATATTTTATTATCGGTCATATTGTATGACAGTAACAACTGTAAAACATTTAGTAAAGCTGCAATAATTCTATTTTTAATAACTAGGTAATGGGCAATGTGCGAATACTTTTATTATATTTTAATAAAAGATTTTTTATAAAACTAACCAAATTGTGCCTTCATTCCTTTGATCAAGAATATGGCACCACCAAATAAACAATACAGATTTTGAATCGTTCCACAAGCTGGGCTTAGTTGAGGATAATTCTGAATTTACTAAGTAAGCATATCTAAATAAATAAAACTTCAATTATAGGTCTAATGTTGAAATATTTCTTGGCAAAATATTTTTTCATGCGAGAAGATATAGCTAATATTAGCAAGGCGTCTGTTCTCTTAAATGTATACGTTAAATGTCAAAACTGTTATCGATATACTTATTGGCTTATTGCTAATTATTTCCATACAAAAATAGAAAAATGAAAATTCTCGGAAATATAACAGATCTCCGCATTGTCTAAATTTTTAGATTTACATACCAGTCATACCACGTAGAAATTTTAATTAATGCTACAAGTGTCTCGGAGAGTTGTTTGATACAAAGAGTTTTTGTTGGCACAGAGAGCAAATTTTTATTGCTTGCACCGAGGACGTGTAAATCGTAACTACAAGTAATTTCACTATATACTTCGCTTATAACAGTTTATAGGAGCATGCAAATGGCATTTGTGCTAATCCAAGGGCGACAAAAGGCCGGAAAATTGGCTCAAATCCAATTTAAAATGCAAATTTCTCTTCATAAACTGTCTCAATTGAAAGTCGAACTCGTTACGTTCACTCCAATGAATACTCTATAAAAGGTTATTAGAGGCTTCATAAGAGAGTAATTTTGTGGCAGTGAATAAAGTTTTAGGCGCAAATTTATGACTTGTTTTAGAAAAAAATGGCAAAATGCGCGAGTACAACGCTGAATGGATAATTAAATATCTCCCCTCTCACCCTTCTCTTCCTTAACCATGACCATACTGAGAGTTTTGAGTAGCTCACGTTAATCTCGTTAAATGAAATAAACTTTACTTTTCACTTTCTTCCTTCTTATATTTGCATATCTGAAGTTTTAAGTAACTTTTTCATTAAACGGACGCCTTAAATTTATTAACCAAGGACATTCGCCCCATTAAGCTCTTTACGTTACTAGCTTATAGAGTATAAAAGAAAATGTTACTTTCGGTGCTTAAACTTTCATATTTGTAATATGTAGAAAAGCGTTTTGGGCCGAATTTCAGTAAGAAAACGGTGCTGAAATGAGCTTTAAGATTGCGTAAAGTGCGATAAGTCTTACAATAAATATTAAAAGGTAATTAAGCGATTGTAATCTGTACACCCTGAAGGGATTGAAAAGTTTGCGCCCTTAGTTAATTGACATACGTCAAGTAACCCTCTCTTCTTATACGTATGAAAGCTAATTTGTAAATTCAAAAGTGTGGAATAATCGAATTATTCGCAAAGACTTCCTGTTTCATTTAAAAAATGGGGTTGTACGGTTCGCTATTTTTTAATTTATAATCAACTTCAAAAAGTTCGTTAGAATCGGATGGAAAATTCACATGTTTGTTGTACGTTTCAAAATATCATTGAAAAGAGGGTGAGTTGCACAAGAATTTTTTCCATTACCAAAAATTCCGTCTCATTACTAATTACACGGTAAGTAATCGAAAACCTATCTATTGAAAAGAAAAGAAGATTTAAAATAAATTAATAATTCAATTAAAAAAATTATTATTACGATTAATTAAATAAGCCTCAGAAATTATTGTTCGAGAAATGGAACTGTATATCACCGCATACATTTGAAGGTGTACACTAATTAGGGCCTAATTAATTACGTCATTTATTTAATTTCTAATTTAAAACGTGTTATTCTTTAATCTGAACACGAGAATTTGTCAAACAACACTGTATGAAGGTTACAATCATTAATATCTATCTCACCGTTTCCAGTGGGGAATAAAAGTTTTATTATTCTATATCCAATATCCATATTGGGTCGCCAAAAACCACCCATGAACTGAAATCATTTTCGACAATGTATAAGACGAAATGTATTTATGAAATTGATGTTCGCGCGTGTTTTTGCTACGTGATGGTATTCGGCCCTACTCATTTGTTACTCACAGGAATGGTCTATGGTTGGGATAAGTCTCGGCAAGCGAATGGACCGTGGTGAGCTTCTGAATGTCATTTTCTAGATTAAGATAATCCACGATGATTTTGGCCAGTGTTCTTCATATTAAAAAAATGGATGCCCTTACTCCATTAGATGTAATATACGGAATACTTCGCAATTTCGTGTTACCTTATGTCACTTTGGCACTAAAATATTAAATTCAAATACTTAGTAGGTATTGTAGTGAATCAACGTTATGTGGCATCCAACCGAGAATGATCATTGAACCTCATGTACAATCCGTGGCGCGTAAGAAGACGAGCCGGCCTATGCGCAAAATACGAGTTTAGGATGTTGTTAAAATTCCCGCGTTCGTTTACCTCAGGGGCGTCGCATGGTGCATAATGTATATTTTAATGGTATATTCAAAGCAATTAAAGAACCATATTTTATATGGCTCCTTATTTTACGCGCCGGAGACTGTAATTCGAACAATTTTCTGGCAATTTCTTTTTTGACGAAAAGCAATTACTTCGTATTGTGCACTTGAAATCATAGATCGCCCTTTTTATTATTCTGCCCACCATCACTTTCTGGAACTTGGGTAGATAAAAGCTCCTACAATGGAGACAATTACATGTTTTCAATAATTTCAGGGTGTAAATTAAATTGAAACATAGTTATCAAATTTTAATATGTATCTTCTCCATCTGCCATTGTGATGCAACGTCTAATCATAATTAGAGTGCTCTTTCATTATTACCATTTGAATTAATTGTTTACACAAATCATGTTCATAGATTACATCTAAATGAAAGAATAAGGATATTAAAGAAATAAGTGCGTTTCCTTGAAAGAACTACAATATATGTACATAAGCCCCACACGCTGTGAAAAATAAAACAAATTGCCCTAATTGTCACGCACCCGTTGCAACCCTTGTGTGGAACAATTACAGGAACCTACGAACGCTATTATAGGTAATCAATACAATAGATAGCAAGAATTACTTAATTTATGCCTACAAATCAACTATTGTGTAGTGTATTTAATATGGAAATGAATGCAGGTTCAAATATCTCTGGAATTTCCGATAAATTTTACACAGCAGATATTTTACGAAATTTAATTTAATAAATTCCCACATAAATTTGTAAAGTTACAATCGGTAATATTATCCAATCGTTAATTTGTGCATAACTTGCATTCGTGTAATTTTTTTTATATTTACACTCGGAAAAATTCCAAAAAAAAACCACTTGGTGGTATTAAAAGCCAAATAAAAAGAGTTTATGTGAGCTAACTTTTGACATCTTTAATAGTTTGTTGGACTGATTTCTGATCAATTTAAGATTGGAAGAAAATTAAGCCAGCGTTGATTATTATGATTAGCAGATAGCACTTAGAGAATCGCTTTAATAATTGCGAAGAGGAGGAAACTATTAATGGGGTAAGGAACTTAAGAAAAGAGAAGGAGACCGAATGTGAAATGTAGATAATTAATTCAAACATAATGTAATGTAATGTAAACTAACATGTAACATGTATATGTATGTAAAAAAACGAATCAAATCTGGAGACTCATTGAGCGACACATTTGGGAAGAGGTGTTGCGACTTGAGCACATCAGCAAATACCAATGTGCCTATCAATCAATACCAGGTATATCCTGTGAACTTGCCATCCACAGAGTAGCGGACATAGCCGAAAGGGCGATCTCCTGTAAGGTAAGGTAAGGTAAGGTAACTAGGTTGCTGACGAGTTTGCGAGAATGGCAAGCGCAAAACCATTTATAGGACCTGAACCGGATTGTGGGATTACCTATAACACAACAAAAAAGGAGATTCGGGCAACACTCACGAAAGAGCATTGCAGACATTGGTCGAAAATCCTACGACAGAGTCATTACAAGATCTTGCTGGAAACCCCAAACGGGGACCTAGCCACGTCCGTCTTACAGTTAATCAGGACGACGATAAAACTTGCGACAGAAATGGTCACGGGCCATTGTCGTCTGAACAAACACCTGCATAACATGGGATGATCGATAGCCCGACATGCAGGGGTTGTGGTGAGGCAGATGAAACGCCCTATCACGTTATTTGCCAATGTAAGACATTCATAAAGGCAAGGGAACACCTACTTGGAAATGATAAGATTACACAAGAGGAAATAACCATCGACATATAGAAATGGACTGCGCGTTGTTATGCTAAGCCGGGATACTGCAGGTGAGAGAGAGGGTAAAAGTGGAGGCCTAGCGCCAGATAAAGCTAGAAGTAGGCCTCTACCATTTCAATCAACGCCTCTACGTTTACCCTCTCTCTCACCTGCAGTATCCCGGCTTAGCATAACCACGCGCAGTCCATTTCTATATGTCGATGGAAATAACGAAGATTCGCCCTGCTAAAATCCTGGACTTTGTGAAAGATACAGGTATTCTGGAAGGGTAGACACCACCGGGGAGCACAATAGACCAAACGGTCGTATTGCGGAAACCTATTGGGACCACCCCCAAGCAACAATGATAAAAAGGGGGAAGGGATACCGCCATATTTGAAAAGGGAAGGGGAAAAAGAATGTTGGCAAGATTTAGATGTGGAAACGAGGAGTGGGGGAGTGCAGATGTTGCAAGTTATGCGGGAAGAGTTGGAGCACTTGATATACATGTAAGGAATGTAGGGAACTAAAGGAACAAGAAAGGAAAGTGGAATACATATTAAACAAAAATGGAGGTGGAGTGGAGTGACATCGAAGAGGAGAAAAGTGTTAATGAGGTAAGGAACTTAAGAAAAGAGGAGATCGAATGTGAAAAGTAGATAATTAATGTAAATATATGTAATGTAATGTAAACTAACATGTAACATGTATATGTAAAAAAATGAATCAAATTTGCAAATAGCGCCCAAATAAAGAAAAACTAGTAGGTAGTATTAAAATGTTTTAGATTTTTAAACAAAATGGATTTTTTAATTTTTTAATTACAACATGAATAATTTCATCTCAATTACACGAGTGATAAAGTCTAGTAGCCATCACGTTAATAGGTCTATTTTCAAAAGAGTGCCAAAAGATTGTCAAGCAGATCTTTCGTGAGAGTTTGACAGCTCTCCCCATCTGGAATTTTGATATTCTTGTTGTTTATTACCTTAATTTGGAAACCACAAATCAAATTAGGCGGTGGGGGGAGGGGGCGAAGTATTCATTTTCCTGTTTTTATTCTTTACGCTTACCTACTCGGTCTCTTTTGCGCCAAATCAATCGTATTTTAAAATAGAAGTGTATGAAAGTGTTTCCTGTATAAATGCAGAGACAATGCCAATTTAAGCTGTATATACAGGGCAGTTTTTTTGGGAGCTTTAGTTAGACGTTTCTGGGAAAGTTTTATAGGTAGGTTTCTGAAAATTTGAATTTAGGGGTTACTCTGAAAGTCGAATTGATGTAAAATATTTTCAAAATGGCAGCACTCCGGAAATTCCGGAAGTAGCTAGTACTCCAAAAGAAAGCCCTATCCTACTTCTATGCTCTTCCCATAGCTACAACGGTTTTCAAGATATGAATTCTTAAAGTACCGTCTGCATCCGCAATTTTTTTTAATAAGTGAAAATGACTCAAAAACCATAACTTGTAGATATCGACATGTGGTATCAAAATTATTATTATTATTATTATTATTATTTCAAAAAATTGAAATTTCACGTAGAATCTAAAAATTCAATAAAAAATAGGAGTTGCGATTTAAAATCACGAAGTTACTAGCTACTTCCGGCATTTCCGGAAGTGTTACCATTTTGAAAACATTTTCCATCGATTCGGCTTTCAGAGTAACCCCTAAGTGCACATTTTCAGAAACCTACCTATAAAACTTTCCCAGAAACGTCTTACTAAAGCTACCAAAAAAACACCCTATAAATACGAAATTTTGAGGTAAGAAAAATGTACCATAAATTTTAGAAATGTGGACAACTTTACCCGATTTTAGGGTGTAATTCAAAATTTGACACTGGAAAATGTTGCGTCCTCGAAGATTAAAACACTTAAAACCGATATAAAGAAAAAATACGATCGTTCCAAGGTACTGCAAACGACTGTAAAAAGATTTGATTATTTTTAAAGGGGTACCACAAATTTTAACAAATTTATATACACACTTACACCTCGTTCTCGGTTTTAAAATAAATTTTACTACGTATAAAATTACGCAATAAATATAAAAATGACTTGATAAGGGTAAAAAACGATGTAAAAGATATTTTTAAAGTAGACGCGAAAGAAAATATACACACAGGGTAACAAAGTAGCAGCAAACACACGATCAAGAAACCTGAAAAGAACAGATGTAAAAAATGTCTTTTGCGCTCACTTAACCGCGATCTCGTATATAAATCTCATTTTCTGCGTTAAAGGATCACGCAATCCTTGCAACAACCTACAATATCCATTACACATTTCAAGCAGAGACCTATAAATTTAACAATCTGCACCTGAATTCAATAAGAAATGGGTTCTGCAACTGACCCGCACTAAATTTACCTCGAATCACTTTCCCAAGTTACAACAGGCGTGAAATAGGTTTCCCTTTCTGTGACGTTAACCTCTTCACTTTCGTATATTTATCGTCCATTAGCGAGTGACATTTATTTATTGTTCAACAACGTTTTTTAACGATCGCTACTAATGTTTGGAAATAATTAATAAAAGCGCCACCTACCTTTGTATCGTCAAATTTCTCCTCCTCATCAGTTTGAAGACCCCTTGTAACTGTAATCCTTTCATCGATTTTAGACGTCGCGACGTTTTCCGAAGCTCCATCTACAGTTTGTTTGATAAATTCGATTCGACCGGCTTCAACACAAATATTTGGCGTTATCGGATAGGATGTAGGACTAGGGTTGGAATCTAAACTAGCCCTTTTTGGATATGGTGGTGGGCTAGCATTTAAATCGATACTAGGACGATTGTGGTGGTGAGTTTCTAAACTTGCAGGTTTTTCGTAAGCTAGAAGCTGTGCTTTTTCATCGCATAACGGATGAACTTGTCTAACTGAGGGCGCTAGTCGAGGTTTATCCGAATCCAGCTGATTTATGTCAGTGGAAAAGCGCGAGCCGTTGGAAGCCCTAGAAAAAAGAAAAAAAAGTATTATTCTGGAGCACGATTCATTACGTACTTCTTTAATTACAGCTTACACAGGAAACATCCAACTCTACACAAATTGGTTCAATTAATAACATTTTGGATTAAACTGATTTTGTAAAATTCATCTTTCTATTACAGAATTTTAAACTTTCTCGTATAAACCATAATTAAATGCTCGAGGGTAAATTTTTTGTTTGAAAATTCAAACTTGACTTAGGTAAAAAAATTTCGTACACGAACAAATGCACCAGACAGTAAAAGACTATAGTTATTTCTTTTATTAAAAAATGAAATGTATTATAACCAATTATTTTTACGACTGCTCAACTTAAAATTACACAGCTAGAAGCATACCGAACTACCATTATTTCACAAAGCCATAAATTTAATTTTAATTTCCTTTACATATTCGCGAAAAACTCGAGGAACACGTGCAAAGGCAACTGCATCCGACACCCACATAGACATATGAGATAAATAGACCTATGCATTATCTTAATGCAAATTACATACGTAACTTATCATTTTTAAATTGGAATGAATGAATGAGTACACTCAAGGATTTTCATTTGCACCCTAAGGTAATAATTACTCATATATCGAGAAGGGGGTGCTTTATGCCTACATTATAAATATTAAACAAGGTGACTCATTATTCAAACACATGCATTCAATTTACGCGATGTAAGATAAATTCAGTTTTCAGACGCGAATTCTTGATCGTTTTCAGTGAACACGAAACCTACACGGAGACGTTTATCTTATTATGTACTTCCATACGAATGCTGTTTTATGTAAATTCGTCTTTTTTATTTAATATTTTCTAGCATTTTGAATAGTTATGGATTCTAGATATAGAACTGCCACGAACATGGTAACTTGCTTTTATTTCTAATTTATTATCTTAGAATGAAATATATTTTGGAACAACAGCTAAGATTAGAATAAATGTTGTTTTGCATAAATTTTATGTTGACATTTCTCCAATTGTGTCCAATTTGTCCAAGAGTGCATATTTGCAATATTTGAAGATTATGTGATTTAATATTTTTTAATTTGTTGATTGTGTTTGTTACCTAGGAAATAGTTGATATAAATAAAAATTCTAAAATAAATAAATTGGTATACTTATTATACTCGATTAAAAGAGTCGTATGTCCTCTACTTCACTGTACAATTTTGCTTCTTTATCTTTGTTAACAAAAAGTTATGAATTTTTAAAGTTTTCAACTTCGAAGATGCATCCCCCTTCCCCTATGGGAAATAGAGAAATAAATGTAGTGCCAATAGTTTTTCATGAACTATATGTATAACATTTCAAAAAATAAAAAAATGCTTAGAGAAGATTTTGAGAAAATCGATTTTCTATTTTTGACCAATTTTGGGAAGCAACGTTAAATTTTTGTTCTTTATCAATTATTGGGATCTAAGATGGGGGAGTGGCCTAATCAATATGGCGGCGCTAAGCGTGCAGCTGCCAATTTGCGGCTAGTGTCCAGTACAACTTTTAAGTTGTAATATGTTGTTAGTATGGAAGAAATTTGCAAGTGGGCTGGCACAAATCCAGCCCAAAACAATTTCAAACAAGCAGAACGACTATTAAACAGGAATCATCTCATAAAATGCGGGAAATCGAGTCCAAACGATGGAACCTACGCAGTAAAAGTGACAGCTCTGTGCCTGAAAACGTCAAATTTGAAGGATGTACCGCACGAAATCGTCGTCAAAATTGGAGATGATAGCTACGTGTTTGTTCAAAGCTGGTGCGGGCGAAAAGTGCAAACATTGCGTCGCAACGCTGCTACACTGTTACAGGTTGGTTGAGTGTTTCTCCCGATGGGGTTATTTTTCAGGAAAGCAAACCCGTCAAATTGTTGGAAATCAAATGTCCGTTCAAGGGTAAAACTATGACTGTGAAGGAAGCCATAACATTTGAATTTAAAGGCTGTCTAAAAAAATGGAAATTTATTTTTAAAAGAAAATCGCTGGACTTGAAATGCCGGGAACAAACTACCATATGCGGAGTCACTTCACGCAAGTGCAATGCCTTTTTCCACACTTCCAATTTGTTTATTTTCTCGTCATTACCAAACAAATTTTGCACACTACAAAACGTCGTTGTCTTTCGGGAAACGGTGGAAGCTTAAATCTGTATTCACGTGGCCTTTGGCATCGCAACTTTTTACGGCACAATAAATGCGGTATTTGTTTTTCGTTTGTTCAGGAGCCACAACACCTTCCATCGCGTTAAATTACGGAGAAAAGGCTTTTTTCCCGAACCTGTCACTCTACTAGTACTAGCTGACAAGACTGCACGCTTCCTCTAGTTCAGCTATGCGCCACCAGATGTCATATTGACGTATCTTAGATCCCAATACGTAAAAGTTCAATTTTAATTAAGTTCAACGGTTCTTGAGTTACACCCTAAAAAGTAAAAACTTGGAGAATTGCTATATTGGCCGCCATTATGAATTTAGAAACACACGAAAAACGGCGTTTTACTTGTTACCATGTCTACTAACTTTTCACTGAGGGAAATTAGTTTTGGTTAAAATTTGAATGTTTCCTCTCAAAATAACGGCCCTAGTTTGTGCCCCTTTGGGCCGATTTTGATGAGCTTGTTTTACCGATGAAGTTTTTTTATAGGCATTAGTTTTAAATTTCATCAAAATCGGTCTAGCAGTTTAGATCTCCACAGCCAAACATTTTTCAAAGATGGTGGTTTTGGACTCAGGGGGGACTCAAAACGTCGAGATTCATCAAAATCTCGAGTTCGATTTTTTCCCTATGTGTAGATGCACGGGAAAGTAAAAATTATTAGCGTCATATTGGCTTAAATAGAAAGCATTGTAATTTCAATACCCAGTGGCGGATTTCCCATAAGGCCCACTAGGCCCGGGCCTAGGGCGGCCAGATATTAGGGGCGGCCAATAGTGGGCAAAAAATACACCGATGAATGAGAATGAATGATAACAAGAAACGTCCCGAAGAAAATAAAACATTGTGTGCAAAAAACGCTCACTAGTTCGGCGTGCAGTCCTGCACTGTAAACAAAAAATAATCTTCTGTCGGAATCAGATTACTGATACGTGTACTGCTTGCTAGTATGTAATACTATACTAGCGTTTTAATTTGATAAACGTTCCGCTTCCGGCGATTCGGCATTGTCCCTTTCTTAGTTTTACAAGGTATTCGAAATTCGAATCGCTATCACTTGAATAATTGGATTTTTAAAATAGTTTTATGAATTTATACCTACGCGCGCTGCCACCTTGTACTATACCCTGTTCAGTGTTCAAGTCACCAGCCGTTGCACGTCATAGCTTAAAACTTACTAAATCAATGACGTGTAATCAGCGTTGTCAAATGTACGTGTTGTCAGACTGACGTTTTTAGGTTAGGAACAAATAGATAATGTATACCTATGTAATAATAAAATACAACAACTAATGTAGACATAAACAATATAAGAGTACTGATAAGTATTGTTTTTAGTAAGGCAATTTAAAAAAAAATAGCTTAAATGCGTACCGGTGAATTTAACAAAGTAAACAAAACTTGACGTGACAACATCGAGATATTTTATGAGTTTATAAAGTTGGGGCAAACCAAAAAGCGTTGCACGTCACGAGTATTATATACATGTCAACAGTGTTGTCATATGGATTGAAACGAAATAGAATAAAATACGAAATGGTAGACAATAAATGACAGATGTCCTTGGCTCCTTGGTTGCAACATTGTAATTTTATTTATGATGCTGCCAACTTGTAGAATTATTTTACCCTAGAATATTACCTTTAATGACAATCCGAAAAATTATTATTACATTGGTACTGTTTTTACGTCATATGTCACGTGCAACGCTTTTAGGATTGCCGTGACTTATATTCGCACTACGTTTTAAGTTGTAAGTACGAACTGCAAAGTGTGCGACAAGGATAAAATATGGTCGCTAACCCTACACGATTAATGACTTTTAATACCAACTGTATTTACGATGACATTTTGGCTTTAATGCAAATTTTATTAAAGTTGCTTAGTAAATTATAATTATAGCATTGGTACACGAATAATGACGTGCAACGGCTGGTCACTTGAACGGGGTATAAATTGTTGATTCTGACTGATTGTGTATTTCATGCGTTCCTAGTCTGAATTTTACGTGCGTTTTTAGTTTTGTTTTTTGAGTTGATTGATAAGTACCTAATTGAAGAGTGCTATGTCAACAGCAGAATGTTGTTTGTATATTTCTAGTTTTCGGTTTTCGTTGAAATATGTTTTGTTTTCTTTTATTAGGTAAGTAGTAAGTAGTAAGTACTATACGTGTTCATTTTGTATTAAATAAAATTTGTATTCTTAAAAATTATATTGGGTTGGGAGTGTTGGGACTTAGGGAGCAATTTTAAATAAAATGATGGAAGCTGAGAAAGGGGCGGCTGGTACTACATGGCCTAGGGCGGCCAAGACTGGAAATCCGCCACTGTCAATACCTATGGTAAAACTAGCAAAAAACAGCAAGCACTATCGCCCACCTAGTCGCTTTAAACATTATTGGTTTCGTTAAGTGTGCATGATAGGCTTCCATGTTTTTCCATAGAGCCAGGATTGATTTAAAATTCAAGTGTCAGATTTGCGATCAATTTTGTGTGAACACCACAAAGTAGTGCGCAAATCGCAATTTTTTGCCAATTACTGAAGAAATGTAAATGGCCATACAATGTAACGAGTAAAGAGCCTAAATTTGTAACAAAAGTTTATTGGGAATGTTGCGCGCATGTGTGAAAACTACTCTAGAATGGTGCAAAAAAATCTACTATTTGCATTAAATAATTCAATAAATGAAGAAACCAAATGAACTCGTTGAGTCTATAATACATACCTAGAACGAGCGGTATCGAACTCTTTCTTTCAAAAGCCATACTTCACAGGTGTACAAGGTATTACCTATGGTATCATAAATCTTCAATAGTCTGATGTCTTGAAACGCTGGTAATACCTTTTCTTTATGCTACATTTCTTTTTCTTTATTACGAAATACTAGTATTAGTTCTTTTTGTTGGTCTTCCAATACATATTTAGTCCGTGTTTTCCATATTAACTCCAATTTTTATACTCTTCAATTAGCTTCCGCGGCATATAGTTCACGTCGTTGTAATCTTGACCCATTATCACTTGGTCATCTGCAAATAAAAGGTGTGTAACATGGAAATTGTTATCCCCATTGTTCTTCACTTTGATATTTTCGAGGTAAGTCTTAGAAAGAGACCATAATGTTGAGAAATCTAGAGAAGATCAGCATAACGATCCAGAAGAGAAAGAATTATCAATGAACGTACTCGTGAAACCGTGGAAATTAATCACACTGCACCTTAAGAAATTAACATACCTAGTTTGGACACGGTCAAGAAATGAATGAAGGGAATTAAAGGGACAACCGAAGGAGAAAACGAGGTAGACCGAAAACCAGTTGAAAAGAAGGAATAGATAAAAGAAATCAAAGAATCTGGGCGAAAAAATCTTTCTTGAAAAATTCCCGAAACACGTCGATTTTGTTTGGAATGATAGGGTTCTGATTCGTTTTCTTTTCTCTACAGGGTATACAAGCTAACCCTCGACTAGCATATGCGTACTATTTAGGAAACTCTACGGAGTCACCCCTAAATTGTGTCGTGGGGCCGATTGAGATATCGTTTTATACTACTGGGTGGACTTTTTAAAAAAAATGTTGGAAGTGAGTTCCATTGACATCCAGACATCTCTGAACTCGTTTGAACATGTTTTCGGTCACTCGTTAAAGTTTAGTCACGGGAATGGCAGTGATAATGTTCACCTTGAATTCCTGAAACGTCTGAGGATTGTTAGAATAGACTTTACCTTTAAAGGCTCCCCAAAGATGAAAGTCACAAGGTGACGAATTTGATGATCGTGCTGGCCAAGGGCCACTGAACGGCACACAGTCCTCTCCATTCCAAACAGCTCATGGATTCTGCCCAGTCTAGCACGAGATGTGTGAGGCTCCACTCTGCTGGAAGTAACGGCAGTTTTCTATTCATCAGCGAGCTTCAAAATGTCATTGATGCACCGCTGAGCGTTCACCGTTTGATCGAAGAAAAGTGGTCCAACAATTCGCCTTCTTCACACAGCACACCAAACACCAATCTTCTGGTCATGCAATGGCTGTATTGGTTTACCAAGTCCTGTATCGTCATTGTTATGTGGAGTTTGATTTTAAGTAATATTATTATTATGGAAAAGGAAATAACAGCTTTACTCAAATCTCCCGTCCCTGTCCAAGTTCGTTATCATTGTACCTAAGCGTGCCGTATTCAGATTATGTGCACCTAATAAATACGTATCTATCTGTTTAACGTTCACTTTATTTAAAACCGTAAAACATATAACATCATAGAAATTATGAGTTGTTAAATTATTAGAATATTAGATGATGCTGAAATGTATATACAAGTAAGTAACTTTTATTGTATCGTTATTACATGTATGCCCTACTGAAATTGTAACTAATTTATGCAGGATATTTTATTATATCCTATTAGTTAAGTAATTAGGGATGTGTTAAGGTGAAGGTAGGCAAATCAGTGTCAAGTATTGTGGCGTTAATCCCGCAAGTTCGTAAATGTTTTTTTACGCTGATTGCTACACCACCCAAAAAGAAACGATCATATTTTAAAATTAATCGTAATTGTAGATGTAAGAGAGGAGGTTATTCAAACCAAGCTATAGGGATAACTCCCGAGTATCCGTACCAGAGATAACTGTTGGTCATCCACGGCACCATAAGGATTGGCCAGTCAGGCTTCATCTCCTTACCAAAGGGTGCGCACCCATTCACAACCAGCGTGGGCAACCTGCAGGGCCCTACCACGTCCTCTGTGGCGTACGAAATTCTGGAAAGGCATCAGTCGAGCAGTAAGGTACTCTGGTACCGGGTAATTATTCGTCGTTAGGGATGGGACGCCATCCCCTTAGTAATTATTGTTCAGGTGTTAGATTGTGGTTGCTTCTTAGTAATTGTTCAGGTGTTAAATTTTAATTGCATGTTAGTAATATATTTAAGTAAAGTTAGGGCGATTGTTTCTACAGGTCAAGGTTCTCCTATGCTAGGAAGAGAAATATATATATACAAATGTAAGAGTTATTGTTTTACGGTCCGTGATGGTGGGCAGGGGCCTCTGGGTCCTTTAAATTGGTCCTAAGTAAAGCCCACGTTACATCATTTTGCTTGGCGGTTTGGCTAAGGCATTATTTACTGCATATTTTTCAGAAAACTGTTCACGGCACACTTTGATCGAATCATGGTTTACATAAGTCTCAACAACAAACACACGCTGCTGGATTGACAGAGCCATTTTCAAAACGACACAACCTTCGTCTTCTCCCACCGATCAGTCGCTGGCTAATAGATTGATAGGAAGTGGGGCAGTGGTGCAGTAAAACATCCGCAGTGGCGCAATAAACGGCGAACAGGATTCTTAAGGAGCATTCATAAATCCCACTTATACTCACCCAAAGTAACACAATTTTCCTATTTCTATCGGTATAGTTTTAAAAAGACCACTCTGTAGAAACAGTCCACCATGAGAGCATCCATAGACATAGAAGCGGCGTTTGACAAAACAGCCTCTAAGCTCCTCTGCCCTTCCAAGAACACCTCACTCAGTGAAATGTCTATGAATTACACTTGACAACAAACTAAATTGGACTAAGCAAATCCAGCGCTGTCTGTCGCCGCGGAATTGGGCCTTCCTGTACGCTGCGGTTAGCCCTGCGTTTTGTTAGTCTGACGACCTAGAACCACATTCTTCACAACTACAGCATTTCTCGACCATACGCAAATGCTAACGTGCCTCGTGCACGAGTGCAATGTGAACAACTCCTACAGCCGTCATGCAAGTCCTTCTGGGCCTGTTTCCGCTGGATCCCCACGTGAGAGAGCAGGTCATGCTAACCAACCATGCATCTGAAAACAAAGAAGTTGTTAAGTAATAGAGGCATGGAGGTATGCCAGAATTCTAGGATTTCTTGATGCGGAAGGGGATCGCAACCTGACATATCATCTTCACGGATGGATCTAAAACCGAATGGCTATCAAGAAAGAACATCGATATCTCCGCATCCGATAATAATCATTAGTTTCAGAGCATTTTCGCCAGGAAGCAGAGCAGCGTGTCTGTTTAATGACCGACGGAATAAGTGATGAATGTGAGGAAGAACTCGACCATTGATTGCTTTGATAGTTTTCTTTTTCTCAATTTATTACATTGAACATAATCGAAGAACATCCGGAAAGTTAAAGAAATCATATTCTTTACAGTAGATTAGGTACCAAAAATATACTGGCATCACTACCACCATGACATGAACATGGATAAAAAAAATATTGGATTATAGCTTGATTTTTACTTAATTGTGATACTTTAGGCCAAGATACGCATCATTGTATACTTGCGGTTTCCGGTATCGGTTTTCCGTTGTTGTTAGAAGTGGGCGACAGTCGCAATTTCTGTAAATATACTTAGCGTGCTGAAATGATATTCCCATTGGCGATATAAAGTGTGATAAAACTAAAGTGCCTTTTTAAGTAGTGTTTTTAGAATTTTTTTCGACAATCACCTTAATGGGTTTCATAATGAAGACGATTTCGTTCGAATTATCAACAGAAACGTCAAAAGACGATTTGCGAACATGCATTTGCAAATTACAACTCGTGATAAATGCGTAGATACATTCAAGAAATATGAAATCAGTGAAGTAAAACGAAAATGTAATTGTAATAAAAGATTCGCGTGATTGAAGTAAGAGAGCCGGTGAAGTTACTAGATCACAGGGCAGCCAAGCCTGTGGTTACAAAACATTTACATGTAGGAGGTTCTCTTGTGATTTAACACCCACTGATCTTCATTTAAGAAATTTTAGGTTGTCAATTTTCTTATAAATTTTAATTTAAAACCTTTTACGTTCTATATTATTTTACGCACATATATTTTCTGATCGTTAATAATAACGGTTTGTTTACCTACCACCATGTCTTTATATGGTGTATCAGCGAAAGTTTTTCTGTATTAATTTTTTTATTCTATTTAAATATCTATGTGTGACAATAGGTACGGAAGTGCTTTAATTTACATTCGAAACGATTTTCATAAATTGACATTACGAACGATACAGATTTTAAGGTAGTAAGTATAGTGTAAATACATGTATTTATAATATTTATTAAAGGAAATGTCTGTGACACACAAACATATATTGTTAATGTTATATTATGGCCGCGTGGGTTTGAATACGATATTAATTTATGTCGTAGGTAGCAGTTTTGTTATTGCTTCACTTTAAATTTATTTTACGTTGTTATGTCTATTTGTATTACCTATTCTATCCATATTGAATTATTATACAAACGTCATCTCAGTTCGACGTAATCAAATCCCTCTTAGTGTGGGAAATATACCTACTTTATACCGAAAAAACTAAAATATTTACGTCAATTATTGCCTACATACTACACAAAAGTATAAAAATGAGCTTCCAATTGTTGAACATATACAAACGTTACACAAAAGAATACATCAGCAGTAAATTTAAATTGACATTTATAAAATAATTAACTTGATTGATACTGATAGTAAATACTTAACCTTAAACAATATAAAACAATCATTTTCTTAAGCTCAAGACATTAATGAATTTAAAAACGGAAATATAAAAAAATATTAGCTGTCATATTGTTATTTCATGTATATGTCGTAGGCATAAGGCAATTTTAGGCAAATCACAATTTGCCTCGGCATATGCTAAATGCCAAGGCAAATAGTGAAATAACTATTTATTTGTTATATACATATTATGTTTTAACAAAAGATACGATTCTAACTACATGTACTATGTACATTAATAATATAATTAATAATAATAATATGTATATCACAGAATAAAACACAAGTGAACTGTGTTTTATTCTGTGATGTATATAACAAATAAATAGAATAAAAAAATAGTGAAATAACTGTAAATGAATACCATTTTGCTATTTGCATTTAACGTTTGTCCTGCTATGTGTCAGTCATATAGTAAATGCCGCGAAGAATTCAACGTAAATGATCATTTGTCTGGTTAGACAACAAATGTGTTTAAAATCAATAATTTGTTGCTATCTGCCTGGGCATTTAACATTTACCCAGATCTGAGGAAGTCATTTAGTTAATAAGTAGCAAACCGATGTCGAAATTAAATATAAACTTTATTTTTGGCTGGGATCCATATAAGTTGACCAGAAGTATTACACCAAATGGGGTAACGCCAAACTTGGAAAAAGTAATCACAAAACCTTCCCCATAAGATTTTGTGATTGATTAGTATTTCCAAGTAAACTTTTTTAACTGTGTGATACATATTCATTTTGTGTTTCCGCACATCAAGCTTGAATGACAATTGCTAGAACACATGTTACCGATTTTGAAACATGGTTTTTGTTTTATTAGGACACTGATTCTTGCTTGGTTTACAGTAGCATTTATGTCCATCAAACGTAGATTGCTGAGCCACAGCTTCTCTTACTGAAATGGTTTTGTTTGGAATGTTACCTTTGGTCAACTTCTACTGCTTCAATTTCGCTTCGAGTAAACCAAGTTTTAATTACTCCACTTTTGGTGCCAAGCTGATAAACTCCATGATGTTCATCGGTTATAAATGCGGCAATATTACGATCATCCAATGGTTCTCGGTCCACTGTTGGGACAGCTGGTATCGGTAGCTTTTGGAATTTTTCCTCCCTGCAGAAGTTTCATTTTTGTAACAGCATTAACTTGACCCTTGTGTGAATCCCCTCTATTTTTTGCACACTGCTCTCCTGTACGCATAACTGGTATAAAACTTTGCAGACAAAACCTTCATTTTCCTCGTTATCTTGTTCTATTTGCCCAGATATGAAGTGCGCTAGTTGGCCACAAGCGATGCACGTATGTGCTTCCCTGAATCATTAGTTGATTTTGATTCTTCATTGGAGCATTTTGCATCGGCATATCATCTTGGGAAGCATGGTTTTGGTCTAATTCGTTGAAAACGTTTGTCAGCAGGGAATCGATGTTTTCCAGTTCTTCATCATTTATATTTTTCAAAATATCTGCGGATAGATTAGAAGGACTAAGACCAATTTTCGGTTTTGTTCCATGTAGAGCTTGATATGGGCTTCTTTTCCGCCACTGAACGTAATAACAGCCTACTGACCATCCCGTAGAATCTTTAAAAGTAAACAAAAAAAACAAGAATGCAACAAAGCTTAATGTCTCGGACGTCCGTAAACAATCTTGCACAAGCTACTCTATAACAACTGCAGTAAATTCCCTTCCGTTATCACTTTGCAAAATTGAAGGTGCCCCTTGAACCAAAAATATTTTGCACAACTCCATGGCAACTTCTGCCGACCGTTTTGATTGTAATGGTCTTAGATGAAGAAATTTGGTCAAGTGGTCCCGGTAATTAATGAGTCACTTATATTTGCCGTCTAGAGCTGACTTCGGTGACTTTAATAAAATTCTTCACTTGGAACGACGCGACGTAAACAATATCATTTACTATATGACTGACACACAAATGGGCAAATGTTAAATTTCTAGGCAAATAATAAAATGGTATTCATTTATAGCTATTTCACTATTTGCCTTGGCATTTAGCATATGCCCAGGCCAATTGTCATCTGCCTAAAATTGCCTTATGCCTACGACATATATATTTTCAATGCTTTTAATGTTTAATGTCATACCATTTCTATTGGATCAATTCCCAGAATTTTCGAGAGCGGCCTCACTATAATTATAACGAAAAAGTACAGTTACAGCAAAATTAGTGCTGAATTGGTATCGAAAATAACAACATTCAAGAATGGCTTCACCTCTAAAATTTTTAGAAGTTCTTTTCTAAAAAAATCTAATGTGAACCATGTTTCATTATCGAAAATCTGTTTTGATAGAGGAATTTATGGAACTTGGAAATCCGGTGACCAATCTCTTACGCCGATCTATTCAAAATAAAAAATGGGCACGAAAATGCTAGCCTACAAACGTAGAACATAAAATCATAAAATTTTGTGTTTACTTATCGAGACAATGCGTTTGGACGTTTTCTAGTCATAAGTTGACAATGTATGGACGGACGGATGAAGGTGCATTTAGATTACCATAGGGCATAGAGCATTTTGAGCAATTTGAATTTTTCTTTATATTAACCGGTGTATTTAATTAACTGTGATACTCTACCACCTAGAAGTCTATAATAGTCACGACTGACTGCAACACGAATAAGAAAACGTTGGTTACCATAAAGTTCACAAATAAGGATTATGTCACGGTTATTCTGATTTAATCGATTCCGTCATCAATCACTCCACTAACAATAGAATTTTACAACTTATTAATCCTTTAGAACGTTGAGATATAAATAATCAACATTATTGTCTCATTCAATTGCTAATAAATATCGTTAATCGTGCACAATTGTTAATTGAAAATTGTGTCGACTTTTATGTTTAGCCGATCCTATAATATGATGATGATTATCAACATTTTCCTTAATTAATTAAGAGGTTCAGGTACAAATATGGGTAATAATCGGCATGCAATAAAATTAAAGATAAGATTTATTATGGGCGCCGACGATATTAATTTTGTGAATTACAGGAGAGCGTCGATAATCCGTACGTCAAAAATCCGGACCGTCGATAATCCGGATTCACGTTTTTCTCCTGTTTTGTATTTCAGTTTCATTAAAGTGAAGTATACTACGTAATATACAACAGCTTTAACTGTATTTACCTACTACATATACATATGTACCATACATATGTAATTGTTTACACACATATGTAAGTGAATTCTGAAGGTTTGAGTTACGTTTCTATAATTTTAAAGCATAAAATAGCCTATTTTCGAAAATCCGGATTTTTTAATAATCCGGATGAGGTTCGGTCCCAATTAATCCGGATTATCGACGCTCTACTGTATGATTATAATGAACCCATTAAAATTTCAATTAATCATTTCGGTGGGAGATACAATTTCATTTAATGCCGTTACAAGTTGTTTAATAGTCGCTACTTTTTTTTTCCTCGATTATAAATCTAAATTCTAAAAGCGTTTAGAAACGTCAGTGCTTTATTCAGATTTTATTATTAACGACCTTTCTTTATAATAAAATTGCGTAGATGATTGCAAGAAGAAGTGGGCGAAGTTAATTAATTGTTCTACCACTTAACCATAATTTATGCTACTACTAAAAAAAATAAATGGTAATAATCTCATTGAAATTAAGCAGAAGAGAGAAGTATATCACAAAGAAAGTAGATTAATTCAATTTGTATTATTATATCAAACATTTCGCTCACAATTTTGTTGTAGTCATATATTATTGACAACTCATCGTTTAATTAGGGTCTGTATACCTAGTTGGCACATGCTGGTAGCCCCTTTAATTATTTAAACTGTATTATCTCTTATCAAAAAGTCAATCTTTCAACATTATACAGGGTGAGGCAGGGGAACCAAGTGTTTTTGAAACAATAAAATCGTTAGTTTTTACTTTAAGAAAAATTTCCGTTGATGCATTGTTCAAGTCGTTGGCGGAAATTGGCCTCCACTCTTTCCATGAGATCTCAGTTGATTTGAGTGATTTGTTGACGGATCGCTTCCCTCAATTCATACAACGTACGAGGCTTGCCCCCGTAGACACGTGACTTGAGGTATTCCCATAGAAAAAATCACATGTGGACAGATCGGGATACAGAGGCCATAAAACGTCACCAAATCTCGAAATGAGACGATTAGGGAACAGGGGGCAAAGAGGCTCAACACCATTTTGTTCAAAAAAATGGGCACCGATGACGCCAAACTTTCCTACCGCGCACCATACTGGTACCTTGGAGCTATGCAGCAGTTTTTCGTGTAATTGTCGCGGATTTCGGCATCCCAATACCGACAATTTTGTCTGTTCAAGGTTTAAGGTGGAAATGGGCTTCAACACTCATTGTCAGCAACATGTTTTCATTCTACTCATAAGGTGCAAGCATTTGTTGTGCAAAATTCAATCGTTGGGGGTAGTCCTTTACGTTAAATTTCTGCACAACCGCCATTTTGTATGAGTAAAAATGTAGTTCACCATGTAAAATTCGTTTTACCGTACGATTACTGATTCAGAGACCAACTGAATGACTCTGAGCAGAGCGACGCCTGTGTGGGCTTTACAATACCGCTTGTCTGACCCTTTGAACATTCTCTCCTTCTTCGAAGATTATTAACCCAACGCAAGATTGTGTCATGTGCGGGAACAGACTTATTTCGACTAATATTGAATCTTCGGCGGAATTCACGCTGAAACGAAGTCACGGACTCGTCACTCCTAACAAAACAATCATCCACGGCTCCATAATGGCAACTGAAAGTGAAATGCTATGAGTCAAGGAATTGATGGTTATCTGCCGCACGATCCTACACAGTCCAGTACTAGCCAATCAAAAAACACTTGGTTCTCGTGCCTCACCCTGTATTAATGACCACTACATTTGTTCTCAGTAGAAATAAAAGAAAAACTCCAATATTGAAAGCATGGAGTTGAACTGCACAGACGAAAGAGTTTTGCTCCTTCGTGATCACATCTTTAATTGATGAACTCATTTCCAAATGACCTAGATAATCCACGGTTACTGTTGATATACTCCAACTTAAAATATTAAGTAAGATAAGGTTTGTGTACAGTACGTTCTATACTACGTACATTCCAATTTGGAAATACGTGTACGTAGTATTTTTGAAAATATTGAGGAGAATTACAAATTTGGAATAATGTGATATGCAAAACTGGAGCTCATATTCAATAATCGTTTGAGTGCTGCCAAGACGATTTACTTAACTGGGCTAGGAGCATTATATACAAGAACTTATACAGGGTGTCCCACTGCTCCGTAATCGAGTTGAAGATACAGAAAAAAGTGTTATATAAAGATTGCTTTGATTTCAATTGTGCATCTTTTAAAAATATTCTTATATCTACAGTATGCTGCATTTTCACCTGACAGGAAAATGTCACTTTTTTTGAAATGGCACGCCCTGTTTATTTCCCTTCATGTATCGACCAACCATATTTATATCACGCCTGAAATTTTTTTTGATATTGAATGTGCGGTTGGCAAGTTATTAATAATTTTGTCAAAATTTTGTACAATTCAAGGTCGGACTATAATATTCATAACAATCATAACTAAGTTAATCTTCAAAAAAGGAAAAATTTATTTGATGAATAATATTACTCTAATGTCGCGTTACTTTACAAAAAATACTAAGTGATTAATTTTATACCGAGTGTTTAAAATGAGAATTCAAAATTTGTGAACTTTAACTAGAATTTATACGAATATTTTAAATGGAACACCCTGTATTTTTATTTACCATCAGATTCTGCACAAATAACCGTATTCAACGGTGTATTATTTCCTGGTATTATTTCTGTACTTTTGTTAATAATAGGTAATAAAATTAGTTGCCCAAGAGAAACTCATTCTTGGAGATGTGACAGGAATGACTAACCTTTCCGGTACACCAAAAAAAGCTGCAAAATTGTGATAAAAGCAAACCACTGCACACAGTTGCTATTTAGACCAAAACAAAAGTTTTTGTCCGAAGCACATCAAATTTTATCCCTTAGGGTGGGAGTATGGAGGGGTGGGGGTAAAAATCCGAAAATTGAATTTGTTTGTTAAAGTTTGCCTCATTGCTGCTTCAAATATGTCGATTCTTATAAAACAAAACGTGAATAATCGTTTAACAACAATTTTAAGCCAACCGGAAGTGACCTTAAGGGTCTACAAGCGTCAAAACCTTTGAAAAAAATTGCCGCCTTGGAAGTAAATTCTGGCGTTATGGGTGTCATTTTCGCATGATTTATATTCACTAAATTTAAAAATAACATTAAAAAAACAATACCTCTGAGGAGAAAAAAATCAGTAACATTGTAATAACAAAAAATAATGTATAAATTAAACACATTTATTCGTCGCATTGTTCATTTGCATTATCGTGTCCAACATTTTCTCTGAAACTGAATCAATAGTTAATATTAGTACCTATTATTTAAATTTAATTGAATACAAATTAAGAAAATCTTACTTATTATTATTTGCGCACTCTCCTTTGCACTTTTTGCAAGCCAGAGTGCAAGGCAAATTATTCCTGCGACAAAGGCATCTTCGAGAGCTGCAACCTGTGGAGCACCCGCATTGGTCTAACTCCCGACAAGCAGCCCATATTTGTGGCAGGGTTGACCATACTGGTTTCCACTCTTGTCCTTCAAGATGCCAGCCCCAATTTTCTGGATATGGAACGCTTACTAACGTAAGAGCACGACCCCAAATTTGTCCACCCTGGTAAGCAGCTCTTAAAATATGTTGATTTAATGCTGCAGATGTTGGAGGAATTAGGCTTAAAGGTTTATTTTCTGTTGCAAAGAGGTGTTTCCTAGCCTTGTTTACTGAAACAACACCACCTAAGTTTTGAACACCGTACAATTTTACTGTGTAGGCTTCCAGTGCCAAAACAGTTGTTTCATTCGGAGATGACGATAAAGGAAGCGCCAAGCTTTTGAAAGCCGCAGTAAATTCGTCGGTCCATGCTTTCCATGCTAAGCGCTTTCCTTTAGTGGCGAAAAACGATGTTGAATCACACCCCGTGAATGAATGGAAACCTCGCAACGCCACAGACCTTTCTTCACCAAGTGTGTTTGCCACTTGATGAGCAGAAATAAACTTTTTTTTGTTGCCTGATCCGTACAACACCCACAACATTTCCAAACCATGCCTGGCCAATTCATGGTAGTGAGACACTGACAATACGACCACATCAGTGTCAGTACTACGTATAATAATTCGCTTAGCACCAAACAACACGCAATCCATAGCATGAAGAAAAATTCTACCGTCAGCTTCTTGCAGATGACTGCAATTTGCACCATTAAGACCAGTATGGTTACTTGTAGACAGTATTTTTGCGTCAATGTTGGTCACAACTTGAAGAGTAGTAAATGTCTCTATCAAATTTTCACCAATGTACCTAAACAACTCTTCTTTGTTCGACGCATTTCGCAAGTAATCACTCCAGTCTTTCGGCAGAGAACCTAAAGTATCAAAAGCATAAATATTACCATTATTATTTTTTAGAGATAGAATCACCTTTGTATGGAATATTTTGACGTCTAACTCCTGTTCCTCGACCTTCTTGTACGGCACCCTTAATCGTATTTGCTGAATAAAGATCCCACACCACGTCAATGCGTTCAGCATCAAATGTTTCTGCCAGATTCGTAATGTGAGGTACTATCTGGTTTTGAAAATATGAATCAAAAGTGCTTTGGGCAGGAGAGGGTTTTATGTTGTGAACAAGTCCCGCTCCATCAAAAATAATTGCACTGGAGTTAACAGGTTGTGCAGGATTTGCCTCGTCTTTTGTGATAATTTCCACTAGATGACTTTTAGCTCCTTGCCGCAGGTTGCCGTTAACAGCCAGAGATGGAGGGCACATTTGATTTTCATATTTAAAAAATAAATCCATGTCCAAGTTACGGTTTATTCCAACTACGAACAACCGTGAAAACAACTGCACATCCGCTTTCAAATCGGCAATTTTTGATTTTGTGGGGGGCAGTTTTGATTGAGCAAATATTTTGATCGTCGCTTTTGGAATAGGCGCGTACACAGATTTGTTTTTCAAATACAGACGATCTTGAACAAAATCATTGTACATTTGATGTCCAATTTTTTCAGCATCGTACAGTGCTTTGACAGAAGTGGGTCCAGCTACCACTCTCGTGTCAAGAGCAAGTAGCAGACCATCATTTCCCGGAAGAAATGGATTTTCGAACTGAAGGAAACTGTCTTTTAATGCTTGACACTTTTCAACAAATTTCTTTTGAAAACTACGATACTGTTCATGATGAACTTCTTCCTTGTCTTCTATGTGTTGGTTAAACTCAGTTAGCAATCTTGCCACCTCTGGACCACCAACTGTCCATCTTCGAAGTGACGACGCATCTTGAGTTAACCCAACAGCTCCTCCTTTACTCTTCAATAGAGCATTATTTTGCTCATGAGCTTGGTCAACAGACAACGCGGAAAAAGGTTTGGCAGTTTTCCGCACAGAAACTTTTCCTGTCAAAAATATTATTTAAATGTTGTCATATTGAAAAAAAAACTTATTAACAATATTTTTACCAAAAGCTGAATCTAACCATGGTCTAGGCAATAACCTAAATCAAGTTTAAGCTGAAAATGATTACCTTGAACAAAATTTTTGTGAATTTCTGGCGCTTTAAGCTCCAGCTCTTCCAAGTCTTGCACATGGACAGTCAACCATCGGGAATAGTTGTAATGGTCCATAAGAAAGTACCAAGGCAGCATCAGCTTTAAAGACTCTTTAAATAAAGCATAGTCAGTCACCTTGGCGGATAGCTCCAACAAACGATAAAAGAACAATTTCAAGATTTAGCACAGTGTGCCAGAACTTGAATGTCGGGGAAGAAGCACATTTTGCATTTATCCAAGCGTCAAGTGGCAATTTATCATCTGAGCTATCGTCATCATAAGATTGCTGAAGCAAAGAGTACAGAACAGCTGCAGTCACCTGGTGAACAGCTCGCGCTTTTGTGACATGCGTTACCTAAAAAGCAAAATATGTAATACTTACACCTGTACACCTGCATAAAAAATAAACATTTGGTTTAAACATATATTACTTTTAAAAGCGCCTCAGCAGAACCAGATGTTGTTATACCAGAGTTAGAAATTATTGCTAACCAACCAGAACCTTCCAAAAATTGCCCAATAAGTCGAAGGAATGATTGTTCAATGTGAAACGGACCAAGCAAAACAACAAATTTTGTTTCACCATAAACATTTGGCCAAGTCCATTGGATTGCTTTAGCCAGAGCGTACAAAGGCTGATCCATACACATCACGGGAATTTGGTCACCGTTTAGAAATTTTGTAATTTTACATACAATATCCATGCCATGTTTGATCATAGACACACTTGTTGATTTATCGTGAAAAAGAGGCAAAATAGCAGTTAGTGCTGGTTGTAATTCTTGTGCATTTTGTGTTTTGTTAGCATGAAAAGCTCCCCATGAAAAGTCTATACTTTCATCAGTAATTATTCCAGACAGAACATTGCACATATTTTCGAGCCAAAGTTGTTCTTTACGCCACTCTTGAAATATACCATCTGAAAACACAATTAATTATGCAATTATAGAAAAGCTGTATCATCAAAATTCAAGCTGGCATAGTTTTACCTGTGAAAGTCATAGCATTAGCCGTATTACCAGAGCAACCATTGTGTGCTGGTTGCTTGTTAAGAAGAAAAGCTTCAGGTACAAGTGCATAGGAGTCTGGCAAATCGGGAACTGACCTTAAACCACTTTCAGCTACATCAGAAAAGTTTCTTGTGAATGTTCTTGCTGTTGGCAGGTCGTACTTGGATGGCAATTGAAATAATGATATTCCTGTTCCGTGAAACTCTCCTTCACAAGTTGTACTAGTGGAATGAAAATCAATATTGTCGAGCGCTGATACCGTAAAGATATTATGTTTTAAGTTTGAAGGGCACACCACTCCGTCATCATCAGCACGTTTAACCACCAAGCGACAAAGTTGAGAAGTCACTTCCATGACACGATTGTATGAAACCGACATACCTCTGCTATGCATTTCATCAATATGATTTTTATCTCGATTGTGACCATAACTGGAAAGAGCCATATAAAGTGACAAAGGAACCTCTCGAGTCTTTTTGAGTCGCACAGTCTTTCCTTTTGGCAGAGTTGTTTTCATGTTAAGAATAATTAACTGACAACTTGACAAAGCTGGCTTAGTTGCGCGACAGTCATTATTAACAGTTGAACCATAGAGAATCAGATTAACTGTAGCCAACAAAGTAGGCGGAATACATTCTTCCTCACACTTTTCTTCAAAAGTTCCTTCAAAGACAACATTGTTTGATGCAACCTGTTTTCGGATATTGGAAATAAACTTGCTAAATGCTATAGCGTTATCATCTTGATCTTCATGCTCGATGTTATTTAGAACAGTAGCACTATCTAACAACAGTATATATTCTCTGCCCGATTTCTCCGCTTTTAGTTGAGGAAACTGAGTAAGTATTTTTTGTCTGAGACGAGTATTGTGGTGCTCTTGTAAGTTACCCGCTGATTCTACTCCTAATAATTGTGCTAATCTTGTGGAATATAACTTTTTTAATTCGCCCATTCTAAATACACATTTTTTTTCTAAGGTTTTTAACTTTTCTCGCATGTAAAGAAGAAGATCTGCAAAGGCTAAGCCTTCACACATTACTTCAGTTTTATCAGAAGTGTTAGACGTTTCTGCCTGCCGACACCTATTGTAAAGACGAGCTAAGCAGCGACCGTGATACTTAGCTTCCTGAGCTACAAGATCTCCATCAGAAAGAATGGCAATAAGTGGCAAATCACCTAGTTGTTCAGCGCATTGCTTAACGTGTTCAAATATACGGTCAGTTTCACAATGATGCAGTGGATTATTCCAAGCCGAAGCCAACTTGCAGATGAAGCAGATATAATTTTTTGGATTTACTGCAACAGTTGTTGAGCGAGTAAATGTGCGTTCGAGTGTTTCATCCAGACCTTCTACACTTGTAGACACTGGTGATGCTTCTAACGATTCAGTTAGAGTTTGCAGTCTTTTAGGGTCTGTAAATTTGAGAGAACAGGATTTGTGCCACGAAGCTTTTTCTTTTATCAAAGTCGCTGCAATGCCAGTACCATTATCAAGGTCATCTATTGCAAAACCGGACGGTAACTTATAAGTAAAGTGACGAATTTGCTGTAAATTAGCTGCAAGTGTTTCATAACCTTTTTCTCTTGATTGTTCCAACAGGATTTTTGGCAGGACAAACAGTTTTATTACCACTTTTTTGACAAAGACAACATTTTTTCCAATCTATGCAAGCACATGCACTCAAAGTATCAAAAGGTAGAGAACCCGCCAACACCAGTTTATTTTTCTTCATATTTCAAAAATATCTAAAAAAAAGAAGAAAAACACTGTGCACTCATGCTAAGTTGTCCAAATAAATAATCTACACACAAATTAATAAAAATTACTACCCACGTCAAAAAATGTCGAGAAATTCTTACAAATAATATCGTAAAAAAACAATTCAATTATTATTATGTTAAAATTAAAACTTGCAGGGATTATTAGGTACAATAGCCTAGATAAACTTAACCAGGAGTAAAAATATTGGCTGCAAAACGGAAATTTTCAAGCTACCCGATATAATAGTAGCTCTGTCTAGAAGGTACAGTTGCAACCATAACCCAAAGCAACCATGCAATATATTAATATCATACATTACGTGTGAAATCATTTTTACAAACAAATTTCTAACCACAAAAACGAGTACCTAGTTAATTTTACTTACTTGAAATGTTGATGGCTCGGTTAATGGAATTTCAAAATGACGTATTTTCTTTCATTCAACAGTAACACCACTTATTTTTTACACAACACCTGCAGTGATTCTACTTCCTTTCGGCTAATTTCAGCTTGTTGAAGAACCTTAGGCCTACCAAAAAACAAGAACGAACAAGAACGGCCTGAACGACTTTTATTCAAACAGATCGTTCGGCACTCAGCCGTTTTCGGCAATAACGGCACACAATAAATAGCACGTGTTTCAAATACAATTTTTTTTGAAAAATACAAACATAGATATTAAAAAAAGGCATTAATTTATAGTATTATCTAATTGTGTAATTTTTAATGCTGAAAACGGTTCTCTAAAACATTGTTGTACATAACGGACTACATACATTAATTTTATTTAAACATTTTTAATTTGTTAATTTTTCTATTTTTAGACACACCTACTAAGGTACTGAAATGGAACTAAAAAATATATATACCTATATATAAATCATGCGAAAATGGCACCCATAACGCCAGAATTTACTTCCAAGGCGGCAATTTTTTTTCATAGGTTTTTGACGCTTGTAGACCCTTAAGGTCACTTCCGGTTGGCTTAAAATTGTTGTTAAACGACTATGCAAGTTTTGTTTTATAAGAATCGACATATTTGAAGCAGCAATTAGGCCAAATTTAACAAACAAGTTCAATTTTCAGATTTTTATCCCCACCCCTCCGTACTCCCACCCTAAGGGGTAAAATTTGATGTGCTTCGGACAAAAACTTTTGTTTTAGTCTAAATAGCAACTGTGCGCAGGGGTTTGCTTTTATCACAATTTTGCAGCTTTTTATAGAAATTTCCTTCGTACCGCGTCGACTATTAAGAAGGGATGAATTTGTACTAGTATTTCTGTATAAACTTGTTAATAGCATCATAGATGTTTTGGCAGATATTTAATAATTAAATTAAACGCCAACTTCGAGCTTTTAAATATTTCTCTTTGACTTCCAATATCTCGTCAATAAATTAATTTAAGACATATGTTTATATGAACTTTTCTGTTCATTTTGTGCTAGAGAACACATCCCTGAAATAGTGCCGTGCAATTTTGAAACACCCTGTTTAAAAATAATGTTTCTTTTAATATTTTTTACAAAATCAAACACAATTTAAGAAAATTTGTTATGAAATTCTTGTGGTTAATAATTGAGCTCTTTTGTTTTGTTATAGGTTATAGGTAATACATACATGTATAAAAAATAGTTAATTTACGATGTAGACCATCTTGGGAATTTTCCCGTGGTCTAATAATGTAACTTGGTGTCATTTTTATATACATATGTATGTATGTTATATCTATCATTACATAAATAAAAAAAATTACATTAAAAAATACTTGAACAGAGATAAGGCACCGTAAATTTAGGTTATATAAATACATAGTAAGTAAATGTTCGTACAAAACTCAACACAAAATTGTATACTTAATTCTTTTGCATGCTCGATTCCCAATTATGATAATTCTACAAAAATTAGTACGGTTTCCATTCATTATTCAGAGTTACATTGAGGGACTTCTTTAGAAAATTTCTCAATCTCAATGATGCAAAAACTATAAATTTGAAGTTTTTTCAAAAAAAAAAAAATTTCAAAAAATACACCCCCCACCTCTATCAGAAAAAATGTTTGAATTCTTTTTCATAAAAAGTATCCTCGATTTTGTCCCCGAGTTGTATGATTAATTGAATTGTGCAATGATTCGTCTAACAGGCTACAGGCACATACATGACTAAAGCCTATATGTCATTTTTCTGATTTAAAAGATAAATAAAATATTATTATTATTATATGTATCTAGTAAAAATTTGGAAAAATACTGGTGTAAACACCCACAAACAGTGGCGGAAGAATTTTTCGTTCGCTTATTTATTTTTATTCTTAAAAATTACCAACATTACAAACAAACAAGTTAAGTTATGGTGAATCTAGTCGGCGATCTATGACGGTGAATTTTTCCAAAACTGCTGGAGAGTCGTGGAAGGGATCGATACACGATATTTTTTAAAATTCCCCCCCCCCCCCCCAAGCCAGTTGCGTTTCCCACAAATAGGTTACAAGCGAAAGGATATCAACAAAGTACGGTTTGAGTGAAAAAAATTTATGAAAGAGACGGATGGAAGTGCTTATAATGTAGACTGTATTGATTATACATTCATTAATTTGTAAGTGGAATTCGAGATCCGATCACTAATTAGTTAAACAGTAAAATATTTACGTGTAAAAGAGTTAAATAAAAACACGGATTTTCCATTATACTGACAATAAGACGAAAGGATTACACATACTACAACAAATATAAACTGACGTTTCGTAGATTGAAATTCTTTCGATGAGAATTGATTTGTGAGAGAGAAACGCATCTGGGATAATTACCTATTTGACGACTGAACCATCTAATTAACAGTCTCATTTTTAGAAATTGTATTAAGGAATGTAGCCGTAATATAAACAGAATTACAGAAACGCGTTAAGTAAGATTTTATGTACTTTCATTTAATATTAATGTGACGTATTAAAAAACATTATAAATTAAAGAAATGAGTCATATTAATAATATAAGTAAACTTCTTCTTAGGCAAACATATCATTTAAAAGAACTTTTTACGTTTTACACTTATAACTTAGTTACACGTAATTTATAACGTTTCCATTCATAAATGGAAAGTACGTTATAAATCGTTTCCCGCGGTGGTAATTTTATAATTTACGTAAATAATTTACGAACTAGAGCCGTTTTGAATGAAAAAAAAAACAAAATCAATAGACCATAGACAATTTGTGGGGTGTAATTTAAGATGGGTGCCGTAATTCGAGAAATAATATGTTGGAACTGCCTCGTGTATCCTTCGGGCTTGATATAATGCATCTCGATGGATGAACAATTGTAAATCCCATGGGGCGAACGATTACATCTTTGCAAAAATTGCAAAGCATCTCGGTAATCTATGCAATTCTTACGGTACGACAATTCCTCGGCAATTTAGAAATGCGAATAATGTTATTTCGAGAAACGTAGATAAAATTGCATAAGAAATTACACACCCATTGTGAATTTTTGGAATATTTCTATTATAGCTTAGAAGCATTACCTGCTATAAAATTATTCATAATTGCGTTCGGTAGGTATATGACAAGAGAAAACACAGGAAATATTTTAAATGCGGCGGCGTGTTACAAGGTACGTGTTGTCCACGCTACAAGACACACTTAAAATACTACAAATGACACCCCGTTGTGTGTATTCTCAACGGCTATAATTCTTTGGTAACGCGTACTAAAGAGGTTATTAAAATTTGAATACAGCAATAAAGATATTCCCTAATTTTCGACTAAGTATACAGCGTGTGTTGTGCTGAGCGTTGATTAGACGTTTACGAACTGTGACACTTCCCAAAGATGTTTTTCGGCCACTTTCAAGGATGCTGGAAACTCAGATTCTCCATGAAATTTAAAAATCAAAAAGAAATAACAGATTCCGTGATATTTCTTTAAATGCTCCTATGGTTGTTTACACTTTGTATAAATGAGAATGAATAATCATAAAGCTTTTTTTGTCTTTCTTCATTTTCTTTTTTAATTAATTAAGGAATAGAGTGAATAGACATTCTAACGTAACCTGTGGGCATCGTGGATCATTTCATCCAATTTGTTCATTGTTCTGGTCGTTAAATCGCAAGATTAAAATCAAATTTTTATAATTGGAATGCTTGAGTAATTAATGAATATATAACTTAAGTCTAAAGTGTCTTTCACTAAGGTACGCCTGAATTAATTGCGGTTATATGTTTGAGTTGATATCACTCTCACTCTGCGATGTTTGAGTTATGTCATCGCTACCACTGAATTATGGAAAATTGTACGGTTGGTTAAATTTATTTTGAAAGTTGCCAAACATTTCGTAATCTACATACGGCCTTTATGGTTAATATGGCCGTCTAATCGATAGCGTAGAATTCGGCAAACAGGTTTTAATGATGGTGAAATAATCCTTTTATCGACGAAGCGCATTTTGGTTCACGGACTTTGTAAACAAGTAACATTTTCGGATAAACCACAATGCCATTTAACAACCGTTTCCGGAGTCTTATACATTCAGAAAAACTCACAGTTTGGTGAGGCGTCATCATCCAGCAAGCTAGAGAGGAAACGCAATGAAATTGGTTGAGAGATAGTAACCATTTTTTTACCAGATATGAAGAAAAGGAGCTATTGGAGGTAAAGATTTCCGGTCGCGTTATTATGAGACGTGTAATCTAACGTCCTAACCTCTTTTCTTGTTTAACTATTATACAGGGTGATTCGGGAGGAAATGGAAGTATTTCAAAGACATGTCCGGGTAGCTAAAATAAGCAAAATAAGCTCATATATGTTCACATCCAATTTTCATTTGTTTCCGAGATATTTTGAAAAATTGTAATTTATGAAATTACCTACTGAACTTACAAACAAAACAAAAACAAGTGGCATTAATTCACAATTAAGTTTTTGTAAAACTCCACCACTCACTTCGATACACTTATTTGCACGTTTATAAACGGATCTGGTAGCCAGTTTCAGTGAACGATGATTCGCTCTAATAAACGCCTCAACATTAAGAATGCGATCTAGTAGCGCATCCCTTGTATCCACTTTCAAATCATAAACTAACGACTTCATCCATCCCCAAAGACAAAAATCTAGGGAGGTGAGATCCGGTGATCTTGGTAGCCAAAGGTTCGGGCCTCCTCTGCCAATCCAGCGATCGCCGAAGTGGGTATTTAGAAAATTTCTCACAATATTTGCATAATGAGGAGGTGCTCCATAATGTTGGAAGATAATACGTCGTCGAATATTGAAAGGTACTTCGTCCAATATTCCCTCTAAATGATCTCCCAAAAAATGTAAATAACCGTCCCCAGTAAGACGGCTATCCAATACAAAAGGACCAAACAATTGATCATTTAGAATACCGCACCATACATTAATACTAAACCGATGTCGGAAATTGTGTTCTTGAGTGGCATGGGGGTTTTCGTCCGACCATCGATGATTATTATGGCAATTGTTAATTCCGTCTCGAGTAAAATGAGCTTCATCAGTAAATAAAATGCATTTGAGTAATCTTCTATTTTCACGAATCCATTGACAAATGGATAATCGCCTTCTTGGAGATTTTGTACTTTCTGTAGATGAAAAGCGTTTAAACCTTGCCGTTTTAATGTTTTCCAAACCATTGTTTGTGGAATGTCAAATTGGATTGCAATGCGCTTTGTACTTATCCCTGGATTATTTTCTACAATATCCAGAATATCTTCTTCACGTTCCAAACCGAGCCCTTGCTGTTTTTCAGAAGCAATACGTGCACTTGGGAACATTCCAGTTTCGCTAGCACGTCTAAAAACATTTTGAAACACTTGCCTATTAGGAAATCTTCTATTCGGAAAACGATGTCGATACTCTTCTACTGAATGAACAGAATTGGTATTACAAAATTCATAGACAAGCATCATATCTGCATATTCTCTATGACTGAAAATATGAGGCATTTTTGTAATCTTGTAAAACAACTACAACTGTCGCTTTTTATGACATTAGCTTAATTAATATTTTGTTTCAAATTGGCAAATAAGACAACGTTGTCAAATTTAACTTGATTATCTTTTTAAAAAGAAAAACCTAATTATCTCTGAAACAAATGAAAATCGGATTTGAACATATGAGCTTATTTTAGCTTCCTGGATATGTCTTTGAAATATGTACTTCCATTTCCTCCCGAATCACTCTGTATACTATGATAGATCGTGGATAATTAGGTTAAAATAAGTGATGTAAAATAAATAGGGAGCCACAGAGTATATGGATATAAGGAACAGTAAAGCATTCGTAGCATTCACAACGGTTACTTTCTATGTACGTTTACGATGACCCTTTTGTTCATAACGTCCACTTGTGGTCTTGCGTCAATAGTGCCTGGCTGTTCCACAATGTCCACCTTCCCTCTTTGTTCTAAACGCTCCTCTATTGGAAAAATAATTCAAAATTAGATACGCCCGAAAATCAGGGGCGTAAATACCCAACAATTATTGAGGGGGTGTGTAGCCTTAAAATACCCGACTGAAATAAAAAAAATACCCTACTGGTTGTACATTTAAATTTAACTGAACATGTATTATGTATTTTGGAAAAAAAAGAAAAAAATCAATCATCGAAACTAGAAGAGGTAAAAATTGTTAATTGTGGCAAATAATAAATAGACAATTTTTATGTAGGTAACGTCACTCACTCATGGTAATATAGATGTGAATGTAGTTGCTTCTTAACTAAACACTAGAAAATGATACATAACGACATGAGATGAATATGAAGACTAAGAAATACTCAAACACAGTCGAAAATACTAAATAATAAGAAACAGTAGGAAATGATTGAAGAAAGAGGATTGTATGCTAAACCTTGATGCTTGTCATCATAAACCCCCCTATAGTGGGCCACCTTTAACATAAAATAAAAATAAATAAATTTTCGGTTCTTATACCGGGGAGTTAAATATCAAGTGAATACACAATTTAATGTACAAAAATATACATTTTTTTTGTAAAAAAAAACAAAAATATTTTATGCAAAATACATCAAGAGTAGCAAATCAAAGTGAACACTTTTCTTTTTTGAACATACCACTGTGAATGTTGAAAAACCACCATCATGTTGGAATTTTCAGAAATACAATAAAAATACCACTTCTGTTATAACCATAATTCGACGTCTTATCGATATATCTAGACATAACAAAAATGTTCGTACATACTGTACGTATCCCCATAAATTTCTAATCAACGGTCGGTAAACTGACCGGTAAATACGCTGCATCGATATATTGTGAGAATTGAACAAAAGGGAGATCCTCTATTTACACTCGCATACAAAACATATTTTTTATATTTATTTCGTTTCCTTTGAAACGCTATACATTTTTTATTGCTTAGCGGAGTGTTTCACGTATAATGCGATTTATTACACGAAAGAATACCTGGACATGGCCTTTTCAGAGAAATAGCAAGTCGCAAATTACAAACATTACATTACATTACATAGGGTGTATGGTTCCTTACTCATTTTCTTTGTTATCAAAATTTCGACAGCTTAATGGAAAAGAGGTGTTCCGCAAGATAGTCACCTTGAACATATATTATTTCCAAAATACGTGTCTCTAAATTTACCTAATCGTCACAGTTTCTAGATGCAAACAACGCTTCTGTTCTAGTTACGGACAACCAACACTTGTGAGTAAGTCACCATTTCTACTTGCTTCAATTCAATTCAAAGCATTGGTTAAATTATAAATCGGTAACCCTAAAATATGAATCTACCACATTCAAGGAGAAGGACGCCTGGAAAATTTCTAGATTTAAGTACAGATTCCAGTCAGTGAGGGTTTCAACCAAGAGAGAATGTTGTGCATCCACCGAATGGTACAACGATAAAAAGAATGGACAGCATGCACATCGTCAAAAAAAGACCAACATTTGAGAATTCATTCTTTTTGTAATATCAAATTTGCAGCTCCGCATTTCAAAAATTACAAAACGAGTTAATTGTTACAACAGCAATGCGGAGAATTACTTCCAAAATGTCTCCACGGAGTTAGTAAGTTTATTCGGAATCACAAAACTGCCACTCGCTGTTTACGATGTGGTAGATAACCTCTCGCGGGAATATGTGCGTCTTTCTTTCGTGATAATCATAACATTTATTTTGAATTACAATAAAGGAATAATGCAGCTTGATTTCAGTAATACAAATTTAGCATTTAAAACAAGAATTGTTTCCTTACTTTCCGTATATTGGAAAATAGTAAATTTTCGATTATAGCTCATAAAACCAGTTAATTATATCAATAATCAACATTTATGGGCTTTCGACTTTTGAGAAGTATGTGTGCTACAACATTTTTAAATTTGGTAACAAATTATGGAAGAATAACAATTTTATGGTAAGTTAAAACTGACCGTCAGCCAGGAAAATGCTAGATACAGTATTTTTATTGCTGTTAATTAAAATAATAGTTAAACAATTGATTCTACCGTTTTGATTTTTAATGTTAAACATGTACAAATGACTAATATACTGTCCAAAAATGAAAAAATGTCACCTATCCGTTTTTTTTATTATGACCACTCAATGTCAGAGGCCTTGCATTTTTACTCCGATAGTAGATCTAAAGATTGTTGTATGAGAAAGTTACGTTTGACAATTAAAAAGAGCGGTAAAACGGAAATCTACATTTCTGCGAACGGAAGACACTTTAGTACGTTACTGTCGTAATTGTTAGTTAATTACGTCCGGATAACTTTTTCCTTCTAGCTTTCTCAATGTTACGTTACTTTCAATAGCATTTTAATTTTTACAATATTGAACATGAATGAAAGGGAATAGGAATGAAGAAAAAAGATACTGAAGTAGATTCGCTTTAATTATTTGTCATTTGGCACGTGATTAGTCTGTAGCGTCAACACAGAAATATCATAATTCATAATTAGACTAGACCGCCAAGTATCAAAACTTATTGATCTGCAAAAATTCGAAAAATAATTGCATAACGCCAGACACGATTTAAAAATTGATTTTTTCACCATTTCTTCCACAGATGAAACGGCTTTTACAAGATAAAACTGCCACTAAGCGATTTTTATTTGTGTAACGCACCCTGTCACCATTCTGCTGCAGACGTAAAGTGTGTGTTACTTACATGCTCTCTAAAATAATTATGAATCCAAAAAGTTTTACGTTTAACCAAAATGTATTATAAAAAGCTTTTGGAGTGAGATGAAAAGGTATGTGATGAGAAGGAAGAAGAACCAAAATTTCAACATTCAGAAGAAATCAAATTGTTTGTATTAGTAATAAAATGGCCTGAAAAAAAGGTCGTGAGAAATAAAGGCTGTAAAACTAGGAAAAGTCCAATTTGCTCACATGAACAATCACGTTTTCGCTCGTCTACTAATAAAAATTTCATGACAATCTTCTAGTCCTGAACAATCCTAGATGAATAACAAGAACATTAGTGATTGATCTTGACATTAATATAAGCTTTATTCGAGTCAAACTAGAAGTATGTATCTATTGCAATGGTATCAGTAACTACTAACTCAGTTTAAGAAAGATCCATACATTTAACATTATTAAACAAAAATCATTTTCTAAATCAAATAGAAAACAGAAAAATCGCCAATTTTTACAGAGTTCCACAAAGTAAGTTTGAAGAAATGCATAGTTCATTACATTAATTGATAATTCCACTAAAAGAAAAAGGTGCAATGACGCAGTGTTTTGCACGCTGCAATTAAATTTCTGCTCGTGGTGGTGTGCTGTTGAAAATTTTGCCCTTGACTTCAGTCTACTCGATCAATCGCATTAACAATTTAAAATGGCGATTACGACACGATTATTGCTCACGTTTCTCCTTTCGCAAATCATCCTTTTTAAGGGGGGCATCTGTCACCTACGAACATTAAAGAAGTCTTGCACGTACTCGTTTGAAATTAAGATTTCTTAGAAATTTGCAAGAGCTTTAACTGGTTATTACTTCAAAACACGTCCTTACAATTAAAAATACTTAAACCGGATATCATTATGACATCCTTTCTGTTATTTCCGATTCAAGTTTTTGTAACACTGCAATATGCATTTATATGGACTTAATTCGGCATCATTAAAATGATAGGTTTTGTTGGTTAACGGTGCCTAATTGAGTGCTGAAATTGATCACCGCGGGTTTTTACATACAGTTTTTTATCTCGTATATCGTTTACTAAAAACACTAATTTACGCTTTAATTATTTTATAACCGCGAACTACCATAAAACGCTTAGTGACTTAATGGTAGGTGTAGCTGTAAACTTTTTGCTCTATTAAAATAATAACTTTTACATACAAAAATCTAAAAGGGGGTTCGAATGTGGCACGGTCAGTTTCTAATGTACAGAATGTGACCAATAACACTTTAAACTAGAAACTATTTTCTCCCGCATTAGAATTATAAAAATTAGTGGAAACCATACCGTACCCTTCCATTCGACACCCTTTGATCAATTCCATATTGGGTTAGCCTCCTCCCCCACGTGTTTTTGGTGTGATTATTTTATTTGAATAATTATTGACGTCGCCCTTCTTTGCTTGACTATTAGCGAAAATGCGCATGAATTAGAGTTGAACCTGTTTGATTACATATCGTTGTGAATTTTGACCACTATGAATAGAAGTGGGTTATGCCGTTGCTCCACACTGCACATTTCAAGAGATATGGGGGAGGATTAGTAAAAGTGGATACACAAGAAATAAATCTCAACGGCACTATAATTTTAATTGAAATTGAAAAATCTTTCCAAAGATGCAAGTAATGACTACACTACACGATCAATATTAATTAATGCAAAATATTGCATTAATAACAGTGACAACAGCGTACACTCCCCTAAGGTCCTCAATATGTTCGTGCAATATTTCATTCAAGATCAATTATTTATGTGACCCGTCAATTCATCTGTGATTGTAATTTATAGCACAGAATTAGAAAATATGGCTATTGTTTAAGAAAAATAAATTAAATGACCAGTAAACTGGCACAAAACTTTCCCGTGTTTACTACAATGACGTACTAAATAAAATATAGTATTAGCGTAATATATAGTTGTAATCAGAAAACGATTTTTGATTTGCTCCTGAAACAATATACAGGCTATGCCATAATTTTTTTTTAATTTCTGGATAGACCGGAAGTAAATTGGTATAGGTACTTATTATACTGTATCAAAAGAGTCGTAAGGCATCTACTTCTCTCTACTGTACAATTCATCTTTGTTAACAAAAAAGTGATGCATTTTCAAAATTTTCAACTTCAGAAATTCATCCCCCTTCCCCTATAGGAAATAAAGAAAGAAATGTAGTGCCATAATAGTTTTCCATGCTCTACATGGTGCCTCACGGTGAATTAGAATGTTTCAAAGACTACATTGGCTTGCATTTCGACAATTTGGGCCATAGGGTTTTCGAGTATGGCCTCCTCAAATAAAGTAATGGCGTCTGCGTAACACTTCCGGTTTTTCCGGAAATGACACCAACTTTGTTATTTTAAATGTAACACCCTACATATTATTTCGATTTTGGATTCTACATTCTACGTAAAATTTTGGGTAGACTTTCATAAAGTTTTCCTATTCCTGAAATGAACCGTTTTTAATAAAAATTAAAATAAACACTATTTAGCTTAAAATCATGTGAATTCTACAGCAAGAAAGATAAAGGAACCATATTCACACGAGAGATAGCTAAATCTCCAAACTTCCCATCCATACTTAAAGTGGCTTAATTGCATACAGGGTGGTGAAAATTTAATGCCGAGTTTAGTTAACTTCAAGTCATCATAAGTAGGTTTTTCCAAATGGAATACCCTGTATGTTTCGCCGTAGTCTGATGCACAATTTTATTCTCTTTCGAACTGTATCTATCTACTTTTTAAGATATCCCCTGTTTTTTTTGTGTGTAGTCAACTAAGGTCATTCAATTTCTTGCGAAAATGGCTTAGCAGAACTTAAAAACAAACGACTATTCTATCACCAGTTATTTTGTGGTCACACTTGTCACGTTGTCAGTCTAACACCAATAGTGACAGTTGAATTGAATACTATTTATTAAAAAAATGGAAAATGTCAGAATTTTAAGAAATTAGTTACAAATGTTACCATCATTAGTAAAGACACTAACCTATCAAATATGATCTTAAAAATATTGAATAGTTAATTAATAAATGTATCAGTGACAAGAATGAGAACAATAATTATTATGTAATAACAGATAGAATTGCACTATATATGAATTAATAATATATCGGGTGTTACATTTAAAATAACAAAGTTGGCGCCATTTCGGAAAAACCGAAAGTGCTACCTATTTTATTTGAGGAGGCCATGCCCGATAACCCCCTTGCCCAAATTTTCAAAATTTAGTCTCTGAAATATTCTAATGGGCGGTCACCGTGAGATTCTAATGGGCGGTCACCGTGAGACATCCTGTAATAATATATGTATAACATTTGAAAAAAAATGCTTGGAGCAGATTTTGAAAAAATCGCTTTTCAATTTTGACCACGTTAAATTTTTGTTCTTTATCAAATATAATAAAAGTTTTGACCATCCTTTGGCTACAATTTCCAATTTTCAAATTTTAATTAAGTTAAAGCGTTCTTGAGCTAAACATTAAAAAGTAAAAACTTGGAGAATTGCTACAGTGGCCGCCATTTTGAATTTAGCAACAAACGAAAAATGGCGTTTTACTTGTAACCATGTCTACTAACTTTTTACCAAGGGAAATTAGTTTGGGTTAAAATTTGAACTTTTGCTCCCAAAATGACGCCCCTTGGTGCGATTTTGATGAGTTTCAAAGATGGAGGTATTTTTAACACTATCCGATCGGGATTCGAACCCGAGACCGCCAGGTGTAGTTTAGCGGTATAGGACGAGTACATCCACCACACCATAAACGGCCACCCTCTTATAATTAATTAGTAATCTGATAAGGTATCAGAAATTATATCCACATTTAACATTTTCTGCGCTTTTTAAACCCTATACTGCCACATGTCGTGTGTGGGGATGTGTATTAGTAGCACTGTACCATGTAATATCTGTTTATGCAATGTAAGAGAAATATGAATATACTTACAGATCTTAATAGTTTTATTTTGTTAAACTATCGTTTAAACAGTTTATTAACTGCATGTACATATTCTCAATAAAAAGGCGAATTACTCCCAAATGTCCACATATAATTATGCAAGTGATACACTGTAACACGGTAAGGATAGAAAAAGGGAAAGTACTGGGGAAAGCTTTAAAAATGAGCATAAAATATTCAGTCAACCCTCACCGAAAAAACTATGCATACAAATGAAAAGAAAAAAAAACAAATTTAAATTATTGTTGACGTTATCCCAAAAACAGATGCTAAATTGATATTTCAAGCTGAAACGGCAAAGAGTAATTTACCTCATCTAAAAATTTTCGCAGAGTAGGTTTTATCTGCCTAAACACAACTTTTTCACAAGGTCTAAATTAATGTTTACACTTAGAATCAAATGGAAAACAATTTGTAAAGTTGACAAAAAACTTAGAAAAATTGACAGGAAGAGAAAGTAAGTAAAATCTATTATTTACTTTTGATAAATGATGGAAGTTTCGGTTATATTTTTTCTGTTTCTCTTCGCCAATTTCAAATGTGAATATTTTATTGTTAAAACATGCCTTAAACATTAATAATTTTCACTTGCTAAAATTTCGGTTGAATATATTAAAAAGGCAACTGTGTAAAATTATCATGTCGGTACTGTATTAAAATATGGAAACCGTTCCAGAAAAAAAGCAAATTCTAATAATTGGATGTTAATGTGTGGCATGTTCTAATGAAGATTGCTTGCAATGAAAATATATCTCACAGATCGACTGGAATCAACAAAGCTAATTTACTGCAAGTTCTTTTGTCATCTAAAATAACAGGTCGTTTTTCCTTAAATTGAATCTTGTGCATCTGTACAGATAATAAATTGCAGAAATATTTTCTTATATTATAATAATAAGATTAATAAGTATGTAATGGCCATCAAAATTCCTCAATCTTAAAATAAAGATTATAGTGAAATTATAATATAACATCCTGTTACAAACTTTACAAACCCACAATCTTCCATCCCCGCACTGTTGGTTCACCCTGTATATGAAAGTATGGGGAAGGTTGTGTGAATTATTATTTGATTAGGTACATCGAATATAATGCGATAATGTGGGGTCAAATGGGAAGCGTCATAGCGGAACGGGGTTGCATCCACTTTGGCAAGCACCAGGAAAGGGGTAATTTGAACTTCTGAAGCCCAAAATCCCATTAAAGTAGGTTAATACTTAACATTGGCATCAAATCAATTGCGGCTTGCCAAAATGAACAGGATTAATCAATGTCAAAAGGTTAATGCTATCGACCTTCATGTACTTAACCACTATTCCTATAAGGCAAAAAGTGATCAATTTAATGAAACTTCTCGCATACGTCGAAGTGGAAGTTACAGCGAGTTATTTCGTTAAATACGATTTTAATAAAATTTATAAAAGCTTTCGATCGAAAAAAAACAAGAGCGCTGTGAGCTTTAATATACTATCCAATTATAAACAAGGTTAGGGACTCCCTGATATGATGACATGGGATTAGATTTTAATATTACAACCGGTAATCCTAACTAACATCAAATTTAATTACAAATGGCAGTTATAACAACTCAAGCTTAACTTGTAAACCTACGAAATATCCAATTACTTAAACCGTTAATTTCTACTCAGGTTGGAGTTAAGGTGAAAAGGGTCACGACGTAAATAACTTCTTAACCAAAAATGGTAACGATATCAACTGTTAATTTACTCACCGAAAACGATATTATGGGATAACGATTTCTTATCGATATCCTTTAACGTAAATTAGGTTATTGCAAATGCATAAGATTTATCAAGCGTACATACATATTTTCTGACACGAACTACTGTCGAAGTTTGGTCGAGTGCCAATCACACTTAAGTGTGTGTAATGTTGACATGAATGAATGAGTTTTTTTTTCTTTAATTAAAAAAATATAAGAAAAAAAATTGGGTAATAAAATACAGGCTTTCCTCCAATTCATTGACGTGTTTACACGTAACACCTGGGCGGAAATTCCAGTGGAAAACTAATGCTTTTTGACAAGCTTTTAAATGCATAAAATTGTAATAGATTAGTGTAAAAATAGAGGAAAGTATTTCACTTTTATTTCTTGGTGTCTAGGTTAAATGTGGAATTTCGTAATACACGGAGATCGAAAGTTTTATGATAGAAATTTGTGACCTATGAGCAATTTTGATTTTACTTTTTACGTTCTCACACCAGAAGAACAATACACAGTGCGGTCTAACACACACGGCAGCCTATTTGTAATATAAAAAATGTACAGGCTTGTGTACGAAATTCTCACAGATACAGATATTTTAATGATCCTCCCTTTGCAGTCCACAATGTTCCAACGACTCATTTTGTGATGTGGATTATAACGCTATGGAGATTAGACAAAATGACTCATTAGTATCATTTCGGGCTGCAGGGAGAAGCTTTTCACAGTCGTTTTCAAGATCTAAGGCATCGCTTTTTCAAGCTTATTTAAAAAAGTCAAACATGTTTATGTACTTTTCACTACTTATGTCAGTTGATTAATCGCCACTAATTTTAGCCATGGAAATTTCAATGCGATTGAAGGTCAATTCAACAGTGAATAATGTCACAATTTTTGGCATTTAGTCTGCCTGCGGCAGCCCATTTTTTTCCTTTTTACTATAGTTGCCCCCTCCCCTTGTAAAATACTGAAATGACGCGGCTGCATTTAGTTCTTCTTCATTTGTGCTTAAGCAAAAAGTGGAAGCAAGAAAATTTGCGCCCAGTAAAATTTTCCATTTTTGACAATTTTACTGTTAACCATTTCTCAACCATCTGTGGTAAACAAAATGTTGATGAACTTGTAAACTTAAGATCTTTCATGTAATGCATCACGAAGGGAATTAATTGATTTTATTATCTTCTATAATGCATCCAAAATGTGGGCCACTTCATATTCACATTCACCCTCGGTAGAACCTCCTCCTATTTAATAATAATGTAAATGTCTGTTGGTTATGTAACTATCAACCCTTTTGAATTAAATTATTATTTCCATACTACGATTCCTGTTACGGGAATTTACTCTGGATTTGGAAAGATATGTCAAAGGCAATTTTCACCAGCGGCGAAAGTCCAAGACCCGAGCAATGTTCCAAAATTTTAATTTTTGTGTTAGAGATGTCTTTCTAATCTCTGGTGGTAAATTATTCTGTAGCAATAATAGAAAACAAAAAAACTACAAACGTTGACGGATATTTGGAAAATGTGCAGCATCAAAAGGAGTTGAGGTCTCCTTTCTTTATGCCATAACATACTGTTCATACGGCAATGTTCAAAACTAAATTTTGGTACAAAATTTGTACTCGGTGTTTTTCATAAATAACCGAATATAAAATTATCAACATAAAGTATGGACGAAACTAAGTCATATTACACTATGATCCAGTGTAAAATTATTAGGAATAATTAAACTCATGATAGCGAGACCAACGGTTTCTCTTTTGTAGTTTATTCGTACGGCCAAATGCTCAGATACGAATTTTCACTACGAAGAAGTTACGCAATGTGATAAAATTTATTTCCACGATGTCGAGATGTGAGCAAAGCAACAAAATGTATGTATGGGTAACTTTAAGCTTAAAACATTTTCTTACACTATCCAAATTACAAAAAATACACTCTACAAATTTATGCAACAACAACTTAACGAGCTTTTCGTAAACCTTGTGGCAAACATGGAGGAACCTTGGCGACTAGATCGGTAACAGAAACATTTATGTTGTTCTCTTACACATTTCCTTCTTGAATGGTTGGTGAATGGGGGATGAGATTACCATATATCTTTGGTGACAAAGATTTCCGATGAACAAATTAAAAGTAGTCGGTTTTAGCGGGTGAACATGAATAAACGTCGACCTAGCTTTCAACTTGAGATTTCAATTCTATCTGCTTTCTATAAGTCGATTAAATCTGTTGAACATGAATAATAAATTGCTGTAACCTTTAACTATGTTTTATTATGATAATAAAAATTATTGCGTATCGTATCGTATGAACAGCACTTAACTTCAATTTGAAATGGATTAGTCGATAAGTACCGTACCGTACAGGAGGGGATGGCCATTTGAGAAGCTGGTAAAGAGTGTAATGATGTATGGGATGGAACTGTGGGGGTATAGCGAGTGGGAGGTGCTGGAAAGGGTACAAGAGAGGTACTTGAGTCTCCAGAGGGAGACTCAGGGGTACGTTGTGCTGGAGGAGAGGTGCAGAGGTGAAGAGAGAGGGAGTTGGAGGACGTCACGAGGGAAAAAATAGAGGGACATGTGCAAATGCAAGAAAGAAGGGGAAACATGATGGATGGGAGGTACAGCTGGAGATATGAGGAAATCATAGTAGAAGGGGTTCCGAGATACCTGGAGAGTGGATTAAGCATAACGCAGAAGAGAACGATTAGGATGTACAGGTGTGGTAAGGAGGAGAGGGACAACAAATACCGGAGGGAAGATGAGGGAAGAAGGTGCACACTATGTGGAGAAAGCAGGGAACATATTGAGCGTATGCTGAAAGAGTGTGAGTGTGATGAACTGAGAAAGGGGAGATTCTTGGGGAGGGTGAGCAGCGATTAGGGTGGATGGAGGAGGTAGAGAAGAGAAAAAATATAATCAAGGAAATGAGAGGGAAGTTGTCTTAGTTGGTTGTTGGGTTTAGCAAAGCTTGGTTGCATTCGGATAAGAATTCATTTATAAAAATAATCTTGTTGTTTAAACAAATAAAGTGCAATACAATACAATAGTACCGTAGAAAACAGGCACAAGCTAAACCTACAGAGAAGAATTTTCCCACACAGCAATGTCAGAACGGGACAGATCGCCGTTAGGTTCAACTAGACGTGGTTAGGTCATCTTCTTTCTTAATATAAAATAAAGTAAATTTTGTTGATTGTAACTTCTTGCTAATAAAAAAGTATAAAATCATGAATAATTCATGTTCTGTTGAATTGCATACTTTTGTGCAAGATTTGTTAGTAGTTTGCACAGGAGAACAGGCCCGTGCCCAAGGGGGGGGTTTTGGGGGTTCAAACCCCTCCCATAACCCGTTGAAATATAAGGAAATATAATAATATCATGGGCGCCGGAAGTCCTAAATTTAAGGGGGGGCACGATGAAATTTTCCACGAATTGGTATACCTACTCAATATCTTTAATAACATTTTAATTTCGACATAGGTACACACTCATTAGCTAATTTTAAGTTGAACATGTTCACTTATTTCTGATCAGAAAATAGCAATGAAATATTACTTCTTGTTTTTGAAATTAATAAAACATTCTTTACTTTTTTTAGCAAAGAATCTATGCACACTAAGTGCACAAACCCCGCTCATAGTCAGACATAGTGGACCGCAACCAGGTCTTAAAGTACTAAATGATCTTTCAATAGTTGTTGTTTGGGGCAGAGCCAGAAAAATGTTGAATACTTTTTTTACGCTGGAAAAAAATCACAGTGTTTATTTAACAGTTCAACAACTTCCAACTTCCATTTTCATTATCATAAGCTTTCTGGGACCACATTTGCTTCCACGTTTCCACGTCAACTTCAGAAGTTTCGATATCTTATATTTTTAAAATGTTAGAATTATATTTTTTTAATTATTCACAATTTTCTGTGGATGCAGAAGTGAAAGTGCAAATGTGCCTCCTTTGTCTCCTGAGAAAATCGAATCTCGGTAGACTGAATAATCGAATCTAGATAGGGAACAAAAATGGATATTCGAAAATAATCCTCAGCACACGTTTTACCATAGTTTTCCCTTTGGGTTTGTTTAGCTGCTAACTAACACAAATCTTAATTAAATTGTTCTAGGTTTGGTGAGATGTATATTTGGCATTTCTGGCACAATTTTTCAAATGTTCACTAAACGCGCTAAATCTGTGTACCACAGTAAATTATTGTTGAAATTATGAGAATAAGTTTTTTCTATTTGATTCAATTTTTTCTTTTTTAAAATTGTTCTGTTGTTCAGTGATACGAGTACTTTTGGCCTGAATAATTTTTCGAAAATTCATAGCCTTCAGCGTGGCTTTATTAGGTTTTATTACGAAAGACCCAAAAACTCCTCTTGTTAAACTCGGACGAAAAATGACACAATTCTTGTAAAAAATCAAAATAAATTGCACTAATTTCATTTAGTTTAATTTATATTCCCAATTTGAATCCAGAGGGAGGCAAATGCCCCTCCTTGCTGGCGCCCATGAATAATATATATGTAGTTATTAACGTACTTTATAAATACATACCTGATTATGTATTTAAAAATAGACAAATATTGAATACCTACCCAAACTTCAATGTTTTAAAGAATATGTTAACCTAATTTTATTATTGAGAGTATCGCAACCTAGTTTATGTTTTATGAATGTTTGGGCCCGTTTGAGACGTTCATTGAAATCATTCAATCAACCTTTGAGGTCTTCCCTGTTCCCAACCCAACCCCTCCCATGGACAAATCCTGCGCACGGGCCTGCAGGAGAAACGCAGTCGCCTACAGTTTACCATTTCAAAAACATTGTAGACATTTGGGAAGGCTATCATACAAGGTGAGTAAAAAAAATAGAGTTTGAATATTTAGGATAGAAACACGGGTTTACCCTTCCCTCTCAGAGTGGCTAGATCTTCCTCAATTCAGGATTTCAAAAGTTCTATCACTTACTAAAATATTTGTATCTATTCCTTTTTGACTCACCTTGTATAGTATTACTAATTGTTTCTTCTTATTGTTGTTAATATTGAGTGGACTGTATTTTTATTGTAAATGAATTAAATAGAATGAATTGTAAAAATATATTGAATAATTGACAATAATGGGTACATGTTTCTTACAAGAAATCGCAAACATGACTACTACCCTTCTACCTGAACCCTCATTTATAACTTTACAGCAACCGTTATAAAAGGTTGCCTTCAAAGAACAATAATATCTAGACAAAGACGAATATACATAAATTTGACTAAACACTAACTAAAACTATGAAAAATAAGGTCTCCGTAACACTAATAATGATTGAAATCATAAGTTAGATTGAAGTGAAGCATCTTAAACATTCAGTTTGAGCGAGGGGCCTAATCTAGAGTATTACTTACAAGTTACAACTAATGTAAAAAAAAAATAAATGCCTGCACTAGCTGACGAGCAGAAGACAGGCCAGGAAAAGATCAAAAGAATAGTTCAATTCTAGTTTTTAACACCTAAAGGCAATCCAGTAAAAATGGCATAAGATTTTTACGAGTTTAATCCGTAATCGAAAATCAACAAAGAAAAAAGGTTATATTATAGACATATTTTGGTCAAACAGTTTTTCTGTAGTCGCAGACCATTTTTCAGTTGTGATTGTGAAACGATATAATTATTTTCCGGAATTTTTCCATTGAAAAATTGCCATTGTGTAAATATTAATTGGTATCAACTAATTTTCCCAAATCGTGGATCATTTCCGATGATATATTTAATCCCCAAATATTAGAGGAAGGGAGGAATGCGAGAAATAGAAAGGCGCCTCAATTCTTCTTCATTCCTAATTGTAATGTCATGTCCTTGTTTTACGACTAAAACTCGCGGAGATGATTAACGTCGAAGAGCTTCATAAAATTGTAAAAACGAGTTACGTCATGGAAAACGTAACTGAAATGGGATAAAATTTATAAATCACTCGCACTCTACGATACCCGTTATTTACATAAAAGAGAACCCTTCATATTTTTTCCCACAAAAAAAACTGAATGCTTCAGTTATGAGGATATTTTAAAGCTTCAAGGACTAAAACTTCACACCTTCATCTTTAAATTCCTTTCCTGAACGATTCAATTTTAATTAGATCAAAGTAATAGAACGAATTGAAACTTCCTGTACCTTCGTGAGGCAGTGTCCTAGATATGATTCATTTACGAAAATACTGCAAACATTTAGAACTTTTGGCATCGTCCCAATTTAAGTGTGCTTACTTTTGTCTTATTGCATGCTAAATTTGTGCCCCGCATTCTTCTTATGCCTCGCATAAGATTAAATGAAATCGAATGTGAATACGGAAGGATTTGTTTTATAATTACTATATTTATTATAGGTATGCACCTGTAATTTTTTTTTTCATGCGATTAATTTCAATAATTTTCAACTTGGGCGGTTAACCGAAGTAGTGTAAAAATTGCAGAAGGTTGCTGAACTAAATATGATAACGTAATCCATTATAAATTAGTTGAATGAACCTGTTTATATATTTAATTATATACTTACTACCTGACTCGTGCAAATAATTTATGAGGCGCGACACACATTCACCTATTATTTTGCGGAGGATCCAACTGCTCACCTGAAACAAATAGGCTAATTAGTATGTGTTCTATATGCAGATATTTCCATTCTTTCGCTACCGAACAATGAAACCCCTTTTTGTGTGTTGGTATCCCGTGCAAACGAAGAAAACAAGAATACATCAGAAATACAATAAATAGCAAATATAGTGAATGAACTTGAGTGAATAGTACAAGTTTCTTGACCGTTCCGTTAGTTTTCTTCATTCATAAAGTGAACTAAAGAACGTTCTTGGCAAACATGTTGCTGGGAAACGAAGTTACGGTTTGTTGCAAATAATTTAATACATTTTGATATTTAGTCAACAACTAAAACGAGTGTTTGTGAATAAATATGACAGATTTGTTAACTTGTACTTCTAATTTAACGATGTTCTTTTGTACTAACTTACTGCCAATTATATATTATGTTTGTCACTTCTTTGTAAAATGAACAGTTAAAGCTACTTGATATGCAGAGCGAGTGTGTCTCCTTATTTTCAAATCAGTACATTTTCACGGTAATAATTAAATGTGTTTATTTCTGACAGTGATATTATAAGCTTATATTGTCATAGTTACGATACCAATAAAGAGTGTCATAACTCCCTTGGGATATAAAGACGCTATAATTCCCTCTACGGCTCTTTTATGAACCAGTAACCTAGCAACAACCAAAACTGCAATCGACGATACCTGAATCAAATATACCGGAAATGAACAAATTTTATTAAACTCTGTCAGAAATAAAATTATCTATGTATCACGGGAATTAACAGGTCTCAATTACCTCGGGTAATTGCTGTCCCTCGGGCGCAAGGCCCTCGGGACGCAAACTTTACCCTCGGTAATTAAGACCCTTATAATTCCCTTGATACATAAATAACTATTATACGAAAAAAAATGTAATCGTTAATACGACGTAATACATCCTCTAACAGGTGTTTGTATTTTGAAATTAGTCGCAATAAGTATAGCGTGCAAGTTGGTAACATAATATAGTTAGGATGTATGCCTTGTGCCTTTTATCGACAATAAAAGAAGTAACTGAAACTATAATATAATATGGTTAGAAGTTCACTATTATCCACGTAATGCTTTGTTCGCAATTTCCAAAATTACAGAACGTTAAATTTTTCTGATTTTGAAAATCAGTTGATTTTGCCCTGAAATAATCATAACTTTTACCTACGTTCTTATTTTTTGTAATAATATACACCAGACAAAATGTTCATTTTTCAAAACACTATGATCCACAGTTTTGAAATAGAACATCTTTTATATTAATAAATTGTAGAAAACCTGGCTCTCATTCCACATTTTTGTGATCTTTGGTCTTATCTTCTTATTTATAATATATACACGGTGATTTCTAACCTCCTGACCAAAGTGAAAGGGCAACTGGAGGAGATCAAAATAAAGTTATTTTTTTAATAAAATTTTGATCAAATTGTATCTAATAATAAGAAAGTTACAAGTGTTTCAAGTTCTTAGATAGGTACGTCTTGCGTTTCCTTCAGGAACTCCATACGCCATAATCATGTCTACGTAGAACTTGAAACACTTGTAACTTTCTTATTATTACAATTTGATCAAAATTTTATTAAAAAAATAACTTTATTTTGATCTCTCCCAGTTGCCCTTTCAATTCGGTCAGGAGGTTAGAAATCACCCTGTATATACATATATAATCAATAAACTTTTACCCTAATGTGTACAGGCATTATTCATATTAACAATTCATATTATCAATTCTTATTAACAATAATAATTAACTTAAGTATACGAACTTAGGCCATTCTCTTTTATTTTTGGCTAATGCTGTTGCTTCATTCCAAGATTTGTTTCTTTCCATCAGTATTGTGGCTAGTTCATCGTTCCATAACTTTATCGGTCTTCCTATTTTCCTTTTTTCTTGAACCTTTGTTGTCCAAATTCCTTTCACCTGCCGTTCTTCTTCCATTCGATGAGGTACCCGAACCACTTCAGTTTTCGATGGTTTTAAGCATGGACTCTACTCTCAATTCAACTCTTCTGTTATGACCTGCTGACCTTCCTGATTTCATGTATACTATTGCTTCTTTTACTTTGTCTTCTTGAATACTGTCTTGTGTTTCTTCATCTAGGTTTGTTTTTGTTCTGTGGTATTATAGTCTTCTATGATATTTGATGCTTCGTTGTTCAGTAGTTCCTGGAAGTATTCTCTCCATCTGGTCTATCTTTTGTTAGTAGTCTATCATCTTTGAATTTTACGTGTTTTATTATCTCTCCTTTCCATTTTCTGAGGCTTTTGAGGACTTTATAAAATAGTTTCTGGTTTCTTCTCCTATTTATCTCCATTTTATTTCCAAATTCTTCCCAGCTTTTACTTTTAGCTTGTATCACCATTTTCTTTACTTTTGTTCGTTGGTTTTCGTACTTGCTATTTATAATGTCAACTCTGAATCTATGACTTGCATTCTCAAGTTCCATCTTCTTTGTCGACTTTTTCCTAGTGCCGCTCTATAACATGTTTTTTGTTTGTTTCGTTATATCACATTTTTATCATCCTTCCCCTTTAATTTTTCTTTTCAGTTGTTTTTCACTGTCGTTCTCACCTTTCGCCTTTGTACTCTGGAGCGTTCGCCCTTAATTTCATTCTTCTTGATCCACATTGTTCTTCATCGCCTTTTTTTATCCTCTCCACATTTTGCAGTCGTCCTTCACCTAATTATTATCCATTATTATTTCTTTTCACAGTATTGCTCTATTGCCCTATTCTTCGTTTTCTTATTAAGTTTCCCTCTTCATCGTCATTCTTCTTCGTTCATCTTGTTTTTTACTATTCCGTTTCTGAATCATAGTTTTATAATGTAGTTTCTTTCTCTTTCATCATCTATCTTTTCCTTCTTCCTCCATTGCTGTTTTTACATTTACTAGTTCTTGTCTTAGTTCGATCCTTCTCCTTTTCATTTACTTTTGTTTATTTTCCCCGTTGTTCTTTCCATCCCACAGTTTCGCTAAATTTTATAAGTTGTTCCTATAAAAATCTTCAATAATTCCAAGGCACCATCTAATTTTGATAAAATTGCATTTCTGATTTCCATATTTTCACCCTTGTATGAAAAATAAAACAATAAGTAATAATGTGGTTGTGAAGAGTATTTTTTTCTCTACAAGAAATATATTTACACTTTTGCTCTAAAATAATTAGGGGAGATAATACAAGCATATTAAAAGTTTAACATTGAAATCCCTATAGTGTGTAAATCAATTCTACACCCTGTATACATGATAGGCTTCCTTTCACATTTTACCCGTCTTCGATATACTTCCTCTTTATCTCTTCGTCCTTCATCTACCTTTTATTCATTATTATTACTTTTTACCAAGTAAATAAGTTCTTGCCGATTCCTCCTTTTAGCATTAATTTTCCTTTCCTTTTAGCAGTGATTTTCCTTTCATTCATTTTTACTATTCCGTTTCTGAGCCTCATTTTTTCGCCATTTCACCTTTTCGCCTTGTAAAGCAGAATTCGACTTTCGTCTTACTATTTTCTTCTTTATTTTAATGCATCTTCTTCTTCCTCGACCCATTTCTATTTGTAGCTTTTTTTCGGTTCCCCTTATATCTGATAATTTACCCATCTTCTACATTTTTACTAAATTTAATAAGCGTTCCTTACAAAACTAGACCGTTACACTTTGAATTTAATGTAATATGTAATATGTAATAATAGTTTGATAAATATGTATATGATAAACAACAATTACGCAACTATCTATGTAAGATAATGTCTTCCTGCACAACTGAGCTTATTTTGTAGTATTTATTGGAATATCCTACACCTCCAATCGTAGTCAACGTTTTAGAATTTTCATCAAAATTGCTCTCGATTCTTGAAATAACCTCGAAATAACTTGGTTAAGGTACGTTGACAAAAAGGTATGTGCAATTTTAAAGTGTTCCAAAAAGACAGGTGTTTACGGGCAACGACCCTACAATCTCATTGCTAATTGTAGAACTTTAGTTACACCTCCTTGCATTAGTTTAAAGAAAAAACTTGATACCTTATTTATATACAATTACTCATAGAACAACTGATTTCATTCTTTTTCTTTACATAAAAGTCGCGCGAGCTTGTTCGTTCCTTATGTACGTGCACTGTTATGCCAAATTCTAAATTAAAAACCATCATCACGATGTGAAAATAGGCATAGACATGAACGGAATGTCTTTGATGCAAGAAAGTGCAGCATGTTTGTTTATTAAAGTTGCTCCTTTGCTAAAGTCAGTGACAAGTTTTGATCCTTCCATTTTTATAAGGACATATGTGACTTCATGAAGTAATTGTTTTGTTTGTATCATTAATTTTCTAAAGATTAATTACTAGGGCACGGATGTTGATGACTCAAAAATCTTCAAAAATGACCTTAAATATACGCATTTATTAACCTTAAAAGATGCCTTAAACATCACAAAAATGCACTCAAAATGAAGAAAATGACTTCAAAATCGACTTATTTATTTGAATTTTATTTACATAAAAACAGTTCCATCTGTTGAAAATACACTTTCACCGAATTCGGAAACAAATTTCCGTAAATGGCATGCTATGGATGGTTTAACTTTCGGCATTTTTAAAAAAGACCGACACAAACTCTTCTTTTCAAATTGTATGTTTTAACTAAAATTGTAACCAAACAAAACAATCTCTTCGATGAATTCTGTTAAGAAACAATAGCTCTGCTGACCTTGTAATGCACTTAATGGCTTGCCTAAGCACTAGCGTTCATCGCTGCATCAGTTAAGTAACTTAAAATTTGGGTACTTGCAATTTAGTAGTAGATAATATAGGTGTTATTTGTGCTTTTAATTAAGTATTCACAAAATATGCAACTACAGAACATCACATAGATTATGTTAAGACAATATTTTTATCCCTGAAATTACGAGAATATTATCAATTATCAGAAAAAAGTAATAAAGTGTAAAATATGCGCTAAAAAACATGAAAATTACAAAATAATATTAAAAAATGCCCTTTAATGCCAAAAACTCAAAAAAATGCAAAAAAATGCAAAATAAAACTGGTGTTTTTGGAATCAGGATGTACTAAAACACATTTCTATGTACATGGGCATTGTTTTGGACGTTCAGAAAAAAAGATGACATATCATAAACATCCGCGCCCTATTAATTACCAAACGTTAACCTCAAATTTCCTATCTAGCAACCTACTCATTTCCCTTATTTCATACTAGAAAAAAATACGAGTTCGTGAGCTTATCATGACCGAAGGATATCCGCGTATTAAATAATTAAATGAATAGCGCCAAGCAGAAGCTCCTTGAAATGACATGTAGTTTGTTTACCGTTTATAACAATGTCCGTTTTTTTATCAGCTGGAAAAAACATCGATTTATTCGCGAAAAGTTATGCTTCCTCATTCGACACGCTCCGGGCATTGAGAGACTACACACTTTCCTGTACTATTTCACTTTGGAATGAATTTTGGGGTTTAGGACACAACGGCCACTGGACACAACGGCCACACAGAATTTAGTCCACCTTGGACGTAACGGCCACAGCTCTAGATGGACACAACGGCCACCTTGGACACAACGGCCACTGGACACTACGGCCAGACAGAATTGTAAGGTAATGTTTGCGATAAAGATTTCACAAATAATAGGAGTTTTCTATTTATAGGAAAAAAAAATACTAAATCTGCAAATAACCTAGGCGCTTAAGTGTCAATCTACGTTTAAGTTTAGCATTATGTTTTGTATCAATTGAAAAAAAAATACTAAATCTGCAAATAACATAGGCGCTTTAGTGTCAATCTACGTATCTGATATGTGGCCGTAGTGTCCAAGGTGGCCATCGTGTCCAGCTAGAGCTGTGGCCGTTACGTCCAAGGTGGCCGTTGTGTCCACACATCACGTTTGGCCGATGTGTCCAGTGTGGCAGATATGGGCATACTAAATTCTGTGTGGCCGTTGTGTCCAGACCCCTGAATCGTGGAACAAAAATCCAACATTCACATTCGAGCGAAGTTGTTTTACTAAAATTAACTCATTACTAAGTTGACTTGGTCCATGTATGGATGTTGATTGGTAGAACTCGAAATGGGCTTTGCAATATATTGACGGGTTACAGTAAAATAAATTCCTTTCACATTACATAACTACTGCCTGAAAATATAATAGTAACAAGTAGTTCCACTCAAATTTTTATTTTAAATACAATACAACGCATTTCGACACTTTCTTTATCAAGGGTGACAGAAAATTCGAGTAGAATTATTTGTTATTATTATTATAACTGTAAAATATCAGTATAAGTAGCAATCGATTGTCACTTTTGAGTGAATCTTTTGTCGTAAAAAAATTGTACATTCTGTATACCTACGTAAAAATTGTACTATTCTTATGATTCTTTGTTTATGCACAAACCATTAAAATCATCGTTTAACTGTTAGCTATAACTTCACCTGATTATTCAAAATACTGATAGCCCAACCGACCTGCGATTTAAAAAATAAACTGACTCACAGTTGAATGGAAAGCGGAGAGGACGCGATTTACCAAATTAAACAAGGAGTAAATTGATGGATTCACATCGTTCAGAAGTGGATAAGCTGAATGTCAAATTTCAATTGGTGAATAAAGCTCATGAAATCCTGCAGAAACTTCATCAGAAGGTATTGGAGTAATAACGCGACGGAAAAGAAAATTGACGCAGATTGACAAAGTGGTCCAGTATCATGATCATCATCGATAAGATCGATAAGAGGATTGGAAGATTATATTACAATTATTGTAAAATATCATTACGGTTTAAATAAAAGAAAAATAAGGAAACTAACAATACAGTATGCAGTGAAGAATTTGAAAATTATACTCGAAGAATCACGATAAGAGTAGCAAGGTGGTAGAGTGACTGAAATAGTTTTCATAAAGCGGCAGAGATCAATAAGTACCTATCATAAAACCAGTGGTTTTAAAATTTTTTGGAAATCTATGGAAAAACAAATTCGTGCGGATTCAAGTTTATAACATCGAGAACGTTCAGAAAGTAGAGTCTTTTAGCCCAAAGTGGTTGAAGTAGGTTATACTTTTATAAATTAACAGTTTTCTAAATTAGTCAAAATAATTTATATTGTGGAAGAGAAGGGCAGATTATTAAAATGTAATATTCGCATTTTGACAATTAAACATAATATGATAAAATCATGGTTGAGAATCTGGGCCAAAAGTGATAAAAGACAAATCATTATCCGCAGTTTTATTGCATATTCAAAATTAATTAGGACAATTTATTTTGAAATTACCTATAATGCCGATGCACATAAAAGTGTGCCGCATAGTATAATTTTAAACTATTTTTATCTAAAAATAGAGATAATAAATATTATAACTGTATTTATTGAACATATTCAACCGGACTTTAAAATTTTACTATCGGTCAACATCCTTTTTACATAAATATTGATAAAGTATAAAAGACGTGGTGCAGTTTCAAATGGCACCATTAAATTTTACAACTATGACAATAGGGGAGGGAGAGATAGCCATTACGTCATTTTTGTTTAGTTCAGAGTGAACTTTTTTTTAATTTTGTGAATAATCCTGATGCAAGACAATTGCCTTTCAAAATAACTAGTGTTCGACTTATATGTGTTCCAGTGATGATAGGAATTACTCTGAAGATGCAAGCTGCAACATCTTGCGAAACGTCAGACTTTTGGTTTCACATTCGGCAGTTAGGCCTGGCAAACCTAGAAACCATCGGAACTAACAGGATGGATAATCATCCCAAAAATCCTTGTTTTGGCTAACAAGGTAAAAGGAAATTTATAATTTACGTTAGAGAAGCTGTTCTTGAAAACATAAAAAACCACAGTAATAATTTGCATCCCTGCTGACGATGACAGCTTAGCTGTCGAAAAGCGTTCAGTATAATAAATTATTATTGTGATTTACAGTGTTTTGCTCGACGGCTATAAGTGTTTCAAATCTTCCATTAGCCTTCCCGGTGTACCTTTTTACAGCGTACAGTCCGCAACCTCAATTTGAACGGTAGTATAACACGCATGTAATGCATCGCCTATTTAGATTTTATTGATTTTAGTGATAAGCTCTTAATATGTAAATAGCACTGCATGAATCTCAACTTGCTCCAATCGTTTCAACAACCATAAAGCACAGCTTTATCAACTTTAACAGGTCATGAAACAACAACAAAAACTTTCGTTATTCCACAACCCGAATAATGCATAAAGCAACATAACGCTAGTTTGTATCCTATCTGGATTAAGCCGGGATTCATCCTCGTATAATATAGACTATAGAGACATTACAAAGGATAAAAACAACACTATAAATTTAGATTAATACAAAATCTAATGGCTAACTTAAACCGTTATCCAAATGAGAAACAATAATACTATTAAAATGGAATTGATTACGGAAAGATGTTAGAATATGCGGATAATATTACTACAGATGCGTGTTCAATTACAAATATAGGGCAAAAGGGATAAAAGCAATTATTTTCAATAGTACCCAATCCTATAAGCGACACATTTCCAGTTTACGGTGAGGGTTATTTGTTCTGAAAGTGTGCGCTTTTGTCGGTTACCACCATTGTATACTATCAACCCTTATGGTTTTACTGAAAATTTACACAGCAAATCGTTGGATCGATAAACATTAATTACAAATACGAGCCGTTATGATTACCAATTCGTAATACATATACAAGCATGTTGATTTACTATCGTGCCAGCTGAGTAATAAATGTTATTTAGTTATATTATAACCCTATACTATTCGTATAACTGATTAAGATATTGTTATAAACAAATCAGTTGTTGCAAGATTCATTGCAACTGTTTGTCTAATATCACCTTTTCGGTGTACGATACATCTCATTGCTTCTTTTTTTGTAATCGTATTCTGAAACAGCAAAAAACAATATTACACTGCGTGGTGCAGTAAACGGAAAAATTGGTATAATTATTATTAGTCCTTTAATTTATATTTTTGATAAGAAAATTTTGAGAAAATCATTGGTAAAAATCACTATTGAGGTTTAATTTAGTATTTACATACCTACACTAGAAATCCAAAATTGTGCCCAAAACTACTTTTTATATTTCATTAGTTTTTCAAATTTAAAATAGCGGAATACTTCACGTTAAAATAATCATGCGTCACACCTTATGCGTTTTATTGCATTATTTATGAATGATAAACAAATAAAATGCAACTTCCGTTTTTTTACATGGCATAACCGACAAGATAATGAAAATAAACAGCAAAAATTATCCGTTGATGTAATAGAAAATACCCCCAACTTATCAGGAGATGAAAACGCGCAATTAAAAAAAGAAATATTATTTTTCTATTTCGCGACGGTTATAGCACTTTGCCGCACTGAAAACGATGCGGAAAGAAGCTCTGTTTCAGTACTGTTACAGGGATTTATTATTTTTTAAGTTTGCAACACTGATGTGAGTGTTCTCAGTTCTGTGACACTTAAAAAACTGTCAACCAAAACATTAAACAAGACTATTTTCCTTTACATTACAGTTACAGTTAATTTGGATGTTTAAACGTTATTTTGTAAATTGAAACAAAGTTAAAGAACTTTTCTTAAAATCTTATGCATTATGCATAGTTATTGTACGTTATTAACGTATTATAAATATTAATTTTGTAGTGATGCAATGTGACCATGATCTAAGAGTGTGACCTGTAAGTAAATACGCCAAGAAGGTTTGCATAATTTAATTTGTGACTTGCATTTTAGATTCTACAACGTTAATTGTTTCTTTTGGGTACTGCCCTTGTACTTCCAATAGTGCTTCACAATCGGCTGAAGTTGAAGGTTTGATGTTCGGAAAGCTTACTGACCTAATTAAACATTAAGTTGAATTTTTTATTGATGGAAGCAATTTTACTTTATAGTCCAGTTAATTTCGATATTTAAAGGTTAGTTTATAAATTAGAACAAAATGTAGTAACTTTTAATAAACGCTTATTCATTATTAATTGTACAATTATTGTAAATTTTAATCGTAACAGTGCAATTGTCACCTGTAGAAATAGGTACCCCAGGAACTGCTTGTATAATTTTTGTATTTTGTGTTTTAGATTGTACCTCTACAACATTAATTGGTTCTGAAGTACTACCACTAGCACAGACATTTACATGATCAGTGGTACTGCTATTCACATCTTCACAACCTTCTGAAGTTGAAGGTTTGACAACCGTAGATGTTGCGGAATGATGTGAAAGCTTTTGTGCAACTTCGAGCTTCTTTTTTAATGTAGTATCGATGTAGCCCTCAGCAACTGTGGACGATTTCCAGCCGCCATGCTTTTTAATTGTTATTAAATCGCCACCACAGTTTGCTAATTCAGAAACTGAACTACGTCGAAAGCAGTGGCCTGTATAATCCTGAGGATTAGAAAAATTTAAAAATGTAGCAATGCTTTTTGGTATTTGGCCTATTTTATTTATGCCCATTGGTGTAATGCTACATTTTCCGTCTCGATATGTAAGAAAATACCGATCATGTGGTGTATGTGTAGGTCGAAGCTGGTAATATTTCTTTATTAAATTCATCCAGTAGGTTGAGTTATTGCAAACACTCGTGGGACATTATTTTTGGTTTTAGGAATACATACAATGATGGAATCAGTCTTAAACTCAATATCATTAATAGTTAACAACATCAACTCTACACGTCTGCAAGCTCCCGAGTATCCAATAATTAGGGCATTCTGAAAAATACGCACATATACATATCAATGGAGTTAAACTAGTTTTTATTAATTGGGTCATTCCATCTCAAATCACCCAATTTAGAAAAATCTCCCCAGACAACCATCATAGGTTTGGCTGATTTTTGAATATGTTGTACTATTATGTGATATAAGAAAATCCTGAAAATTTAGGATTGATTGCTTAACTTATTCTAGAGTTATGGTGCTTAGAAGTTGCCCTAGGAATTCCATTCGGAAACATAAGTTGATTTTCGGTCAAGTTCAAAAAGCAATAAATGTAAAATTTGAAGTCTATAGCTTGCTTAGATTTCATTTTATTGCTTTTTGAACTTGGCCGTAAATCAACTTACGTTTCCGAATGGAATTCCTAGACGAACTTCTAAGCCCCATAACTCTAGATTAAGTTCGCCAATCAAGCCTAAATTTTCAGGATTTTCGTTATCACCTAATAGTACAACATAGTCAAAAATCAGCCACATCTGCCATGGTCGTCCGGGGGCCCTGGGTGAAATCACATGGAATGACCCAATTTTAAGTACTTAAATTGTCACCAATAAAGTGTATTACAAAAGCTTTGTGTAGTTTAATGCATGTATCTACGTACTTTTATTGCAAGGTAATAATTATCATTGGCATCAATGAGAAACTTTTCAATACGTTACTTTTACAAACTTAGAAATGTCAATATTTTTTTAATGTTAAGACAGGTTTTTAGCATGGAATAATTAGACCCCATAGTAGATGACTTTTGAATGCCTCATATTTTCAAAATATGCTAATACTACATTTTCCGAAATTATATTTACACCATTTTGATCGAACCAAGTTATAAAAGTACTTAAATTGTCACTAATAAAGTGTATTGCAAAAGCCTTGTGTACTTATTTACTTACCTTCATTGCAAGGTAATGATTATCGTTGGCATCAATAAGGAATTTCTCAATATGTTCGAGTTCTAGTATTTTAGATTTTTTAGGAACGTAATTTTCAGAATTTCTTTTCAAAAAAACAATTACTTTCAGAAATTTTGAAATGTCAATATTTTGTTTAATGTTAAGGCAGGTTTTTAGCATGGAATAATTAGACCACATAGTAGATGACTTTTTCGAATGCCTCATGTTTTCAAAATATGCTAACACTACATTTTCCGAAATTGTATTTACAGAACGTTGATCACACCAAGTTACGAAGTTCTCGTACTCTTTTTCATATTTCGGAGTGGATTTTGTTGGCATCAAATTATTTAGAGCTTTATTCGCTAATTCTTTTACTTCGGGCGGAGTGCAACTAATATTTTCAGGTTCCATTTTATAGATAAAACTTAAAATTCAAAAACTAAACAAATTAATACTTGAAATTTTAAATTTGAATTGTCAAATGTCAGAAATGCCAACTTAAATTAAAAAAAAAAAAAAATTCACAGCCAATTTTATTATCTTTATTTAATAAAAATTTTAAGTAAATTCATGCGAAATAGAAAAAATAGTATGAAAAACACGTTTCACAATTACTTTTTGCCGCACTCATCCCTTTGCAGACCTCCTTTCAGTCGGTCTGCAAACCTGGTCTTCGTGCGGCAAAAAGTCTCATTGTGACACTTGTTGTACAAATAACTATTAATGCATCCTAGGAATTGTCATTCTCACCCCAAGAATTATTTTTTCTACCTTAGCTTTTTAATTATTTTGATCCCAAGATTTTTGTTCCCAAGAATTATTTAGCCTCCAAAATTATTAATTTAGCCCACATAATTATTCTTTTGGCCCCAAGATTTTACCCCATGATTTTATTCATTTTACCCCAAGATTTTATTAATTTTACCCCAAGATTTTATTTATTTACTTATTTTATAGAAGTATTTGCAACTACAAAAAATGCCACCCTAAACGTATATTGCCACCACTCAGGCGCTTAGGTTAGTAGTATATTTTTTTTCAATTGATACAAAAACGGGAATATGATACTAAATAGTATTTGAAACTAAAAAAAAATTTACAATGGCTGCATAGAAGCTCATATCCTACAAACTCCTTGCGTACTTTATTTAGTAAGTCTCTAAAACCTTCGGCATACAACTTAAGGCTGGTGTGAAAATGGAAATCTTAGGTAAAAATGTCAAAACCTTGGAGTAAAATTAGTAAAATCTTGGGGTAAAATGAATAAAATATTGGGCCCAAAAGAATGATTTTGTGGATTAAAATAATAATTTTGGGGGCTAATATTCTTAGGATCAGAAATCTTGGGACCATAGTGGACCTTTAGGACAAACCTTTGCTGCCATAAGAGAGGGGGAGGAGAGTTATAGCATTATAAGACGGGCGAACCTTTCAAAACGTTGAAAAGCATGCATTTTTCAATCTATGTATGATTGGTACCCATACTCTACTAAAGTACTAAGTCTGAGTCGAAAGTACTGTCACGAGTTCCAAACTACCTCCCTCCTATAAATATAATAAGAGAGGCGATTGAAATGGAAAAGCAAAAATTGGAAGAAAGTGAAAGTGACCACTCCCTCTAATTTCCAGTGACAACCAATCAGGATTGAGAAGGTCAGCGAGATTAGCTAAAAAGAACCATATAAATTACGGAACGTAACCAAAGTTCACTCCTATCACTCTGAAGATGCAAGCTACAATGTTTTGCGAAACGTCAGAACTTTTTATTTCACAATCAGCAGCAGCAGCCAGGACTAGCTAATCTAGATTTAACAGCTCACCACCATCGGTAGCAAAGAGGATGGATAATCATCCCAAAAATCCTTGTTTTGGCTCACAAGGTAAAAGGTAAGGCAAGCCTTTCAACGCAGGCTGTGTAACAAATATAACGACGCGGTATAAGCCTAAAACTAGTTATCTTGACAGTATACAAGATATTTTTTGCTCGATACCCGTTCTCGCTTCTGCCATAGCAAGTCCCAGATTCGGCATATTTTAGAACCCAATATTTTATTTTCTTTTTCTGCACGGTTCCCGAATTGGTCTTCCTAATGATGATGGGTTTCCACCTTAACACCTTTATTATATTTTACCCTTTTCAGTCTGCAGCAGTACCTAAACGGTAGCAACACAGTTTTATGGTACATAATAAGAATAATGTATTTCTTGGTGTAGCACAAATTATTGCACATCAATTTTTCTTCATTACTTATTCTTTTTACTCCTGAATTATTAAAATACCAAATCTGCTACCACCGCTTTACCAATTTTGAGAAATCCGCAAAGTGATAGTGAGCAATTGAGCATGAGAAAACAATCGAATTATTCTCACAGCGTTTCTCAAACAAATTTATGCCATTTCCAAAAACATCCCCGTTGGTTTGTAAATAACAATCGTAATCAATACATGGCTGTAATTCGCTTTGAGTACCTACGAAAACAATACAGATTCATTTTTACTTTACGGAAAAATATCTGTTATTGTGTGGTTGAATAGCCCATCATAACAATCATTCACCACCTACACCATTTAACCTCCACAAGATACGACATATAAAGAATAACGTGGCCTTAAACTAAATAAAAGTACCAAAGTGTAATGCAAGATTGGATTGTTCCAATTGCTGCGAACGAATACCTGCACTAGTGGCTATACATAATGACTTATACAGAAAAGTTCGCTTTGGAACGTTTGGAACGATTTGAAATCATCTAAGCAACTCCTTAACGCAGTAATTTTAGACCAAGTAATTAGGATGAAATGAATTTTTCGACCCTCGCGTGAAAATTGAAAGAAGTTTCCGCCCTTAATGTGTACATATAAACCCGTTTCAAAGGCAGCAATGAAAATGGAAATGACACCGTCACCCCAAATTTCTGTCTCGGTCAGTGTGTTGTTGACACGTTATAAGTAACCCCAATATAACCCAGTGCGAAAATGAGATATGAGTCACCTAATCACTCGGTTAAGTTAAAGTAAGCGTTCATCCCCTATAATGGGGACGTATACGAAAAAGCTATTGTAATCGAATAAAAGCGTCCTCTTTGATCTTAAAAAGATGGAAACACGTCTGCAGTGAGTCATACTGTCAAGGATGACAAATTTTTATTTTTATATTGGAAAATGTCTACATAAATACGGTAGTAAGTGATGCATTCAAGTGCAACGATATTTAAGCGGAACTGATTGTACATAAATAAAAACAAGGTTTCATGGGAACTTACGTGGGTTGGACGACGATTTAAAAAGATTTTTTTTTAATCTACACTTGAAGAATAATTAACCTCTAACTACACATCCCTGGGAAGGTAATCGAGACTCCGCAACCATTTTTGATGAGAAAATTTCCAAGCATGAAGCTTACAAGTTGAGAACTATCGTAAAATATTTAGAGCGTGACTTCTAATTTTACTATCACTGAACAGAAGACGTTTTAACTGAAATTGTAAGGATACCAGTTTCTTGTGTGTGTGTAATTCATTCAACTTGTAATTGAAAATGCAGTACGTTCAACCAGTTGAACTTGACCGGAACTGAATCATGCATGATCGAAGTAGCCTGAATGTGAAACGAGTCCGTATGTAATTAGTATACGATTAATATTGTCGTTCTTTGAAGTTTTCCTATTTACTGAAATATTTAATTTACAGACAAAGTTTAGTTTTTTCCCCTTTTATTAGTGAAATTTGAACAAACAAAGATACTGTCTACTATGTAGGCGCCTTTTACAACTCATTTTGAATTTTCACACCTCAATCACATACATTAGCAGTGGTCTACTGATTTAGAAATATTTCTTTTTAATGTTCCTTTTCATGTTGTAACGTCCGCTTTGCTATATCATTCCTCCATAATATCAACATAATATATTTAAATTTTTCTAAATTTATGTCTTCCGATTACAGTGATGTTTTTATTTATTTTTCTATACTAATTATATTAGCCTGGCATATTTTAAGGAACTTTGTAGGTCAAATGGAAATATTTTCTTACGATGAATACCAATTTTGGTAGAAATTTCGAAAAGTCGCAAGCACTTGTGAAGGACAGATTTTTATTTTTCACAAGTTAAATGTTTTAGAACAGGGATGGCCAACTTCTTTTGCCCAAAGGGCCACTTCCATACTTTCGCTAAAAGCAGAGGCCGCACAAGAAGTTAAAGGGAAATTTAGGCTATATAAAACAATGTATAAACAAATGCTATGGATATTGAACATACTTTAATGTTGAAATAATATATAGATATACTAATCATACAAGAGTTGAGCAGAACAAAATCAACAATTTTACTGAAAAAAAACCACTAGTGAGAACACTGAGGGCCGCATAAAACATAACCGCGGGCCGCGGGCCGCCAGTTGGCCATCGCTGTTTTAGAAAATGGAATGGGTCTCGGAAATCTTTTCAAGATATTTTTATGGCCATAATTAAGACTGTCATAAAAGTTGTGGGAGGGCATTTGATCGTCTGCAGAATCCCAAATATTATTATTGGAGTTGGAAGAAATGCTTTATTTAGAAATCAGGTAATTTTTTATATAGGTACGTCCAACAACTAAAAAATTTAAGAATTCACTATCATTAGGTATATCTGAAAATACTGTTATTGAAAATGATCTTTAGTTAAAGAATGTAGGATTACGATAGTCTAAGGCCTTTTCCGTGAACATTAAATGCTTTACTTATATAAATCATGGAACCATGAATTTTTTTTATTTGCCCAATGGAAATATTTTACAATTTTATGAGTCCCTGCAAAAACAAGAATTTTTCAGGACGTACAAATTACTTTAAAATATTAAAATACCCGAACACTCGAGCTTCGTCGCGAGATTGCACTGAACATCCGTGTGACATCTTCATAGTTCGATCAGCCTACAAGACGTGACGTTCATTAAAATAAACGTCGACTGTTTCTTATTAAGTTTTGTATTATGAGATTATCTTAGGATTTATTGGTAATATTGCCATGACAGATACGGGAAACAAGAAGTCATAAATATTGTACCATTTGTGTTACCCTTCCACGAAACCCAAAAGCCAGCCAGAAAGCAATGAAAAGTTTGAAGTAATAACTTGGCGCCGAGTACATTTTAAATTTTCTCACACGTAAAACTACCTGCATATTGTAACAATCTAAACAACTTTGTATCTACCCTACCGTTTGGGACATTTATTGTTTGCAATTTGTTTATCAGAAAAGGAACGGTCTAACCCTGGGTGGTAACCAAAAACGTGCGAGTTTTGATTTAAAGGAGATTTCATTACACTTTACACTATACCGCACAGATTTATCTCAATAAAGTTATTAGTTTATTACCACTAAACCTTATTTCTAAACGATTAGTATAATTTTCCGACAAATACGTTCTCAGCATGCCTTCAATAATATAACTACAATTACGTTGATCTAACGCTAGCGTAGATAGTGTAGAAATTCAAAAATGTGGCCTCTGCACATGTTGAAGTCCTATCTATCCTGCTAAAAAATATTTTTTCAGCCTCCTTCTATAAAAACTGATTATCCATTCGCCTAAATCGTCTTGCAAATGGCATGTCTTGGCAAGAGAATGAAACAGGAATTTTGAATTTGAATTTGAATTTGAATCATTACAGCATAGAGTGAGGACCGCCAATGGAAGAGAATAAATAGCAGGAGATATTTTAACAATAAATTAATAATTTGTTTTAATTTAAAAAATTTGTCGATCGAAAAAGGTTTGTGTAATACACGGCCAGAAACTGTTTTGCAAGTGCCACCAATATTACCCGCACTTGCAAAAGTGCAGTTTCTAGCCTTAGTGATACAAATAACTATTTAAGATCGGTACGCGACATTTGGGCGCTGCTGTTTGGGTGCCGCCATTTTGGCGTCGCTGTTTGGGCGCTAGATTATTTACCGCCGGTCGCTTGGGCGCCGACTATTGTCCGTTGAATGTTTGTAAGTATGTTTCATGAAAATTAAATAGTTTGAAATTATGGAATACGGCCGGTTTGCGCTCGACCATTTTGCGGTCTTACCCGAAATCGACCAGTTTGCGCATCTTATTATCTTCGATCGACCGATTTGCGCTCTAGAGTATTATAATTTTAAATTCATCATCAAAATGTAAGATAAAAGAAATAAAAAAACTTCAAATTACAACAAGAATTATGTCATTCTATTGCTTTTGCTTCAATTTTAACAAAATATACTTAACTAACCTTTAACCTAAGCGCTTTAGTGACAATCTACGATTAGCTTGGAATTTCTTTTAACTGTCAAACGCCTTTTTGTGTCATCCTATGGTTGTTGTTTAAATTTACAAAAAATATACTTAACTGACCTTTAACCTAAGCCTAAAACTGTAACCCGACTTTACTTGTTAACTAACAAAATTTTCATAATAAGATTCCAAATACGATTTCTTTGCCTTTTCATTCAAAAATAAAAATATATCATTATATTATATTTTATTAAAATAATATTTCTACGCCTCGGCGCCCAAAGGCCCAACGCCCAATTGGCGGCGCCCAAATGCCCCAGCGGACAAACGGCGGCGGTCAAAAGGCAGCGCCTAAAAGTCCTGCTTCGATTTAAGATGTACAATACAACTTTGCAAAGCTCAGGTGCTGAGCGCTTTTTAGTATGGGCGAACAAATTTTATACCCCAAAGGAAATAAATTAAAAGGTTCCACATTTGAAAAATTATTATGTACGTGGGAATTTTTGTAAGGATAATGAATATTATCACAGATGTTATTTTATTTTATCTGTGATATTATGTACCTACTGAATAATGTTATAAATGATCAGAAACGTTGGATTATCTTATATATTGTCTAGATTATTTGAGTGATTCTTGATCATCATCTATGTAAGGGTAGTCCTCCATTGCAAAATCGACGAAATAACGAAAACAGTCTCATTAACACTTACTACGAGTAACGTCCAGGTTTAACTGTGACATAATATGTAAAATAGAAAATAGATATGAAGAAGTTGTAGAATTTGAAGAAGTGGAAAACTACGTTTTACGTTAGTCGCCATGTACTTTCACCCTTTAAAAAAATGCCAAGTTAATGAAACTTGGGGTGGTGGTTCGGTATGGTACAGTAGTGCTCCACCCGATTTATCGAACAAAATTTCCTTGTGTTTTTAAATCTGTAGATCACGACCACCACTGGGTAAAATTTCTCACAAGTAAGCGGTGGGGGGGGGGGAGATACTGCATGTACTGCTTAATACCTTTCAATACGTAAAACTTACATATTACTTTTTTGCGATTTTTAACCAATTTGGAAAATTGTGCACTTTTTTGAACACCTGCACCTCGGTAAATATGGGGTCAACAATATGTTTGACTAGTGCAAATTATAGGAAATTTAACGCTCTACAAAAGTGAATAGAGTGGTCTATCTCGTAGGATGCAAGGGAAAAAGTTATAGAGGAGAAACCGAAGAAAGTGAAAAAGATCGCGCTTTTTCGGTCTCCTCCAAATTTCCACAAGGAAATTTTGTTCGATAAATCGGGCGGAGCACTACTGTACCATACCGAGCCCACAACCCTAAGTTTCATTAACTTGCCATTCATTTTAAGGCAGTCCCCTTTCTTTTCAATCTATGGCGACTAGACTATTTGGGTAACCAATAAATGTGAAGAAGAAAAGGAGGTGGACCTAAGAATAGCAAAAGGAAACAGCTGTGCAGGAGCCCTGAATAGAATATTAAGGGCAAAGGAGTTATCCAGAAGTACAAAATCTAGGATTTACAAGACAATACCAAGGCCAACTGTAACTTATGGATGTGAAACTTGGACTATGAACCAAAAAAATCAGATGAAGATAGAGACCTAGGAGAGAAAAATCCTAAGAAGAATACTTGGTGGCAAGAAAACGATAATGGGTTGGGAAAGAAGAACGAATAACGAGCTGTACCATATGTACGGAGAAAAATCAATAGGGGAATTTGTGAAAAACAGAAGACTGCAATGGGTTAGGCCACCTGATAAGAATGAACGACGACAGAAATGTGAAGAATGTGGCCTGGAGAGCGCAAGAAGGGAGGAGATTTAGTTCAACATGCCCTATTATACATATAATATGTAAAACATTAGGATTTGATAACCTATACTTTTGAATTTGAATTACTTTCATTAAAATCGTGGCTTTTATTAAAATATAAATAAGTCTACTTCCGTAAATTTGAAGAGTCAGCTTTACATAATAAAATTGGCTTGAGACATTCCGCCCTTTCACATTGCAGAGCATCAACGAAAAATGTTCTAGTCCGGGAGCCGGCCACCTTTTTTGCAATCAATTAGTATACTTTTTATACTTCGTGAGTGGCTTTATTTTAACGAAACGGTAAATTTTTCCCTCTGCGAAAATGTTCGCAAATGGGTCCTATGGGGGTGCGCAGGGAAAAACACGTTAATTTGGAAACTACAAAAAATGGATGAATATCATAGGAAAACGGCCCAATTAATTTGTAGGACAAAGTGGGCATTTAATTATGCAAATATTTAATAAGCTACAGAAAAAAAATCAGCTTGATATTCATTATTTTTGTTAATGTAGTAATACCTACATGTCTTTCAGATGGGGACACCCTTGATGGACTCATTTTTGTTGTAGGGCAAATGTTATTTTGAATTACTTATAAAAAAACTTAACAGTTAGCTAAAAAATTAACTGACATTAATCAATCTTTTGTAATTACTTACCACATCAACGTGTTTTACCCCTGCGCACCCCGTAGTTTGGCGTCTCGTTAAAATAAAGACGCTCACGAAGTATAAAAAGTATACTAATTAATTGCAAAAAAGGTGGCCGGCTCCGGGAGACCGGGACCATTCGTTTTACCATTTATTAAGAAATGTGGCGGTTACCTTTAATTAAAAAATCTCAAGTGGTTTCAAAGAATAAATAAGTGTGCTGAGAGCAATAAAGAAATTAGAAGTCATTTTTTCATAAGTCCCATACTTCATTCAAAACAAGATCTCCTTTTACATTAATTTAACACTCTGTAAATCAATGTTATTGCTTTGGACTACATTTTCATTTCTATTGTTAGTAGGTGGAAGGCTGTGAGAAATTGTCTACTTATCGGTTACTTTTTGGAAATGCGTGTGAAGCGCCACTATTATTATTTCAAAAGTAAAATGTTGATGCATGAGAAAGTACTCGAGTTCAGTTATGTGTATGTTAAATGAATACATTTTCATTTTCGAAACGTATTTAAACATGAAGGTTGTGAGAATACGCTTATTTAATCAGCACATGTTTATAGGGGTTGTTTTTAGACCACATGTACACCAACCTGTTGTAACACAAACAAGCGTGGGATGTGAAGAGAGAGACAATTTCGAAGTATTATATACACAGTGTTTTGAAAGTTAAATTTTGAATTAAAAGGCGTTAATTCCCAATTCTATGTTTATGATTAAAGCTAAATGTCACTATTAAATAAAGTAAAATTTCCAAAATCATTATGTCAAATTTTTTCTTTACATAGTACAAGCACTTTATTCATTACTTCGTGATATTATTGTAGCCAGTTTTCAGTCACAAATCTGTCAAATATAAGAACATCTTAGTGTTTGTTCCACGTATATTTTGTTGCGGCCTCTACAGCAAATTCAGAGGAGTGTCTTGTCGTGCAATTTTGTCGTTTCCGATGACGATTTTAGACGCCGAAAATGTCAGTACCCCCACTTTCTCGAAAATTGACCGCGATAGGCCTATAATTTTAGACTAATTTTAGACTATTTTAGACCACCATTTTCAAATTTTGGACCAACTCCAGTATTGGAGATTGGACAAAACCGGAATAGGAGCTATCATGGTGGTACCCCCACCACAATGTTATGTTTAGAGGTTATGCCTATAATTATAGACTAATTTGTAGACTACTGATCGGCCATAGTGCCGATTTTCAAAAACCACCCCTTACGGGTTAACACTACCCCGTTGATATACCGGCTGTATAAAATCGGCGGAAAACTGCGAACAAAGTGGTTTATAATTATAGACTAATTTTAGACTACTGATCGGCCATAGTGCCGATTTTCAAAAACCACCCCTAACGGGTTAACACTACACCGTTGGCATTAAAACATTCTGACCCTTGATCTAGCCACTGGACGGAGCTTGCCGACGTCGTTTTTAGTGTTAAACTCTCGTTTTTGTAAAAAAATATACTAAACCTGCAAATAACCTAAGCGCTTTTGTGACAAATTACGCTTAGGTTAGCATTCTTTTTAGTAGCAAACGTCGTTTAGTGTTCGCCCAGTGGCTAGATCAAGGGTCAGAATGTTATGATGCACCCCGTTGATATACCGATATAGTCTATAATAATTATTATAAACCACTTTATTCGCAGTTTTCCGCCGATTTTATACAGCCGGTATATCAACGGGGTAGTGTTAACCCGTAAGGGGTGGTTTTTGAAAATCGGCACTATGGCCGATCAGTAGTCTAAAATTAGTCTATAATTATAAACCACTTTGTTTGCAGTTTTCCGCCGATTTTATACAGCCGGTATATCAACGGGGTAGTGTTAACCCGTAAGGGGTGGTTTTTGAAAATCGGCACTATGGCCGATCAGTAGTCTAAAATTAGTCTATAATTATAGGAATAACCTCTAAACATAACATTGTGGTGGGGGTACCACCATGATAGCTCCTATTCCGGTTTTGTCCAATCTCCAATACTGGAGTTGGTCCAAAATTTGAAAATGGTGGTCTAAAATAGTCTAAAATTAGTCTAAAATTATAGGTCTATCGCGGTCAATTTTCGAGAAAGTGGGGGTACTGACATTATTAAATACGATTTTAGCCCCTTTTAAAACTCTAATTTCGGTAGTTATATCGATAACATGCCAACAAATAAGAAATTCCGTCAGTTTACCGCGTGAATTCTGTGTTGAAGAAGTGAAGATGAATTTGTTTAACGTAGATCTCGCGAATAAACTAGTAATGTGTAATTTATGTATAAGGGATGCCAAATGAAGACCTGCTATGAAACGAATTTTCTCAAAAGTTGTTAAAAAGCTCTTTTTGATCAAATTAGGTACATATTGATGAAACAAATGAACTAATTAGTAAATAATTTTAAAAACATGACTGATACAGTACTCAACGTTATTGAGTATGTTTTGGGTGATTATTATATAAATTACGTAAAACCTACCACAAATTTGTGGTTTAATAATCCACTTGAAATGAACATTTAATTATTTTTAAGCATTCCAAACACTTTTAGGTACATGTGTGTTAAATTATCGCTCGTAACTATAGTTATCCTCCATTAAATTTGTCAGGCATTTCTCATATTTTTGCTCTTCTAATTTCAACACTTATGAGTCTTATGACCATTTTCTTTGGTCATACCGTAACTTCAACGTAAGGAATGTCTTGACAGACTATTTCTAAAATGCGATTTGGTTACTTTTGTTATTTTCATGAAAGTGCTTCTTTAAATCTTCAAATTAATCAAAAATTATTACTCCATTCCTTGAACGTTGTAGGTACTGATCGACGAATTTTGAAATAACACACAAAGAGAAAAATTTGAGTGAGTGCGACATATAATTTTCAACGCACGTGGCGTGTATTCACAAAATGAAGTGAACATTTCAAGAACGATCAAAAGTAGATTAGGAAGCGACTGACAACTAAGTAACCCGCATAACCACAATGCAATTGCATTAAAAATTTGCCGGTAAAAGTTTAATTACTGTGAAAACATCTGCTTCCAGCTGTTTCACAGATGCATATGTAAATGAGGCGACATTGTTACTCGCTTGTAAAAAAAAAGGGAGAACGACTAATCAATCCTTATTAATGCATTCACCTGGATAGGCATTTAAGTTTCGTTTATCTCATTTTGCACATTAAAATTATAAGAATGCACAAATGCAAGCTGCTTGCCATTTAACAAATAATATTGTTAAAGCTCCGTGTAAAATATACAGCTTTAATGCTCATAAATAATTCATTTACTTCATTAAAGTTACTTTCCGCAACGTTACTTCCAACTAGATTATATCTTATATCGTTTCGATTCTTTGATCTGTCTTTAAATGTTCCACCTGTCATCGGGTTTAATCAAATTTAACTGCAGCCATTCGTGTCGCTAAAACGTTACCGCTTTCATGTTCCGTTTCGTACAATTATTGTAATTCGGGGGGGAGAGAAAAAAGGTCGGAAACCCTTTTCGCGACTTCCGTTTTTTTTTATTAAATTTTTTAAAGTACCTAAGATAATGAAGGTAAGGCCAAATTTAGGGAAGAAAAGTGCTGAGTGAACATCTGTGTGACATCTGCGAATAGTATGAGTGCCAAAATTTTCTTATTAAGGATCTGCCGTAAAAATATTAATATTTGTTGGTTATATCTACGTAAGTTATGCACTCATTTATCTTAGACATAATGCCGGTCATCGATTGCAATAAAATTTATGAAAAATTCTTAATGCACTCATTTACAGCTTACATTTGTTTTATACTCTTATTTGCAAGCGTTTTCAGCAAGCAAGGGTTAGACATTTTTGCGGTGATGCGAATTACCAAGTAATAAATCTTCATTATTATATACAAAAGATAACTAATTACAAATAAAAACCAATTTAAAAAAATCGTTAGATGACATCCTGCAAGAATAGACTGTTGACGATTTTCGACATTTTTTTTACAACGATGAACTTTGATTTCAGTCATTTATTGCACCATAACTTTAACACAAGGAAGCGGTAGCAATTAAAAGTTTAAGTAATAACAATTAATTTAAAAATAGTTTAAAATACAAATTTGAGAGGTTATTGTCGTCCGCACCCGTTTTCAGCTGCAAAATATTTTAAATTATTAGCAAATTAGTATCGTTGGCAGATTGTGTGTGACGTAGCTCTTTAACTTTTGGAAAGCATCATCATGTTTCTGACCTTCCTTTTTGATCAAAAGAGTGATGGGATAGTCACGAAGACCTAATAGCAAAAGGAGATTTTATGAATTTTTTATATTTGAGAATCATATTGTCTTTATTAATTAATTGATGAACCAGTATGTAAGAGTTGGAAGGATAACAGTTAATTCCTTCGAATAAAAAAAAGCTCATTGAGGTTCTCGGTGACAGAATGGGAAATAATACAAAACAGAAAAGCAACTAGTACAAAATGACGAAAAATTTCAAAGAAAATGAGAGGGAATTTAACATTTCATAAGATCAAGAGAAACATTAAATATGAAGAAGGTAAACAATAGTAGCCGTAAGTTTGAAAAATCTTTACGAAAACAGAAGCAGTGGAAAACACATCACAATACAAAGAGCAGTAAATGCTTCCAGGAAATGGCCATGTCAGAGATGAAAAAAGCTTAGGACAGAATTATATTTCATTTCCGGATTGAAGAAGAATATGATCTAGATCCAGTGAAGGACGAATTTAGAAATGTACAACACGTGTACGTGCACATAGAAGAGGGACGGTTGTAAAATATCTAGTTTGCCCTGCTGTAGTGGATCTGAAGCATTTGAAATGTGGTCATGGAGAAGAATGGAAAAAATGAGTTGGGTGGATGAGGTATTTAAAAAGTACAAGAGGAGATGGTATTTTGAGACAGGGTTTGGAAGGTATCTACAGTTAGTGGTGGAGAGAACAAAACTCTTCGATGATCTTAAGAAAGGAGGAAGTTATAGGGATTTGAAGTCATTTGCAGAAGATAGGGAAGGATGGAAGAAGACTTATTGATTGGGAGCTGTCGAAAGACAGAAAACCAATAAAAAAGTGAATTTATCTGCAAACACTACCCCTTGTGGTCGATTTGGCATCATTGGGAGAAACCTGAACATGCATAAACAATCAAAAGCAAGATTTGACAGCAGTAAACTACTAATACAAAAAGATGTGTTGGATATTTGTCCAAAGTCCAGCAACCAGTTGTTTTAACTGTCAATTTAGCCCTTAAGGACATTATTAATTTGTTGAAACAACAAAAAAATGAAGAAAACCTTTTATCTAAATATAAATAAAATATAAAAATAATAAACGAAAATAAAGGAAGTAAACAAAATGATTTCATTTAATAACTAATGAGCACTAAAAGAAATCAATTCAAAAGTATGTACAAATTAAAATAATTATCTTAATTTATGTAATTATAATAAAAAAATAATAATAAAGGTTCATTGTAGCCAATAAAGAATTTTTGCAAAGGAATGTTAAAGCAAGGTTAGTGTTTGTGTAAATGGAAATTTTGCTTGTCTTTGAAATACTCTTGACCTGAAACGTTATGACAAAACACAGAAACTTTGTTAAACATTCGAAAATTATCTAAAAAACGCAGTTTTGGTCGAAATATTTGAATTTCGATCGAATTTTTGGAAAAAAAACTGAAGATAAATATGTGACATTATTGAAAGGTAAACCGGATTTGAACAAAAAAGACCTTCCAGTTAGGTCCTGAGGTCAATTACTTGAAAGAAGGTAAACATTGGGGACATTGAATGGTTTCGATTTTTTACTTCACATAACCATGACTTTCCCCGTACGAACCTCGACACTTTCGGAGGGACCATGAAATTTACAATTTCACCGATTTTGTATAAAATTCAATTTGTTTTTAACAAGTCGCAAAGTTATCTACGTCACCATATTAGAGTAATGGGGCAAATGAAAAATGCGATCATTGGCTGTAAGAAGCTGGAAATTCTTTAGGCGCCCGGTGATCTTAAAAACAAACTGGCTTTGCAATCTTTTGCAGGCTTAACCCTCATGTGCACAGTAGATTTTTATACCGATTGTGCACAGTTAAGGTACCCGGGTACCTACATAAGTTTTAGATGGGAATAACAATATTTCTTCAACTGTTTTGCAAGATTGTGGTTACAGGTGCATACAGCATATATATTTACTATATCTAACATTATAAAATGTGTTTCTAAATCGATAATTACCCATCAAGCTCATAATTACCGATTGTCCGCGCAAAATGCTTAGAATGCGGCTAATAGTACTCGATTTGCCAGGTTATTGTTAATTTTTCTGTGTGTGTGATGCGCAAACTTTGTATCTAATTACCGGACAAATATATACCTACTGGTAAAGGACTGCTTGGTACAGAGAAAGATCAAAGGCAGCGAGTTGTAAGGGACTTATGCCACCAGGTCAAAAGATCAGGACGAACGGTCACTATGGACAATTTTTCCACAGCATTACCCTTGGCGTCTCTATCGCTGAGGCGGAGACTTTCAATGGTTGGAACACTAAAGCAAAGCAAGCCCTACATTCCAAAGGAGATGAAGAAGAGTAATGATAGAGAGGAACAGTGCTCCATATTTGGATTCAGTGAAGGGAACGCATAGACACTGTACTGTCAACAATGTATATGGACTTCACCGGAACTAAACAAAACCGGAAGTTATGATACACTACAATGCAACTAAAGGAGATGTAGACAATACGGACAAATTGGTCACTCATTATTCAACAAAAAGAAAGATACTTCGTTGGACATAAGCAAATGTTTTTCAATATGTTAGATAGAGCTGCCCTAGCAGCCTATATAATTTACTCCGAAAACAACCCTGCAACACGTCCGACGTATTTTCCTTGGGGATCTAGGAGAACAATTATCAATCCCTGAAATTGAAATGCGCTCAAACACGAATAAGTTAATTTTGCAACAAAATGGAATAGAGGCTATAATAGGGCATGCGGTGATCCACAGTCCTCCACATAGCCACCACCAAAGGACGCTTCTAGACGCTCGAAACACGTCGGTAGCTTTTTTGTTTGTAGAACAACATCCTCATTTCAAAGGAAGGCTCGAAAATGTTGCGAATTCTGTAAACGACCGATCTATAACGAGTATCCCGTAAAACAAATTGTTGTCATTGCAATTGCACTTTGTAAGTCATCCTGTATGTAAAAAACTACTCTTTTATAAAGCAATACATCTTTTATATTTCTCTTTTTCTTGTTTTACTTCTTGTTACCTTATTTATAACTATCCATGTATACCACTATAGAAAATATAATATAGGTACCGCGGTACCTTGACTAAAACTCCTGCTTTAGGCCAAAACTAATTTTCTAATTGACTTGTTGGATTGTATCATTATGTAATCAACTTAAGATGAATCGATTTAGGCTAAATAGAAGTTTCGACAATGTAACTCAAAGTAAAGTAATAAAAAAACGAGCATAAAGATGCAAAAGGTACCCGGGTACCTTACTATGCACATAAGGGTTAAAATGAACAACTTTGAACATCTCGTTCTAGTATATACAGAGCGTTACTTAATGGTACGTACTTATTTTAAGGGGGCATTCCTGAACCAATTTTAAGTCGAAAAGTTCATATAAACGTATGTATGTCCTAAAATGCTTGGTTTTCGATATACAGGGTGCTAAAGTTTTTGTGTATACAGAGTGGGCCATTGAAAAGGAAACACGCCTGTTTTGGGACACTTAGGCCAGTTTCTTAAAAAAACGCTCGGACACGTCGATTTTTTATTTTTGGGGGACAACTTTTGATGTCAAAAAAAATTGAATAAAACTAATTTCCGTCATACTGTCGAATAGAGAATTAAAAGACGTTTCAAATGAGGGGTCGCTCGACTCCCATTCTCAATTTAAATTCTTGAGTTAGGGGTTGCTGAGACTAGGGGGTTGATGTGTCAATGTTAAGTTTGAAATCAAAAGTTGACCCCCAAAAATAAAAAACCGACGTGACCGAGCGTTTTTTTAAGAAACTGGTCTACGTGTCCCAAAACAGGCGTGTTCCCTTTTCAATGGCCCCCCTGTATATGTAGTATACTAAGATTCCTCGCAGCAATACTACGCAAATAAAATACAGAAATTCTAGTGATGCAATTGATGTTCGATATAAATTTAAGAATTAGGAATAATTAAATGCCACAATGAAAAAAGAAGTTTTCGTGAGGACGGTACTTATAGGCCAGTCGCCATGTACTTTTCACTCTTAAAAAATGCCAAGTTAATGAAACTTGGAGTGGTGGTTCGGTATGGTACAGTAGTGCTCCACCGGATTTATCGAATTTCCTTGTAGAACGGGGGGCGGCGGGGGGGGGGGCGAAAACCCGCGATTTTTTGCACTTTCTTCAGTTTCTCCTTTATAACTTTTTTCCCTTGCATCCCACGAGATAGACCACTCTATTCACTTTTGTAGAGCGTTAAATTTCCTACAATTTGAAGTAGTCAAATATATTTTTGGGCCAATATTTACCGAGGTGCAGTTCAAAAAGTGCACATTTTGAAGTTTCATTAACTTGGCATTTTTTTAAGGCAGTCCCCCTTTTCAATCTATGGCGACTGGATTATTATGTAAATAAAAATTCGATTAACGGTTTCTTCCAAATTGTACCGGGGTTTAGCCACTGGTTAAAAAAATAAAAATAATTTTAAATCAAAAAGGGTATTTCTATACCGGAATAACCTGTGCCAAAAAATTACATTTAATAGCTTAAACAGTCGAGATTTTTAAGAAAAAACGAAAAAAAAAAACAAAAACTTTAGCACCCTGTATACCGAAAACCAAGCATTTTAGGACATACGTTTATATGAACTTTTCGACTTAAAATTGGTTCAGGAATGCCCCCTTATATTTTGCTTTGGCCATTTAAGCATTAGCATAAATTTCATTGCTATCAATTCACAAACAATTTACGTCTTATAAGTTAGCGGAAGGAAATGAGCAGAATCAATTCTAATTAATATTTTTATTTGTTGCTCATTTGTTGCTCAACAGTTGCCAAAGAAAAAAATTTGTTGCTTTATTTTTTTAAAAAAACGATGTTCCGCTAAAGGATGATTAAGTTAGCGGAACAATATACTATTAGCGGAAGGAAATGAGCAGAATCAATTCTAATTAATATTTTTATTTGTTGTTCAAAGGTTGCCAACTGTCATAATAATATAAGAATTTGTTGCTCTCGGAATATGCAAGTTCCCAATTTGTTGCTTGCAAATTTAATAACAACCGAAAACCCGTCCAGCGTGCAAACTCACAAGAATAAACTATTGGAAAAAATAAGCTGCTCGCTTCAATTTGAAATATGCAAATTCCGAATTTGTTGCTTGCAAAAGAAATTTAATAACAACTGAAAACCCGTCCAGCGTGCAAACTCACAAGAATAAACTATTAGAAAAAAATAAGTTGCGCGCTTCAATTTGATATTAATAGGTTGTCCAAATTTGTTGCTCTCGAAATATGCAAATTCCGAATTTGATACTTGCAAAATAAATTTAAGAACGACCGAAAACCCGTCCAGCGTGCAAACTCACAAGAATAAACTATTAGAAAAAAATAAGTTGCGCTCTTCAATTTGATATTAATAGGTTGTCCAAATTTGTTGCTCTCGAAATATGCAAATTCCGAATTTGTTACTTGCAAAATAAATTTAAGAACGACTGAAAACCCGTCCAGCGTGCAAACTCACAAGAATAAACTAGTGGAAAAAAATAAGTTGCGCGCTTCAACTTGATATTAATAGGTTGCCCAAACTTGTTGCTCTCGAAATATGCAAAATCCGAATTTGTTGCTTGCAAAATAAATTTAAGAACAACCGAAAACCCGTCCAGCGTGCAAACTGCAAACTCACAAGAATAAACTATTAGAAAAAAATAAGTTGCGCGCTTCAATTTGATATTAATAGGTTGTCCAAATTTGTTGCTCTCGAAATATGCAAATTCCCAATTTGTTACTTGCAAAATAAATTTAAAAAAATGAGACAGCGAAATGCGAAAGAATATTTTGAAGGCAAAGGGTACATCAGCTTTAAATTTGTATTGACCATAAAGGGATACCTGCATAAACTATTGTTTCTTTTGACGTTTTGTATTCATTGTTATTTAAGTTAAATAATATCTGGTATTTGAAACGATCGCAATTTTTTTGTTATCTAAGCAAAGAGATACTCTTTGATCTAAGAAACAAAATCTTTAAATTGACGTTACATAACAACATGCAGACACATATCAAATGTTAAATTAAAGAATAAAGCATTGAGTACTATTAACTACTTATACTTATACTTAACTACTTATTTAACTAGTTTACTTTGAGGTTTTCAAGTCATGTAAACAATTACTCCAAAATATTTTGGGGCTGAGACAAATTTAAAGATAATTACTTATTGTAATTGTTGTTATTATAGATAGTGGGAATTAAAATTGTTCTGTCCACTTTTATTTTTTAATTTAACATTTGATATGTGTCTGCATGTTGTTATGTAACGTCAATTTAAAGATTTTGTTTCTTAGATAACAAAAAAATTGCGATCGTTTCAAATACTAGATATTATTTAACTTAAATAACAATGAATACAAAACGTCAAAAGAAACAATAGTTTATGCAGGTAGCTACCCTTTATGGTCAATACAAATTTAAAGTTGATGTTCATGTACCCTTTGCCTTCAAAATATTCTTTTGCATTTCGCTGTCCAATTTTTTTTTAACATTAGTATACCTTGGTCATGGGAGGGTCGTATGTAAAGTAGTAGTAAATACATAAAGACATGTTTAATGTGTGCCAGTAATAAATAGGAAATTGAGGCGAGCAACTTATTTTTTTCCAATAAAGTTTATTCTTGTGAGTTTGCACGCTGGCTGGGCGGGTTTTCGGTTGTTATTAAATTTATTTTGCAAGCAACAAATTCGGAACTTGCATAATTCGCGGGCAACAAATGAGCAACAAATAAAAATATTAATTAGAATTGATTCTGCTCATTTCCTTCCGCTAATAGTATATTGTTCCGCTAACTTAATCTTCCTTTAGCGGAACATCGTTTTTTAAAAAAAATAACAAAGCAACAAATTTTTTTCTTTGGCAACTTTTGAGCAACAAATGAGCAACAAATAAAAATATTAATTAGTATTGATTCTGCTCATTTCCTTCCGCTAACTTATAAGACGTAAACAATTTAACATTAATTTTACATTTAGATTAACAAAGTTCAAAATAAATCTTAATGCCAGAGAAAAAATGTAAACTTGTAACGCGAAATTATACATACCTATAGATGAAAATAAATGAAAATATTTTCCAAATGTGAAACTTTTCTCCCCGATCTTGATCAAATAAGAAAGTCATTAGTAGGTATACATATATCTTTAGCTCTTATACTCAATTTTCTTATCGCAACAAGATTTTGCCAAGATCGAATAAAACGCTCAAATCAGAAACGTCAATAAAATCTGACGAACGATCACAAACGGAAATGAAACCCATCATCGAAGGGTGATCAATTTCTAATAAAACTTTAAGTTTGATTAAATTGGGGCTGAGAACTTTATTGACATACGCCATTCGCTCCCTTTTCCTTATTACTACAAATAAAAAAATGACATCGCTAAAAGGGCGACTTCTAGTTAATTAGACCACCTACAAAGTATAACAAAATTAGATACGTCTAAAAAAATTATAAAGATCCCGGTATTTGCATAAATTTGAATGCACAAGTTCATTCAAGGAATACATAAATGGTAAAGTCACCAGAGGGGAGATGAAACGTACACGCGTTTATAATAGAAAAAAATCTATTAAAATACTTGATCTGGAAACAGGTGGAAAACGACACGAAAGAAACCGTTACTTAATTGAACAAAAAATTATTATAAATGCAGCTGCATTTGTATTATTAGTGTATGAGCCTGTGTAAGCAGACAGATGAAATGCATTAAATAAATATTTAGTCTAGTTTTTATAAAAGTACAAGAGATTATCCTGATTAAACATTCGTAATGTCATGTAGGTTTTTATAATTCCTGTTAATGTTCTAAACTACTTATGTAATGGCACAAATTAATGGAAATAATTAGTTTTTTAATTAATTCTCTTGTGTGCAGTCGCTTGGAAACATATAATTAGTGTCGTTGGTATTTACGGTATTAAATACACAAGAAAACTGTACCAGCAAAATCCAATCAATGTAATTTTATCGAAATTCTATACATACTGAGGTTCACTTTCTTAAGTTTATTATTTCATCCAGTCAATTTACGATTTATTTATTTACTAGTCCACTTGTTCTGGGCTTACGTATTTTGCTAATTGACATTGAAAACGCTTTTTTCTAAAGCTGCCTTGGAAAATAGTGAAGAAACTTAGATTTTCCTTTCTAGAGATGAAAGTAAACAGCAACTTTTGCAACTTAATGTTATAAATGCAAATCGCATGGATATTTTTTTAATTATTTTCAGTTTTAAAAAACATTTTGTGTAAAACACGAAAAGATTCAACTGTCGCTCAATCGACTTTAAGCTCGAGTTGAAAAAAGTATAATTGTTTTCTCTAGTTGTACAAATAACTATTTTCTATCCCTTTTCTCAATTTTATTCACTCCTGGCCTCCCTCGTTCTCTGCCTTCCCCCACCGCCAATAACTCAGTTCACTTTTTTTCTGGAGCTCATGAATTAAAAAAAACCATTCACATATAAGACTTTTTCGTCTTATCGGGAGCAAAATTTCTGTTTTTACTCACTCCAATATTGAGAATCTTACATCATTACTTTCAAAAATATTCGACAAGGTACTTTATAGTATTTTGAAACTAACGAGTTATTTAGCACATCCCGAAATGACTTTCGACATATATTTCCAATTACTGATTCGACAACAATTTAACATAATTAATACTTAGTAATTACAAAATGAAAGGATGCACGAATATTGCCTTATTTTGACTTACCGGTCTAAAAAAACTTCTTTTCCCGACTATATAGCAGTACTTACATAGCAAATTAGAAATTCAAAACAAATGCCATGAATTGTAATAAGTTTTTCATCAATTAACTGACAACTGAAAAAGCCATTCTAGATACAAAGGATACAATTAAATAAAATTAATGAAAACGGAAGGGAATAGAAGTTGACGTTGGACAACACTATCCCACAGGCACATTAGAGATTAATGCGCCAGAATTGGTGTAATCTATTCCCATTTTCTCCATTTAGGCGAAGCTATTAGATGCAACAAGAAAAAAATCTTTCCTTGGGTGACATTTAGGTCCGTTAAGCTGGCACAACCCCTATAGCACAATCAGTTGAAACGTACCACATAATTTAGTACTCATTTATTACTAATTAATTACCCAAAAGTCAAATTTATTACTGTTGATTTTAAAAAAAAAAAAGTGGTTGTGCCAGCTTAACCGTTAAGCTAGCACAACCCAAAAAAAAAAACTATTAAGTAGCTAACACCACACTAATAATTGATTACTAATTAATTACTAATTAATTACTCACTACTTACCAAGGACTTAACCATATTTAAGCTCTCAATCCCCGCGCAGTCCGAAATTACACCCGCACAGTAATGTGGAGTCACCCACCTCCGCCAAATCGTTATTCGTTATTTTAAACATTTTTCCAATGATATGTGAACGTACCCTAAGACAACTAAGTGTTTGTAATTTGTAAATTAATGAATGTGCAGCCGGATACGGGATATTGTTTTTTATGCTATGAATGAATTATACCAGTCCTACCAGATAAAAGGCAGCTTGCGATCCACCAATCAAAATACATCGACATTAATTGAAAATCAATCGTAACATAATGTTTGAACATAGGTTAGAAATTGATTACTCCAGCACAATCAGTTCAAATTGATTTTTACCTGTATTAATCGATGCATCAATGCTTTAAAATAAGTTAGGAATTTATTACTCCAGCACAATCAGTTCAAATTAATTTTTTCATGGATTAATCGATATATCACTGCTCTAATATAAGTTAGGAATTTATTACTCCAGCACAATCAGTTCAAATTAATTTTTTCATTGATTAATCGATATATCACTGCTCTAATATAAGTTGGGAATTTATTACTCCAGCACAATCAGTTCAAATTAATTTTTACATGGATTAACTGATTGTGCTGGAGTACTAAATTCCTAACTTATTTTAAAGCACTCATACATCTCTTAATCTCTAAATAATTAAATACCTTGCTGAAGGGGAGGTTGTCGTAGTTTGATTTATTTGATCAACCCCTTTGTGTTTTCCGACCGCAAATTATGGATTCTCTTAATCCACGTAAATATTAATTTGAACTGATTGTGCTGGAGTAATAAATTCCTAACTTATTTTAAAGCATTCATACATCGATTAATACAGGTAAAAATCAATTTGAACTGATTGTGCTGGAGTAATAAATTCCTAACTTATATTACAGCATTCATACATCGATTAATACAGGTAAAAATCAATTTGAACTGATTGTGCTGGAGTAATAAATTCCTAACTTATTTTAAAGCATTGATGCATCGATTAATACAGGTAAAAATCAATTTGAACTGATTGTGCTGGAGTAATCAATTTCTAACCTATGTTCAAACATTATGTTACGATTGATTTTCAATTAATGTCGATGTATTTTGATTGGTGGATCGCAAGCTGCCTTTTATCTGGTAGGACTGGTATAATTCATTCATAGCATAAAAAACAATATCCCGTATCCGGCTGCACATTCATTAATTTACAAATTACAAACACTTAGTTGTCTTAGGGTACGTTCACATATCATTGGAAAAATGTTTAAAATAACGAATAACGATTTGGCGGAGGTGGGTGACTCCACATTACTGTGCGGGTGTAATTTCGGACTGCGCGGGGATTGAGAGCTTAAATATGGTTAAGTCCTTGGTAAATAGTGAGTAATTAATTAGTAATCAATTATTAGTGTGGTGTTAGCTACTTAATAGTTTTTTTTTTGGTTGTGCTAGCTTAACGGTTAAGCTGGCACAACCACTTTTTTTTTTTAAAATCAACAGTAATAAATTTGACTTTTGGGTAATTAATTAGTAATAAATGAGTACTAAATTATGTGGTACGTTTCAACTGATTGTGCTATAGGGGTTGTGCCAGCTTAACGGACCTGTGACATTTCGCCGGGTTAACCCGGTTTAATTTTCAAAAATGTTTGGACGTTTTTCCCACGAAAGTCGTTCATAAACATCGGTTTGGATATTTTTTGATTAAAATCCATCAAAAATATATATAATTCATTTATAGGTAACAATTCAATGCGTTTAGACAATTCTCCCACGAAATATGTGCACAAATAACGATTTTGGACAAATTTTGCTTCATAACTTTTGATCTGGGCAACGTATGAGAATTATTACATTCAATAGGGCCATAACCTATAATATAGCAAAAGTCCGAAGTTGATACGTGGTCTGGAGTGGGTGTCACGCAAGTTATTAATCTATTGTTAAGCCGGCGTTACATTTAATCCCGTTGTTAAGGAATATGATTGGCTATATGGTGGGCGTAACCATATCGCAATTAGCTGATACACATTTCTCCACCAATTATATTCTTTAACATTGGGATCATATGTAACACTCGATTAATTAATTTTGTGCAACCGGCCCTTAGAGAATTAATTATAGGCACATACCTAATTCTAAAATTTTGTCAATCAATTTTTTACCGATCCACACGAACCTCCGTAACCATCGTCTCTGTTGGTCTGTGGATATGAAAGTCAATAGCGCCCTTTCTTAACCCATAAAGAATCCGAATTTCGAAACACATAACTATAGCGTTTGGCAAAGCATTTTTTTCGAATTTCGAAACCAAAAACAGCGAATAATTTAACCATACAGGACAATTAGAAAAGTTTTTACCAAATACATACACTGGATAAGAACGATGTTAGATTAGCTATGTAGTAGGTGCAATATTTTTCAACAATTATGTGTAAGATTAACACCAGTTTTGTAAAACCAACCCTTAAATTTATGCTCGACTTCCTTCTTACGTGGTTCACGATTCACCCATTTTGTTTAACGTCACATAAACTATACAAAGAGTGATGCATTAATATTGCACAAAATTTTAATGTTGGAATCCTTGATTCAAAATATAAAAAGCTCCTATGAACGAAAACGCTTCGCCTTCGGTCAAGTTTTTTAAACTTTCTTAAAGAAATCATATTTGTCAAATTTCTAAAAAAAAATTTTAATTGGCACTGTAAGAAACCGTTGCGTAAAACTGTTACTGAGAAGTTGGTGGGAGACATTGAACTGTACGCTATAAGCAACTGGAAGGGAAACGGGCTATTTCAATGCATTGTAGGCGTTGAAGGCTGACAAAGGCAGATGCGGAATGGGTACTTCTGTCGCCTTTTGCTTATTGCGGTAGTAGAGCAGTCGAGAGAGATAACTGCTGCAATATATTTTTTTTATCTGTCACCTGCATTTTATGCTCCGTGTCATCGTTTGTATGACGTTGCGTGTAAAAGAAAAAGATAGAAATACCCAGTCGTTTGGCTTCAGTGTTACTTATGCGCGTTTCCTTTCCAGTTGCGTATAGCGTACATTTCAATGGTGGGAGATAACTAAAAATTAAAATTTTTGTACAGCATTTAATGAATCTCTGCTAATCTTGTTCAAACGTCCTGTATTTAGACACAAACATGCCTAAACTAAGATTCAAACCACAGAATAAAACATCACTTGTGCTTTATTCTGTGATTCAAACACAAACTACGGCTGTTTTGGTTCAAATCTTCTTCTTGATTGACTGTTCTAAATCTTAACGAGCGCTGCTTTTCAAAAAAGGTCTTATAAGAAATACAGGAGATATCACGTGCATGATTAAAGAACAAAATCGCGTCCATTTCTTTTAATTTATGTAATAGGTAAAAACGTGATAACAATAACTATGTAAAGTTTCATTTTTGAAATAAATATAAAAGAAACCTGATGCACAAAGTGAAATAATCACAAACGAATCCAAGATTACAAGATAGCAAGTGAGTAAATCCGAAACAATGACAGTAATCACAGACGAATTTGAACAAAAATGATCAAAAACAAATTTAACGTTCACATAGAATTATACCGATTGATTTCAATTGATATTTAGAATTATACCTTTGGAAAGAATAAAATAACATAAATCATTTACAGAACTCTTCTCATTAGAAATTTTAATAGAGTATTGACGTAACTGCTGACCTATAAACTTCAAGACAAAGTCGCTAATTGAGGTTCGTTTTTAGTAGGTGATAGAAAACAAAAATGGCATTGGATTTCAACATAATGGAGCGATCAATCACAAAAATTCGTCAGATTATTTTAGTAGGTATAAGATAGGACTTAATTTCATCTTTACTGTAAGCGAAATACAGCAACATGATGCTACTTTTGATCATACAAGGATAATAATAATTAATAATAACAAAATGATTAAAGTTTGGGGTTAACGTGACGAAAGTAATGCTTAGCGCCCCTGCAATAAATAGAAACTAACAAAACAGACTGAGAAAAAACAAAATAAATAATATTCAAGCACACTTTAATTATTCTTTGTTTAATTTGATCAATAAAGCAGTTAAAAATGATTTATTTCAAAAAAATAACAACATAATTGTCAATGGTTTTACCATGGCCACGGTTTTTGGCGATTTATCATATAAATGCTGATTAATTATTTTGGTTAATTGATAGCTAGTGATTATTTATCTTTATCTGTTTTAATGAAGATGTGACTATGTAATTACAAAACAGAAAACATTTATGTTTTACACAGTAGGAACATACTTGTATCACAGTAAGCTGGTGGCCTGATTCTGGGTAGATACAGCATACATGGTCGGTCGATTACCAACGATATGGTAATTGATTTTTAATCTAATATTTACCCGGTAATTACTATAATTTACTCGTAGTAAAAGTGTAGTTAATCATAAATACACATCGATTCTTTAGTTCCAAACGGTGGTAGGAGTAATTATATTGGTCTTGTAGATTAATAAAGTTAATAATTATTTGGGATTAGACCATAAAATTGTTAGATATGTTAAACATGTCACCACTCAAGCAACTTTTTTCAAAACTCGAAGACAAAACTGACAAAATGAAATCCAACGTTATCTATTGTGTTGCAATGTAATAATTGTTCTAACGTACCTATACATAGGTCTCACGACCAATTGGTTAAAATCTAGATTGAACAACCACAAGAGTGGCATAAAAACCAAGAAAAACATGCTATTAATTATAACCACTTTTTTGATTTTGAAAATACATCTATCTTAAACAGTTCTAACAAAAATTTTTCAAAAAAGAGGACAGTGTCTTACCCCATTAATATTGCAATTCTGCACCACTTCTAGAACTATGGTAACGCCCACGAAATCGAAATCCGATCACTTTTGAACCGCTTCACTCAAAATCAACATATAAACTAAACTAAAGGATTATTCAGTCCTTTGTGAAATTATATTCATTAGTCATGACAGGTATCTTTATCGCACCGTAAATTGTTATCAAATTTGTTCTAGATCACGTGAATTTAACATTACTCAATCTCGAAACGTTTGCTTCAATTCGTTATTGACTTTATTTGTTTAAAAGTGTTAAAATTTTTGCAAATGATTCGTATCCAACAGAACATAATACGAAACGTTTGTTGTTCGCTAGAAATAAACGTAATCCAGAAAAGAATCGTCGTCCAAATCCTTCACACTACCTATACGTCTCAGGAAAATGGAAAAGATGTTAATGACATGGCGCACTACTTAGAAAGCAGTTGTTCAGCTACTACTTGAACAATTTTCTCCAACTACAACTATTTACAATTTAGATAAACGATTTAAACTACTGGAAACGTACACGATCTATCAAGGAATGGGAGGCAGAACTGCTGTAAGTTATGAAACGTAATACCGATATTGCCCAGTCAGTTGTTCAGAGCCCCAATAAATCTGTTTGTAAGAAGATCGAAAAACGTAGTAAGACTCACTGGCCTCCAAGTGATCTAACACCATTAGACTTTGTAGAACGAGGAGTTTCTAGACATATAAAACAAATTTGATTAGAAATGCAAGGAAACGTTAAGAAAAATGTATCGAAGGACATGGGATGCATTTTGATTTACAAGTAATACAACAAATAAATTAATAGACAAATTAAAATGTTGTCCCCTTGGGCTCACTGCATTTTGTTACTATCCTGTATCCTTTGGTAAAGGTTATAAAAAATAGCCACTTTCATGCTAAAATGCCAGGTGCCAATAGTCCGCCAGTTCAATTACTGAAATTTTGTAACGGAATTGCCTACCATTGAAATCATTTTTGAGGTTTGCAATTTCGCTTTTAAACTATCATTTTGTAAAAAGTATAGACAAGAAATGTTAGTATGACAAACCCCTTGTGGCTTAAATTTGGAAGTAAAGTAGGTATTAAATATGGAAGTTATAAGATAGAGGTATTGGACCCCATTGAATGCAAAAAGTTTTTCTCCGAATATGAATACATATCATAATAGTTGCTTTTCGAGTTTCCGCGGGTGTTCTATGTAAAGTGGAAATTCTTTCGGGTATGATACCGCGTTGATATTGGAATTGCACATTTGTTTTTATTATTGCAATTAACTATAGTTCGGCCAATGGATCTTTACCGATCTATATGTTCACATACAACGACGTGCGTATCTGTCATTCGACCACTTTATTACTAAAAATAAACAAAGACAAACTGCAAATCTCAGTCAGTTTGTCCTTGTTTGTTTTTAGTAATGAAGTAGGCGAATGACAGATACGCACGTCGTTGTATGTGAACATACATCGGTAAAGATCCATTGGCCGAACTTTTATAGCGTTCGGCAAAGTAAGTTTGGAGAAAATTGATTCTCACTCCCGACTCCTCACGGTCGAGAGTTCAGAAATGATTGAACAATTCAGTTCGAATTACAAGAAGTAAAACGAGGCTTGATAATGACAAGTGAGATATTACCGAAACGTTGCCGTTTCAAGAAAAAATCAACATGGGCCAAACCCGAAAGAATTTCAACTTTACATATAATAATATAATACTATTGTTATACATAGTAATTCAATATCCTTTTTATAGCAATACCAACCCCGCTGTTACTGATCGAGAAATCACCTGTAAATGTGAGTTTATACTAATTAATATCAATATTGAAAGTGATATTCAACGAACTTCGTTCGTTACTGGAATCAATATTCCGTCCGTGCGTCCGTGCGTTGCAAGAGATGCGTATTGTCCACAACCGAGTTAAGATATGGATCTTATGTGAAATTTTATGCTGATTCAAGATCCGGTCCCAATTTTTCGATATCTCAAATACTTTTCGAAATATTCGACTTTAAAGTCGAAATTTCGAAATTATCAAATTTTGTCTTTTTGATAAGGCCAGATTTTTTTTATACTTTCGTTACTGCTGTATTCGAAGTTCGTTTTGTAATCCAGGGATTTCAACTAGTTACATATGACAGTTAGATAATTTCCACCGTTGCATGACAATAGATAAAAAGGTTGATTTGCAGATAAACGGTTTCGTTAAATTATTCACCTACTATACTACCACTGAATAACTTTTATTCGGTGCATTGTCCTATTTAACAATAAGTTAATTTTTTTTTTCATTTAAACCTTTATTGTAACCTATGTTATACGGCCTGGGCGTGGGCATACATCATATTTGCATAAGTTTGCATTATTAAATTTACATATTATTGAAATCTTTAAAATTATTAAAATTTGAGAGTGCATAGTTGAACATTCTGCCACTTTCTAGTGCTAAATATTTGAGTAAAAAAACTTTTAATGGTAAGTATTAAATAAAAATGTGATTGTTTTTTGTGCAGTTAAATAATAATAGTAAAATAAATTCTTTAATAACCGAAGTTATTCTTTTTATAAATAAAAGTGTAATTATGTGATCGGAAAATTTTTGCGTGCAAATAAAAATATTAATCAAGTAGGTAATGGCGGTTTTGAAAAATAATTTATAGGGTGCAAAATTTCAGAATGTGCTCCTCCTTAAAACACTTTCTCGAAGAAATTATGCTAAAGTTATGAGTTATGATCATAAATACTTATATACTTTACGGCTAGGTGTTCACCATCATGTGTCTAAAGAAAGATCTCTAAATTAATAAGTACAAGAGTTAGGGGAGGAAAATATGTAAGAACCACTTCCAAAATGGTCAAATTTTATATGATTGGCACCTCTACAGAAACGAAAATGTAAAGGGAATTTTTATTTTTCAGTTTCGTTAAAGCCCGTAAACTGATTGGGAAAACTAGCCCTTCGAAACAAAAAACGCACCATCGCACACAGTATTGCCAGAATGTCAGATCGTGTGAATGACTTATAGTCATATCTAATATCAAGTATTGTTTATTAATTTTAATTGGCAAAAAACTTGCCAACCCTGGTTGAGGTGAATGGTAGGTATTATATCAGGATTGATCAAATTTAGCAGAAATAAAAATTGCTAATTTGGATTGTTGGATCTTACCTTTTGGAAAAACTGTGTTGGAGGGGATACGCATCGCCCTCGACCACAAGCCTGGAACAACGCTGACCCCCACTATTTATTAGCCAATTCGACCACTGCCGAACTATGTAGTATAGAGTGAACGTTTTTCTTGAACTGATTCTCATCAAAAATGTAAAAAATCCCCGAAGGTATAAAATGAAACTGAGGTCCAACTAGCAAGATTGATAAGAATAAATTGCGCAGATATCGTTGCAGTGCTGTGAAAGATATAACACGTGGTAAAATTAAATTAAATATGTAAATTGGTAAAATTCACTTCATGGTTACATTAAAACTATAAAAATTTTGGTGGAATTACCTCCTGTTTTTATTATTACAATTACCTATGGAGTTCCACAATGTAAGTTCAAATTTAAGGGAAAGGTAAACAAAATGATAATAATTGGTGTCCGAATGTGAAATCAGGTAGGAGAAAAAAATCAATTATAGTGATCATAAGATCTCAATCTAAAAAAAATCTGGCAAGTACTGCCACGAAACTTCCCTCGTACCAAAAAACTTTATCTTATTAAAAAACTGAGTAATATCATCATTTTCGTCCTTGGCCCGAATGCAATCGATTGGCGAAAACCTCATTCCGATAATTTGAATAGTTTCTGAGTATAGAGTGTTGCAAGAAAATGTGTACGGACAGACTACAGACGGAAATTTTTTTGTCAGTTTTTGAATCTACGTATTGAGAAACGCAAAGATATGTAAAAATTTGCATAGGTCAATTTTTTTTTGGAACTACCTAATACAATACACTCGGGAAGTAAAAAACAGTGATTCTTGCAGTGTTTCTGTCAAAGGGGGTCACACCTTGAACGTCCCTGGATGATACGGCAAAGATTTTAAGGATATCTAGGTCGCGTGTGTCCACACCTAGAGAGTCAATTCAATTTAGAACTAATTCTCAAAACTGTGCAATGAGATGAGAAAGGAAGAGAGTGCGAATATTTTAAAGGTGCAGCACCCAATTTATACTTTTGTAAACAAATTCAACCTTGGTATAATTACTAATAAAATGTAATATTGTACAATTTTCAACACAGTAGTAAACAACACACACCTCGTATTTAACTTAATTTAAAATGCGATACTTAATTTTATGTAATAAAAGAATGTTGGCAGAAGGTCAGGTTCATAAAAAAAAAGGAGTAAAAAAATTGAGTTCTTTACCAACCCATTCACACTACTTTCCATACGATCGCGATGAGAAAAAAAACTAAACAATAGTAAAAAGTGGATCTCATTTAGAAGCCTTTTAGGTCTATTACCACTTGTAAAGAAGAGGTCGAGGTTAAGTATTCGAAGACAATGTATACTAAAAATATCGTATTATTACTGATGTAACCTACATTACATACCTAGTGATCTATTCTATAAAAACCCCTTATACTTATAGTATCTTATACTGTTAGCAAAGAATTTAACAATCTTTCCATTTCCGTCGGTTTGACAATTCATTAAACATATAGTTTGGCTTTTACAAGGTACAAGTATAAAAGATTAATTCCGCTGTTCATTAGATAACATCTTGAAGGTAACTCGATTAATTAGCATTTTATTTTGAAAAGGTATATGTCATTAGGCAGCTTACGTACCATAATTACAATTTGGCGCCTTTATTAATCATTTCATTGCCATTTAACATATAAATTGCTGTCAATTTGTCTTGTAACAAAAATATAAAATTCTATGCAATTTGTGAAGTTTATTAAGCACCTCGCTCTTACGACATTTTTTCTTTTCAAAATGATCGACTGGTACAATAATTAATGATCTTCCTTTATTTTGCATAATGTATAGATCCCGTAAATTCAATGGAGACAAATTGTAGTAAAAAATTAGGCATCAATATAAAGATAAACTGCGTGAAGACCATAAAAGATGCGGAATAAGAAATTATAATATTAATATAGATACTCCAAATTAGTCTCGTTCCGTTACCTTTTCATTTTTAATTTTAATCTTAACTTTTCGATAAATCTTTTCTATTTCATCTCAAAACTAAATGAGGAGTTAAGATATAAATGAATCACTACACCTCATAGGAAAATTGGTAGAAAATGACAAGGTCGTCGCTTTTAGACCTACATTGTTTCGAAAAGATGTTACAATATAAAAACTAGGTTAGATGCGTTCTCTTTCTCAAGTCCAACATAATAAACATATTGATTAAGAAAAGCATCAATCGCCGATCATTCTAATTATTACATTTACCTAACACTAATTTAGATATTTTCAACATTCCTTTTAGTTTCTTTACTATTTTACAGTTATCGTCCTGTTTTACTGTTATTCTGTTAAGCCTCATCATTTGATTATTGAAAGTATATTTCTATGAACATTTTATATCCAAATACAACTGAAAATAGTGCTGCGCTAAAACCGTCCTTTTGATAATAATAATAATAAATGTGACATGAGGGTGCTTGTTTCATCTTAATGAACGCTTCACGCCCAAAGCTTTTTGAAATTTTGTATAAGGTTTTTTGGCAGAATCGAAGCGCCGATAAGCGCCAAATAAAAGTACAAGCCGTTGGAACGGACACGATACACTTTTTTCCCAGTGTTCACAATGAACAGTATTTTACGTAGAATTTGTGGTGTTTTGCACCCTAACAATTGCGAATTCGTGTAATTTTTTTTAACTGTTTTATTTCCATCTCTTGATGACAAAGGATTCTCGCGGATTCATAATTTTTTTCTTAATACCGTAACATTCCAACGAGTCAAAAAATTACAAAAACTTAATTGAAAAGACACGTAAAGTAAGAACGATAACCAAATGCAGAATAAAAATGGCAAGCCGCAACCACAAAAAGTAAAGAATGACTTATAATAGCCGGCGCCTACTTTCTGAACGCAATTGGTAAAAAAAGGGGAAATAATCAATTCATCTTTTTTAATAAAGTATCAATTTCACGCCATATTGTATTACATTAATTTATAGACACAAAAATATTTTTTCAACATTTGATAAATAGACTTTTTATTTAACAACATAATAAATCCTTAAACCAAAATTTATTTAGTGGCTAATTTTAAAACATGCCATAAATAACACTTTTTCCCCTTAATTCTCCCACTTTCCCTTCCCTTCTTGTTTGCATTTTATGGTTGAACGCGAACGTGTAAATTCAATATCAATAAACTTAGTTATTTAATACAATATCACTTTATTCGAATGCCAAGCATTACAGTTGTTAGGTAGGTCTTAAAAGGAGTGTCGAATATAGTACGTAACAATCTCCATATAATTTTTATTGGGAGTTACCAAGCGTGTAAAAGTTTGCCCCCCCCCTCCAGGATTGTTATCAATGACCCACTGAACAATATTAGAGGGGGGGGGGGGGAAGTTGAACGGCCGCTATCTTGTCCGCCATCTTGAAAATACCCGCGAACCTATTTTTGGCTATATCTTAGCAACCGTATGTCCAAATCGAACGTACGTAGACTCTAATTGCACAGTTTTGTATTCCTAAGATAAATTGTTATATAACCGAAATTGATAATCCTAGCGGATTTAATGTTTTTGGGCTTAAAAGCTTAAATTATGGAATATGTAAAAAAAACCCTAAAAAACATATCACTTTTGATTTTATTATTATTAATCTTTTAGATCTCGCTTTTATGAATAAAATGCAAAAACAATCAACGAAATCCGAGCACTGGTTACCAAAATATACAAGATTTAGGAATAGGTTCCGCACCTTTGCTCAGCACACAATAATTGGGAGTTACAGGTCAAATTGAAAATTTCATAAGTTTGTTCTCTACAAAATGTGCGAATTAATACTAAATACATACATCAATTTTTGAAGGCTTATGCCCCATTCGCGATTCACTCGCCCTCATAAGAATAATGATCGCCATGACATGAATCTGATCCGAAAAACCGTACCGGTGAATAAATCGAAAATAACCGAATTAATACAAATTTTATAAATGAATCATTTTTTATATATTTTTAAAAAGTTTTATGCGTTTCGCACCTTGTCGTTTTTTTAATTAATTAATTTAATTTAGGCTTTTAGGGAGAAGAGGTGACCATCAAATGACAAGTATTATTATACGGAACACTTTACGCAGACATTTGCAAAGAGCAATGCAATTTAATGATTTTTTTCTTGAATTGCATCAGTTTTCACAATTCTGCTTGCATTTAAGAATCTCAATGCAAGCGGGGCTGACTTCCGGAATTGTTATCCACACGGGAAGGAATCTGTGATCGAGTTTCTTCCACCCATGTTGAATTGGATTTGGGGCTTGAAGCTCAGCCTTATGTGCCCTGCTCCAAATGGTAGCTTGGTAAGCTGCTCTCTTGCAGTGTAATAGGAGAACGTCTTGTGTCGGGTGCATCATTTGTAAACTTTTGTTTCGGTGACAGAATATTAACTTTCGTTGTTGATTAATGGATTCTGCACCGCCTCCATAAACTTGAATAAAGAAAGGCTTCAAAGCTTTGAACTTTGTAGACTCCAAATTTCACCACTGCGAATGGATTTTCCATCATTTGGACGATGACCTGAATTACAGTGTCTGGGTTCCTTTTCCAGGCACTGAATTCCGTCCTTTTAGACTTTAATGGCCAATTGCACCGTAAAAATTAAAGTTAAGCAGAACTTAAATGCCATGATTGCTATGGCATTTAAGCTGTACTTAAGTAAGCATGAATTAATTCGTACGGTGCAACTGGCCATTAGAGCGTCCTCTCAGTGAGGAAGTGGAGTCACAACACGTAAGTGTGACAAACAATGGACGTGCAAACTACACTGCTCTTTGCAAATGCCCTTGTGTAAATTAATCCGTATAATAATTGTCATTTGATGTTCACCTCTTCTTCCTAAAAGCCTAAATTAAATCAATTAATTAAATAAACGAGAAGGTGCGGCACAAAAAAAATTATTAATTTATAAAATTTGTATTAATTCGGGTATTTTCGATTTATTCACCGGTACGGTTTTTCGGATCTGATTCATGTCATGGCGATCATTACTCTTATGGGGGCGAGGGAATCGCGAATGGGGCATAAACCTTCAAAAATTGATTACACTTAATTAATGCATGTATTTAGTAGTAATTCGCATATTTTGTAGAGACCAAACTTATGAAATTTTTAATTTGACCTGTAACTACCAATGATTGTGCTCAGCAAAGGTGCGCTACCTATTCCTAATTCTTGTATATTTTGGTAACCAGTGCTCGGATTTCGTTGATTGTTTTTGCATTTTATTCATAAAAGCGAGATCTAAAAGATTAATAATAATAAAATCAAAAGTGATATGTTTTTTAGCGTTTTTTTTACATATTCCACAATTTAAGCTTTGAAGCCCAAAAACATTAAATCCGCTAGGATTATCAATTTCGGTTATATAACACTTTATCTTAGGAATACAAAACTGTGCAATTAGAGTCTACGTACGTTCGATTTGGACATACGGTTGCTAAGATATAGCCAAAAATAGGTTCGCGGGTATTTTCAAGATGGCGGACAATATGGCGACCGTTCAACTTTCCCCCCCCTCTAATATTGTTCAATGGGTCATTGATAACAATCCTGGAGGGGGGGCCAAACTTTTACACGCTTGGTAACTCCCAACATTACATTGTTACGTACTAATAACGTAAAGGTGAACACGAATTTATTTTCTTTACTGAAAAATCTATTAGTTACAGGCTGGCGAAGGCGCCGTGTCAATTAAGATTTTTAACTGTTATTTCGACACACTAGACTATTTCTTTTATGATCATATCTTCATAAAAACAGAAATTTTACGAAAATCTTTATTACACTGTAAAAGATTTTATATTGCCTCAGAATATGAATAGCTGAATACTATGAAACACTTAAAGCAAACATAACAGTAATTCAAGATAATTTCCTACTTTTTATTTTCTGAATAAACGATAGCTACTGGATTATTCCCCTAGTTTTACAAGGATCGTTACTTATTTGATCGTATCGCAATTAAAAAGGTAATGATCGACGTGTATTACAATGAATGTCAAATTTCGATCACACTCTAAACCAAAAAATTACAACCAGAAAGTTAGAAAAGCCACCAAAAGGTTGTCAAGTCTTGCAAAATTACTACAAATATGCAAAAGATAGTAATCTTTCAGACACAAATTGGAACATCCTTAATAAACACGAAATGAGTGCAATTAAACAAAGATGTTTAAACAAAAGAAAATTTTCAAATTTAAGTAAATTTTAAAAAGGTCTTCACCACTATAACTACATATCTATATGTACATTAGTTGGATGTGGTAACACCAATAAAATTGAGAATTTGAGAACCTACGTATTATGTTATGTTTGTGTATATATTTATTTACATGAAGTTACGTTGACATAAGTCAGCAATTAAAATATTATCTTGTTTGAAGAGGAAAATGTAATTTTAGAAATATTCTTACTTTTGCACATATTTTTTTATCACTCTTAATTCATCCATTATAGACACATAGTGGAAGCATAATTATAAGTAGGTACGCAATTATGTCATGTAATGAATAGGGTTTCAATTGAAACATGTCGGGGTTCGGTTCCTTACAACAATCTCATGATGTAAGACATAATGCAGCAGGTTCCGTCTCACAAAGGGGTTATTTGGAAGTAAAAAAAATACACACAGCCTCCCCTTAGCCAATCTTTAATGAATGATGATGATGACGAGTTATGTTTATAAAGATATTTAAGCTACTATCCATGCAAAATAGCAGGAATAAAATTTTGAACGTTGGTTAACACTACCATTGTGGCGTTACTTTCAATCACAGTAGCAATTAATAGATTTGGTAAAGGTATAGCGACATGTCCTTACTGACTTTATTCCTACTAACTATTTTGTTTTATTTTTCCCCTAAAGCCTACCCATAAGTGTTTCGATTTCTTCCATAAATATATCTTTGGCTATTTCCCCTTTTCATAATAGATATGATTTCGTTGCGCATCATCGTCGCTCAAATTATGTCTATTCCTGTTCGCAATTCATTGCCATTAACTGCTCATAAAATAGAAACTCGAGTAGGCAGGCCACTTGTCTAAAACGTACACCAAAGAGCAAACTCCGTGAAGTATGTTCTAAACATTCTAATAAATGGTGGTGTTGTAGGAAGCAACAATAACACATTATTGGAACTCACACTGGAATTGAAATGTTATTAGCTTAAGATAATGTAATAGTTGTGGTTTGTGTTGGGCCACTGAATAGTGTTTGTCTATGGCGAATTTTGGGTTGTTTTATGTGTATTTGAGATTGTTCTACGATACAGACGATATCAAGTTAGTCCACTGACGTACCACAATTATTAATTTCAATTAATTGTGCGTTGTGTTTCACATATAATTTTCCTAAACCTGCCCATAAAAAATTACGTTATGGTAATTGGTTAATGGCCTTTGGCAATAACGAAAGGCTAGGATGCAATAAAAATTATTTACGGACCGTCAAATTTAATTAGTTAATCGTAATTTTTAACGAATTTGTAAACGTATTTAGATACTTAATGTCCACGGTAAAAAAGCATTGGAAGAAGGTAATGTTTGGTAAATTATATTATTCAACAATAAATTGGGAAGGAAAATAATCTTTATTTACAGAAACGGAAAAATATAAGCACATACTGTCAATGTTTAAGCACCACAACTCTATTGGCATGTAATGGTTTTGTACGTAAGAGGTACCTATACTGAGTAGTTGGTCCGGTCTTTTAGGAAACCAACCGGTTGAGCATTTGACTAAAAACAAGAGAGCGCTAATTTTTTCCAGAACCAAATATATTTTTGGAATTTCAGACAGGACATTTTTCAAACAACAGTTTTTCCAAACTTGGGCAGGTCGAGGGAAACCCAGGTTTCTTTGGATTATATGGAGACTTAAGTGCATGTAGATCGTTAAATGTTCATAACGGTTGATTATTAAGGAGGGGTTCAATTGTCCTAAACTCCTAAGTAATAAAAATTTCATAATCGCGCTCCCTTATAAAAGCCATGTTAAAATTGGACTTTGGCATGCATTTCTGGACAACTCAGTCCGATCATAGTTTTGCTCCGATCATGGAGTTTTATGTCTCGAAATGACCCTAAGAACATGCCACGGCTCATATGCCTAGTTTTAGCAAAAAGTATAATGTTTCAAGCTGTCTAGGATGTGTCAAAGTAAGACAGATACTGTTTTCTTGCGATATTTTGCGATTATTTCAAAGTTACAATAGAACTAGCATACCCCAATGCGATATCGATAGGCATAACTGCCGTGAGGGTTCATTGGGGTCATTTTCAGATATAAAAGTCAACAATCCGACCAATACAGCGGTAACAGCGAGTTTTCCAAAAAATGAAGTCCGAGTATTTTTCAATGGCGAGTGAACTTTTGGCATACTAGCAGGAAAAATTGTCATTTCATCACAACTCTTTACCTCAGGCTAAATTTCCTCGTAAATTGCTCTCATTATTCGAAAATTTCGGAATTCATCAAACAAATTTGTAGAGATTTCTTCAGTGGAATGGGTCAACGTAAACCAAGACCGGTGCGTGCAGGTGAAAGAAAGGTGGCTAAGAAGAACACCAAACTGGGCAGACGTAAGGTCGTAAGAGAGCTTTGGAGGCCTTCAACGCGATAGAAATCTGGGTTAATATTGGATCGAAAAAAGTTCTTGAACCCCCCCCTTAATCACAACTCTAAGAATTCGCTATGAGCATTGAGTTGGATTTGGAAATATTATATTCATTGTGCATAGTTTTTGATGTAGTGTACGTTAATTATTTGTAGCGTGATAAGAGTGTAACGTCCATAATATTAATTTGAAAGAAAAATATGTCAAATAAAATCTATTTCAATACTACCAAGCTATAACTAAAAATAAGTTACACTTGTGGGTATATTGAATCCCCTAACCTATAAATCTATAAAAGGTCAGTTAATTTTTGAATTCAATTTTAAAAAATAATGTAAGTTAGACATGGCAATAACCTATTTAAACTGAATCGTTTTGAAAATATTAGAAGTTGTTTGACTTATTTAACGATTTCACATCTATATGAAAACTATAACAGTAACTTACTCCATTTTTTACAACGTCGAATGTATAACTTTCAAAAACATTAATTTTAATTCTACCTTTTACAATTTTGAATTATTTTCTTTTTACGTATAGGTAGTATTCTCTATATCTAAATTTGTTAATTCTCCCAGGTGGGGAGCGTGTCCAATATGCCCACCGTAATTTTCCATTCATTCAAATTTGAATGTAATATATTCATATAATAATATTTTCATGTTTATTAGCTAGCCCAGTGATCTAAAGGTAAGCGTCGAACCTGAAAAAGGTAGCCGGATAAAAATCGGGAAACTCCTATTCAGATAGGAAATAAAACCGTAGGTACCGTGGTGTCGATTTTAAAGATCGGCATGCTGTAGGTGGAATAATTTGAGTACGAATAGTGTTAATGAATAATAACAAAGGCAGTTGGTAGAGAGAGAGGAATAAATTTAGTAATTAAACATTTACATATAATCAAAGGAACGAAAATTCGCTTAATGGTCGATAAATATATAGTTTCTTTCACTCTCTTCAAAAAAATGAAATGGAGCGACACTAAGTTCATCACGTTTCAAATATGTAACGCAAAATTAGTATTTAAAGAATACAAAATTAAACGAGGTATTTTTCGAAATTGATAATATTTTGTTGTGGAATATACTCATTGTATATTTAATAATTCGTTAGATTGTTAAAAACATAAATGGTGATGGTAACGCTATTGATTTTCATCCCTAAAGGGAGAGAAAACATTTTCAAAGGCAGTTTAAGAAAAAAGCACATACATCTCAATGTAACAAGCATTGGCGACGTATCGAGTTTGTTGAATAGCACCGCTGGATCAAGCTCGACAATGGGTTAATGACCACGATACTATCTTCATTAACATCCTGTAATGATAATAAAAATTATTCCCCCTGGTATGCTTGCATGACACTACATCTTGTTTGAAAAAGCATACTTTGCCACGTGCCCTGCAAATTTCACATGCACGATTTATCTGACGTGTATAATATATTTTTCGCATCCGGCGTTTTATAGGCCGTTGAATGTCAACTGTTGTAATTAAAATTATAATATCTAAATAGTCATTTACATATACTAAGCGTTCTAAAAATTATGTCATTTTCACGCAACCTTTTGAACGGGCCACGTTTTGCATTTCATTATGATACATATTTTAAGCAGTTGGCGCTACATTCCGTTTAAATTATTATTAGTAATTAGAGTGAATGTGAGAAAGTCGTTTATGCATAACTAAATAATTACAGTTAATTATTATAAAATTAATCGGATTATGAACACTATAAATGTAGTTCAGTCGATTTAATTTTGAAAAGTATAGATTTCTCATGAATCCATGAAACTGGTCAGTTAAGTCAAAATCCGCCATTAACTAAATGAGACGGTCGGATTAAGCACATTGAAGCATGAAGCATTGGTGGAAAACTCCAAATAAGTACTTTGGGGGACCAAATTAACGAAAAATGTAAGGGCATGTCCATTCTCAGTTGATTGGTGAACCATTCTACTATATTTGATATACCACCTATGAATTCCAAGTATTTAATCTTTCTTTTTCATTATCTTACCTCCTTCATCAGCATTCAACGAGATTTATTTAAATGTCTTGGTCACGTAAAGTGTTAGATATATTATGTAACAAGATAACATTCATAGACACGATTGCATCGACGTGTTTCGAAATTAAATCAGTCCTCAAGAATTTCTTTTGTGTTGACAAAGACATTTAATAAAGAAAACACCCCACCGTTAATCGAATACTCCTACAACGATAGGAATTTTTCAAACATTGTCGTAATAAAGAATTGAGGAGCGAAAAGTCTTCAAATCCATCCTGCATACATTAGTTCGTTGCTTTATGAATTGCCGTTACGAAATGGAATATTAAATGGTCCATTAAAATTTGTTTTGTGGCCAAGAGAGGTTTGTGGTTAGATAAATTAATCTACATTGACATAAATAATGACAAAAAAGGAATTGTTCATAGATAAGAGCCGTTATAATTTATAGCCGCAGTTTTGGAATGAATTTCACATTTCATATTTATTGTTGGTCTCTTGAAATGTATTTTATCACCCACTTATGTAACCTATATATTACTTTTGTTATATTTATTATGCAGTTTTATTCTAGAATAAAAACTATTTTTAGGCTCGTTTACTTAATAGATCGAGAATTTCTTAGCGAAATCGCTTACTTTCCTAATATCAATAAATACCTAATATTGTACAACTTTTTTTTTTCAATTTTAAAAGGAAAAGTGGGTAAATTTTATTAAAGGTGCAAGAGAAGTATTGGAGATGGACGCTGGGTTTGGGCAGGGAGACACCGGGGTACATTGTGGGGGAAGAGGCAAAAGTGGAAAAATTGAGAGTGCAGGCGGGAAGGAGGGCAGTGAAGTACGAGGAGGAGGTCAGGAAGAAGGCAGAAATAATAATGGTGAATGAATGTATGAAGGAGATGAGGGGGAGGCGGATAAAGTATGGGCAAGAGGACAGGAGACTATATTACGAGAGGGTGGGGTATGCGAAGGAGGAGGTAGAAAGAAGGAGGGAGGAAGGAAGAGAGATGGTAGAGAAGGTGGCCATGAGGGATAAGGATGTGCAAGGTCAGGAAAGGAGAGAGAAGATAGCCGGAAGGCGGTATAATGAGGGATATGGAGAGATCATGGCAGAGGGCAAGGCCAAGTACCTGACAGGGGAGATGGGTCTGAAGGAAAAAAGAATTGTAGCGAGGTTTAGGTGTGGAAACGAGGAGAGGGAGAATAGATATTGGCGGGAGGAGGAGGAGAGAGTTTGCAGAATGTGTAGGGAGGGGAGGGAGAAAATGGCACATATGTTAAGGGAATGCGAGGAGATGAGAGAAGGGCAAGAAAGGTGATACTAGGAGCGAAGGGGGATGGGTTGGGATGGATGAAGGAAGTGCTAGAAAGGAGGGAAAAGGTGGATAGTAGGGGGAAGGACAGGCGGGAGTAGTTTTACGATGGGGAATAGAATCTTGTATTTATTTGATTATTTATGTAAAAAAAATACAATAAACCTATTTTGATTTGGGTAAATTTTATAAGGTAGTTAGAAACTTACCCCAAAGTCGGAAATGAAGCAAAAGTTGTATGAATTGCTTACCTGAAACAAAAATTACAGTTAAATTCAAAACTTAATGTTACCTTAATTCAAATTACAACTTGGGCTAATAATAATAATAATAATAATTAATTACTGTGGATTCAGGTAGGTAAGTGGGTATAAATTTATTAAATCGCTTATTAGTTATTTAAGCGCATTTATTGCAAGGAAGTTACACACATTCCACAAGAAAACTAAGTGAACTTGTATCACGTCGATATGAACACTTTTAATGGGTATTACCATTGAATAAATAAGAGAAAGAAGTTCAACCATATGGAAAAAAGTGTAATCGCGCAATGCCGGTTGCATACGCATTTTATTGTAATTTTTACAAGTTTTCCAAGTAATCCTTGCGTGAGTGTTTAAAACTAGACTTGGTAAAATGTGTAGTTTCCTTTCTACCCGATCTTAAACTCAACAACGTTGTCGATTTTACTTGATAATATTAGAGCACATTTTATTTATAGAATAATACTGCTAATGAAACAAAAATAAGGTATCTATTTCACTGTGTCACCAGTACATGCTTATGCATGTGTTCACGTGTGTAAGATTTAATGATCTCATAACAGAAATTCAATCGTAGAATAATTTTAATCTCTTCATACGTTAATGATTGTTAAAAACTAAATTACATATTAATTTCGGAGATGGCTAAAAATAAAACACCAAAGTTGAAGAGAAAGTTTATGTCTTTGGAAGACAAAATAAGAATTTTTGGTCGAATTACGAAAAAAATATTTTGATTTTAAGCAATTTTAGAAACGTAACTCCGCTTTTTACTTCCCGAGTAGGTACAAAGTAAAATTACGTAATGTTCCAAAAAAAAATGGACCTATGCAAATTTTTACATAGGTATCTGCGTTTGTGACTACGCAGATTCAAAACATTAAAAAAACGCTCTATACTCAAAACTATTAAAGTTATCGAAATGCTGTTTTGGCCAATCAAAAGTTGCAATCTTTGTACGTCTGGGAAGTGAGAACGCAGAATACTTATCAAACATAATATATCATTTTTATGGATTAGCGTATTAGGGCGCCAGCCCAGCGTCATTTTAGGTAGTGATAAAAGTGCGCCTGCAAATCACTGTTTTAAAGTGATTTGAGCGCGTATAATTCTTTTACGAATCGAAAGGACAAATGAAAAACGTTGCTTTAAAACAGTGATTTTTTATGCACAATTTGAACATGTTATCCCCAGGTTCAGCGAACTTGCGACCATTTTTATGCTCTTATATTTTGCATCATCTGCAACGTAGTGGATATGATTTGCAGACGCGCTTTTATCGCTACCTAAAATGACGCTGGGCTGCCGCCCTAAGGGATATAATTCTTGAAAAGGTAAAAGGCCTCTATTTTGTTTATCGGGTATGGGTAACGTGACCCTATGACCCGTTTTGAACCGGGCCGTCCCTTTTTTCGGTACTCCGTCCCGATGTACCCGAAAAAAACCCCGGGACGCAGAATTGTCTCGTTTTGACAAACAGCGCGAAAATTAGCGGACAGGGTGCTAATATTTTTGCCTGAATCTACTAAATAATTCAAAAAAATACCGGAAATCTATATATTATACCCCATAATATAATTTTCTATGTAATAAATAATACATTAATACCGGGTGATTCTCTAATACTGATGAGAGTTTGAATTTCGCGCGTAGTGTTTTTTACGGTGTTGGATTGGCGAGTTGAACTGCTGCTGTCGAGAGCAGTTTATGAAAGGGCACCCCGAGATTAATATTCCTTATCGAGTGTTTGCTAACCATAAGAAACGAATTGTTAATCGATTTGAAAATTGTTTAATTAGCAAAGGATTGTGATTCCCAGTTTTCCAGATGTAACTCTGTTATATTTTTCTGTTCAACGTTTCGGAAACCGCCTCCATACCACAGAATAAAACACTAGTGAGACAGAAGCGACAGTCTCCGTCGGCACCTTTGAAGTTATGTTGCCATCACAAGGCGGTCTCCTCGACGCAACCACGCCCATTGTAGTGTAACCTTCTTTGTCTGTTTTGTCATTAGTAAGGCTAGTAAAAAGAGGACTCATTTGTAGTTTTTCTCATTTATTTTCTAAATTTGAAATCGTATCAAAAAATGTCATAAACGAAAAATATTTGCCATACATTTTCGCATATGATAAGCGGTTCACCGTAAAACTAATTCCGATAGAATTCTCGCAATAAGAGTTCAACGCACCGGGCACCGCTAGGTACATACGCTGAAATGTATAATGTATCAATTCGCTCGCTCTATTCTACACCACAGAAGGCGGAGCTGTTAGTTCGCGCGATAAGAAAATGTGTAACACGTATTTAGCAGAGTGTCGCTTCTGTTTCACTAGTGTTTTATTCTGTGTCCATACATTGGACGAACTACAAGCAGCAATTACTGCGGAAACTTGAACGAATTATATATATTTAATATATAATATATATAATTTAAATAGGGATAATGGGGCAATTCATACGTCATTTGAAAGTTCTTTCTTTTCTGAATTAAGTGCACTAGTTCTTTTTAGTTCTTTTTATTTTTAACAAAAAAATTGAAGTTGTAAACATGGAAAATGAGGAAAGAGTTTGAGGCATTTAAAATCGAAAAAAGTGGGTAGAAGTCAATATTGTTTTTCTTTAGAGAAGCCAGGTACTTTTACTGCCATTTGACAACATTATTTCACTCTTTACGTCCAGATTTTGATTAAATCGTTCCCGTACATTTTGCAAATGCAAACCGATGTCCTGGTCCGGGAGCCGGCAACCTTTTTTGCAATCAATTATACTTTTTATACTTCGTGATGAGCGGCTTTATTTTAACGAGACGCCAAACTTTTTCCTTTGCGAAAATTTTCGCAAATGGGTCCTACGGAGTGCGCAGGGGTAAAACACGTTGATGTGGTAATTACAAAAAATTGATTAATAACAGTTAATTTTTTAGCTAACTGTTAAGTTTTTTTGTAAGTACATAATTCAAAATGACATTTGTCCTACAACAAAAATGAGTCCATCAAGAGTGTCCCCATCTGAAGACATGTAGGTATTACTACATTAACAAAAATAATGAATATCAAGCTGATTTTTTTTCTGTAGCTTTTAGTAAATATTTGCATAATTAAATGCCCACTTTGTCCCACAAATTAATTGGGCCGTTTTCCCATGAGATTCATCCATTTCTTGTCATTTCCAAATCAACGTGTTTTACCCCTGTGCACCCCGTAGGACCCCTTTGCGAACATTTTCGCAGAGGAAAAAGTTTACCCTCTCGTTAAAGTAAAGCCGCTCACGAAGATAAAAAGTATATTAATTGATTGCAAAAAAGGTTGCCGGCTGCTGGACCGGACTATCCCGTTTTGAGTCAAAAAATAAATGGTCAAGTTACGCATGGGATAGATTCTAAAATATTGGTATGTTTTCGGGTTTAGGATAGGAATGTACATACATATAATATACAATACCTACTTTTACCGACATAATCTGAAATCTGTAAAACTCAAGTATTTTGAATGGTAACGAATCTAATTCAATTAATTCTTGTTTATTATAAATTAATCTGAGGTGGTTCACAATTTTATTATTTCTATGTGAAATGATTTCTAAGTTTTGGATTCCTGAGGCTATAGTGTAATGGGTCTTTCTTGATTTATTCACAACTTTACCTTGAACAAGTATCAAAAGGCGCCAATTCTCATAGAATTCTACTTTCAACCAACTTCAAATCTGTACCTAATTATAGCATGTATTATACACAATATATATGTCTATAACTACCCCTCCCCCTCAGACACAAGCACACCGGATTCTGCACAAATGAGCCATTGTTTTTCTTTCCACCCTTAAGGGAGATGGAAGCGGAGAGGGTGACGGACAATTTGTAAATCACGCCAAAATGTTGGAGGAAAAAAAGTAATAAAAGATCGTTTTTCTCCCCCTTCCACCCACAAAAAAGGGGTTGCAGTTGGGGGTGAATTTGAGAATTGTTTTTTATAGATAATCCATCAAAAGTGCAATAAAAATAGGTGTTCCACTTTAAGTTTTCAAACTTCACCCCCGCTCCACCCCACAGGGAGGTGAGGGTGATGTTTACGTATCATATGACTCAATAGGTTTCAAAAATAAAGGAAACGTGTTTTTTCCTTTTTATAATTGGATGTGTCGTTGTTCTCAAGATATTCAAGGGCGTATATTTTGACTTTAATGGCTTCCCGACGGCGAACGGGTGATCCGATCAAAAAATTTAGCAAAGATTTGGAATCAATAAACAATTTGCTATAAGATGACACCACTTCCAACTTTCTAAACCTGTAACATCGACCAACGCACAGACACAGACATCCGGACGAATTTTTGAAATTGGTTGAAAACAGTGTTTCTAGAATTTAGATTCATCTCTAATCCTTTTCCTTAAAATTGATTAAAGATAAAGATTGTTTAAATCTTTTATCAATCTTGTTATTTAAATTTAGGTCTCAATACTAATTTCCGCGTAACTTACGTCTTAAATATAATTTTGCAGGAATTTCACATGTTTGTGAATGTTTTGTATTTCGATTAAAAATTGATATACTTTACACCTAACCATATCTACTACATATTTTCATTCTACATTTTTTTATAGTTTTTAAACGACATTCGTCTGTTTTCAAATACTCCACTCGCGGTAATTCGAGAATTTCATGTCAGATAAGTTTAACAAATTTGTATTATCATTTTCATAAAATTGAAATTTTATATTTTACAAGTCCGGAGAATTTTATAAACCCGGAATCTCCGAGTGAAAATAACCATGTTGACAAAAACCAAAAGTGATCGACATACAAAGAACGATAACTAATTCATAATTATACCTGTGATTATACAAATTGCAATGGTAGGAAAAATTTTAAGTAAGATAATCTCCTTCCAATCTTAACAATGAACTGTATCGTTGAGTGAAAAATCTCAACGACTGTAAACTATACGTAGTATACAGTTCATTGAATCTTAATGACCATTTAAATACACCTCCTACAAATTTGGCAACATGGTTTGTAGTCATTTAAAGAAATCTGCTTGATTGTGAGGTAATAATACCTTCCGGTCCACCCAATAGATGGCCAAGATCGTCCCGGGCTACTTATAACGATTACACTTGTTAACATTAGCGTTGATCTTCTTTCTCTTATTTATTCAATGGTATTACGATGAAAATGTGGGGGGACTCCGTCCATCTAAATCCATATCTTTATTAGGAAAAGCCCAGTTTATCAAACAATCTAAAAATGTTCCTAAAAAAATAAGGACCATTTAAATATAGCGCAATAATCGCAAATTCTATATGTTTCAGTTGCGTAGTGGCTTTTTCATACTGAACACTACTACTATACCCTCCTTAGATTGAACTACAGTCTTTCGAAAACAGCTTTGAAGAACTTCTGGTAGGAAATGTTTGAACGTAAACTCATGATGCCAGTAAACAGTTTTGTATACATTCACCAAGTATAAAATTCTTATCGATTCATTCCTTCTTTGTATAAACAATCATTTTGATAATTCTAGAAAAGGAAACTACCGAAGTCATTAAATAACGATTTTAAAAGAAACACAGGTAAATACCTGTGTGTCAATATACATTATACACTATAATTATGTATAGTCCAGTAAAATTGTCATTTTGCCTTACAAATGAAATAAAAAGCTATGTTTTTTTTCTGGGGTGTGGAGGTGGTTTTAAAAGCGTAAATCCAATTTTGCGAATTGATTAAGGTTGCGATAATTTCTCTGCCCTTAAAAAACCAAAATATTTTTTTTTTGCAATAACTCGGATTCTTTTCATCGGATTTTAAGTTTTCACGGCTCATTTTGTACGTCTTTTCAAGCCCTACAACTTTATCTTGAGCGACCATAACCTCAAATTAACACATCTCGAGTTATTGGTGAAAAAAAGGCGAAAAAAATTGACACTTTTCGGTTATTCTTCTAAAACTCTAAGTATTATTAGTTTCTTTATTTTCTCAGTTCAGCATCGCACAAACATGGCACAACTACTTAATTATTTATTATTCATTGTGGATTATATTCCACATTTTTTGCATGAATATTGAATATACTATTACATACAGTTAAGCATTAAGTTAAAGATTAAATATTATGCCTCTTAATTTAACTTTTTAACTTATTGTAATTTTAAAATTGTAACTTTCATTTTTCAACATTGATTATTATATTCGGATATTACGAATTATGCTTCACATTTCTCTAATGAATATAATTTTATTGCTACAGGCAGCATTAATTATTGCATATCAATTGTGTAGCATTATTTATTATATAATTTACATATTTAAAATGCTAGAAAATGCAGTTACATACTGCCAGAAACTGTATTTGTTAAGTTAAATGAAGCTCATTACTGTGTTCAATTTTCAATTAATTTTAATGTAATTTGCGGCTAAAGGTAGGTGTTTTATCCTGTACATGTTTCATATTAGTCATTATCCCTCTCCTGCTGCATGATATCGCACCCCTGTACAACAAGGGAAAATTTGCATTGGTTACTCTAGACAACTTCGCTACTGGAAATGGTGGGGAAATGGCGAAAGAAATAATTCAGAAAGGAATGAATGGCAAATTTCCCTAAACATATGAATAATAGAATACTGTTATTCGCAAAATTTTTAGAAACAATGAAATTACTCGCCAGCGAAATGTTTTATACACTAAAATGAAAAAGGATCCATTAATATAAAATGTTTGTCTAAAATCATGCTGTAAAAGAATAAAATCTTTGGCCAGGATACCCTATAAATAATGTAAATTTAATCCACGACATCAAAGATTTTATTGACACTTCAGGTGTTCTCTTTAAATGTTGTACGAAATGAAATTAATATTGTTATACAGGTACGTACCCATACATTTAGGGTTAATAAGCAGTACTTAATGCCCTGTACTCCCCTTTAATGGGCGGATTTAAATTTTAAAAAATTGTTATACCTAAATATGTAACAAGTAAAATTGCCAAAAATCAGTGTTGGTCTGCCATTAAACACAACATTTCTATGGGCATTCCTGATACTGCTTCCCCCTGTACAGTAAAGATCGCCAAAAAAAATATTAAAAAAACTTTGTTGGCAATAGTTTACATAATGATAATTAATTTGCACCGATATAATTTTCCAATACCACAAAAAGGCGATGTTTGCAATTCAGTGACTCAGAACATTTATTTATGTCTACACAAGTACGTTAGGAGGAAGCCGCAGAGACTCTGTCGCAATTTAACAGAGTGATAAGAAGACAATGCAATGAACAAATTACCAAACCACAATACTAAATAAATAAATAATGCTTTTATATTAAGATATAGAAACATTGCCAAATTCCTCACTTCCCATAATTCACAACTCAACATTACCATGAGCATTTATAGTAAAGTTAGTGCTAAATAAATTGTTACATTTCAATGGACAAAGTGGTGAAAGGATAACTTAACTGTACCGAGTAATAAAAAAGACGTATATAATTACAGCACTTCATAAATTACCCCGATAATTTATAATACCACAGTGGCGTACAGATTAGAAGCAAAGGTCGTGTGAAATCACGCTTTTAGTGGCTCGAAACAAGGTACTATTTGTCCATCTAAAATCGATAGTCGATTGTGTAAATCACGAATGACTAACACTATTGTTACTGTGTGAAATCACGTCTATTTGATAAAAAATAATTACTTTTCTTTCCGGGAAAAACGTGTGCACTAAATTACGGTAAATAATGTTCTTAGTGAACTATCGAGCCGTAATTAAAGGATTAAAATTTGAATTTCCATAGAAATGTCGGACAGCAAAAATACGTGAAAAAGTGGAGTGCCATTATGGAACGTAATATGACTTGCAAATAACTTCGAAATTGAAAAAAAAAAGGAATGAAACGCTTGGGATTCCTTTTTATTAAATCTATTTACTTTTGCACTTAGTCAGCAACAAGAGACGTCGTTAATGAGAAGTTCTACATAATTGCGTAATTTTTACTATGTAAATTCTAGAAATGGTTTAATTAAATACAATTGTGTGTACCTAATGTAGTTATTTATGTCAAGTGCAATTCGAAAAATCTTAACTGATTTATACGAATGGTAAACTTCCTCCATATACGGTATAAGGAAATACGATTCCCGTTGGCCTTAACATTTATGAGGCAAGGCAACGCTTTACTGTTGATTGATTTTGCATTAAATTGTAAGAAATCCAGGTTTACAATTTTTGATTGCCTTCCCAATACAAATATATCATTTCTGTTTATTTTTCCATTAGATTTAACAAGAAAACGGTTTTCTTATGCTTGATGTCAACAAGAATTACTTCCTCAATAATGGGTTCTTCCATTCTGTTTTATTCTTTAGATTTAGAACATTTTCGTTATGAGAACTGAAAATTTTCTTGCTTCTCAAAAGTTCTCTATTGATTTTGGTTAATGTAGAAATTTATATGCCTTTTGTGAAGTGAGATTTGATTGAAACAAAGAAATGAGTAAAAGTTGTTTTTCGAAATTTGCATTCTCTCAAACCATCACGTAAGCTCTAACTGTTTCTACTGACTTGAAAGCGTTTTTCGTTTTGGAAACGTGAGATAATTAAATATGCGATCGACATCCATTCGTGCAGCGCTAAAAACTGTAACATTCAGTACAGAGGATAGAGGGGAAAATATTTTCCGATGGGAGAGAAAACTGTTGCCGCAATCCAGTTACATTTCTAATATCCTACTTAAGCTTATGTTTTCTAATTCAATTCGAATCAATTTCCTCTTCGGAAAAATCATTGTACGGATGGGGCAACCCTCTGTCGTAGTTCTATAACTCTTATTGTAGAAGAATTACAGATTTATTAATGGTGTTCAAAAGCAAATATTTAAAAATTATTTTCATGTATACAGGGTGGTCCAACACTGAAGTAGACAAACTGCTTACTTTTTTTCAAATGAAATGACCTAACTTTTTTACATTTTTAGGACCTCTGTAGTCAGTGTTATATTACCCTTAAATATTTTTTACTCCTCTATCCGTTGCGGAGAAAAACCATTTTTTTCGGCAAATATGGAAAAATCATACCCCTCTTTAAGAATTCGTCACCGTCTCAAATTTAATGGTGGAATTTTGAAATGTACAAATTTATAAAGCTAAAGGACTCAACTTTTTTTGATCAAGTTTTGAAATTTAATTTTTTACAGGGTGGTCAAAAAACAATTTTAAATTAACAATTTTTCATACTTCTTTTCGGTTTTTTCAAATTGTGTACATATTTATTCACCAATCGACGACCAATTGCATCATCTTCAACTTTTCTATTAACTTTGCTATACCTATTGGTAAATTTAAAAAAAAACTACGACAGAGGTTTGCCCCAGTCTGTATACCATTGCGTAGTTCTGTAATGTAATTTTATTTCGAAAGTGGAAAATTAATCATTTTTATGTACCAAAATGTTAAAGGAAGCATGTTCATGCTGCGTGAAATAATGGGCATCATTTGTTATGAATCTCCAAGTTCAAGTAGTATGATTACGGTAAATATTATTTTAAAATTGAGAACCGATCATTTGTAAATTTTATAAAATTTCGTTGAGCAACAAAGTACCTGAGAGGAGCATATCCAGGGCACCAAAAAAGTCAGCCACATAACGAACCTAAACTATAAAGAAGTTGTTTTTAGAAAAAAAGATTTCGCAAACAGCCTAAAAGTTGCACATATAATGGAAACGGTAAAACGACGCCAAATGAGACCATAACTTCACCTTTTGCCAGCTCGATATACGAGGGCTGTTTTTTTGAACCTCTGATTGGCTATAAAGGAAAACGGGCGAATATAAAAAAAATGATTTTATTGGAGATAATTGGAGATTAAGCTTGATGCTATTCATCGTCAAATATGGAAAATGGACACGAGGAACAACAAGAAATAGGAGAAAACGTTCCAAATTAGCGCATACCAATGGCATATATTAGTTTTTGGCTCAGGTGACTTAAACATATGTGGAGAATACAAAAAAAAATGAAAAAATTTCAAATTAATGGCTTTTTTAGCAATGAAACTATCAAATTCACTGCTGTCCACGAAATTAGTAACTTTAATACTCAATGAAATAGCTAATTTGAATTTGGAATTTGTGAACATATCACGGCCTGAATCAGTAAAATACAAGCGACTTCCGTGATTGGACTGTGGCAATGTTGAACAAAAAGTCAACATTTCGCCCCCTTTGCTAAGGGGCTTTATCAGGACAGGAAACAAAACAACAATAAAAATATTAAAACTCTTACCAAATGTACCAACGGGAACAACACACATACTACTTCACCAAAACTGCACACGCTGGAACACTGTGGCTCATTTGGTAAGAGTTTTTATATTTTTCTCAATAAAAGTAATAATAAATAAATAATAAAAGAAAATTATGTTACGGTAAGATTTGCAACACAATTTCCAATGGAATACACGGTAAACTCAGTTATAAGGGGCTGATGGAGTGAGTCAGTTATGGTGAGTAACAATGAAAGAAATTCTAGTAAGTAAAAGGGCGCCACGTAGTTCTGGAGAAAAGTGTCGTTTAAAACTGAAAACTAGAACTGCGAAGGGTCTTCAGTATTGTGATAAACAATGGTTTTATAGATTTTAAGAATGGGATAGGAAGGAACAAAAAAATAAGAACAATTGGAGTGAAGTTAACGTTTGTTATAATTAATAAAACTTAACAATGAATCAATTAGATATTGTAACAAAATAATCAGATCACAAAATTGGTTTGTGGGTACAAATAGACGGAAGGATATCCGATTTAACTCAATTCACTCTGTGAAAGAAAATACTTGAAATTTAGCATTAAAGTAAAAATCTCTGTGTTTTACAAATTTTAAACTTCACTTCAAATCAATTTTCTGTGTTTTCAAAACAGAATTACTGAAAAGGGAAAGGACTATAAAGAAAATTTGAACATCTTCATATAATCTAGAAATGTGACCCACTACAAACTACTTACTCCATTATTGGAATTCTATGGCATTATTTATGGAACTCTCATTACTTTTTTACTATAGATGCAAAAAGGGAAAATGGCCTAAACTGTTGTAGCGAATGAATACGGTTTTACGTAGGAAGAATGTGATGCGGATCATTCTAAGAGATACTCTTGAAAATCTCCTTGAAAGCAATTGTCGTTTTCAGGAAGTAATTATAACAAAAAGGGGTCTTTAACATTTGAAGAGTTTTAAAAAGAAACTGTTTATGGACACGGCTTTATGTTCAGTTGTAAATAATTGAAGTGCAGCAGCGTTCGGCTTTGCTACACTTTGCGTTAGTTAAGTAAATGTTTAAAATCCTCTTCAGATGTTAACTTTATAAATATTTCACTACTTCGTATACAATTTAAATAAGAGGTTAATCGGGTTATAAAATAATCCAGAATTAATTATGCAATCAATCAATTAAAAGTGTTTTTGAATTACAACACGAGCATTAAACTATTAATCTATAATGTTAACTAGAATGTACGTGTTTTAGACGTTTATTCGCCATATAAGTAAAGGCAGTATCGGCGCTTTAGTAGTTTTAATTAAGAAACATTTCTTGTCATAACACAGCTATAGAAGAACATTTCAGCAGGACGATACGCCTTACCATTTTAAAATTAGATTATATCTATACGCTTCGATTGTTAACGATGAGTATGCAAATTTTTTTGTACGAAAGAAGTTTGATCGAGAGGTACGATTAGTTTGCACATTTCATTCAGCTCATTTTTTAACAACGTAATGTGGTAATGATAGAGTTCATGGTAATGTACGGGAATTATTTTGAATTACATTTGATCTAGGGAAAAAAAAATATTACTCACACCTTGAGAGGTCACGCACTCTTTAACTAAATAGCGCCATTATTAAGCCGCATTAATTTTTCCCATGAAGATTTTTGTGTACCTACATTTATAATTTGGAAGCGCGTGAGAAAAAAAAAGGTAACGAACCGTGAGATGAGTAAGGCTTAAATGCATACCTCCACGATTTTAACATAATTGATTTTTATTACAAAGACAGAAACTAAATAATTATTGTACATCGTTCCCATGTTTGTTTTAGTACGAGAGGAAAAAAGAGAAATGAAAACTTGCTTTCGTTGAAGAATATAACTGCACTTTAAAAGAGAGAAACAGAATCTTTATTCAAAATGTTCCTTTTTGGTCCAAAGTGCTCCTAATGATTCTATAGGTAATTCGAATATCCTTATTAATTACTCGACGTTCGATAGCGACGTTTCATCTCTTAATTCATTAATCACCAAAGTTTTTCAAACTTAAATTAAAATAAACTTAGGTTTACGAATTTATATGGTGGTTGTGTAACAACTTCTTTTATTAGCATACTTGTTATAGTCCTAAATTATAAATATTGTCATATTCACTACCATGTACTATGCGAACACTGCACGAGTAAAATGACCAAGAAGTATAGCTTATGGGAAATATACAGGGTGTATTAAACTACTTCGTTCTACCATGTTATATCTCGATAACGAAGAAATCAGGCAAGATGTGAATGAAAGATCAGTCGATACTCACGCTGCAGTATAAATTAATTCTCATGATTCAACCATAAGTATTGCGGATAAATCCCGAATGAAAACGTCTTTCTTTGCACCAGGGTAAACATGTGGCTGCAGCAAGATGGTTGTCGTCCAGTTCGTCATTCTTTTGCGGTACGTCATGTAGCCGACCAACTCTTCCTAGTGTTAATTTTTGGAGACGATTGATAAGTCTCGTCAACATCGTCTACAGTAATGGTAAGATTTGTTATAAATTAATCTGCAATGATGAAGGTAAGTGTTTCCACATTTTTGTATTGCCAAAAATGGTACGCACGTTGATGTACCTTCAACTAGAAACCTTGTCATTGTGTACATCGGGTAATGCAATGATGGCAGGGGCGGTTAAAACGTTGATATTCAGTAAATCGCAAATAGGTTTTTTTTTCATTGACAAAATGAAGAAAAATCACCACTTCTGAGATCCAAAGCGAAATAAAGGTAATAAGCTCCTTCCAGGAATTTTTTTCGCGTTGGAATATGTTGGGACAGAAGGTATGATGTACCCTGTATTAACAAATCTACAAATACTACCACCTGTGATATTCCTGCCTCGAAGAACAAACCGATATTACCTTGGAAAGAAATTGTGCTGTTCAGATGACATTTAGTACAGTCAATTTAAACACAAACATTGCAAAAAATTCTTTTTCATGGTCTTAGGTTCGGTCTCAGTAGTAAATACTCAATCTTGTAACTTCAAAAAACTTTGGGAAGCTGGGGGGGGGGGGGCACCAAAAACTATAAGTTGTAGTAGAAATAATACTTAATTATCTTTTTTAAACTAGACTAAATTTGCTACAATTTGAGTCCAACCCAAAGTCTGTAAGTATAATAGTTGCCGAGATACAGCTCTTCAAAAATAGGTAATTTTTCCCAAAATCTTTTTTAACGTATAATCCATGTTTCGAGCGAGGGCATGAGACCACCATCCTCCACAGCCTTCGGTATGACTAATTCGTAAAGGTTGCAAGTCACGCCAAGGTGAACTTGGCTCGTCTGCCCCCCATCGAAGAGTCTTCCTCTTCCCACTCGTATCGCACGTATCACCAAGGACAAAAGTGGTTGGGGGAGGAAAAAGACTCGTGTGGATGGGAATGAGAGAGGACTGAACAGGGGATGATACCGACAACAATGAAAAATGACCCAGTCCCTCATGGGACTGTCTTGCACCTGCAAGAAAGGATGCGAGGGTGGGAGATGTAGATACCAGAGAGCTGGTTTTACACTTCAAATTTTGCGAGGGGAGCGATGCTTCAATGGGAATCACCTACAAACTCCGAATACAATGAAGACGCACCCGCCCGGCCCATCGAAGAAATCAAAATATTCTTAGTGTTCTTTTTTTTTTAAATAATAATTTGTAATGTAATGTCTATAAACTTGTACCTATAATCGTTTATTTTAGTCTATGCTATAATTAATATTATTTTTAATTTGTTTTGGGTGCTTGTACAAGCTAAATATACACATTATTTTAATCATACAGATTTTTGTACTACTTTACATGTTTAACGCATTGTTCTCATTCAAAAACCCACATATACAATCAAAATCATTAGAAAAGTCAATTTCCCTGTTTCCAGTTTTCCGTCATTTTCTCGAGAACTGTTAGGCCTGTCTACAGGAATACATCTATGCTTAAATAAAAGATGATAAAATTTCCTACAAACTTTTTCTCCCTGATAAGGGTCGTAGGGCACGTCGTTGTGGTAATATCTGTCTCGAAAGATGGATGACAAGTTAAAAAAAAATTTTGGGAAAAATTGCCTATTTTTGAAGAGCTGTATCTCGGAAACTATTATATTTACAGACTTTCGGTTGTGGTCAATTTGTAACAAATTTAGTATAGTTTAAAAAAGATGATAGTATTCTATACACTACAACTCATGGTTTTTCAGCTACGAGGATAAAACTGAAAAAAGTTCGAAAAAATCGCGGTTTTTAATGCCCCCCAGTTTCCATAAGTTTTTCGAAGTTGCAAATTGAGTATTTACTACTTAGGACTGAACCTAACAACATAAAAAAGGCAAACCTAACATAGGATTTTTTGCAATGTTCATGTTTAAAATGACTACAGTAATTGGTAAGTACTTTACCTGAATGGACGTATCAGTAATTTTAGGAATAACTGGACTGACTACATGAGGCGATGTTTTTTTAACACGATTCCAACAATTTCCTTACTAGCAAAAGTAAATAAATACACACAATCATTTCATTTCATTTTAGAATAAAAAATGTAAGGCAATACCGCGTAAAAATTGTAATTTGGGGAAGACATTACGACTGAAAATGTTATCTTGCAAGTTGCGCCCATACAAAAAGCAAATTTCTAATAGCAAACGCAAAGCTTTAAATTTTATCTGAATACTGTGTTAAAACTTAAGTAATTATAAATGTCAGTCTTAACACAAAATCGGCACTTTCGTGCACGGTGTTTGTACGCATAACATTCAATTGACGTTAACAAAGATATTACCATGCTGAATTATGAGATGATATTTCAGATGTACGCCAAAAAGGTGGAGAACCCGTCAAATGTTCTGCTTTATTATAGGGGGTTCATAATGTTAACAGTGTAATAAACACAAACTTTTGTGACGAATTACGCTCGTTACCAGCTGTACTACTAAAAAATATAGCTCGCTCGACATATGCTCGAAGTACTTACTTTCCTTTTTGTCCTTTTGCTTTATTACTAGAGTAATTTGTAAGTGTAAACATGCGTCCTATCGTCATTATGTATATTTCCCCATTCAACAAGAGCTATAACAATTATATTTTAACGGGCCAAGATCGAGATCTGGTGCGAATGTGTCCGCAATGTACCTAATTAAGTTTTACGAGGTAACTTTCAGGTACTTAAATGAAAAAAAAATAATCGTGCGATAATGTTTGGATAGATTTACTTTACATAAAAAATTGTTACTTCCCATCGCGATTAAAATATTCACACATCTCAGCCAAGGTGGCCCAACGTTTAGAATTTGGTCCGCAAGGCGGTAGGTTATTGACGTTTTACATAAGAAGATATTTTGAATGTAACATTTATATAGACTGGTCAACATTTACTATGCCTAAATATATAAGTAAATTAGATTTAGCGCTGCCGTAAAATGAGATTTGTGAAAGAGAAAATGAGGAAGAAAAAAAAAGTTGTAGCAACAGGAATAACAAGAAATTTTATAAAACGAGTTGCGATATTTCTTTGATATGTTAATATAAAACCGTCCAAACGGGAAGTATAATCTAATTTTTCTAAACGCAATGAAAATATAAACCATAAAATTATCATTAATTTAGAAAAATCAAATGTGGAAAAGGTGAACGAAGATAGGATGTCGAGCTTCAAGGTTTTTCCGGTTTGAAACGAGTCCGTGTGTCGCAATTTTTCATTTGATGTTGATCCATTCTTTATTTGTAATCTAAAAGATGAATGGAAAATTAAAACGAGCGCGTTCAGTGATTAATTGAATGGGATGAAAAAATTCTGGTAATTAAACTGAATTTCGGTTGTTTCCATAATACTTACCGTATTCTGGAATAAGGGAAAGTGGAATTTAAATATATGATTTCTGGACAGGAATGCCATAAAAAATCTAGTTTTTTAACACAAACTATTACTAGAGAACTGACTCCTAATAAAATTATACAAATGAATTACATAACCATACGAATTGGCGAAAGCTCGAGTAGTCCAAAACGTTCATTCACTGCTAGCACTCCTACTCAAGAACAAAAAATTTTTGTAATCTTTGAAAGTCGCCTTCGGAAGATGAAAAAAGTCGGGATACGCTATTTTTGAGTGGGGGTGCTAACTTGACGTCAAGCCAGCGATCTTTTTTTTTGGAATTTGCAGAAAAACGAAAGACTTCGATGCAATAATTAAGGAACTATAGACTAATTCTGGAAAACAATAAACAATTTTGGAAGGCATAAATATAGTGAGGAAACAAAGTTTTTCGTGGGGGTGCTAACTTGACGTCACACCAGCGAGCTTTTTTTTTGGGAATTTAAAAAAAAAGTCCTGTGTAATAATTAAGGAACAATTAAAGACTAAATTTGGAACGCAATAAAAAATTTTGGGATGGAAACATGGTCAGGAAACGCAATTTTTTGTTGGAGATGCTAGCTTGACGTCAAGCCATCGACTTTTTTTGGGAATTAAAAAAAAAGTCCTGTGTAATAATTAAGGAACAATTAAAGACTAATTTTTTAACACAATAAAAAAATGTTGAACGCAAACATAAAGGAGCTCTACTGGGTGGTAGCGGTTGTTTCAGTGTGAAATAAATTAATTACACATGGGACCGCAGTTGCACCTTACCTTTTTATTTATTTGTGTTTAGTTTACAATGTACCTATGCACACCCTTCGGGTATGCTTGTGTACAGTATAACAATGTAACAAAAATTACCTGATGACAGATCTTCTAAGAAAGGCAAAGGGATGTTATTAAGCGGCTACTTTGCATAAAGTTACAGAAAATATCAATTTGTAAGATTCTAAGCTGACATTTAAATAATCTTGATGTAATAATCTTTTCAGTAAATAATCCTCGTTGACAATTTTATGGATGCGGATGCCGTAAGGACAAACAGTAGTATCGTACTCTTAGTGACTTTGTAGTTTTCGGTAGCATAACGGCCACTTTTTAGTTTTATTTGTTTTGCGAGGTGCGTGTCAGAATAGGCAATTTTCAAGACAAAATCAGTGGTTTATTGTGTAAGAAGTGCGCGAAAGGGCAGGAAGGAAAGTAGGAAAAATTGGAAACAGAATGCAGAAGTCCGGATTGTCTTAGCATTACAAAGGATTCTTTCTTTAATTTCCAAAAAGAAGGTCGTCATGGCGTAACGCCAAGCTAGGACCCCACGGAAAAATTTAATTCCTAACTATATTTTTGCGTTTCAAAATTTTTTATCGTGTTCTAAAGTTGATTTTTCTTCAAATTCCAAAGAAAAGGTCGTCAATCTAGCAACCCCCTCCCCCAACAAAAATTTTCGTTTCCTAACTTTATGTTTCCGTTGCAAACTTTTTTATTGTTTAAAAAAAAAAAGGTCGCTGATGTGACGTCAAGCTAGCATCCACACGAAACGGAATTTTCCGAATTGCTGATTGGGGGGGGGGGGGGGGGCAAGTTTTTGTGCATTTTGTGCATTTTACCGAACTATTTTGCACAACGAATTTAATATTTTTTTCCCAATACTACGTTACTAAAAGGGAAGTCTGCGAGATCTAAAAGAACGCAAGGTCTGCAAAAAATTAAAGCCGAATGTGACAACCAACGGTTTTAAATGAAAAATGGTGAAGTCTTCTGTTCGAGGAAGAGAGCCGCTCGCGAACAATAAAAAAAATGTTTCGATGTAAAGGTGTGGATCAAAAAATGTATCAAAACCATTTTTCCACATTATCTTGTACGTACATCATATAAAACAGTTTACTAGTAGGTACGTTAATCATAACAGGATCCGTAGAAGATTAAGTTGAAGTATTTTAGATTTTAAGCGCTATATTTGAAATATTTGGAAACTTTTTTAGTTTGAAGGGATTTTATGGTCCAATTTATGAAAACGCAAAACAACAACCGCAAAATGAAAATGACGACCAAAAGGGCAAGAACAGAGAAAAAATACGATGACGAACTTGCTAAATTCTTTTGGTGTTTTGAATTAATACAAAAAGTTTTGAAATTAAAATATGGCGCTGTTAATTTGGTACAGTGGCTTATATAATTTAGTTGTAATAAATACATGGTATATTTCGAATATAATTTTCACTTCGTGCAAATAAATCTTCGCATAGATTTTTTAATGACTCATCCACTGCTGAAAAACATAGTTTTCAATATTTAACATACCTATTCTGCAAATCAATTTTAGTTTTCTTTATTCAGTACGTTGTTTCCCTGTCTCCAAGTGAAAATAAGGTTATTGCAAAAAAAATACTTGAAATATTGAGCCTTGAATAAATGATGAATTGTGGCCATAACTATTCGAAATTTAGAAATAAACACATTACGTCTACGTGTCTGATTTTTTTTCTCTTAAGCATACAGTTTATAAACGACCACGAGAGCCGATTTTTTAAAGTCTTCTACTTTATTTATACGCACAATCGTGAAAGAACACACAGTGCAGTACTGCCGCGGTTTTCGAAATCTAGAAATGCAGGTCACACATATCTGTTGAAAGTGGCAAGGAAGGAAAACTAATTTTCCAAACCTTAAAAGGGTGGAAAAATAATTTTGATTCTAAGAAAAAAAATGAAAAAACTTTGATCCGACTAATCGAAAATGTTAACTGTATGTAATTGTTTATTTAATCAAACTTTGCTTGACGCTACATTTATTGTTTAAACTGTTATTTCAAAGCGGTTTATGTAAAAAGAAAGAAGCCTAAAAATTTGAAAAAGACGAAATTTTTTGATCTACCGTTCGCACTGGGGAACAATATGGAGAAAAAAGAAAATTTGTTCTTCTCTTGCAAGGTGAATAGTTTATTTATGGCATTTACTCTTGGAAAACAGTTAAATGTGCAACAACTCCTGTAGAAAAATAATTCTCTTTTCTGCTGATACGTCTGACCTAATGGAGACATGTACTAGATTAATTTTGTCGAATTAACAAAGAAACTTCTGTCATGTCATAACTATGTAAGTAGAAGCACTGCTATAATAGAAGTAATCAACCAACACCTACGAAACATGTCTGCATCCATTTTAATAAAGATGTATTTATGGGCGGACATCGGATTCCGAAGGGCGACTTTCATAACATCTCTAGTAAGGTGGTTAGCACTACAGCGTCATATGCCTTGATTCTTTTTCTTCATGATTGCTTGATAACTTAGTTACAAGTTAGCTTTTATGAAATCTCGGGCCTTAATACCGTTTACAAAGTTGTGTGAAGACATAAACTTCGTGTTTAAATCAACAAAAGAATAGTGATCAGATCATAATACTACTGCACAGAAGTGATCATAATACCCAGGTTTATTAATGTATATAAACAAGGATAATACCACAGACTATAGTCTGTGATAATACTAACTGCTAGAAGAATAATTACCTTAGTAACATTCCTGCTGAGAGTTTCTTCAGATTTTTTTAAAAGAACAAAATTCAATATTTTTACATCGCTACATTGACATTTAAATTGCGCATATAACGACTCAATTTCAAGCTTGAAACCCCAAAGGTGACCGGATCATAAATGTAAAATAACTACATTAAAACAATGAAGCTACTAAAAAAAAAGAATCGCCTTAAGTTACGTTTTAACTTTTAAAAGTTCGTACATCAGATCATCAGTAATAATTATACGGAAAATATACATAGTATAATAGCTTTTAAAAATATTTCATCTTAAGATTCATTTCTACCGACAGATAATTCCATTAAATCCTGGAGGGTTTCAATTAAATCTCTCGTTGATAGCTCTTATGGTTGTTAGAAATGCTTTTTATTGTACATCCAAATAAATGAACATGTTCTAGAGCTATATTCTTAAGACCATTGATTAAAAACTTTTTTTTGTTGTAATCCAATTATTTTTTCCACGATGATTATTTTTAAACGTTTTAATTTAATAGCATGTAGAATTCTTTAAGTGCTCTTTATGTACAACCAGAATATAAAAGCGGTATTAAATTATTGTAGGGGTGAAATTTGGCGGATAACGTAGAATCGTAGAGAATGGAGTTTTAAAGCTCATTTGATACTTGATACGCTTCGGTGTCTATTTAATACAAGCCGTGTGTTGTAAGGTTTTCCTCAAACAAGAAACGCCGGGAAAAGGGAAACGCCACATAAAGTCACAATAGTTTCGATACTACTAATTAAGAAATCTTTCCGATAACATCCTGCAAGAAGACAAGTGCAGTAACGAGATCGATATTATAACGAGAAGATGAAAAGAACCGAACTAATGAAGCAAACTTCACTCTGTATAATAAAATTTTGATTAATTTTGTGTTAACGTTTTACCCTACAATCATATATCCGTGATTTGGTACTAATCTATCTGGTAAGCCAAAAGAATATTATTTATTATTATTATCAGAGTAAACATATCTATTCGATTGATTACGAGCAAAACGTAAATTGCTACTAGAATTTCCACACAATATATTAGGTAGGTACATCTTGTAAAGCTAAATCTTCTATTTTTAATTTAAAAAAAACAATTGTATTTTCAACACGAGAAAATTTGAGGAAATTTCTGAAATGGACTTTTGATATTTCTGGGAAAACTTACAGAATTTACAACTTTATGCTTTACACAAATTCGAATTTAAACATTACGCTACACTTAATCAATCGATTTAAGATTACCTTTCAATAATTTGTAATGAAGGAGAATCAGACTTTTAAAATTAAAATGATTTTTTCATATTAAACAAAAAATTGAATGTTTCCGGTGATTCATTGATTGCTATCTTAACTATAAAAAATTCATACCAAGTACCAAGAAATTAACATTTTTTATTACTTTAGATTGTTCAAAAAATTCACATTGTGGAAGTACAATACAAAATAGTTTCACTGAACTCAGAGGATGAAAAAACTTCTTATGACAATATTTCACACGTGCCTCTTAGTAATTTCCCATATAAAATTTGAGAAGGTTCAAAAGTACCATTCCCTAAGCTGAATATAAACCTCTAGAAGTATCGTTACAATTTTTGTACCATGGGTATGGACCAATATTAAGGACGTTACACTGTCATCTCGCATTGTTGGCACAACCATGTTACAAAACCGAAGATAGCATTCCATGTCAAGTTTTAACTTTAACAAATTTTATTTTTAAATTCAAAATTAAATCTCAAAAAAGATATAAATGAACTATTAATTCATATTGATTATACACTGACGAGCAAGAAATGAATTAATTTTCTCGAAGCTTTAGGATAACATTTAAAATAAAAAATTAATCGAATTACATACAATTTATTCAAGAAATTAGGACTCTTAAAATGTTGCAAATAATTTTAGCAATAGGGGAATTAATGTAATCTCGTTGCCAATTTTTGGTTTGGCGCTGTGTAGTGACTGTAGTGCTTATTAAATAGATATCAACGCCTTTGTGTAGCAAGAATTATAGGGTTGAAGCAAAATAGACAACGTGAAACTGAAAGAATTGTTGGTAACTGCCTGTCTGTTGTAGAACATGAATAGCAACGCTAATAACGAGAAGGGTTCCAAACGAAAACGATTTACGTAATTTTGGTGTCCACAGTTTGTGTAATAGAGCATCTTTTGCGGTTTTAACCGAAATCACTTGGCATTAAAGGCCAATATTCAATACAGATAAGGATCCCTTCAAACTGGAATAAAGTGGGACAAACTATACGGCAATACAGCAAATCCAAAAACCTTTTAGGATCTGCGATAGCTGCTATCGAAGGTGAGGAATTTAACTACAAGTTAACATAAGACGTCACGTTATTCATTTTTTCATTAATCTTACGTGTTTCCATTTTTTAATTCGTAATAACAACAAACCGTTTTAAATGTAAATTCGTCGCTTTCTTTCAGAATAAATCAGAAAAATAAAGTAACGCTTTCCCATTCAGTAATGGAGATATAAAATTTCCCTTAAAAATACTCGCCGAATGTAATAAATTAAAAACTTTTGCCTGGGTTGGTATTTCAGACTGCAGTGCAATATTAAATTATCCCACAAATCATGTTCGATAAAGTATCTTCATTTAAAGCAATACGTCAGGAGATTATAAATTGAATTTTAAACGAAACTCAATTTATACTACGAAAAGCATCTGTATTGAACGGTAACAATTCGTAATTAAATTCCCTACTGAATTGAAAATTAATTTAATCACAAATGCAAATGAATGAAAACTCAAAGGCCTATATAAATTTAGCCAATGATCAATATTACCCAGAATTTTAAAATTAGGGCAAGCTCCTCACTTATTGATTACATACAGTGGAACTCACAATTTATTATGAGCTTTTACATCAAATATGAATTAAAATTCTTATTTGTTTCACTCATATTGAGATTAATCGAATTATTGAATTTCATTTTGAAGGGAACCTCTATGTCGCAATTACTGAAGCGTTTAATTTACTATCAACATTGTTACAACGTATCAACAATTAACTTTTAAATTTCATACAAAGGGAACCATCAAAAATGAATTAGCATTCTGTATAATGTTTTCTGCACTAAAATTCTTGAATTTTGGACCATTCTCCATTAGTTACAGTAGATATGTATTTAAAGTCAGTGTTATCATCAGGCGCTCGATAAACAAGGGTTTTGATATATTATGACAAAGCAAAAATAAAGCTTGAAAGTCCAAAGTGAAATCGGGGACATCGAGGTTCCCGACAGTCGCCAAATATAACTGAAAGGTTGTCGCTAAGGTTGAAGTTATACTGAAACTGCCATAACCCTGTCCATAAACTATCCATTCTTTCAAGGTATCTATAGACTGTTTATTGTGAAAAGTTTCAGCTTTTAGGATAATTTCCTGTAGAGTAGTTTGGGTAGTAAGTGGGTGCAGACAGCCGAACAAACCGCAAACAATATCATATTATTATTTTTTAATTAAAAAAAATATATCTAAAATTCAAGCAAGAAATTAACCTAAATAACAAGTCGGTTGGTGGATAGAAGGTTATATTTTGTATTTGATGGTTAAAATAAAGTAAAATTAGTATTTTAAGAATTCAAGAAGCTTTGGTTATAATAGTTTTTACACACAAAAATGAAACTGAAATATTGCAACTATCATTTTTTGGTTTTGTTCTTGAAGTAAAAGGTCGCAGGAACACAGCCATTTTCAACTCTAGCACAGAAGAAAAAGTAATTGCTTCCAATGAAGAAATTAAAGTGCTATTTTCAGCTTTCGAAAAAAGTATTGCCAACGCAAATATACAATTACAATGTGATTCATAAGCAAGATGCGTAAAATCTATTTTCAATGTTTACCCATTAATACGTATAAAAATTTTCAATATGGTGGATTCTATGTGTTTAGGTACACGCACGTTTAGTACAATTACACACACATATGGAAAATAAGATACAACGTATTCAGTAAGTGCATTTTTAATCGCCACGATCGTATCATAAACATTGATTAGAAACACCTGAGCTGCATAATAAGCTCTGGAATTGTCCAAAAGAGGGAAAACCATCATTCTAAAAGAAATAAATGGAAAAAAACAAATTATACTAAATTCACCACAGTAAAACCATACGCAGAAAAAAAGACGAGCTAAGATTAAAAGATGATGATGGCCCAAAAGGAAACGTTAAGTTTGAGAAAGTTCTAGGAAAATTCCAAATTTTTCTGAAGAAGTTATGGAAAAAAACTATTAGAACCAAGCCAAGGTGTGGAAAAAAAAGTATTGGGATTGCTTCCTGGACAGTTACCACTTTGTGCCGAAGAGTTTTAAGGGAAACGGAAATTGTTTGTTTCGGCACAAAAGGCGAACTTTACTACAGTTTAATTAAATAACGGAATAACATAAATAAGGATGAATGCAATTGTTGTAACAGACACTTCTGAGACACAAATTAATTTTTCTACGTGTAAACTAAAATTCATTTCTAAAATCATAAATTTTTAGGATTTCCTTCTTCCGTGTGAAACTCACAATTTCGAAAAATCCCGTAAAAGTTTGAGATTAATTAAGTCACGGGATGTTCCTTAGCAATAACTGAACCATCTTTATCGATGATTACCTCACGAAGCTATTGAGCAAAAGATAATTAGTTACTAGTTATATAAGGTTTTCCAGTCCCTAAAATAATATCGAAATCGAGTACTTGAAATATATGGTTTGCTTATAATTATGTCTCGAATGGTGTTGTTGAGAACAATAATTACACCCCCTTACTTTTCAATATTAAAGCGTGAATCTGGCTGAAACGAGTCACAATGCTAATAGAAAACAAAAAAAAACACAAATTGCAGTCAATTTTACTGAATTAAATGTTTTGTACATTTAATAATAGTATCACATCTTAAAAGGATCTATTTGAATAGACAAACAACTTCCGTCAATCTAACATGTGTGGGCATCTTGAGATGACGTTATCAACCATCTACGAGTATTATATCCGGGGGTTGTACACGTGTTAATATCGGGGTTCATTCATTTTTCATTCGATCAAATTTGATTATTGTTTCATATTTCAACGTGGTACTTCACGTGTAGATGTATTTTTGGGAGCACAATAAATCATCGACACATTAGAGAGGGATGAGCTTTTTTTTCCAAAGCCTTTAAAGCTTGTGTTATTTTACGTTTTAATGATTTGATGAAACTTTTGACAATTTTAATTGAGCCGGCTTCGTTCTATTTTTGTGCAGAGTTAGACACATTATAGACAAAACCTTTTAACGTTAGATTCTATATTTCTTTGGTACACACAAACACATGGAAGTCATAAATTACATGGCATTCGTTAGAATAATGGAAAGGGCTGTAATTGCAGTTTGATTTAGTAAAACTTGCCAATTGCGGGCGGTATAGGACAATGATCTTATGAAAGTAACATGTAAAAAGTTACCGGAAGTAGTTTATTAATTAGAGTTCTTGTCGAGGTATAAGTTTGTATTTAATTGGTTCCATTACACTGTTATTATTAAAATGCCGTTATGGGTGCTGCTTTCCACAGTGTGCTATTATTGATGATCTCCTATTGTTTAAAATGATCTCGAGGAACTCTCACCGATAGGTGCACCTGCACACCTTTCCTTACATTACACATCATCAAAGTGGCCAACAATCACACACCTTTCATTCATAAATAGCTAAACAAAACCTCGAGCAGACTTCCTTCATTTAGGTACTTTCTTTGGGATATTTCATCAGTACGCATATCGTGGAAAAGCTAACATTTTTGAAACTTCTCTAATGAAATTTAAATTTTATGGCATTTAGATGAAAGTTAAGTAAATGTAAGTCGCGAATTATAATATAAGGATCGAGGTTTTCAGGAAATATTAAAAATAATATTTTAGTTAAAAAGTTATGGCCTAAATAACATTTTAAAAAATAGTACCGTAAGACTTCCATGTACGATTTCCTCACTATTTATTTATTATTATAGGAACAGAAGGTAATACAATTTCTTTCAAGGCCCATTCCCATTTACAGGTATGAATGGTAACTTAAAGATCCTGCCGTGTAGTAAAAATAGAAGATAGTCTGACCACAAACACGCAGATCTATTAGACTACAGGCCCGTATCAAAAATTGATGGGTCATTTGAACCACCAGGAGACCTATGTAGAAGGATAGAAGGGCATAAAATAATAAGATTCAGCACTATGCCGTCACTTGTAAGCTGTCCAACTGAGTACAGGTGAGAATTCAAAAGTACAGGTAGACCGGGTATATTTTGGTCATATATTTTTGTACGGCATTCTTACAATCAAAAGATCCATGAAAAATAATGAGAAAACGCTTAGTGCCGTACAAAAATATTGCGCCACAAAGTCGGAAAAATTTTTCATTTTCCGCCGATTTTGAGGGTAAATTTGGTCATTTGATCGTATACGGCATCGGTTCCATACAGTTTCAGCACCTCTTCTAATTCATTATTCCGCAACGCCGTACAAAAATAATGGTACAAGGGGAAAAGATCGAGGGTTGCAACCTCCTCTTTTCCGTGGTCCGGGGGGATCATTTGACACAACATAAAATTAATTTATTCTGAAAGTATTTTATGCATAGATAACATTTTTTCACATGCCGTACATTTTTGTTAGTCCAACAGTCAGTAGAGGGGGAAAAACGTGCAGAAAATTCCATGTAACGAAATGTACTTTAGGGCAGCGTTTCCCAAACTTTTTTGACCGCGACCCGGTCCGAGGTTTTAAAATTTTTGGCGACGCATCTTATGAAAAAACCCCACTTCTTTACAAAACAAATTTTATTTTTTAATTAAAAATCGAGTTAATTGTTTGTTTGTTTTATTTCATACACAAAAATTTCAAAATAATTATATAAGAAAAATAAAAGTAATTAAAAAATTATATGTATTCATTTAAAACTAGTAAATGAAGTAAACTAGCAACGTTAGCAGCACAACGCGCGGACGCGAGCGATAAAGCTAAGTATGTGAAAGAGTGCAAATGCATACTTTTCCACTATTCCTAGTGTATAACGTATAACTGATGTAAAAAAACTAATAGGTACTTAAACAATTTTTTTTTGTGTTTTTACCATTTTTTTCCGTGACCCGGCAAAATTTTTCTACGGCCCGGTGCCGGGTCGCGACCCACACTTTGGGAAACGCTGCTTTAGGGTGATAGTTGGTACGATATTTTTTTATACGGCATTCAAATAATTTATTTGAATTTAATGCATTCGTCTATGAAAAGTCAATGCCGTACAAATCTGAAAGTTCATATTAATAAAACAGTATGTAATCATAATAATAAACACTTCTGTTTTTTAATGTAAATGTTTCATCCGTACATATATTGCTTAGGAGCGTAGGATGTATATACAGACTGTTCAACGAAAAGCGCCCAGGAGTATAGCGACTTCAGTGGTGTTATAACTCTAACAAACCACATATATTATTAAATGGGACGGTCTTTGCTACAATTTGATGAAAAAAAAATCTTTTACACGCAGTCATTCGTTTGTTGTGACGTAATCGACTATTTTTTTAAATTGCACGATCTAATTTTTTTTGTAGAGAATTTTACGTACTTTTCATCTATCTAAACATTTATTACGATTTATTTATTTTTTTTTATTTTTTTTTTTTTATTTGTCAGTTCAACCTTAGAAGTGTTATACATGACATTTTTGGTGTAAAATAATTATGCTACATAATATTTACATTACTGTTGCCATTTTAAGAAATTTTTGAGAAAAATGTAATAAACTAATTCGATCTAGTACGCCATTACATCAACACTTTTATAGAAACAAAATTATTACACACAATAGTTTCTTGCATTTTTCTCAAAATTGTCATAAAATGGTAACACAGTAATGTAAATATTATGTAGCCTAATTATTTTACACCAAAAATGTTATGTATAACACTTCTAAGGTTGAACTGACAAATTAGCATATAGGTAATCGGAAAAACTTCTTTCGGCGATCATAGCGCCATCTGTCACGAACTTAAAAAAATGTTTCAAACAAAAAGTTCCTATTTGTTAACGCAGAATTCAAATCTGCATAATAAACGGAGGGGGGGGGGCTATTTAAGATTACGAAGTTACCCCCCTCTTCTCCCCACGTGAGTGGGAGTGGAGACATCCTATTACTATCAAACAATAGAGTCTTAAAACATTTTTTAGACGTATTTTTTCTTTTTTCAATGTGTTTTGTATTTCGCGAGATATTTGGGCGGTACGGGTGGTCTGAAACACCCTGTATACATACCGTTTCACTTCAGATAGAGGGCATAATGATTAATGCATGTTATCAATTGTTCTCTTGAAAAATATGTTAATGCCGTACAGTATCAGATGACCATAAAGTACCCCTGCAATGGTAGTGTCATTTTCATCAGCCAAAAAATATGGTCTGCATTAAAATGTACGGCGTTATTTTTTTCTGGTTTATTTACCTAAATACTATTTAAAACAACGATAATATCTAGAAAATTGCTATATTTAATTAATCTATGATTATTTAAACTTTGTAAATAATTTCAAAAATTGCATGTTTTATATTTCTCTATAATTTTTTTTAGAACAGTTTCTTTTGAACGGCAATATTATATAACAATTGTTTTTAGCAATATGATGTTGAAAAAAAAGTTGCCGTACAGGATCAAATGACCTTCCCCCTTTATAAATGATATATACGGTGAAATTAAGATAATTATCGATATACATTCAAATGAACAATAATTTTTTGACGGCATTATTTTTAATAGTACTTTTGAGTGCTAGATAATGTTTTGGAACCGATGCCGTACTGTGTCAAATGATCCCCCCGGACCACGGAAAAGAGGAGGTTGCAACCCTCGATCTTTTCCCCTTGTACCATTATTTTTGTACGGCGTTGCGGAATAATGAATTAGAAGAGGTGCTGAAACTGTATGGAACCGATGCCGTACACGATCAAATGACCAAATTTACCCTCAAAATCGGCGGAAAATGAAAAATTTTTCCGACTTTGTGGCGCAATATTTTTGTACGGCACTAAGCGTTTTCTCATTATTTTTCATGGATCTTTTGATTGTAAGAATGCCGTACAAAAATATATGACCAAAATATACCCGGTCTACCTGTACTTTTGAATTCTCACCTGTACTCAGTTGGACAGCTTACAAGTGACGGCATAGTGCTGAATCTTATTATTTTATGCCCTTCTATCGTTCTAAATAAGTCTCCTGGTGGTTCAAATGACCCATCAATTTTTGATACGGGCCTGTAGTCTATATTAGACGTTTGTCGTTTACTTGTACTTTTTTGTCTGAGCTCTAACGTGACGCTTATTTTACATTGAAGTTCTGTGCCCTCCTATTTTGACAATTACATTGTCGTTCGTACACTTATGGCAAATGTGTAATAAATAATTATAAATGTAAATGTAAAAATGGAAAATTGCGCATGTTTGTACCTATATCTTTCCAATTCTTACACTTTGTATTTTCTAAACAAAAATAAAAATGTTTTTTTAATGGCATATTATACGAGTTTCTCATTAACTTCAGGAATTTTACTTGAAATGCCTTCTTGCACGTAAAAAATTGTTATAATTTTCTTTAATAAAATGATAAGATAAAAAGATAATCAAGAACTGCCATTTATAATGGCTCTGACTTGAGAATGACATTTTTGTCAAAATATCTTTGAAAATATCAACTGTATGTATAGATATAGATACTATAAATAAAAGTTAGAGAATTTAAAAAAAATGATAAGAGGTACGCACCACTTGACTTTTTGAGTATCTACAGTTCCAAGTTTTCAATTTTTATAATAGGCCCCGCATAATATCTTTCAACATAATAATTGCCAAGAGTATTTTTGCAAAAAATTAATAAATCATTATACTCCAACAAATATATACATAACCATTATAGTTTTAAGATAAATGTTAAATAGATAAAAACCATGTGATTGACGATACATAATTAAAAATGGTTCAACTTAGACACGTTACACCATTTTTGCCATAGAATTCGAAAATAAGAGAATTTTAAATGGCCTTCTAATAACTTATGCTGTACTTAAGGGTTTAGGTGCTATAAGACCAATTGCAGCAGGGTGTCTTGTTTTTCTAAGGACGCCAAATTTTGTTTTGGTTGTTTGTTTGATAAATCTTCTTTATGTTTTCTAGCAACAGTTTGTAATAATTTTGGTTTAGTGCACTTGTTACGGACGGATGTTGACATTTCGTAGCCATATCGAATGGTTTATTGTCGATTGCAAAGAAGGCCACACGTTCTTTTGTTGTGGAGAATTTTTTGCGTAAAAAAAGAATTAAAGAACATTAAATTTGAATGATTATAATACCGTCATACAATTTTGCAGTTTTTCGTATGTTTAGGGCATAAATGTGTGGCAGAAAAGTTTACTTAAAAATGTCTTAATTTCGACCAAAAACAATGGCAAGAGGACTTTGTTTTCCTCGATTTCAGGAGCGTAGTGTGCCAAGCTCTCATCCAAGTCTTTGTGGTAGCAAAAAAGAACCCGCCAAAACGTTTGCGGAAACATGTTTTTGAGGACAATGAGAACATACAGTTTTAAGAATTCCTTCTTACCATTGATTACCTTTTAAAAAATATACTTCGGCTTTAAAAAATCATCACCTACTGAAAAACCCAATTAGAGGTTAAAATTCAAAATGTGTGAGCTACACCCGTTGTAATCGAAATTAAAAATTTTCCATTCTGTTATAGTAAAACGTCAAATTCTAAGCTATTTCACTTAGCTAAAAAAATAACCCAAAAACAAATTTTGATTATCCTCTCAATGGCAAATATTTCACATAAATACAGCAAATGAAGGTGGAAGGGGCGATGTAATCCCTATAGGAAGAGGTCATGGCTCAATGGCAAAGACTGGAAATGTCTCGGGCCACATTGTCCATGAGTTTAGTTACCATGGGAGAGTGTAAATTTGTTTTTATTTCTTTTTTATTTTACAAGAATTTATTCGTTTTTCTTCAATGAAGGTCCAAAAGTGCCGTGCAGTATAATGAATTTGTTAAAATTTTGTATATTATAAATAAAGTTCCTTTATTATTATTATTATTATTATTATTATTACACCACGTGACAAGAAAAGTAACATTAAGTTAAGACGATCGTGGCTTCTTCAATGGTAAAATTGCTACCAAATTAGACCACCCTGTATAGCGATCCTAATAACATCGTGTTAATAGTCATGTCACCAGTAAGCAAATTGCGCATAATTTATACCGCATGAGATACTATGTGAGAAGTATGTCATAGTCATAGTCGTAAAAGCATCAATAGATAAGAAGTAAGTTTTAAAGTTAGAACAATAGTTTTACGAGGACCCCACGCATAAACTGGTTGAATAATATCCATTTCAGTTTAGTTCCACCTCACATATTAGGCGATAAAGCCTTAAATTACAGATATACAAAACTGCGACATACTCCTAAATAATTTTAAGTTCTTATATCAAAATTCTACTTCTCCTATACTGAGATCATAATCAAATCACTTTATATTGAAAGTACTCTCGCCTACGTGAACTCGTTTAATCTACGTCTATCTAATAACTAGTGGGTTGATGGTTGATCCACACAAGGAACGATAAATTGAAAACAATCCGAACAACCCTTCATTTGTTAAAGGGTGGCCTCCACATACCTTTCTATTTTCCGTACTCGCACATGAGGGGTACTTGAAACCGACATAAAATTAGAATGTACCTTCAATTATAATTCCACATCTTATTAAGCAAACTATTTTTAAACTTTCGTAATTTTGTTCTTGAGAGAATTATAAAAGTTGAAATAAATAACGATTAGGAGCCAATAATTAATTAGCATGACTAGTTTATTTTGGTTCTGAATGAACTTGGCTAATACTGTGCAAACAATTAAAAAAAAAACTATAATTAAACGTTTAGAAAAGGTGTTAGATACAACTACTATTTTGTTAAATAAAATTATTAACTTGTCTAGCGTAATTTATGAGTTTATTTAACGAATCACGTAATTTGTAATTAAATAAAAGTACATACTTACAACGGTTTCGCTTTAATTTGGAGGGAAATATTAAACCTTCAACTACAACTCACCTGAAACAAAATTATACCAATTAATTAACAAGCAAATAATTATAAACATGTAGGGATTCGTGTACTTTGACGCCCCCCTTTCAATATTTCGCATCTCGATAGCCTCGCCACGAGATTTTTATGCGCCAGTTTTAAACAATGCAAATTATCTATTCTATTCAATTGACGTAGTTCATTCAATAAATTGCAAATGTAATAAATAGTGTACACATTTATGGTATTCTAGCAATAAACCTTGACAGTGATAAAAATAGATGAAAAAAAAATATTTCCAGCTATTGTTTCGAGTTTATTTACCTGTAACGTTTTTAACTATTTAACTTTGAAGTTCTCCGCTTAGATAATTTTAACAAGAGGATTAACTCGTTTATTTCTTAGGTGAGACTAGTAGTCATTTTATTCATGAATATTTACGGAAGGATATTACGCGGTTGCGATAATTGCCACCTTGTATGTGTAGGTCAAACTGTTAAAAGTTCCAAAACTGTAGTGTATCAACTTTTACTGGTAATAATAATCGCTTAATGGCAATTGTGGGGCAAGGTCTGCACATTATTAAAATAATCGTTAAGTTGTGGATAAATCATGGCATAAAAATACAGTTTTCAGTTCGGGCTCTGTTTGAGCTTGAGCATGTCACTCACATTCAATATAAATTTGTCCAACGTCATATTAGTTACACACTTTAGGTGCAACAGTTTTGCCAAGATTAAATTTGTAAATTCTTCTTGTTCTACGCGTTTCTATTGTATAGACCGTAGTAAATGGCATCTGACATTAGTAAATAATGTATACAAAATGTTGTATTCAATATCGATTTAAATTGCAAATATTTAATTTTTAAATTTATATTCATCTTTGGCCTTGATATTGTGAGAATTTTAAAAAATGTTAAACAAGTAAGGTACCTACTAAACGAGAATATTTTCAAAATTTCAATTTTTTGATGGCAATTCGTTTTAATATAATGTCAAAATGGCACTCCATAAGGGTTTTAATAATGTAATAATCCATTATGGCACCCATAAGAACAGTAAAAGTTGGATGTGAGTATGTGAAACTAAATTTTTAAAATCTTCATTGTTCATTTCTTTCTAATAAATTAAATTTGCTGATTTAATTTTCACTTTGTATCTTTAAAACGAAGTTGATTTCGGAAAAAGTAAAAAAAATGGAAAATATGTTCACACGCCCTCTTTTTCTCCACCGTTCCCATATCCACATGTGGGTCATTTTAAACTGAAAGAACACTGTATACCAACGGTTCCTGGTAATCTTATAATTTCTGTTGTCCTTGCTTAATGTCAATTTGTAACCATTCACATTTACATGTGTCGAGAAGAGATGGGTTCTTAAATAAACATGTCTACGTAAAGGTGAACAAATAACTACATTATAAATATTCACATGTTAATCAGATTAAACACTCACATCTAAATTGGAGTTAAGCTTGAACTTTTAAATATATGAATATTTTACCCTCAGGAATAATCTCAGGAATCATACAGGGTGATTTCTAACCTCCTGACCAAACTGAAAGGGTAACTGAGAGAGATCAAAATAAAGTTATTTTTTTAATAAAATTTTGATCAAATTGTAATACGTAATAAGAAAGTTACAAGTGTTTAAAGTTCTTAGATACGTCTTGCACATCTTGCGTTTCCTTCAGCAACTCCATACGCCATAATCATGTCTACGTATTCTTCATTACTGTAATTCACCATTTCAGACGAATTATTGATTTGATAAATAATTAACCTACTTAAATTCTGACATTTATGTAATATTGACGTACATGATTAAATTAAATAAATCAGCGGCTTTCAATAAATGAACCCATAAGTCCATAAGTGTGTATTTTAAAGAACAATTTAATAACTTTAATCTTATAACAATTTAGTAAAATTTTAACTGAACTTTGTTGATTTAACTTTCAAATTTGATTTCAAAATGTAAATTATTATAATACTTTATAAAAAAAGCTCAATAGTTAAACACTATTGTAACTTTCTTATTATTATCTACAATTTGATCAAAATTTTATTAAAAAAATAAGTTTATTTTGATCTCCCGCAGTTGCCCTTTCAAATTGGTCAGGAGGTTAGAAATGACCCTGTATGAAATGATGAATTTTTGAATGAATTGATTTTGATTGAGACTTGAACCTCAATTTCAAATGAACTTTATAACACCAAAACCTTTTTCAGACCTAAACTGGATTTTCGAATCAGAAAAGTTAGCTGCAACTACGATTTAGTTACAAAAAAAACCTTACACAATTGTAAATATGAAGATTGATCTCTAATTATCTCCCAGAAATTCAGAAAATGTAGAGGGCGATAACCCCGCCCTAGGAAGAAACTGTGCAAATAATCTCAAACAAACCATAGCATAGGCACAATCATGGAACAGTGTGCCTAAACAAAACAAACGATCTTGTAAACTGAACCGGTGGAGGTGCCGAATTTTATTAGGAAGATTTCAAAAATCTTCAGAATTTGGAGTTAAAAGGCGCTTGATCTACATTTATACTCTCGTTTATATCAATATTTTGTGAAGAGCTAGTTACTTAAATGCGTTTGTTGTGAATTATTAATATTCCCTTGAAACATTTTATTTTTTCACGATTTTGATGAAAGAAATTCTAAAAGTGCATTATTTGGTGGCCGATTATGGATTTCCTTCTTTTTCAAAATTAGATAGTAACCATGTACTACTCAGCTTTGACCCAAAACTTTCGCGTTTCGTGTCACATAGAAAATAAGCCCCTGGCATGAGTTTGTAACACCAGAAGAAGTTACTACATCTATTCGTCTTACATTTTTCAGTATCATAAACTTTTTGGTTCTCTACGTTATATTTAACACAATCTTTCCAAAATGTGACTTTTTTGTTCTCTCCCTCGCTGGATACATGTACACCAATAATTGTGATTCCCTTGTGGAAAAGTTTCTCTCAAGTTTTTCAGAATCGGTATTCACATCGGCTTTGATCATGGGGTGTGCAATTTACAAAAATATGTACCTACACATATAAGTACACTGTGTTCATTTTAAAACTTACCACCCCCTGTAACTTAAAAACCGCAATAACTTTCAACATTCGCGGGGACACGTCGATTTTTATTTTAGGGGGGAACGTTTTTGACAGTCAAGTGGTCTTGATATGTTCATCCCTCTAACCCCTAGCAACCCCAATTTTAAAATCTCAAATGGAACTACCCCACTTGTTATACATCATTTGAAAACCCCTTTCAATACCAATACAACAGTGTATTCCATTTGAAAATTGGGTGAGATTCGATAAAGTCATGGGTCAACAACCAATCATTGTATTTCGTTTGGCATTGCATTCTGATGAAGATTCTTTAAACTTTTGCACAAGTTGTAACACGTAAACATGCGAAATACTTTTATTTGGATGCCTCTCGGTAAATATTTGCGCTGACTGTCGTGCACATTCATTACTAGCACCGTAAAAAAAAATTTAAAAAAAATAAATAAAAAAATTCAAATCTCGCCCAATTTTCAAATGGAATACACTGTTGTATTGGTATTGAAAGGGGCTTTCAAATGATGTATAACAAGTGGGGTAGTTGCATTTGAGATTTTAAAATTGGGGTTGCTAGGGGTTAGAAGGATGAACATATCAAGACCACTTGACTGTCAAAAACGTTCCCCCCTAAAATAAAAATCGACGTGTCCCCGCGAATGTTGAAAGTTATTGCGGTTTTTAAGTTACAGGGGGTGGTAAGTTTTAAAATGAACACAGTGTACATATTTATTAATACATCTCATACACGTGGCTGGTGGCTTAGTAGAATTAGCTGCAGAACGAATAACCACATTAACTATAATATCGACATAAGCTTAATTTTTGTTCAGCTTTGATTTGCGTTCAGTTCTACCGTGGTATGTTTCCAATTATTTAACCAAAATATGATGGAATTTAACAGAATTTTATTATATTTATGGAAATTTAATGGTGTTTATTGATATTTAATTGCGTTTATTGGTATATTTATAGAATTCAGACGGTATTTAAGAGGTATTTTAACATTTTGTACACGTATTTATGGAGTGGGACACTCGTTCGTCTTTGACATTCGAGCCCCGAGAGAAATATTTAACTTGTGAAAAAATTAAAGAAATGGAGCAGCATTAATTAGAAAATTTTGGCCATGGCAAAAAAAGTGGTGTACGTGTAGCGAAAATAAACCCTTTGTGCAACAAGATCTAATTCTTGAACTTTATTGAAGTTTAATTCACACGAAAGATCAGTGCAACGTTAATTGTTTACTGTTATTGATTCAGTCATAAAGGTTATATTTAGGTGTTGGCTGAATGATGAATGAGCACGGCCTCAGCGTTTTTTGCTGTCCAGTTCGTGACTGATAATATTGCACACCAGTTCTTTTGACACTTTTTTATCTTGAAGTATGAAGCGCACGATCTCCTAAAGAATTGTTCTCCTGTAATTTTGTTGAACCCTCAGAAAATTGACCCACAATATTGTGCAGTCACCTTATCATTGCGACCGTTCTAATATAGTCCTCACGAAGCTTTCATATGTTTCGACTCCCTCCAAAATTTCTAATTTTTTTGAAAAATATGAATTTATCCAAAAGATCGACGCCAAATTTTGTATATTATGAGTTGATTGGTTTATTATGAAATTTCCTATGATTGTAATAATACGTAGTCGTATTCCTAATAACGTCAATATAATGTCGTCAAACTATTTTAAAATAAGAATATGAAATTAGAAATTATACTGGATATAAAATTGTGGTAGTCGAAAAATATCCAAGAGGGATGAGGTAACCGTATAACGATGTCATAAGGTTTGAAAGAAGACTGTAAAAAGTGCCAAATTACTCTCTGTCAAAACAAAGTGGTGCAATATGTAAAAAAAAAATAAAGACGAAATGGAACAAAGATGTAAATATAGGTCTTAACAAACTAACTAATTTGTTTGAAAATAGTTTTATAAATGCAACAAATGTGAAGACATCTATCTAGGGTAGAAGCCGGTCCCGTCAAAACAGCAGCGTTCGGCGTCTAAAAATGTATAAATATTAATATCTGGCTTTCTAATTAATTTAAGGACGAAAATAAACGTTTGAAAACTATTAAGTGTGGTACGTATTGGAAAAACATTTTAATTGCGATGGAATTCGTCGAAGATTCTGTAGGTAGGTAGATAGATAGGCCGACATCTCTTTGATTAATAGTGACGTACGGCTACAAAACATTTTACAAGATACAGGTGTATAAAGGTATAGAATTTCTTGCTCTAAATGTCACGCCCAAATGGTTTCCACCTGCGATACTCCAAAAGGCAGGATGTTGTCCTAACCCTAACTTACATCTTTTTAATGGCCATAACCACTCTAGGGAAACAAAGGTAATTTTTTTAAAGTGACTTTGGGAGAACCATCAGACGAATGAAAGGATAGATGACAAGGACAATAAAATTATGGATTTATTATTATACGAGAGCGATTTATGAAAGTTTCTTATCTAAATAGAATCCATTATGTTGTTACAAACCAGTTCGTATGTCTTATTTGCTTATCATTAGTAAAGCGATGCGTTTAGTTAATGAACCATATAGACACACGCATACACGCAGTGTATTTTTAAACCTGTTCATTTTATTTATAGATACTGGTATTTTGGGCAGGTAAATGTTGATTCACGATTTCTTACACGCATAGTACGAGTATTTATTTTATAAAAGTCGATTCCTTAATTATACATTGTCGGTACCTTTCTTACATCTCCAGCGTATACGACAGACATAAACAATGGTTTTTCTTACGAAAATGGTTTTAATCCTTCCAAAATATAGACTGCAAGTCTAAAGTTCTAGTTACAACTAAAATTATTGCAATGATTGCCATTTGATAGACATATCTAAATTACAATTATTGGAGGAAACCTCCTTTTATCGTAATTATTGATATTCCAAAATTTTTTAACTAAATTGAAAATGTTCCACCATTAATTAATTTCGCCATCAAGGTAGGTACACGAACATCATTTACCTATATTAAAGTTTATTCACACATAAAATGTAAATCACTTATCAACGTAAAATTTAATAGAAATTTAAAAAGGGCTCTAAATACAGTTTTGTTTTGTTTTTTGGTATTGGTTACGTACGTGATTTTTTACTTGCTGAAAAAACTTGCGTTAAATTTTTAAAAATGAAGTAAAATGAAGACGACTGATCTTTCCCCGTCCCAGCACATCAACAACGACGATAACGTCGAAAGCGAAAGAAATGGTTACGGACAATGCCCAATCACTATTACAGAGATTATTAATCATAATAATGTAGCCATATCATTTGGGCCTTGCCAAGTAATTTTTTTGGATGTTTTGCCAGAAAACGCATGACAACGAAGATTTTTCCGAAATTTCTGCATTTCGACCAAAAAGATTCGATCTAAGATGAAAACTCTTCTATTTCAATAACGTAGTGCACTATAAGTTCCTGCCGTTATTATGGCATTTTTGGTAAAAATCATACCATTATAGTGCCTCGGCAACTGTATTTTCCGGACATGAACCCGTGCGAGTTCTTTCAATTTTCGAAGCTGAAGAGAAGGACGACGTTTCGCCAACATTGAAGAGAACTGTATACGAAGAAAATGAGTTCGATGTGTTTCGAAAATAGAACAAAAGCGCTGGTATAAGTATATTATGTCTGAACTGAAGGGGTCTAATTTAAAGGGCACAAAATTAATTCTTAATTTAATATAATATTATGGAATTTAATGAATCAATACGCAATTAGTTAGCACTGACTGATTGTTCTAGACACTTCTTCTAAGAACCCATTGCTCAGAACAGGACGCCTCATGAGTCAATATTGCTATTTGAAATTCGTAGGGAATGGCGCAGAGACGTAATTTGGAAAGCAACCAGCTGCACGAATGTTACATTAGATGATGTTTCGGCCGTAGCCATCTTCAGACGTTAAATATTGGGTTAATGGTTCTCCACTGTCGGAGGTTACATGGTGAATTATTAAATTATTAAAACATTAAACCATTATGGCTGCATGATACATGTGAGATTACAAAAAATTCTTTTATGGGGAAAACTATTAAGATTAATTACACATAACGTAATAACGTAATTACAATTACAAACAAGACAATTTAATAATAATTCACCATGTAACCTCCGACAGTGGAGAACCAGGTTTAGAGTATCTGTTTCACCTTTAACCAATAAAAGGGAGCAGTTTTCTCAAATTCCCCAATAATGCAATGGAGGATCCTTTTTAACGCACCGAATTTTGAATTTGATGCAAGGGAAACACAACGATATTTTTGACAACACAAATTTTGAATAATTATAAATACCTAAGTAATAAAACGACCCAGCTCTTAACATAATATTAATTTGTTACGAAAAGTGGATTTTACACATCAGGCGACGTTTGAAACAGTTCCCAAACACCTTCCAATGCCAAAAATGTTTAAAAAAATGATTATTGTTGGTCTACAATTCATTCATATTCCTAAATCCAGACGAAATAATAACTGTAGGAGAGTACTGTCAGGAACTCAATGAGATGTATCAGAAATGACAGCGTATGCATCCAGGATTAGTCAACAGGAAAGGAACAATTGTTCTCCACAATAATGTACATCTCAAATTAACCTTAAACTTTAAAGAAGTTAAAGCGAGCTGAGCTACGAAAGCTTTGCATAGTAATCGAACCCCCCGACAATTTATATAATTTACTTAACCTCGTCGTAAATGATGAAAGAAGTACATTCCTTGAAGGGCACAGAATTACAACGACGTTCGTTTCAAGATTACATTGACTTCGTCATTCCTTTATTTAAGATGAAGATCCACGAGATTCAGGTTCTCATCCAAATCCTCGTTCCAAATCACCTACAGCTACTGGCATGAACCTCCATCCGATATTTCTCCTTAAACTGTACAACCCGCCCCAGCAGGCAGTTTAAAAAATTATACCAACTCTACCATAATTAATGAAACATTCTGTGTTCTGTTTTCTAGTTCTTGGTCATTTTCTTCAAATTTGATTATTCTTTTTGAATGATCATTTTTGAACCATCCTAAATAGAAATATAACGGTGAAACGATTTTTACAAATGAAGAGTTAACAAACAATAAATGAGTCGACGAGAAAAAATGCGGAAATGTAGATATACTTAATAATATGATGAGTATTGTATAGTTTTAAAAAGAACACCAATAGCAGGGAGTATGAAATTGATTGAGTTGTTCGACGCTCAGGCTTTAACACTTTCTATTTACGAGAACACGTGAAATCTAATATGTATTCTAGTGGTAACAATTTAGAGGATCAATGAGAAATTGCGCTAGAAAAACTCAGTGTCAGATATCATAAATTCGAAAATTGTTTGACTACATAAAACAACGAATTTTACAGTTACTTATCAGGTAGGGGCAACAACAACTGTTCCAAAAATTTAATTAATTTACCTATACATTCTTGTATCTGTGTATTATTTCGAAATGCAACACGTTTAAAGTTTAACCTGAACCTGATTTTTTCAGGAAAAAAGGTAAATCACGTACGTTAGTCTTGTGCTTAAAATACATGGGTTATGATGACAAATTATAACTGCTTGTATTATTCTCTATTTGCAATGCTCTTATTTTTGCAAATTTTGCACACGTGTTCCGATCCACACCCAAGAAACGAGATAAGTCTTTACAGAAGATCTAAAAGACAGAATCGTACTATTTCAAACTTTTTAATCAATTTCCGCCTCCAGTGCACGAACGCGCATTAGAAAAAGATTTATAACAACCAATAGGTGTAATAAAGTAAGGTTGCACAAGACTCTATAATAAAAACAATAAATAATTTAAATTAGAAACATGGATTCTTTAACGTTAACTTGTAGAGGAAAAAAACACCTAAATAAAATCAATCACCAAAACCGGCGGCACTGTAAACAAATAAATCTGTCAAATCACGTTGGCGAACCCCCTACGCGCGGTGTTAATAAATTTCACGAAACAATGCGGTTATCGGCAATTACAACCACCATTTTCAGATAAATTTTAATTTTATGGCAAACTTGGCAGTAAAATATTTAGTACTCGACCCCATTTTCGAGACGATAAATATGTGAAAATTAAGTGTAAATTATTCTATAATATTACCGCCCGCGTTTAAAACAAATGGGTGCAAAAAAACGCGTAATTACGGAGTTCAATGAGCGTTTATTGTATATGAACGTAGTCGTGCGTGTACATCTATTTAGTTCCAGAGTATGAGTCCAGACTAGTAATTAGTCTTTAGAGGCTGGTTAGTTTAAATTTATTTCATCATCTGCCAATTATGCCGTGATTCGATCTTCAAACTAAAAATAGACGAGAAGATTGAACTCACGAGAACGCCCTGTATACAACTGTAAAACTTTTCAGTTTGATTTATTAGTAAAGATTTCGTAAGATTAAGCACATAGAAAGTGCAAATACCACCAGCATCTACATGGAGGATCAGATTTACTATCAAGTCACAGAGCTTATTATTACGGTCGATACAATAGGTACAAGATGATGGTAATCCAAGATGGTACCGATGACAGATTTATGCGCAATGTGTGGTCTATCTTTTCATGTATACTTATCTAAAAATTTCTATCTAATTGGCGAACGCATATTTTTAACTCCATTAGTTCCAACATCCTCAAATCAAACGTTAGGCCTATAAAAATAAGGTTTTCTAATAAATTTAAGAGAAGACAAACTGTCCCAATTTTTAAACGACTTCCCCTAACTAAAAGACAGATATTTATAACTTAAGGAAGCTGCGTATTTTTGTATTGCAAAAGCTAGACGTCCTGTTATATAAAATCATCCATCGTGTTTTCACCTGATTAGTACAATTTATTGGACAATGAAATTGGTTATAAACTCTGCGATGTAAATACTAAATAGTATCAAAGACAAGGTTATTCGCTGTACAAGATGAAGTTTTTGGATCGTTACTCTCAGTAGGTAGGTACGTTACGATTCATGTCACCCTTCAAAATTGATACCAATCGCAAGTAGTAACTAAGATCTGTACCGTAAAGAATGTTTTAAGAGGAACTAAAACATCTCATATTTTGTTTGTCAAGCAGTAACAACATTCGCGTAGGAATTACATAACGACCATTCTTCCTTACTCAGAGATAGGAATAGAGATTAATTTCGAATAGTGCCATAACGTATGACTTGAAGTTTCTACTCGAAGAATCAGTGGATTGTTATTACTAAACGTCAAATTGTTTCAAGTTCAAAATGTCGTATAAGCTTCAGAATATCTAGAGCTTAGTTGAACGGTTATATAAACGTGAAAGCTACATCGCAGTTTTGGAGTATCGTACAAAATAACCAAGCATTTTGACCAAAAATGACGCGCAATTTCGGAAAAGAAGGATGTCCCCCCAAATACACCCATGCAGAACTCGAAAGAATACCTGGATGTTGCAGACATTTAAGGCGTAGGAATTTTATGAGAAACCGCATGACAACATCTCAGTTCAGAAAGGCAATGATGCTTTTTACACCATTCATATCGAAAACTGTCCAAAAATGAAGTAAAATCTAAAGAAAAGGCGAAATTTGTTGACAAAAGTTCTAGTCAGGTCCACTGGTTTCATAGGCTGAGGTTCAGCACCCTATGTTGATCAAGTTCGAGAAGAAACTGTAGATCCTGAGCTTTATCATTTAAACGACGCGACCATCTAATATCTTGATCTGTCCTTGCTTCGTGCCATTATGCCAGGAGGACTCTGGAATGGTTGGAACGGAATAAAGTTAATTATGTACTAAAAGAAGATAACCCCAAAAGCTTTGGTCGATCGAACAATTTTGTTGGTAATTATTCTATCGAAAGGTTTATGGCAATTGGCAACGGACGGGAAGTGTACCTAAACATCGTCCAACACAAGATGAGATCAGTTTGATAGAATATTGAATTTTTCTTTTGAATTCTGTATAGCACCTAATAAGCCCATCATACACGTGGTTACCAAACCCCTGACAGCTATTTCAATAATTCGTTTCTCATATGGGAAGATCCATAAGGATGATATTTTTTGTCAATGAGCTCGTTTAATGAACCATGGAGACTTCAAATCAATCAAAACCATCACGTATGAGAAATTCAATGAAAATATTTTTAAACTATAAAAATAACCGCAAGAGGGCGTAATTGCTACGATAAATGTACGATAAACTAGATAAACTGATAAATAAATAAATAATAAATAATGATAGATAAAGGACTCTAGATAAACACTAAAAATCTAATTTTTTAGTGGAAATGCCCTACTAAGCTACAATTTTAAAGCTTAGTTCATTTCATTTCAAACAACTTTTGTTTAAAACATTTTTTGATGTTTTCAATAATAAAGCCAGGGGACACGATCAAACCTTACGAAACAAAAACCACTGTAACTTTTACAATTTTTACCCGATTTGAATGAATTTTTGCTTATTTGTGAGGGCATTCAATGCAGATTCTGGGCTTATAATCATAATGGACAATAATCGTTTAATACATTTAATAAGGTGATTATCTCCAACAGAAGTTGTTTTTCCAAATTTTCCCTAACATTTTAAATGGAAGGATATTCTTTTGTGTTGGTTTTTTAGAACTTTAATAGTCTAAGATACTGGCGAAAACCCCGTATTGATATCTCTTGTAGTTTTCCAGATATGACCAAAAATGTCTTTTTCTGGTAATTTTTCACTACCCTATTTTTATTAACGTCAAATCTTAACTGAGATAACTTTTTTAAAATAAAATTTATTTATTTTGCCTTTACCAATAAATTCTTTTTTTGTGTTTATTTTTATTTAGGCATTCGAAGCAATTTTCGAAAAGTCACGGTTTCATTTAATAATTATAAAAAATATATTACTTACAGTATTTATTGTTTCGTTTTTCGTTACTACTCTTAGAAATAAGTCTTATACTAACAAGGAAGCATACGATATCCTCTCAGTGTATTTTCAATGTTATGAAAACGCATGTATAACTGAACGTGAATATGTTGTTAGATATCCTGAAAGAATTGAATATTATCTCCTTTAATTGGATCACCTTAGTTTGCTCTCCTTAGTACAGGAGCCTTGAAGAGGAGTTATGTGCGGTACGGGTTAATAATCCACTGGTGTTTCGTGAAAGGCCGACGTTTCGGCTACGGAAGTGTAGCCTTCTTCGGAGCAACTTTATTGAAAAGATTACATAATTAGTTAGCACATAACTCCTCTTGAAGGTTCCTGTACTAAGGAGAGCACACTAAGGTGATCCTGAAAGAAGGCATTTTGACAAAAAAGTTTTTAAGCGATTGTCGACTAAATTACGTACCACTGGGATTGTTGGGGCGACTAAATCCCCTATTAAAAAACGCAGGGCTAGAACTGATGATAATAAAATAAATGTCCTTCCATCAATGTTGAAGCCAATCCTCACAGCAGCACAAAAGAAGTGTCTTTGGCTTTAGGAATAAATAAGACAACAATTTTTCGGATTTTAAGAGACAATAAATTTCATCCCTATCATCTTGTTTTGCACCATTCCGATGATGATCATAGACTTAATTATTATAATTGGTTAAATAATATGTGCCGTGAAAACGATAATTTAAAACAAGTTTTCTGAACTGATGAGGCAACATTTTCTAGCGATGGGCAAGTAATTTTCCATAATAAGTATGCATTATTGGTCTACAAAAATCCACACTGGATGAGAAAGATTAACCATCAACACAGATAAAAAAAGCAAAAATTGATTCAAATCGGGTAAAAACGGTTGAAGTTACAGTGGTTTTTGTTTCGTAAGGTTTAGCCGCACCCCCTGGCTTTATTTGGAAATATGAAAAATGTTATTTGAAATAAACCGAGCTTTAAAGAAGCTTATTTTAAATTGTAGCTTAGTAGGGCATTTCCACTGAAAAAATCAATTTTTAGTGTTTGTCGTAGCAGTTACGCCCTCTTGCGGTTGTTTTTATAGTTTAAAAATATTTTCATTCAATTTCTCATGCCTGATTTAGTTATAAAGTTTTTTATCCCATTAAGTTGGTTTTAAGATATTGTCGGTGGCCATCCAAATGGAACGGCCTGTATAAGATAATTTTACAAAAATTCCTAGATATTAAGTTTTCACATATGGAACCTTTTAATTTATTTCCTTTGGGATATAAAATTTGTTGGGTCGTACTAAAAAGCGCTCCACGGCACCCGAGCTTTGCAAAATTGTACATCTTTAAAAAAAATTTCTAGCGGCATAGGAGTTTAACATAATGCAATACTCTACGAGTCTACGCTACACTATCTACGCTAGCGGTAGATCAACGTAGTTAAATTTTGAAGGTATGAGAACGTATTTGTCGGTAAAATATAGTAATTGTTCAGAAATAAGGTTTAGTGGTAATAAACTAATAACGATAAATCCGTGCGGTATAGTGTAAAGTGTAATGAAATCTCCTTTAGATCAAAAATCACACGTTTTTGGTTACCACCCAGGCTTCGACCGTTCCTTTTTAACAGAAAATTATTTCTGAACACGTAAATAGATAATAAACAAATTGCAAACAATAAATATCGAAAATGGTAGGGTACAAAGTTGTTTAGATTTTTACAATATGCAGGTAATTTTACGTGGGAGAAAATTTAAAATGTACTCGGCGCCAAACTTCGAGCTTTTCATGGCTTTCTGGCTTTTGGGTTTCGTGGAAGGGTAACACAAATATCTTATTACCTGTATTGACACTGGTACAATATTTATGACTTTCTTGTTTCTCGTATCAGTAATGGCAATATTAAGCCTTGTAGGTTGATCGAACTATGAAGATGCCACACGCTCACAGCCTCACATTCAGTGCGACCTCGCGGCGAAGCTCAAGCGTTCGGGTTTTATTATTTGAAAATAATTTGTATGTCCTGAAAAATTGTTGTTTTTTGCAGGGATTCATAAGTTGTAACATCTTTCGATTGGGCAAATAAAAATAAATCGTAAATGAGCCATTCGTTTTGAATATCACCACAATAGTTTCCAAAATTACGTAATTCCTAATTCTAATTGTTAAATTTAATAGCGGTTACCAACTTTAGAATTCCACATTGTAAACAAAGCACTTTCTTCAAATTTTCAATTACATATTTTGAAAATTATGGTAGCACTATTAAGAACGAGATAACAACTCTACTAAAATTAAGTTTTTGTAGAAATTAGTTCATACGCACATCTAAATAACCACAATTCCTCCCCTAATTCTTATTGTTTAATCCTTGTCATTACCGAAACAATTAAAATGGAGAAAGCGCTATACAACGAATGTTGAAAAAATTATATCCCTTTCTAATACCCGCATCTGCTTCTATTGCTCTTCTAATTAAATAAAGGAATGAAAGGAACAGGTTAATTGCGGCAGGTGTATTTAACAGGTGCGCATGAAATATCGTTTTCAAATTCTTGGTTGTCATTAACATTTTTATTTAAGACCTTGCACGAACTTTGTTGAAAAAAAAACTGACGTGCGTCCAAAAAAAAAGCCTAAAGAATATTGTGTAATTTTTAGATACCTATTAATTTACGAATTAAAGGGCACAGCTACCTATTTTTTTTTATCAAAAATGATTGCATTAAAGTTCATCTACTTAATTAAAGTAATAATTATGAGAATTTAGCCTTTCAAGGCTTGATTTGTTCAGACATGGTGAAATACAATAATGCGTTGTAAAAAAGACCGCTTACCTAATACTTCTTTGATGATGTTCGAGCACAGTCAATTTTCTCAAAGTAGGCGCACTACACTTATTCACGGGTAACGAATAACTAAATGTAAAATCGAATCAGACCAATACATTGACGTGTTATAAAACCTGCCCGGTACTGATAAGAAAGACGTCATGTACAGGTTACTGTATGCTTCATTTGGATTTAAAGAAAAAAAAAAGATTATTCAAGTTTAACAACAGTGTAACATGATACCAAAGCGAAAAATTTGCAAACATTTTGATATTTACCACTAAATAATTTAATTTCCTAGCTGCCTTGCCGAATATGTCGTATGCAAAATAAGTCGGAGTGTAGCCCGGATTGTTACTGGGAATAGATAACACCTCAATACAATATCATCAACTCGAAACCAAGAAAACAAGAAAAGGGTAATCGATGGGAAAAGTTACGCTGATCATTTTTGGGATGCGAAGGGGCTAATTTTGATGAACTCTTGAGGATCATCTCAAACCAGCCATTAGAACAAAAAGGTGTAACTTTTCTGAGTATGTACCTACTAACATTCCATCAAACTGTTTTCTTATTGGAACAGCAACCATTTGCCGTTGAAGAAGCAATGGACAAGAAGTACAATTCATTATTGGGAAAATGGAAGAAGTCACACGACTACATGGAATTTATTTGAAGCAAGTTTTGGAGTAATACAATGTTGCCGCGCGTGTATTATTTTTTTTTGTTATATGTAGATATAAACATTTCTTGTTTTGTTGCCTATGAGATTCTAAGTAGATTTTGTCACATTGAATAAAGAATCAAACCCTCGTGTTTGTATTTAGTTTCTTTTTAAATCTGGAGTCGCCAGGTAAACTATCGTGGGAACAAAATGAACAAATACTGTTCTTCAACAAAGAAAAGACTGATAATTATAACAATATCACGGACCCGTCATTTAATTAAGTTACTGTACTAGAAGCTACCATAGAAGGGGCACTTGAAAATCTACACGAAAAATTGTTGCCCTCCATAATTCAATTCATTCTATAGTTGGAAGCAAATTAACACGGATGCCACAAATGAAACAGAATGTCATTCATGGCATTACAGGAAGGCGCCTTATAATCTATTATTTATTTATTTTTGATAATTGAAAGGTTAAACCGTTCTTAGGTTGCGTAGATCATGTATCTAATGCTGGTATTTGTATGTAATGTTCCAAGTAATTTTGATTCCAACTAATTTTTTTAAAGCAACTCTCCAAATTTGTAATAGAAAAAAATATTTAAAAAAATACCAAAAATGCATTTCAAGAGTTCATCGACTCCAAATCCGTGAATTTTTATGCTACTGGTATTTAAAAAACTAGTTTCTCGTTCGTAGATGAATGTTAATTTTAATGATTTTAATTTTGATTAATAAACTTAATTTTGTACATTTTTTAATTATAAACCAGCCATTAATTTTGCATCAACTTCATATTTCACCCCGGTCATTACTTCAATTTCCAAAAACGAAAATACAAAATTCTGATTCCCAAAAATTATTTTACAATGTTAACAAAGAACCCTTCGAGAATTTTCATGTACGCCATTTTAATTATCTGGGGGTGTAAGAATGAACTTATACTTACTGCTAAGTAATTGAACAAAAAATTACTAATAACATATTATTGTAGTCGACTTATTTTGTCAAAATATTTTTGTATATACAGAGTGGCTCATTTTAGAGTACTATACCAAACTTGTGTTTTTTTTAAATGGAGCTTTTCATTACAACAAATATTCCAAAATTGAGCTGAAATCATATAAGCAAAAACGTCAGTTTTTGTTATTACAAATGGGATATGAAATTAGCAAAATGTCCATTTGATTTTTTGGATTAGTAATACGAAAAGGCAAAATTTCACAAAAAAGCACCTCGATGGCACTCACAAAACGTAACAATTTAGTTAAAAAACTAATTTTCTATTTGTGCAAGCTATCAAAAAACCCATATAAAATATATAGTAAATCTAAGCATCTAAAAATTTTGGACTGGCGTTCGAAACACATTTTTTGAAAAGTGTAGGTGTATGTTAATGCGAACGTACCTCAATCTCCTACTAATTATCAGTGAATGGGCCCATAAATATTCGTACTCAGCAAGAAATTACTACTAGATTTCCATTTTTAGTGGGTAGGTTAACAGGGGTCATGTATACATTCTATTAGCGTGAAGATTTTTTTTTACAGAATCATCTGCGAGATGTTTCAATTTATATTTGAAATAAAACGCTAAGTGTGATTAATTTATATTATTAATGAAACCTAATACTGATCCTTATTTAAAGGTTGGGTTTTATGGGATGACTGGCATTTTATGACGCAATTACCTGTTAAATGTGTATATCATGAAAAGCCGAAACTAAAATACACTTTAGATGAAATCTTAAGACGAGTTAATTTTAAAGATTTTTAAATGAGGGAGGAAAGTATATTTTTAAGCACCTGTCTCATTACGCGTTGCAGTTACTAATTTCAGTTTTTACCACTCGTCGCTTGTTTGTACAAAGAGAAAAAAAACAAACTTATCCGTCTGTTTGCTTCACCTGATCATTAGTGTAATTTTTTCTTGGACTCTTTTAATCAGATTTATTCAATTTTGGTAGACTCCGTCGTCTATTCATAAAAAAAAAACTGGACCATTAATAAATGTCTGCGAGATTTTTCTTTTATTTATACTCGGATTTTTATGAAAATGTTTCCACCTCTCTTCTTTTACCTACTACAAAAAATGTCAACAACTCGAGCTTTTTGTACAGAAATGGAGAAAAGCAACTCTAATTTCCCAAGATTTATGGCCTATACCTTCTAGATAACGAGATCATTTACCTAATTAATTCTAGATAGAGATGCTTTAATTAGAAGGCAAAGGTTCATTTGTGCATTATTCATATAGGTATATCCGTAACTAAGATCACAAACTATATTTCTACATAATCTGATATCGAGATGTTTATGCTACATTTCTACATTAAATTCCATGATCAATATCAAATTCTATCCTTCAATAATTTATACGTAGAAAAGGCCATCTGATCTTTTTGTGTGTAGAAAAACACACAATTCTAGTTATTTCACTCGCCATCAAAAAAGAATGGCAGTAGTTAGTATTAGATTTACACATACAAATAGAAATATCTGATCCAATAATATTCTATTAGGTCACATATTAATAAATCGATGAGACACCAAGTAAATGAAGTCTAAAAATTTCTAAATGAACATCTGTTGATCTTGACAAAGTTCTCATTTTTAGGTCCACTAACGGACCTTCCTGAAAATATTGACCCATTTCATGGAAACATTTGCGTTGGCAACATCATTCGAGGTTCCTGTTGAATATCTCGAACCGGGTACTACAATAAACCTTTATATCACAATGGTTCATGTACCCTCTGCTGGTCCCATTTTCGGTTGGGTAAAATAGTTTGAATGAGGAGTTGTAGTTGGTCAAGCATAGAATGAATCGTACAGATTGATCTTTTTCTGTAAACTGGCGTAAGGAATTTCTGTTGAAAAACAGTAAAGCTGTGTAAGGTCAGCAGTTGTTACTTACAGTAAAAGCCTCTAAACACAGAACTTTCCCTCGTAACATCGAATCAAAAACTATAGCATACGTGAATTCCACAATGATGAAGCTTCTTCGGCGCGTTGCCAAAAAGATTCCAAACAAATAAATGTTGGCACCGTTGTTGTTCCACCTCGAACATTCCATATTATGAAAGCGAGTGAGTAAATTTTGATGTAGCAACTAAAGACAATCTAGGAAAAAATTCGAAATATAAATTGCTATTAGTACTAATTATCCAAGACACCGCAATAAAAGAGCAAGATTCGTTATAGGTGACCATATAAGGGATACATTCTTGTATACGCTTACATAAATCCTGTACACAGGATGCAATTCAATTGTTTCAAAAGCACGACAGGTGCCCCATATAAATCACAATCCATTCATATCCGTTCATTCATTCGAAGACAATTTTTTCATTACAATTAAAGTACTGAACTTTGCAAAATTATTTATAAAGACAATTTCGTAGTTTGTATCAAAGACAAGCTGGCTCGATCAAGGCTGTCGAAGACGTTCACCTTTCTCATTGCAATTCAATGGGGAATTGCTAATGTTGCCGTAACAGTACATGGAGAGTGCCGAGCGCGTAGACGAAGCGGAGTCTGCACTGTGCTAGCTGTAGATGATATCTTCTAATTAAGGTAATTTAGAAGAAAATGATTTATTTCGAAAACTACTTCCCGCTGTTCTACCAATTAATCCACGTATTTACGATTTCGTGCGACTATAATTTATCACCAGGAGTCTAATACTAGTTACCTATGCAGCTTATAGTAATCCAGATGTCTTCTCGTGATATTAATGGGAAATTATATAGTTACATGGGTTCGAGTTTTACGTTGGCGAGGATATAGACACGTGGCCTAGATTTTACCATACGCTGTGAGTCAGAAAGTGCGTAGTGGAAAGCGGTGTCGTAGGGTCGCTGAACTTCTGCAGTAATACAGATTTTGCTCGCAGACAGCGTGACGCCCGTTTGTTGAATGAATCGACATAATAAAATAAATTAATTAAAAACATTTGATTTCCATAGATAAATAAATGGTTTATAGCTAACTTATATTAATCTTCTATTCAAGGATTACGACACTCTTCAGTAATTACATTTGTAACCTACGCCATTGCTAAAAGATGATGAATAGTACGTTACAATTATAATTGTATGAGGAACCTCTGAGTGACCTTTTCGTTCTAAATAAATTCAAACCTACAATAATTCACTTTAAATTATACAGAGAGTGTTATAAGTTCTAAGCATTTTAGAAGGATACCTTGTTCTGTATTTTCTAATGCAAAATAGATTAATTTTCGTGCTCTTCGGTGCGTAGCCGCCTTAAGTGTCAAAAATCGACTCTCGACTCCAATTTGGTTTTCAAATGACATAACACGTGTGTCATGGGCCGGAATAAATGAAAACCGGAGCAAAAGTAAGACATCAACTCCACGAGCTTAAGTTGATGGATTTGGAATCAACTTTCAGCAGAAGGAAGCTTTTGACTACTTTCCCCCTAAGATAGATCCATTTTGCATGATGGATTAAAACCTTTTTCTTCTAACGATTCGGAATGATCTGCTTGTTTTCAATGATTTGTGGTTGAAATAGTTTAACAACTTGTAATTGAGCTTCAATTTTTCTATTACTATTACTAACTCTTCTGCTCTCAATAATACCCACTCAGATTTTCTGAAACGATACCTTTTGTGTCACAAACAGAATGAGGGTGTTGAACGAGTGCTTAGTGAAATGTGCAGATTCTTAGTAAAAACATCAATCACTCCCATACACATCACGCAATTAGAATGATTTGGAGGTGTTGTATACATACAAGTACGTAATTATCAATCAAATAATAAGTACCTACATATCAAAAATAGAAATCTGTGCACAACTTGATACGAAACGAATGTTTAAAAATTACATAGGCCTCGTCTTTAGTGAAGTGAGGTAAATAGTTACTTATTAGTACAATTTGTTGCCGTAAGTTTAGAACATAAAAAATTAAATAATCGTATAAGATGTAAAATTATGAATTGTGCAAAATTCGTTACAGCAACACCAAATTGCAAGAACAGTTTTGAGGTAGGTATGGAAATATCTCGGGAAATATCAATTATGATGATTTTCCGAAATACGCAGAACTTTTTCAGTAATTATTTACTCTTGGCCACGATAGCATCACTATGGATAAAATTATATTGAAATACTAAGTAAGTAATCAAAATTCTACACGGTGGAACAGATTTTATCAATGCAACTGTTAAGTATAGATAATTATTCAATAAAACCGTTGACGTACTGACTCGTGTTAAGGAAAAAAAAAGGATTAGCTCTTCGAACTTTTGGGATTATTAAAATACTTCTAGCATTAAAAAAAGAGTTTGATCAGTTGATTTTCTATAGTGGGCAATTTCTTTCGGTGACGAGTTTATCCATGGATAATTTTGATGAAGACTTGAATAGCTACAATGACAAACGTAACTGTTAAACTCGCTTATCAAATCCCATCTTGCATACTTAGTACCCAAAATGTATTACTTGGATTTTTAATGTTTCATTTTTAAAATTTTTTTGAAAAGTTTAAAGCTCTGGAGCTAATCTAGGATGTGACTAGAATTCAAACAAAAATTGTCCCTTCAACTTTCGTTAACGTCTAAGGACATTTATTTGAACTGCAAGTTATACAGTAGATGGGTGTTGTAATAATTTACTTAAGTGAATATAGCTACAAAAAACGACATACCTAATTCAGCTAATGAATGACATGTTCTTGTACGAACTTACAAATTGCTATATACTTACCTACAGAGGCGTATTTATGCTTCTGCCGCCTAGGGGCACAAGAAAAGTGCCGCCCCATCACATCCCCCACCACAGGAATAGACCTTAGGTATTTATGCAAGTCTGAAGTCCAGAAAACATTTTTTATTAAAAATAAATAGAATTTATTTCATTAATAAAACAATAAAACATACTACATCTGGACGACGAGAAGCGGCAAATGGTCATGCAAATGCTTAGAAAGCCTGTGGCCAGTGGCCAAATAGGATAATCCATCTTATTAGGACCATATTTAAATAAGCCCGACTGAAGAAACTGAAAGTGCAGCGTAAACGATGTTTGGAATGTTCATCTAAATTAGCTCGTATTGACGTATTTCTACTTCAATTTTATTTTCCATTGTTTAGCAATTTTTTTCAAAAAGATTCCTTCAATTAATTTTAGTGCCCCGTAATTTTGCCGCCCCCTAATTTTTGCCGCCCTGGGCACGAGCCCTTAAAGCCCCCCCTAAATCCGCCACTGCTTACCTATCAGGTAGTTCATAGATCAAAAACTAATATGCCTAATAAAAATAAAAAATAAATGATGATGAGCTGGCGAACGGGAAATGCAGGAAAAATCTGTAGAAATCGTGGAAATACTGTAATATACGAAAATCTTTACTTATGGAAACTAATGGAACTGTGTAGAACATCTAGATTAGACTATCATACCCGTAGTTTGTAGAACCTTCTAGTAGACTTATACAGGGTGTTCCTACTCAAAGTGGACAACGTAATAGAGGGTGTAGAACAAAACTCACACTTTTTTAAGAAATTAATTTTTAATTTTGACTTTTGTTATCGAATTATGGACCTTTTTATGTTTTTTTTACACATCTCTATATCTCCATTACTTATTTGTAGACGGATTTCAAAAAATTCAAAAATCAAAGTTCTTTGGAATCAACAGATTAATATCTACAACGTGGTACCAATGGTGGTTATTTTAAATTATAGTAGTAGATATAGAGATGTGTAAAAAAACAAAAAAAGGCCCATAAGTAATTCGAAAATAAAAGCCAAAATGGAAAAAAAATAGTTTAAACACGTGTTAGTTTTGACGAGTTCTATAACCTCTATTATGTTGTCCACTTTGAATAGAAACGCCCTGTATAGCATACTATACTGTATAACATTGTTGAAGTTTTGCAAAAGTTCTAAGTAGGTAGGTATTATAAATACGGCACACCTTAGGCCAGGGGTGCACAGACTTCTTCAGACCAAGGGCCACATATACTAAATATTATTGAATATTATTATTTATTTTAAGAAAGTCCCTAGCTAGAAGCTCCATGATCGATGAAGGAATTAGAAAAGGTCTTAATTTCAAATCAAACAAATGTTTATTTATTATATTTGTGCCAATTTTTACAAAAAAACTACTTAAATATTTTAATTTGATGGATGACATTGCATCGACTTAACAATTTCTTTAATATTTGGGTCAATTGTTGTGGCATTCCAGGAAATATAAAGATTTTTTACTTTGTTGTTTGGAAAAATTTTCAACGTTATTTGCATGTAGATTGGGGGGCCACCAGAGAAACAACGGCGGGCGGCAAGCGGCCCGCGGTCTGTGCATCCCTGCCTTAGGCGAACAGCTTCGATTTCAAAATTATAATAGTTGCCGAAGCAGTGATAAGTCATAATTTGGTAATAATACAATTTGTCCATTGTGCTGATAATGCTGAAATAGATACCAGCAATAAGATTCGTCTTTTATGAACATGCTATAACCATTTTGTTTGAAATGCTTCGCGTTTCTACACTTCAGAGTCAGTGTGGGCTTTAATCAGGGCCGTCGCGATAGTTTGCGGAGCCTGCAGCGAGAAATTACACGGGGCCCTATAATTTGCGGGTGAGGTGAGGTAAATATGGTGTTTTCCAACGTTTATGTGGAAATTTTTTTTTGAAAAACACGTTCCGTTCATACTATTATAGTCCGATTGCCTAAACCAATACGGCAATGCCCCAAAATTTTGTACATATTAAGCTTCAAATGGATAATGACATTCTGTCACCTTTGGCAACTCGATATATTCAATATGGCCGTTATAAAGTACTTTAATTTGAAAATGATCTTTTTTGATATCAAATTATATGTTTTTGAGGATGCTGAGTTCAAAAACATATCAAATTTCGATGGGTGGTAAATTAATTTGATATTTATTGTAAGTAGATATCTTACAAACTGGGACATCGACATCGACCAAGTGTTTTTGGGAAATGTACTGTGCCGTTTAAATATTGATGCTTGGCGATTTACCACATTGTCAATATCTGTAGAAATTTTTTTTAGATAACCTTTTTATCAGTGTGAAGCTGACTTTTCAACAAAATTTGTTTTACATTTTAAGCTACCTAGTTGATTTTTAACAGTCACAGTTTACAAATATCGATCATTATCGAGCTGTAATTTTGTTACAATTATTGCAAACGTGGTTTAAAATAATGTTTTGAGGAAATAAATCAAACCATAAATCGGTGGTACGATGAATTTCAATTTAGTCGATTTTCCGATCTCCTAAGTCAAAAACGACAGTTACCGAAAAGAATATTGGCTTTGTGCGGAACATAATCGAAGAAGACCGAGGGGTAAACCGCTTAACGATTTTGATGTACGAATCCGAACGATTGTTTAGGAATTTTGGCGATTTTTAAACAATTTTCCCGCAGTTGTAGCGATTGTCCAGCAATTGTGGTGATTTTTAAGCGATTTTGGCAATTTTCTAGCAACTGTGACGATTTTTTTTAGAAATTTCCAAGCGATTGTAGAGTAAATGTTGATAAAAACTATGATAATTTGTGAACAATTTTCGTGGACCTTACGTCGAATTATATAGGTTTAATTAATATACATGGTCAATTTTATGTCTTATAAGGTAGCAGTGCATTTACAGCAGACTGCAAAAAAAATATTGCATAAGTAATTTGTTACTTATTTGTTGCTAATTTGTACCGGTAAAAAATGTTTGTACCATCAAAGATTAGTTATGCGAATGAAACATCAATTATAATTTGTTACTTAACCTGTAGTTTAAAACAATATAGCATTTTTTCTTCAAATGCGAACTTTGTCATCTGCATCGCCATACAAAATTTTTCCAACACTAACAGGTAATATACCTGATAACAAATTCAAAAACACAACTTTCTAGGCCTGTGGGATCAGTTTACATCGGTTTACATTTACATACTTTGACAGTCAGCTGCCAAGGGTAACAAAAATAAAATCGGGGGAGTTTAAGGGGTTTGAACCGGTTTGAACTAGAGATGTAACGGATAGTGGTTTGGCCGGATACCGGATACCGAATATTCGGCAAGTCACGAGGCCGGAGCGCCGGATATCCGGCTGCCGAATATTCGGCCCTCTATCGCGTTACATGACTCAATCAATTTGATGTGAATATATAGGCGCTGTGAACGAGATCGGAAATATTCGGGTGTTATCGCACGTGAGCGGAGATCAAGACGACTTGTGGGTGTTCGAGTGTCGTCGCGCGTGTCAGTGTTTGTTTATGTTTATTGTTCATTGTTTTTTCACTGGTCGTCGTGGTTTTATGTTTCATTCATTAACAGAAATGTCATCATCAAAAAAACGATCGCCTATTTGGCAATATTTTGATTTAAACTGAGCCAAATTTACTATCCGGTATCCGGCCGGATACTGATTACTATCCGGTATCCGGCCGGATAGTGAAAACATGGCCGGATAGGCCGGATACCGGATAGTTACCGGATATCCGTTTCATCTCTAGTTTGAACCCTCCCCGAAATAAGTTTACATTCTGCACTATATCCTAAATCATATGGTCAGCCGTAAATTTTCTCATTACTGAATTGGGGATAGTTGAGTAAAGTTGACTCGACCTGACGAACTCTCATGCTGAACCCCCTCCAAAAATTATCTATAGATACGCCCCTGGATGCAGGTCAACACTAGATCGTCTCATTTAGTGTAAAATATCATTACTTACAGGTCATTATGATCCTGAAAAAAACGACAATCGACAATTTGGGTCTTTGAGAATGGGTCGGCTCCAACAAAAATTGTTCGTGAAAAAATCCGAAACAAAAAGATGGTCGCCACATTTTTTGGAATTACTAGACATGTTTCCACTGTAGCACTGAAGGATCGCCGTGTTAGTATTAGTACCGTTCTCCAAAATGTGCGTGAAAAGTAGAGATGAAACGGATATCCGGTAACTATCCGGTATCCGGCCTATCCGGCCATGTTTTCACTATCCGGCCGGATACCGGATAGTAATCAGTATCCGGCCGGATACCGGATAGTAAATTTGGCTCAGTTTAAATCAAAATATTGCCAAATAGGCGATCGTTTTTTTGATGATGACATTTCTGTTAATGAATGAAACATAAAACCACGACGACCAGTGAAAAAACAATGAACAATAAACATAAACAAACACTGACACGCGCGACGACACTCGAACACCCACAAGTCGTCTTGATCTCCGCTCACGTGCGATAACACCCGAATATTTCCGATCTCGTTCACAGCGCCTATATATTCACATCAAATTGATTGAGTCATGTAACGCGATAGAGGGCCGAATATTCGGCAGCCGGATATCCGGCGCTCCGGCCTCGTGACTTGCCGAATATTCGGTATCCGGTATCCGGCCAAACCACTATCCGTTACATCTCTAGTGAAAAGCAGCCAAGAATCATCATTGCTGCTCGATCGATTGAGTTGTTGAATGAAAACAAAATTGAAATAATGGGCCATCCATCCTATAGTACAGACCTGGCACCAAAATGATTTCTTTCCTTTCTATTTCAGCGTATAAAGAATAAGTTACGAGTTTGTTTTATGAAATACAATATAATACAAAAAATGTTGCAAAAAATACACTGAATACCTACTTTAAAAAATTGTAAATCATTGTTTTTCATCAATAACTAGGCTCACTGGAAAACGAACAGCTATTGTATGTTCAGGTGAATCAATTAATAATTATATTTGAATTTCGATTCAATCTTCAGAAATGAACTATTTTATTATTTTGCGTTGGAAAAGGGCTGAAAAGATTTGTAAAAAGGTTGTCTCCTGTAAAATTGCTTAAAAATTCACGGTTACGAGGTTTTGTTAAATTACGGCATAACTACTTTCGCTTGGTACATACTGGGCATCCAGATTTTCACGGAGAGCAGTGGAAGCTCCTACATTTTCACATTTTATAAAACCAAAATCTTTTCGACATTATTTTGATTCTACAAAGAGCTGCAATGTAAGTGAGTTTATATAGGAATCAATCAATTATGGGGTGTGATTTTTAAAATAAACGTATAGGAATAAATCTGAATTAGTTAAATGTAAAAAAGTAAGTGACTTTTATGTGAGTACATTCGCGCTAGAAAATAGGATATTTGAGGAGAAGAAAGACTAGAGAAATGCCGGTTATTGACTTTTAAAACTACTGAATGTGAGTGTACTCGGCAAGATTAAATTGCATAATTTTTGCCCACGCATTATTTTCTTATATAACACATTAGGCCACTTCTAACTTATAAAGCTAAGAACGTCTCAAATTTGAATGAATTCTGATATGACCCAAATTTGGTAAAATTCTTCCGAACGTGCCGCCCATGCGATGAGCATAAAATGAAACAGCTGAGAATCTGCGTAGGCCACGAGGTGATACAACAGCTTGTTTGGATCAATATTAAGGAAAATGGGCTTTTTGCACATCGTGGGTTATGTTATTATAAAGTTTTTAAGTTACCTTTTAGGCTTCCAACGTCGCTTTAGCACCCCCAACATTTAGAAAAATTTTAGTCACAAATGGAGCACGTATTTGTTTTTGTTTATCAATAAACTTCACATTAAGTCACAAATTTTGTTTTGGAATTTATTTAAAATATCACATAAAAACAATTGTACACAAAATTTCTTACATTATTATTGGAGAAACACACAAAAGGGAGTTTTAATTCCTTCAAAGTTTAAAGCACGAACGACACATAATTTCGATACGAGTAGGTAGCAGTGAGATTACCTCTTAATGCCGAAGAGCAGCTGAGCTTCACAGAACCCAAAATAAACAAGCCACTACTAGGATATCACGTGACTTAAACTATAAACGTCATAGGTAACCTACTGTTAACCAGCGCGCATGCATCTCCGTTACTTCCACCGAATTACCTGTAATTACAGTGGCGTGCAAGTAATTCCAATCAATAAGTGAAACCTTTTCTTATTTTACTAACACTTCTAAAGCATTACACAGAGTTCAAAATTACAGCAATCGACCGAACGTTATTTCTCACGAACTTGGCAAACACCCTAAGAGAGAAATCGACCACAATTATAATCACGCACGCCGCTGTACACATCAATATGTTTAAACCTTTCATAACCTCACTTACAAAGTAAATTGAGAAAAATGCGACGGTATTTACTAAATGTGTCGTATCTTGGGACACCCTTCAGGTTTGTACACTCTTTGCTCATCTAAAAACTCATTTTGAACACTTTTAGAGGCGTTCAACGGCAGGTCGGAGTAACAGAATCAAGTAGACCTGATGACTTCGAAACGGTTCAGGGCCAAATAGAATACGCTTTAAAGAAATTACGCTCAATCAATGAACCAGCAACTGTACTATCCAGCAGGTTACTATACTTCACACACGACCGTTAGCTCACCACCTTAATTTCATTCAGGACAGACGCCGGCGTTCACGCCCTACACAATGCCATGCACGTTGACTTGGAACGAAACGGCGATACACCCCACAATCCTACAACGATTTCATTATGTTTAAACCAATACTTCAATCGAAACCAAATACCGATACGAATCTTATCGACTTACTTAGTACCGGACAGCTTCCACAGTCGACACAACGCAATTTCACGCACTTACCTATATAGGCTGATTGTAATTAAAGACGATACTCCACCATTAACAAAACATTTACCAGTTGAGGAATACGGACGTTCCCTATTTATAAGGTGCTCGAATCTAATTCCACTTCAACTTTAATCGTAAATCTAGTTCTAGCGAATTCGACTTTGAAAAATTAAAGGAGGCTTCTCAACTGTTTGTTGGCCATCACGATTTTCGAACGTTCATGCATAAGTCTAATAAATTACCTGATCTGATAACGAGAAAAGTGATGGAAAAATGTGAAGTTTATGAAACTCGACCTTTCTGGTCAGTACCTCACGCCTGGCCGTATTGCGTTAATGGTAATCAAGAAGATTATATCGGTTATAATATAGTATTGAAAGGCAACGGATTTTTATACAAGCAGGTAAGAGGCGCATTTCGGTCATTCCATCCCCAGTGGTCTAATTTTTGAAGTCACCCACACTGACCATTATCAATTTTTCTGAAACTTTATTTGAATGCAGATCCACTCTAAAAATGAACCTGCCAAAAATTGCATGTCACAATATCAATTATTTTGGAAACTGAGGCCTTCTCGTTCTCAATACATCCACGAAGATGGAGCAAAACCCAATTTTTGACTCATTATTACTACAAGGCAAGGACATGTAGGTCTGGTACAATTTTTGGTGCTGGACCTGTGAAATGTTGTCTGGAGAGATAAAATTTACTTCAGGAGCCAGCAGCAGGGGTCTAAAGTGCCTTATAAAATCTGCGGAGGATGCAGAGTAAATTTTAGTCCCTGACTTTAGGGATGAATAATGAATAAAGGGAAGCTGTCACTTCACAAATTTGTTAACTGTACGTGAGACAGTACCCTGCCATATTATCTTCATTCAGAGGCACTTATCTTGGTTTCTATTGGAGTACATCGTGCCAAACACCAAGTTGCCAAAAATGAGCAATGTCCAGAGTCAAATAAAGTGACTTACGTCATTTCAAGATTATTCTTTCCACCACCACTGGAAAGAGCACATTTTTTTCCACTTGAATCATTTTGGTTCATCTTACATTCCATTCAGTAAAGGGATGAAAAATAAGGCTTTTGTAGCCCTCCAAATGGAAGGCCACAGTTTTCAAAATACTTGATGTTATGACATGAAATTTTGCAGATGTTCATTTCTAGGATGGTTCTACGCTCACACCAAGTTTCAGCAAAATTGAAGCTGGTGAATGTGGACCCTCAGATCACTTGAGATGGAATAACCCATTTGTGAAATTTTCTGCCGTACTTTTTTTTAATATTGGGACTAAGCTGGTAGTTCAAATGTACCTCAGCTTTGTTAAAATCCTTCAGTTCCATTGTATAAAACCCATGTAGTCTTTTGGCAGTATAGTGCCTTATAATAACATGACAACTTCGTACTTTGTGACTGAAATATAGCTTATATCAATCTAATTAATATAATACCTACTACACTTACTTCCAAAAAAAAAATGGTAAGCAAGCACACTTTCACATGGTTTAGGCAGTTGTTTACTTGTGAGGACAATATCATAATAAGATGATTATTTGTAGTGCATAATGGTAGATATTATATACCTACTGAATGTGGGATATTTTGGGAATTTGTCTTTTAATACACAAATAGCACAATACGCAAAGTCTTAATTAGACACAGTGTGTCAAAATAACACAGACAGTGTTCTCGCAGAAAAAATGTTGAGAAGAATGTATGGAGGAAAAAGTGAAGACAATTTTTGAGCCAAAAAGAAATAATGAAGACCTTAAGACTTTATTTAACTACTCAAATATATTGTACCTGTAGTGGTGAGAATTGGAGAGAAACAGAAATGGTGCAAGCTACAAAAAAAAAGGATATAGCGAAGTGAGAAAGAACCTAGCGTAAAAAGGAATCCAGAATGGGAGGTAATGGTTATGGGCCGAATAGAAACAAGAAAAAATTTGTTGCTGAACCTTTTAAACAAGCTGGGAGACTTTTTAATATAAATGATGTTAAAAAATAATAGCTTATTAAAGCTCAAAGAAGGCAAACCTTTTCAGTTTTATGTATACTTAGTCCTGTCTGTTTCTGTTGAATGAAATGGAGAGCCTCTATTCCTTTTCTTTAATTATTATTGATTGCAATCTTAAGCATTTTGAGGTTTCAAATATATCTGTTTCAGTTTTCTAACTCTATTTTGTGTTTTGTCTCATCAATTTCTGCGAGAATGTAATTTACAGATTTCAGACATTTAGATTACACAGTTTGTTGATAAAATGCAAATGTTTTCATCATCTTCACAATATTGAACAACAGGAAAATATTGCAGAACTGAGCTTAGGATAGGTACATATAGGTTTCTTCTTTTTCATAAAATCGTAAATCAAATCTCATTAAATCTTGCACTAACCATTATTCTTACGAATTTTACTCAATATTATAAAATTGTGAGTCTGTCTAGTAGTTGAATGATATGTAAATTGAATTCTTTTGGAGCAAGTCCAGTGCTGGTCAAATCACCTCAATGTATGGTCGCATGGGATGGACACTAAAGTGTAATAAGACATCCTGAACGGTTTGATACTCACAGTGGTATTAGATGAATGATGAATAAAACTCACAGCCTTCCCTTAAGCAAAATTTCTGGACAACCTGAAAAAACAGCCTGTTCAGTTGTCTTAACTTTTATATAATTTTGCTTGAGCATGGAATCAGTTGGGTTCTGAATCATGTCAGTATTGATTAAAGAAAATGTTGGTTAAGGCGAGAGTGTGAGTTTTATTCATCAAAGTGTAATACATCGCGCAGCATCATTGCCAGAAGGGCTGAAAAGGGCGTTCTTCTTTAAGCTGATGTTTTTCCTTCAATTTATTGCCAAAAGTAATAAATACGTAAATACTCCACTGACAACTCTGAACGCGCTTAGGAATCAGTTTGATAAACAAAGAATGTTGTTTACACCAGTCTTCACAGCAGTTTGCATGAGACTATTGATGTAAAGGTCTTGTCTTCATTTTGGTGACAATTTTAATGACTAAATCCATTACTGCTCATTATGTGATGTTACACCAAGTGTTAACCTAAATTTCTGAATAAATACAATAGCAAATTTAATTTTAGAAGATGTTAACGATGGACTCTTCAATTTCACAGATTTATTTAAAAAAATGCAACTTCGATATAAATCACCCTGTATATACATTGCAATTCAAGTGAAAATATTTTAGGTTTGTAGCCTTAAGGGCCCCCGACCATATCCCAGCACCGAACTTTAGAAATGTTCCTTAATAAACCCACAATCTAATTCCATTCCCGTACTGTTGGCCCACCCTGTAGAGTGTAGAATGATATAGGTAGGCGTAGGTGCCTAATGAAAATAAGCCATAAGGAATTCGGACTTACAATTTATTAATAATTGATTGGTAAATAATTAATTTAATGAAAGGGTGGACTTGGATCTTTTGTGAAAGTTTTCCTAATTATATGAATCTTTAGCAGAGTTTCAATACCATAGAATGTTTGTTAACTAGATAACAGTAATGATACAGCACTTAATTGATAATTATCTTGCGCAGTGTTGACAAATGTGTTATATTGTAATTTTTTGTGTGACAGTTTTGTTCCAAGTTAGTACAGGTGATAGACAATTTTTATTGTGCGATAGTTGTTTTAGTTCCCATTGTTTGGTTCCTTCATTAAATTTCGTTACAGTAACAAAAAGCAGCAATAGTAAACAATTAAGGGAATTTAAGTTTAGTGGCAACACTGTATGTCACTTCCTTTCTGTGTAAATTTCACGACCATTGTACCTTTCTGCTGTTTTCTCTAATATTTATGGTTTTAAGAAAGTAATTCAATTCTGCGAATATTGTGAAATCTTCCATCAAAACGTAATTATGTTCTACTATTTTTATTTTGTTTGGTATTATAAATATACTTGATTGTTGGTACACGCGTGTCTTAACCTAAAGCTACCGGTTGGACTTGGAGGGAACCAAACCAACATGGCCTCGTTACTCAGTAAATTATTTGCTGATAAAAAAAAAGGTATTTAATGTAGTAAGATAATTGAATTTCTTATCTGTATAGGTACGTCGTACTGTGGCTTCATTGATTGCTGTTGCAAAAGGTATTGTGACTGCTAAAGACATAAAATTTATGCTTGAAATTCCGTCCCATCAGTCGTGGAATCCAAAAATTAAAACAGTACCAGCTCACGGCCTATACCTGTGCGAAGTGGCATATTCGAAGGAGGATCGAGACACCTTTAAAGAGCAGCTTGAGGATTAATTTTATTTAGAAATATGGTAGGTTCGCGTGTATATGTAGGAGGGTTGCCTTACAGAACCACAGAGCGGGACCTCGAACGTTTCTTTAGAGGGTACGGTCATATGCGTGACGTTCTTATTAAGAACGGTTATGGTTTTGTTGAATTTGATGATTATCGTGATGCAGACGATGCAGTTTATGAATTAAATGGTAAAAAACTTTTAGGGGAGCGTGTGACTGTGGAACGTGCACGGGGTACCCCCAGAGGTCGTGACCAATTTTCCATGCGTAGTGATAATCGCTCCCACGATCGATACGGCCCTCCAGCTCGGACAAACTACAAAGTTGTTGTTCAAAACCTATCCTCACGTGTCAGCTGGCAAGATTTAAAAGATTATATGCGACAAGCTGGTGAAGTGACATACGCAGATGCTCATAAAGAAAATCGTAATGAAGGTGTCGTCGAATTCGCTAGTTATTCCGATATGAAAAATGCCATTGAAAAATTGGACGATACCGATTTAAATGGTCGTCGAATTAAGTTGGTAGAAGATAAAAAATCGCGTAACAAAAATTCTTCCTCGAGAAGTAGAAGTCGTTCCAGAAGTGCGTCAAATTCTCGTAGCCGATCTAAGTCACCACAAAACGGTCACGATACTAAATCACGATCACGGTCAGGCTCCCGTAAGAAATCTAGATCACGCTCAAACTCCAGAAAGAAATCGGTCGAACGTTCAGATTCCCCCCTCGAACGGTCACATTCTAGAGGAAAATCCAACGAACGTTCTCGTTCCAGGTCGCGTTCTGTTAGTAAAGAGAGAAGCCGATCCCTTTCGGCGGATAATTAAAAGAAATAATAGACTACAGTGACGTATTTTGTAAGATTTTTCATTTAATCGTCATTTATAACCAAATATAGACGAGGTAATAATGCCTATAATGTATTTTCTTTTTTAATTGTAATAAATATTTCATTTAGTGTATCGATATTTAAAATTGTTACCATGAACTTTTCGCAACAATTACAAGAAGCCAAAAGTGGTTTAAAAAATGTAAGCTCTGTCGTAAGATACCCGGATGGTCGATCGTTTGTTGAAAAAGATGGACACAATATTCAAGTTGAAAGCACATTTGGCTATGTGGTTGACACCAAACCTGACGATATTCCTTCTCAAATTACCCAATATATCTATTTGGGTTCACAGGACGCCTCTGAATTGGAGGTGTTATCAAAATTCAATATAAAGCATGTACTCAGCCTTGGTGTTAAACCTTTTTCCTATGACGTCGTTCACAAATTTGTAAAGTGTTTAGATTTACCAGAAACTAATATTATTGACGTTTTACAACACCAATGTTTATATTTCATAAGTAATGCGATTAGATTAAAGGAAAATGTCTTGGTACATTGTGCAGCCGGAGTGTCACGTTCCGCTTCGATTGTTATCGGCTATTTAATGCTTACAGAAAAGTTATCTTACGAAGATGCCTTTACAATTGTCAAAAATAAAAGGCCTTGCATTAAACCAAATTGTGGATTTGAGAAACAATTGAAAAGTTTAGAACTTAAAGAAATTTATTTGTAAGTTTCATGTAGATAATTATTGTATTCTATACCTACTCTTAGTTTGACAATAAATTTTATATAGAATTGAGTACACTATGTAGTAACCTTAGTAAAAAAACACACTTTTTCTCATTTTAATTCAATTTAAGAATTGACCTTACCTAATTGTATTGTCAGTAGCAAAATGCTTTATGCGTTGAGTGAAAAATATATTTATGATTGCAAAATTGATCCTCTCAAAAAATGTAGCAAAAAAATCTTCATACATTCATTCCTTCCAAAATTTAAAATGAACTCTTTAACATTTAGATATTGAAAAAAAAACTCAAAAAAGCCTAATTGAAATTGCAATAAATTCAAGATTGATGGCCTTTGTTTAGTATTGTGGTGTAGATGTTATCTATTAAAGTCAATGCTACAAGATCGTTTAGAATCCCAAGAAAATATATGTTACTACATAAGATATGTTTAATTGAGTTTGCAAATAAATAAAAATTGTGATGACCATTAAAAGTATTTCCTGTTTTTGTAAATCTTGTTTGACAAATTAGATGCTTTCCTTCAAAACAAGGGTGGCATAATATGCTAGTGGAGGGTATGGGTGAGAGCACCAGAGAGGAAATAAGGTTGGAAACAGGAAAGGGCAAACATTTGGGAGGGAAATGATGGTTGAGGGGACAACGAGAAATGTATATGTGTGGCAGGCCCGTAGCCAGGATGAAGTAGAGGTGGCAACTACAATTTGGTTTGGATAGATCTGAAGATGTTGATGTTATTGCTAAATTTATATTAACCATTAAACCATAGGTATTGTCCAGATGGAGCCAAACATTGCTGTACTCCCTGGCTACGGCCCTGTGTGGTGGACTGAGTATAATCAAGAAGACTCAGGGAGATATAGGTGCGGGGACGGGCATATGTTGAGAAAGTTAGGGAGGAGCTGGAAAGTGATACTTGGGGGAGGGGGCATGTTAAATCTTGATTATATTTTACTACTTTAATATTAACATTTTCCCCTCATAAAACCTAGTAATAAACATGCAATGAACAGGTTGAAGTTCACTTGCAGCACAGGTAGTAGGTTAGGTACATACTAAGTATAAAATGTCACTTCTAATTGTTCACATTTGTATTTGGCAACATACGGGCCTTATATTCTTGAACAATTTTGAAATACTTAAGAAAATGATGCAATTTTCGTGTCATTTTCATTAATACCCCATCAAGAACTACATTTCCTTTATAAATTCTCATTTTCACGCAAATGATTTAAAAATAAGAGTAGAAACCTAGCCCACTCAATGAGTGCTCAAAAAAGGGGTGTACAGTGCATGGAATATGGGAACCTTTTTGGCTTCAGGACTTTGTTAGGTGTAGTTATAAGGTAAAGATACTAACAGTCTCTGGGGAGATAGCTTAAGGGAAGAAGAGGCCATTTTTTGGGTTTTTCGATTATATTTTGGAAACGGTGGACTCTACAAAAAATTGTTTATGTAATTGATGACTTATACTTTACAGTGTTATTTGGCCACAACTTGTAACTTATGAGGATGTACTTAACAGCTATTATATCTTATGTGGAATCACATTATGGTGAGCAATGTACCATTAGGTATTTTCTTTTTGCACGTGGTAGACTTAAGTCAGCTCTGTCAATAATAAACCATTCGTTTTATAAAAATAATTTGACTCAGTTCTCAATAACCCTATTCGCTTGAAAAGCTTTATTTAAGTTTTATATTAACCTGAGGCAGAAATGTCTTATGTCGCAAGGTATCAATCACGTGATAATTGTGCATTTGCCTAACCCTGTGGCACAACTGTGGCGCTGCAAAAAGAAAACACCTATTATATATTTGATATACATATCCAAACCAGCCAACTATTAAGAGTTGTGACCAAAAAAGAAGGCGCTGCCAAAGTAACACCTGCAAATATAATTAAATAACAATTCCTCAACAACACAGGCAGACTTTCTGTCAAATATCAGCAATAAGAAACAACTTATAAGTCGTTACCAAAAATCATATTATAAGTGACGCAAGCAATTGTTTTAACAGCCATTGATAAAGCCAAAACTGGTTGTAAGTTGTCGTTATTGGCCAGGATACAGATTTACATGTTCTTTTTACTTCAAAGGCATCCATTTCTCATAAACTTTTTTTCTATCGTCCAGCTTCAAAACAAAGCAAACCAACATGATAAAAAAATGTTATGGGTGAAATCTGTGATGTTCTTTTTTTTCACATACAGTGTCTGGACGTGACACGACATCAGGTGTGTACAGTGAAGGCAAAAATTACAATCCTACAGAAAAATCCAGACCTGTAAAAGTTTTCAATCAGCCCTGGCTGGAGCTGCAGGAGAGGAATTTTTAATAAATACATATGTATGGTTATACGAAAAGTACATGTCTCAATGAAGTGAGGTATTTCAGATATAACAATGTTATATCGAAACAGCAAGTGAATAAGGCATTTGACTTGGCATCACTTCCTCCAACCAGTGCTGCAGCCATCCAACATTCTTATCGTGTATACTTGCAAGTACAACATTAGAATGGCAATATGTCAGAACCAACGTTATATGGGAGTGGAACAAAGAATGATATGTTAGTTCCCGTGACTTCTTCCAACTAACCAGCACCACCTGAATTATTAAAACTAGTATCCTGTAATTGTAAAAGATCATGCAACCATTCCAAAGAAATGGGAGGAGAAATACTTGAAGAACATCTTTGAAGGAAGACAACCTTAGGTTTTGCATGGGTTGCGCTCCAGCCAAAGAACAAAAAATGTGGTGAAATTCAATATGGAAGCGTTGAGTGAAAATATATTTTTCACTCAACGATGGAAGACATAAATCATCTGACAACTCTGCTTATGTAAAGCAAATATCTCGATCAACATTTCCTTCTAATCAAGAAGTACTATGAAATGTAGTACGAAACTGATCAAAAATGACATTTTTTATTACTCGACACGATACTTAAGACGCTGGATACCAAATATATAATATATAAAAGGCTGTTTTAGAATATTATAAATGTAAAAAAAATTGAATTTTCTGCCGATCGTTAAAAAATTATGACATTTCTGACAGAATTTTGAAAAGAAAAGGACAAGATTCCGGTGCATGTAGTCATTGTTAGGCAGCCAACGATTACTGTAAGGAAATATTCATTTCTGTACTGTAAAGAAATGTTCATTTCCTTACAGTAATTAGAACATTCAATAAGGTACTAATGAAAACCCATTTAACAAGTCATATTTAATCAGCTGGCGCCTCGCCCAATAATATTCACATCGTCCGGGAATGTTACGCTTTTCCTACTCGATACACAATGTACTACTATTTAAATTTAATAGAGATTGTTTCAGAAAATGGTCAATTTTTAATTACACCTCCTATTATAATTGGTAGAAAGGCATCATCAGGTTAATGTGTAGGTAAGGACCTATTCAAACATACAGGCTGTAAATTTCTTTAAAAAACCTCTTGATTTAGAGAATAAAATTAATAATGCAAAACATGTTTTGTAACTAATAAAAAATTAAATTTGAATTTAGAAGCGTTATCAATAGTAGGTACATGTCAATGATTGAACACAGCGAGGAAATCTGACTTTCATTCAAGTGTGTTTTTTAATTATTGCAATATTGATTGTATTTTGACTTAATGTCGGTACAAAAACAAAAATATTTAGTTACTGAAAGCAAAAAGGGAAGAAAGATACTATTGTATGTATAAGTATGGCAGAGATGCCCAACTCATAACTCGCGGCCATTATGATGTGGCTCGTGGAAATGAATGTCTAAAAAATTGTGCTCTATAAAATATGAACAATAACCGCTTGTAATGGGCATAATTGTTCAAACATTTTAACCAAGGAGGGGGCGTTATAATGTAATATAAGAACATCATCTAGCGACAAAACAATATAACACCACCTCCTCATTGGCAACGCATCGGATGGACAGACTATATTGTCTGTACTTGAAGTAAGAAACGAATGGCAAATTTCTAAGCCTGGTTAGGTATATAAAGTCAAAAATGATATCTTTGATACAGGAAGTGCAGTAACTTCCGAAACGTAGAATTTTATTAATTAAATTACACAAGATGAACTCTGAAATGAATTTTAATGTATGTGGCTCGCCAAAAAATTATAAATACTTAATTGGCTCAAGCCAGATTAAAGGTTGGGCACCACTGCTGTATGGTATAATGATGCTAAAAATAAAGCAACCATTACAAACCAATATTTATTTCGTAACAATAATAAAATATGCACACAGAAGCATTGGAATGTTTTAAAGAGAATAAACAAATATAAATATTTATAAAAATACATATTTCCCATAAAAAAATGTATAAAATAAAAATTTTGATCAAACTATTATTAAGTATAATAAGTACACTATGTTATAACATTGTACACTGTCTTTTCATCAGTATAAAATAAAAAATAAAAACTATAAATTAAACGTGATGTTTTTAACTGGGATTGTTTCCTATCTACAATTTTTTGTTTTGCAGAATAATCATTTTATATCACATCCAGGTAACAAATAAAGGAAGTTGTTTTATCCACAGTAAAAATATAGCCTCTATAAATATGGTATTGTAACAATGGATACAGGTATATTGGGATGCAATGGATCTAAGGATACCCTACCATTTTCATATAGACCAGTATAAACCTAGTCATCAGTTCTCCTTTCTATTAGTTTATGTTCCAATTTCAGTACACATTTCAAATTGGGAAAGGAATAAGTAGAACAAAAGGTTGGAAAATGGTAAAAAAATGTTAAGATTACCTCCTAAAACATGGTTCATGCATAAAATATTGCACAAAAGAGAATTGCAAAAAACTATTATTGGTCCAATGAGAAATGTCACGCAATTATTTCAAAAAACGTATTGTGGTTTAGATGAATCTGAGATCTCCTCGTCTTAAAAAATTCTAATCAAGCTCTTGCAAGTGTTACTCTAAATTAATAATGTATGTGAAATGTTGTACCTGTCTAATTAATAAATAATTGTAAATTAAGTAAAATTTGATCACATTGTATTAAAGATGATCTACATTGCTGTTCGACTAGTGCCCCTCGCTGGAAGAGAATTACTTTTAGCAGGTAGTTCCTTTGCGTGCGAATGGGCAACAACAATACTTAGGCACTGTACCCATTCTTCCGCATTTTTACCATCCTTCGGTTTTAGAATTAACGATTGATTTCCTGTAAATATTTCAAAAGCCTTTGGAATGTTTCGTGCACCCCGAGATACTTTCACAGATCTGATCTGATTCACGTCAATACTTTCACCTCCACTCTACAAGCGAATGATTATCATGTAAATTCGTAATAAGAAATACTTACAGAACCTTTACATGACAAATGCGCACCCGATAACGTAAAATACCTCGTTCGCCATCTTCGAAATAACTTCCACTTGCCTTTCTTCTCTTTAAGCTGCCCCTCTATCACAGGTTGGGTATCACCTAAAATATCTAAAATAAACGTGTTCGAGTGTCGATTAATGAATGCCACCTCTCAAAAATCCTACGGCTCTTTCTGGATGAGCGCACAAAAAACAGCCCCACTGAAATTTGATGCTATTTTCAATCTGACTGGAAGAACCGCCAATGTTTCCGGGACATAATTGGAAAACATCGAAAAATCCCGAATGTCTTAATTCGTTCAGTAACATTTCTTGATCTTTAGAACAAGGAAAGGCACTCGTTACTAGAGTTAAAAATGTTTTATTTTCACATTTCAGCATGTCCCAGCAATGCTTTAAACTGGTGACACTTGCATCTCTCGAGCTCAAGGCGTGAGGTGACCGAGCCTTAACAAAGAAAATTGTATTAGTAGTGATTCTAGTTTCGGTTAACTAACCTGTAAAGCGATAAACATCAAGTGAATCCAAATACGTGGATTTCTAGTCCGCATGGTAAAAAAAGTTCGTGAATATAAGCAATGTTGGCCACGTGCTTGACAAGCAAAGTGCAGCTTTGCCGATTTTTTGTGCCGCCTTTCTTCTATTGTACATTTTGCAGGTGGAGGAATTTTAGCGGATACTTTATCCATGTAGGTTTTAATTTTATCCAAATGCTTTTCACAAAAGTGTTGCACAGTGTCTCTCATCGGATAAGGTTCAAACACACTCATTCTTTGTGATGCTGCCCCTTGATTCGCATTCACAATTGTCACACTGGTATTATTTGCTCTTCTTGTTGTTACAGTACTTGGACCACTTATATTTACATGCCCTGAAAGTCATACGCACTAACAAAACATTTACATTCTAACAATTACCACTTCCGAGCACATTTCCATTGTGATTAATGATAGAATCATTAACAGAAACTTGATTGACGCTCCCAGATCCTACAGGAATCGTTTGTGTAACAACATTATTTGAACCAATCATAGTACTTGTCAACACAGAAACCTGACCACTCAATATTGGACCATTATATACCGAACTTACAGTGACCGCATTATTTGCTATATTTGATGCTTGTGAACCGACTTGGATTGGATTTATGGTTATCTACAGTAAAAGTTATGGTACAATAGCTAACTCAACGTGTACTCACTTGACTGCTATGATTAGTCACAACAGGAGTTAGTAATGTCATGGGTCCTTGGCTGTGAGGTCTGTGAATTCTGGGAGGTGATATTGTGGTAACTGTGACACCACCACTTGATACTCTCGAGTTCGGTACAACCCATTTGTTATTAGTAATCATTACGTTGCTCGATAGTGGTGGTGGTGTTGGTACGCCGACAGATGTTATAGGAACATTAATCTGCTGCGACGAACTTAATCTCGTCATACTTTTATGTAAACCTCCAACTGAACTGCCTGAAAAAATTGTCACAACCGTTTAAAACTTTAGCGTTGTAAATTAATTTGCAAACCTGCAACATTAATTCTAGTCATACTTTGATGATTATTGTTGGAAGTTAGACGACCTGTACTTCTAGAATTTCCCAATTTCGCTCTGCGCGTATAGCCCCCTTGTGTTGGAGGAGCAGCTTGCGATTGTGTGTTTCCGCCTACTTTAACAATTGTTACTCCTCCAGAAGTTACTTGGTTGTTGTGATTACTCGTATGTGTATGACTAATTTGATTTGAACTGAAAGAATAACAACAGAGTAGATGACGAGAAGGATTCTTTATAATGTTGGCCGCATTTACCTTGTATGGTGCCTTTGTCTAACTCCAGCTAAAACCTTGTCAGTAAATAATACAGGATATGAGCTGCACAGTATTGTCGCCTCTCGCAACAAAGTACTTTGGGAACCTCTATCTGCCTTTGGCAAGTACTCCAATACAAAATTTAATGCATCCTGCGCACGATCCTACAATTCTTTTGTATACACTTTGTCATCAACAGAATAAATCGTCTCACTTTGCTAAGTTTGCCCACCGCACTTATAACTTGAGCGGCCAAACAAACAGTATGAGGATACCTTTGTGCCGTCAATTTCAATGGATTTACATGATCTGCCAACAGTGCGGGTTTCTTTTCGGCCATATTGAGAAATACTTGTAAAGTGGGAGCAGCGGTAACCGAACTATTTAAGTACTCGCATAATTGTGGAACACTTGCTTCTAATAACTTAATTTTGAAAATTCATATAGAAATTTATATAAATAATTACTTTAAATTACCGTTGGATTATCCTTAGCTATTAATGAAAATAAATGTAATAAAGCCAATTTCTCTTGATTATCACAATGCGGAAGTAATGACACCAGTGCCATCGCATGACCTTGCAATGGCTCAGGAGACACTTCGTATATTTGAGCTAGAACTCGACAAAGTGGATAGTTACCTAAAATATTCCTGCTAGTACAATACGTATTAACTTTAAGTACCTACCCGATATTATCGAATCCATAATAGGTTGAACATGTGGGCTAAGTAACGAGGCATGTTCTATAGCTGCCAAAGATAAATAGGAAGCCATATTTCTGGATAATTCCTTATTACCCTTATGTAAAAACTTAACCGCAACTGATAAGGCACGTTGCATCACAGATTTTTTACCATAATTCTAACAGTATCAGTTAATTAAAGTTGTTTATCGTAAAAGTACTTACAAGAAAAATGCAAGATATAATATCACTAGAAATTTTAGCGTGAGGAGGATCCTCATCTCTGGAGGTAAGTTGAAGATTGTGATGTAAACAAGATTCTAAAAGTGTAACGAGAGCTTGACAATGCTGCTCGACTGTTCCAGTTTCTCTTACGCATGATGTAACTCGTGTTACACATATTTCGACAACACTTTGGTCATTGTCATTGTGTGCATAATCGGGTTGTGACGCTATTGTCGTTATTTCATTTAACTGAAAATAAAATATTATGTCACAATATAAAGACCAGATTCATCGAAAATACATATCGTTTCAAAATTAAATAAATACATAGCAGATTAATAAAATTCACGTCAATTATTTATTATGGTAATAATAATACCACAAATAAATTTTAAGTCAAGAGAAGTTGGTAATATATAGTTTGGAAGCAAGAATCTCGTAAACTGTGCCTGCTTTTGCTCATATAACCCTGCACATCTTGTCTTATTCTACCTTAGCAGCACCAACCCTTCTCTAGATTTTGCCTCCTCCGTTTATGCTGCAGACTTTTTTCTGAGAAACACATTAGAAGCAGAATTGTCTAATGCCTCTCTTGTCCTGTTTCTTAAGCGTCACTAACTTCCGTTAGTGACTATAATGTCACTAGGAAAATGTGTGGTCTAATTATTCTGATCAAAAATGTAAAAGACAACAACAGCCAGTATACTCTCCTTCAAAGCACTAAATAAATAACCAAATATTTCATTACTAACATTATATTCAAAGATTACTAATATGTGGCAACCCTTGTTTAATTAATTATTACAATATGTTACCATATAGTGTGGAAACAAGCTCAAAGGACTAGCGGAAATTCTTGTTATAATAATAATATAACAAATATTTACAATTTATAACTTTAAGTGCATTTCAACAAAACAAAACAAAACAAAACTGGGCAACTCACATTTATGTAGTTTATAAATAATCATCATAAAATAATAAAATTCTGAAAAGTATATTTAACAACTGTTAAATAAACAATTAAATTGCTCACTTAAGTAAAAAAGAGAACCATATATAGTACAATAAAATTCAAATGCGAGAAATTTACTTCTCCACAATAAAAACAATAAAAAACAAGAAACTTTACTTGCAGGTGCCTGTTTTATGGAAATTATAGCCACCACTGCTTCGTAACTTTTGTTACAGTTACTAATTGCTCAATAGCCATATGCAGATTTCGATTTGAACAGAGCACTGTGATGTCAACCTGCACGTAGGACACAACCAATCCTGTAGGTAAGATTTGTTTGATTAATTTGATAAATAATCGAGATCTATGTAAGGCTGTTAAGCAGTCAATAATGGCGACCACAGTTATTCTCAACAAAAGAAAGCATAAGAGTTATTAGTAATTATATTTTCAGAAAAGATCAAACATTTATGGGTCAACAGCTTCATCAGCATAATTTCCTCTTTAAATTAAAATAACGCATGAAAATACTGTGAAGTATATTGGATCGTTTTAATGGTTCTTATACAGAATGAGATGCTGGGAGAGTTCATGAAATTAAAAGGTCAAAGCAGAGTGAATAAAATAATGGAAAAGGAAATGAAAGAACAATATTTAAGAGAGCAGACTCCGGCAATAGAATGACATAGAGATGACTAATATAAATATTCAAGCAAATGTGCCAATTGGTAAGTGTTCAGTGCACAGTGCACTGGAAAGGTAAATTATGGCCTAACCTATGTTGACGTCCGAAAACTAGCTTATGAGTACCGTGGAACAACCGATGTTTCCAAGACACCATTTCAATTAAAACCGGAATCCGTTGGACCTCATCTAAAAGCTGTGCTTCAAGATTTTATACAGACATACTAGAGAAGAACAGACTGGAGGAAAATTAACCGGAGAAAGAAAAGAGAAAAGGGGGAACAAAAAGACTTATTCAATATAAGCAAAATGGAAAAGAAACGGAACAGCAAACAAATTACAAATTGATTCTTGAGAAATTGTATATCACTCCTGATATTCTGATGAATTCCAGAATTAGAGGAGTGTATGGGAAACAAGTGAACAAAAAGGATTTTGTTTTGGTTAAATTTAAAGTGACACATGCAATTATACATTATATGTATTGGAAAAAGATTAAACATCAATCAAATTGCTGAAAAATCAAATTTCTAAAAATAAAGAGTCTTTCAACAACATTCGATACAAGTGTGACAAATAATGAGGACATAATCGGGAAGCTGATAGCTTCTTTAAGACCAGGCACTGTAAGAACAACGTCCTGTTTTCACTTTTCTTATAATTTTAATATTCTGTTAGATTTAATTTTAAGTCCATAGAAAAACATGGTGACGCCTATCAATCAATTTTGTGAGTTTGGAAAATCCCGCTGCCACATTCATGAATAACTAATAAATAATAATAATAATTATGACCTACTATGGAAATCAGATACCTCCTTAGGGGTTCCCGTTTTGGAGGTTACCATCAATTTTAATTACCTTATATGTACTACATTTTTACAATCTTACTATAAATTGTTTACAATAAATTAAATAATTTATATTGTATTGGAGCTGGCGGAGGAGAGGACCAATGAAAAAACAGTTGCTATAAACTACTTGAAAAAACATCATTTGCTAAGCAAGGTGGATAAAAACAAATTTCTGTGTCGTCTGCTAAAAGAAGCCATTCATAAATTGGTTTTTTTCTTTTTGCACAAGAAGTACAACCAATTATATTCAGGCAAGAAATTGAATACTTTTGGAGCCATGTATATATCACATCTCTTAAACTTATTGGTTCTTGGCTTGGGAGGAATGAGCCTCCCCTTATATCTACCTCTGCTTGACGCTATTCTATTACTCCCACTAATTAAGACTCCACCGCTCTGCAGAAAGTCAATCAATACTTTATGCAAACATAAACATCTTACCGGTAAAATTGTGAACTCTTTCAACTGGGTTCCTAGCTATTAAACTGTTTCTGGCCAACTTGCAGAGGCTTACTAACGCTTGAATATGCTCCTCCCCAAGAAGAAATACCATATTGCAACCCAGATTGAATTAGGGCAAAATGTAACATCCTGGACACATATTTTTTAAAAATAAAATTTCCTGATCTTTCAATATGAGTTTTCCATGAGAATTTCAGATCCACCATAGTTGAGCAAATCAAATTCATTTCCAATTTCAGAAGTCAAACAGCAGAACGAAAAATGATTCCGTATTAAGTGAAAAATGGATAGCCAAACTATTTGTCAAAGGATCAAAGTTTTCATAGACATATTTAACAGAAGAACTGTTATCAGCACTAACCATTGCTGTTACTTTTTCAGACTGATTTTAGAAGGATCATTTTACCAAAGTTGTGTCAAAAGAAGATTCTGAAGACACTTCATGATAGACATTGGGATACCGCCAGTGGCAAAAATCGCGAAGAAATGGTTTCAAAATGTACACCTTGTCAAATAGCAAAACCAAAAATACCAAAAAAAAATTATCAGAACTGGCCCCAAGCGGCAAAACAATGGACAAGAATCCACACTGAGCTGGGCTAATTTCAATGCGTGCGTGCTCACAATTTCCATGATGAATTAGAAATGAGCACAACAACTACAAAAGCAATGAGATAGACAAGAAATTATCGATACAAAAATGTCTTAAATTTTGATGTTCTACAAGAATCCGAAGTCAGAATGTCAAAAATGTCTAATGGAAAAAAGCAACGGACATTCGGACTTTGTGAATTCATATGATGAACTTATGTTCATCAAAAATCAGTTGAAAGTATTAAATTGATGTTTAAGTATTATGGTAAACATTTCTCACAGAATCTTACAAGGTCACAATGGATGATTGTCACACAATCAAACTACTGTGAAATATGCTGCATATAAGACACTAAAATGCTACATCTTGAAGATTGCACTTCATCCGACTGCCCCCTGAAATACCAATACAACAAGCACCCCTAGAAAATACTTCAAGGGCTGAACCAGAGATTGAAGTACAATCGATATGACCCAAAAGATTGACAAGGATTGCCAATTTAATGGGATAGAAACTTCTAAAATTCAATGAAGAAGCAACAAATAGGTATTCCAGAAAGTACTGTAACATTTCATTTGTTTAATAGCTACACAGGGTTGCCCACTTGCCCTTCGTTCTTCAATAGTACCTTTAATATTAATTTTAGGACAAAACGTCAAGAGACATTTTTTATTCAGATGTTCCTTGTTTACAACCTAAAAATATTTTGAGGCCCGCACTGCTCTCGGTTTCGTCTGTACAGGATCGCACTCGATTATTTTAAATGGAACACCCTATAGATTTTTATATTTTTGAAATCCATATTCGATTCTAGACCAAGTTTGTTTAGCCTTTCACCTACTTAAGTCAACTCATTTAGGAGAAAATAAATGTTTTTTTTTAAAATCGTCGCCGAAATGAACAATCAGTAAAAAAATCATAACTATTCAATCATTGGCAACAGAGCAACAAAATTTCAGATTATCATAAACAACCCTGTACAAGACAGTCAGTTCATATGATGACTTATGATTATGTTATTGGTTTATTAAAAAGTATGATTCTGAAAATTTGATCTCAGCATTACACAGAAGATTTTTTGGCTGGAAATTTTAATAAACAGCACTCATTACTGTCATTACTGATACTCACTATAAGAGTTCTAAGATATGTATGTACAGATTTAGTACCTATAGGTGAACATTTCCAATTTTGTGAAGAGAAATTAGATTGTCTAAAATGATAACCAAACAACTGAAAAATCTAAAAAAATTAAGCTTAAATGATCATAAAATGCTAAAAATAATATGTGCCATCTTTGTTCCAGCAATAAACATTCGGTTCTTGTTTCCTAGCTATAATTTATTGCATGTAGTAATAGAATTGACCATTTTATATACAGGTGACAATTTGAAAAAGACCTAATGTTCCATTGATAAGATTTTTTGAGTAACATAATTAATCGATAAAGAATTAAATAGAAAAAATGTTTACTAATAAAAGATTACATATTGTTTAATAAATGGGTCACCTGATGATTAGATTATGAAATGATTGTGCAAGTATGGTTCTGTGTGAATTATATTAGATCACCTTTTATCCTAATTTATAAAAATAAAACTCACCACCAAAGTTAAATCATTAACGATTTCACTATCAGGCAGAGAAAATAAATCACCAGCTTTAGATAAATCCCGATTTTTTAAAACTTGCATAAATAATTCGTGCATTTTGCTGGTATTACTTAACTCCTTATTTAACGTCATGTTTGGAAAGCATTTTTTTTTAACTAGAAAAAAAATAAACAAAGTAAGCACGTGGGAAGAATATTATGTATTATAAAGTAGAGAAAAATAAACAAGTAGTTAACAGTTATTAATTTAATAATAATCTGCTGCCACATAGATAAAACGGTTAACTCACCTGTAAAGGCTTTCACCTGAAGACCATATTTGTTGTTACCGCCGCATGTTCTAACAACTGGAACATCAATAAATATTACCTTCCAGTTGGTTTTTTTTTTGTATAACGAAACTGTATAGAAAAAATCTACATACTTATAGATAGTTCAATGAACTTATTATATACAGGTAAAATAAACGTATAAATGTTTGTAAAACTGTCAAGGTGTTTACAGGTGGTTACTTTTTAAGCATGCGCGCAATAGTGACAGGTAAATAATATATACAGGTGTGAAGATAGGAGGAGTCGGAAACTATAAACAAAAGGTGGTAGGTATGAAGGTTATACTATACAGGGTGACACTTTCACTTAATCTATAATCTTACAAACGCTTTTATACAGGGTTTCCATCAATGTCTGATTCCCACGTGATCAATTTTAAAAAATATATGCTTTCTATACATGTTTGTGCTTTAATTACTTATCTTTTATAAAAATCACACGAATAGAACTACATATTACGAATAGAACAAAATGTTGCCCTCAGAGCTGTCAAACAACAGAATTGTGATATCACTCGTCCGACCCTTATTGCTTTTTATAATCTAGGAGGTGGTGGTGCCTAAAGCTTTTCCCCTAGCCGTTAGGGGGCGTTTCAATCACCGAAAAAATCCGAATAAGTCTCGTTTAATCATGAATAACCAAGTCCTTCCGAAAAAATTCGAAGAAATCGCTTTTTTCTACTCCCATACTTTAATCGACTTATTAAGTGTAATTAGATTGTATCGAAATGATATTCATTTCGATACAGATTTTCATTATAAAACGAGTCAATTAGCCAATAGCTGTCAGGCATTTTACTTGATTGCCATAGTTACAGGAGTTTTTGATATTTGTCAAAAATTTTGTTCGTTCTTTTATAATAATTTTTGTTTAATTAACACAGGTCGTAGAAAAAATAGTGTATGCAACTCTCATGTAATGGCTATTAATACACTCGCACAAGATTTATGACACTCGCCAAGGCTCGTGTCATAACTTACCTCGTGCTCGTGTATTAATAGCTATCATTACATGCTCGTTGCATAATATACTATTATTTCTGTAAATGGCACGCCATCCATGACCCATGTGGTGACCTGACCACATGTTTGGTTGTTCCGGTTGTTCGTTATCGCTTTGACAGCTCGACTACGTTCAGTGTTCAATCCTGTTATTATTTATATATTTAGTATTTTCTACTGTGATTAACGTTTTTTTAGAGCGTATAATATGGGAGGTTCATTTGTGTTGTTTTTGGTTGTTGTAAGTCAAAAAGGGACAGTGAATATCGGATTCCCGAATCCAATAAGCAAACTCACGTTTCTGCTTAAAAAGTGGATCAACTTGTGTAGGAATAGGAATGTCCTTCAATTGAGCCTGAAAAAGTATTATATGCTACCTAATTGTAGGGTTTATTGCTTTGTAGTCTTCGCCGTCTTCATTTTGTAAAAAAGTAGTTTTTTGTGACGCTTTTGACTATCGTCGTTGATTGTAATAAACAACACGTAATATTAAAAACTATCACATTATGCAGATAAAGCATGATAACCTCTACCACGTGCGTATTTACTTTTTTCCAATTTTTATACTACCTATGTATTATTTCTGGCTCTACGTCGCTTCATATTTTTTTTTCTATATCATCTAATATACTTCTTTCATTCAGGTAACTATAGTTAATACCTAATTAAATTAATGATGCAAGTTCTTTCTTTATGTACATTCATTTTAGGGTTATGTGTACGTGAGGTTGAGAGTTTGATTTGACAGACGCAAATTTGGCGGGAAATTTAAAATGGATTTTATCATAGGAGCGTTATCCGCGTCCGGAGCTGCCATTTTCACGAATCCTTTGGATGTCTTGAAAACTCGAATGCAACTTCAGGGAGAATTACGTGCACGAGGACAACATGCGGTGCACTACAGAAACGTTTTTCACGCCGCCGTCGTCGTAGTAAAGAACGATGGAATTTTGGGTTTACAAAAAGGGTTATCGGCCGCCGTTCTAATGCACGGTATTAGAAACTGTGTGTGTTTGGGAAGTTATCAGTGGGCCCACAAAAGAGGATTTACAACCGACGAGCGTGGCAAAACTGTTTTTTATAAGTCGTTCTATGTTAGCGCATTGTCAGGTGCTATCGGTGCAATATTTGGCAGCCCTCTATTTCTTATTAAAACACAAATACAGTCTCAGACCGCAAAATCGGTTGCTGTGGGTTATCAGCACGGTCGCACAGGTACTTTGTCTGCGATCAAGGAGATATATACCGACCATGGGGTAACAATTCAAATTGTAATGTTGTGATAATAACGGGAGCATTTACAGGTTCGTGGATTATGGAGGGGAACTAATGCGTCCATGTTAAGAGCATTAGTCGGATCATCGACACAATTAACATCATTTGCTATGACCAAGGATTTATTAAACGAATACAGTTTCTTCCACAGCTATCCTACTTTGAAGACGTTCTGTGCCAGTATTGTAGGTGGCGCATTTCAAGCAGTTACAATGCAGCCATTTGATTTAGTTTCCACACGTCTATACAATCAACGTATGATATTTTCATTAGGTACTCAATTTTTCCATTTCGCAATCTTTAATTTTCAGCCGTTGATGCGAGTGGTAGAGGTTTATTGTATAAGAATATTCCCGATTGTTTCCGCAAAATATGGAAAACGGAGGGTTTCCTAGGATTTTATAAAGGGTTAACGGCCCATTACATGAGATTGGCTCCACACGGTGTTTTAACACTTGTTTTTTGGGACTCGCTTAAGAATCTTCAAGTAGGTACCTCTCAAGTCAAAGCATGAACATGTTTAACTATTCGGTATTATAACTTAATTAATATAGATTAGAATATAACTGTTGATTGCAGCTTATGTGAAAACTTGTAGAAGAGTCGCCCAAAAGATGAACGAAACGTTCCTCTTTCCAATTCTTTGGCATTCTACATGTCAAAATTTGTACATTAATGCCTAGTACTACAAGCTACCGCCGAATTTCACCATAATATTCAGTAAAAGCTCGCTTCGCACTTGCCTTTTTTTGGAAATTCTTTCAGGAGCCCTACTAGTGCTCGTCCCTCGATCAATTAATGTTTAGTTCAGAGACGCCTACACGTTGGCTCTATATATTCTGAGTGAGTGGAAGCAAGTGGGGCTTGAGCTTCACTTGCTGAATACAATATTCCCTAATGTTTTTCATATTTGTATTTGGCTTCAAGAGATGCACCACAACCATCATCTTTTCCACATTACTACGAGATCGACTATGTTACCACACTTAATCTGGTCGTTCAGTGATAGGGGTGGTGGAAATAGACGATTTTCGTGACGAAGTAGATAGTCTACACCTTCCTGTGGGACAACTTGTTGCGTCCCAATCTTGATGAGAACCTTCCCACTGTCAACGAGAAAGGAGTTCTGCAACTACAAATACCTCTCTTTCAGTGTAGGATACTCTTTGCTGAGAGGAAAGGCAGTGAATGCGAAGGCAATTCTGAGTGACTGAGTCAGCATGGTCTAAAACTAAATGATATACCATGACAGCGATTTCGATTTCCTATAGAAATTATTCTTTGGCTTTCTTTGCGTACAGGAAGTGCTGTATATCGACTAGCCGTAGTAAATCAATTCCTTTTTTGTACCAGTTATCCTTGTCCTTCTACATTTAGACTACAGTCTACAGCGAACGGTGCAAGACCTTCGAAGGTAATGGCGAAGACAGTGGTAACTGAATTAAATAGTACCAACTTGACAATCTTTTATTGGTGGCCGATTACTGCAAGATAGCAAGTGTTTCGGTGTTTCTTCCTCGGCTTGTATTTTTTGGTATTGGGCCTCTGATATGTAATCTTGTACCGCCTTTGCTTGGTTCAGATTGATGGTCGCGTATCTGTGTGACGGTGAGGACATTTCTGTGTTTTTGAACTAATCTTTAGGAGAATTTTCCTACAATGATGAAGTTTTCTATTTCTATGCCACAATGAATATATGTTTTGAAAAAAACACGCTTAATCTGCACAATTTGTACTTGTTTATTTATTGTCAATGGACTGAGCCAGGTTACGTGCAATTCCTGTAGATACGGCACTGCAACATCTTGCAATACTACGCCACTGGTATTGACCTGTTTTTTAGATATCAAAACATTATGCGCAGAAAATATTCGCGCACATACTTGCAATTTATTTTTCAAATTTCCACTACGGCACTATTATATAATTTTCTCTTTGTAGTTACTTTGGCATATTCTAATTTTAAGGCACATTATTGCCGAAATCAGATAAAACCTTTTTCACAGATTGAGCAACTGTGAAATTACATCACACGTGCATGTCATTACATGACGCTTTTGACTATCTCGGTTGATTCTAATTAACAATAGTTTTGATGTAATATTAAAAACTATTACATTATGTAGATTAAACACGATAACCAACCACGTGCTTAATTACTTTTTCCAATGCGATTAAAAGTATAATTGTATTACTTCTCGCTCTACGTCACTTCATACTGTTCTTCTAATACTTTATTCAGGTAGGTAATTATAGTTAATAAAGTTAACACCTAATTAAATTAATAATGTATGTAAGTTACTTCTTTACATACCTACATTTTAGGATTAATGCGAAAGTGAGGTTGACAGTTTGATTTGACAGACGCATATTTGGCGGGAAATTTAAAATGGATTTTATAATAGGAGCGTTGGCCGCGTCCGGAGCTGGATGTTGCACAAATCCTTTGGACGTGCTGAAAACTCGAATGCAACTTCAGGGAGAATTACGTGCACGAGGACAACATACGGTGCACTACAGAAACGTTTTTCATGCCGCCGTCGTCGTAGTAAAGAATGATGGAATTTTGGGTTTACAAAAAGGATTATCGGCCGCCGTTCTAATGCACGGTATTAGAAACTGTGTGCGTTTGGGAGGTTATCAGTGGGCCCACAAAAGAGGATTGACAACCGATGAGCGTGGCAAAACTGTGTTTTATAAGTCGTTCTGTGTTAGCGCTTTGTCAGGTGCTGCCGGTGCATTCTTTGGTAGCCCCTTATTTCTTATTAAAACACAAATACAGTCTCAGACCTCAAAGTCTGTTGCTGTGGGTTATCAGCACGGTCGCACAGGTACTTTGTCTGCGATCAAGGAGATATATACCGAACATGGGGTAACAATTCAAATTGTAATGTTGTGATAATAACGAGAGCCGTTACAGGTTCGTGGATTATGGAGGGGAGCTAACGCGACCATGTTAAGAGCATTGGCAGGATCATCGGCTCAATTAACATCATTTGCTATGACCAAGGATTTATTAAACGAATACAGTTTCTTCCATAGTTCTCCTACTTTGAAGACGTTCTGTGCCAGTATTGTAGGTGGCGCATTTCAAGCAATTGCAATGCAGCCATTTGATTTAGTTTCCACACGTCTATACAATCAACGTATGATATCCATTACTCAATTTTTCCATTTCTCAATATTTCTTTTTCAGCCGTTGATGCGAGCGGTAGAGGTTTATTATATAAGAATATTCCCGATTGTTTCCGAAAAATATGGAAGACAGAGGGTTTCCTAGGATTTTATAAAGGGTTAACGGCACATTACATGAGATTGGCACCACACGGTGCTTTAACACTTGTTTTTTGGGACTCTCTTAAGGATCTTCAAGCAACCCTCAAGTCAAAGCACGAAAATGTTTAACTATTCGGTATTATAGCTTAATTAATGTAGATTATAATATAACAATGTATTTATTTATCAGTATTGACTTTAGTAAAGTGAAAAATTGTTATTGTAAAAAGAATAAGTTGTTTTTCATCAAACATGAACAGCCTTATAGGCAATCCTACTTACACAAGTGTACGCTGTGTTGCAGAAGTATCGATTGTCCATTTATCCTTGTGAAATTAGTATACAGGGTGTTTCAATTAACATTGTGTAGTCAAACTCGGTAAATGTTGGGTCTAAGTGTATTGTTGATAGGAACTTTATTTTATACATTATATTCCTTCATAAAAGTAAGACAGGTACTAAAAATAATAATTTACTTACGGTTTAATGTCAATGGCACGCATGTTTGTTATATAGGGACCGGGCAGATGACGTCATTAACCTCTTTTTTTACAGCTCTGAGGGCAAAATTTTGTCTATTCGTAATAGAACGGCCTATAGCTTTCCCATGTAGAGGTTGCGCGCGTTAAGAGAACATGAGAATTGCATTCACAATTGTAATTTTAGCCCGCGTAAACTGAAAATACGTGTTTTATGTAGCCTTTGTTTGCCCTCAGAGCTGTCAAAGTCAGCTGCTGCCCGGACTCTATTGAGGAAGAATAAGTTATTTGTTAAAATGAATTTTAACGGAATAGTTGATATGCTATTAGCATGGGAGTAAATACAGCACTTTTATCGGGGCGGCAGGGATTATCCGAGGGTATGGGTGTTATTGCTAAGAAGGGGGGGGGGGGCGAGTACTACATTATATACAGGGTCTCCCAACGATCTGGGAAGATTACACCTATGCTGTTGATTTAACAAACATTTCAATAACAGTCAACAACGAGGGGCATTTTATAAAAATATTCTTGTAGGTTTATACAGGATGTGTCCAAGAAGGGGGGGGGGGGGCGAGTACTACATTATATACAGGGTCTCCCAACGATCTGGGAAGATTACACCTATGCTGTTGATTTAACAAACATTTCAATAACAGTCAACAACGAGGGGCATTTTATAAAAATATTCTTGTAGGTTTATACAGGATGTGTCCCATTTGCGAGCACTACCAAATTAGTGTTTTTTTAAATGAAACATCTTATATATTTTTATACATTAGAATTATCTGTTAAATGCTCAGCAAAATGACATAAGGTACGACTACGATTAACGGTACGAGTTATTGACATTTTTGTGTAAAAAAATTCAATTAAGTAGGCTCCCATTGCACCATCTTGAAAGATATCGGAGTGAAACTTTGGGATTCGTTTTCCGAATTCCGATGTGTCTAGTTTTAACTTTTACATTCAGATCGAGAGTCTTTTCTTGACATCTATAGGGTGGCCCATTTTGCCCAATGCCATTTTTCTTAAATGGCACACTCTGTATTTTATTACAGATTTGAATATCATTTTCTACGAGCTTTTAATAGGTACTCACTTTGTACTACATACCTACACCTCACGGTGTTTGATTTGGTTAGCGATAAATTTGAAAATTGTAAAATTTACTGTTAAGAGTTCATCACCGGTTGGAATTGAAACTGATTGCATGGGTTTCGATGTACAGTGCGTTCGAGAATGATTGAAGTGTGTTCAAATTTCGCACGCAAATGTTTTGGTTATTTTAGAATTAATTAGAATGTTTAACGAAGTGAGTTAACAGTTGGGTCAGTAGCGTCGTATTGTTTTCACTTTGTTATCTTTGGTAATCTCGTTTATTTTATAAATCAGTCTTTTTAAAGGCTATTCCGAATTGTTGACTGTAATTTCAATTTATTAATTATCCGAATCATTTTTTACAGTTTAATGTAAAGAATATGTATTTAAATTGACAATTATTACCGTACCGTACCTACTCATATGGAATTTTATTCACTAGTACCAATTGTAAAAATTAAATGAACTAGCGGGAAATTCAAACGCGCTTCAATCTTTCTTGAACGCACTGTATACATAAAATTCAAATATAACACTAGGTGTTTTCTTTTTCCACGTTGTGGTAGACTTAAGTCAGCTCTGTCAATAACACACCATTCGTTTTATAAAAATAATTTGACTTAGTTCTCAATAACCCTATTCGTTTTAAAAGCTTTATTTAAGTTTTATATTAACCTGAGGCAGAAATGTCTACATGACGCAAGGCATTTCAATCACGTGATAATTGTGACTTTACCTAACCCTGTGGCGATGCAAAAAGAACATCTATTGTTGTATAAACACAAAAAAGGTAGGTATCAATGGATAGAGGTTTATTGTAGGGCCCTCCTGATAGGGATGTTTAAATTTTTTTTTATAAAGTTTTTGGTAAACACAAGACATACAAATTTACAAGACTGGCTGATAGTCCAGTAAACGAACGACTCAAATTTTTAATTACCCCTGCAAATCGGATATTTAGATTTAGCGTTGATTGAAATATTAATAAAGATAGACAACCTTACGGGAATATACGACCCCATTGTCGTACAAGGCATCAGGGGTCGTTGCGGTCGCGCGTACTCAAGTAGTGTGTAACCTGACTTTTATGATAGAATTCTGTAATTATGCTAGTATTCGTGTACATTCTTAACAATGTTGCCAGTAAAAGAATATTTGAACCCGGGACTTTTAAATGAATAAATATATAGTCGCGTTATGCGGTTATGCCACTTAAATATTTATGTTAGGATCTTTCTTTATATAAGTATTGTATAACTTTATTTTCTTTTAGAGGAGAAATTATATAAATGATATCCTCACCCGACAGTTTTAATTCAATTTCAACCTACATAATATAGATTGTTACCATGACCAAATTACATTTTTTAATTACTTAGGTACTATAAAAGTACTTTGAACTAGTTTTGTGTAAATAATTTTTTTTAAAGGCCGTATCATTGATTGAAATATACCGAATATTTGCATCAACGGCAGAATCTAATTGAGTCATAATATTACTTGACCTTAGTAATGCAAATTCCGAACAATTATGATGACTTTGAGTTTTCGTGTCTTTATTTCACCGTTTCTGCCACTTGAATAATTGTTTTCTCCACGACTATACAGGGTGTCTCACGGTGACCGTCGGTTAGAAGTATATCAAGAACTGTAAAAGCTAGAAATTTGAAATTTTGCACACGCGACATGGAGTGTTTAATCTATTAAATAAAAATATTTTCCAATTTCGGAAATACCGGAAGTGAGCATCAACTTCTTTATTTTAAATACAAACCAGGCAATTTTTTTTCACATTCTGATGTGTCATAAAATGTTTAGTAAGTATGCTTAAAATAATCGGCGTATCAATTTTGATTGTTGAGAAAAAAAATTTTTTCACTGAAAAATGTCAAAATCTTGTTTAGGAAATAAAATTGAAAGTCGAAAGTGGTAAAAGTTAGGAAAATGGGATTTTAGGTTCTCAATGTCAAAAGATTGAGACACAATTGTCTGTCATGGATAGTAAAAAATTGCCCGCGGTTACGTAGGTATTGGACGTTATTTCCAGACTTAAGAAAAACTTTAAAAAGTCTGTTTTTTTATATGGAATGCCTATTTAATTATCAGCCTATTCGATGCGGAAATAAATTTCCTTTAAATTGATATACCATGTTCCTATACCTAAAATCAATGATTACAGGGTTATTTACATTTTTCTAATTAAATTTATAATTACATATTTTACAAAACATGGTTGGCTTGGCTTTGAAAATTGTCAAAAAATTTTTATTCAAATGTTTCTTATGCTTTTATGATTATTTAAAATTAAAATTCTATCTATGCAACTTCTTGACTATCCAAGGTCTCTTTCCGCCGAACGAACACAACGTTCAGGGAAAACATTAAAATATCCCAATACATTGGTTTCTGCAGCGTCATTGGGGACAATTGGCTTTGCCAAATTTCGTGGCGCATTTACTTCGCCGAAATTTAGAAAATTCTTTTCAATCATTCTGATTTTTCGTTCTGTCATTGTTGGTAAATGCGGATATTTTTCGTTAAAGTGTTGAGTGATTCTTTATTCAATAGTTAAAGGTTCTGCAGGTCCGAAAAGTAATACGAGCAGACTCGCCATGAATGTAAAACAAATTTAGAGTATCAGCGTTTGTGTATTCCATATTTCCCAATTAAAAACAAATATTAAGCGCAAAAATCAAAATTCAAACAGATAACACTGATAACAAACGTAAATGTAGCGTAAACTTTCAAACTGATAGCTAACTGACAACTGCCATCATAAGAAACAATTGAATAAAATTTTTTGAAAATTTTCAAAGCCAACCATGTTTTGTAAAGTATGTAATTATCAATTTAATTAGAAAAATGTAAATAACCCTGTAATCATTGATTTTAGGTATAGGAACATGGCATAGCAATTTAAAGGAAATTTATTTCCGCATCGAATAGGCTGATAATTAAATACGCATTCCATTTAAAAAAACAGACTTTTTAAAGTTTTTCTTAAGTCTGGAAGTAACGTCAAATAGATACGTAACCGCGGGCAATTTTTTATAATCCATGACAGACAATTGTGTCTCAATCTTTTGACATTGAGAACCTAAAATCCCATTTCCCTAACTTTTACCACTTTCGACTTTCAATTTTATCAAATTTTATTTCCCAAACAAGATGACACTTTTCAGTGAAAAAATTTTTTTTTCTCAACAATAAAAATTGATACGCCGATTATTTTAAGCATACTTACTAAACATTTTATGACACATAAGAATGTGTAAAAAAATTGCCTGGTTTGTATTTAAAATAAAGAAGTTGATGCTCACTTCCGGTATTTCCGGAAGTGCTGCCATTTGGAAAATATTTTTATTTAATAGATTAAACACTCCATGTGCGTGTGCAAAATTTCAAATTTCTAGCTGTTACAGTTCTTGATATACTTCTAACCGACGGTCACCGTGAGACACCCTGTATAAAAATGCCAAATTCTTTTTACATATTTAGCTAAACAAAGACATAAATTCTTCAGACCAGTGAAGAATGAAAAAGAATTCACTCTCGTTAGCCAATCACATTCTATGATTATCAGAAATCACGCTAATTTTCGTAAATAAATGTGGTAAATAGCTCAGTAATAGCCTTGTTTAAAACAAGGGTAATAGAGATAGGTACTTGACTCTTTTAACGCGGGCGATCAATGTTCGATTCCCAATGGAGGAATTTTTTTTATGCATAGTCGTGGAGAAAGTATAGTCTTTTACGAGGTCTTTTACTTGTGTAGAATGGCTATTATACACTTGGATGATTCCAAAACTCACTCGCTGCACGGCTGCACTCGTTCGTTTAGGGCGGATGAAGTTTCCAAAACTAGGGCGGCAGCCCAGCCGCCCAGCGTCATTTTAGGTAGTGATAAAAGCGCGTCTGCGAATCATACTACGTTGAAGAATGAAGATGATGTAAAATATAAGAGCATAAAAATGGTCGCAAGTTCTGAACCTGAGGATAACATGTTCAAATTTGTGGATAAAAAATCACTGTTTTAAAGTGATTTTAGCGCGTCTGTAATTCAGGTTAATGATTTACCTATGTTTTTGCGTATGCCACGAAAAAAAATTGCAGACAATTCGGATGTGGATAAAGTATTGTAATTAAGCAATTTAAATCACAGTTTGTTAAACAAAAAATGGTACTTCAATTGTTTAATTAACATACTTATCCACATCCGAATTGTCTGCAATTTTTTTTTCGTGACATACGCAAGAACATAAATCATTAACCTGAATTACAGACGCGCTAAAATCACTTTAAAACAGTGATTTTTATCCACAAATTTGAACATGTTATCCCCAGGTTCAGAACTTGCGACCATTTATCTTATATTTTACATCATCTTCAACGTAGTATGATTCGCAGACGCGCTTTTATCACTGCCTAAAATGACGCTGGGCTGCCGCCCTAGTTTTGGAAACTTCATCCGCGTGAATAATAGCCACCATTCTACACTCGTAAGTACACACCTACTAGAAAGCTGAAACCGAGCTAGATATTACCTATAACTTTGTGTACATTTTAATAAAATGTTTGTAGCGTTCACCAAATTTGAACGGATTGTGCGTATTGCAATCGTCACTGCGCGTCGTAGAAAATTGAATAATTTTGTTCTGCGTCACATTTCATATTTCTTCGATTTCATGCGGTTTCCATTTGTCGTTTGCGCGTGTTTTTTCTTGTTTTTTCTTCGATTTTTTAAGTTAATATATGTAGGTATTAATTGTTTCGCTAGTATTGACATAAATTATTAATTCGTATTGTTGAAGACTAAAACAGATAAAATAAAAATTTTTAAAAAAGTTTTCTAATCTTACACTTTCTCATGCAGTACAAAGTATACCATAATTATTTTTCTTATTGAAATAAATACTATTTTTTAACAATTTTGCGAAAGAAAGTGGTTTTTATGTAGGTCTGCAGCAATGCATCGCTTATACACCAACATCGCACAGCAAGGGCGCCGCCAGAAAATTTTCCCAGGGGGGGAAGCACTATTGGGGGTTCGTAGCTCTGGCGTTTTTACAAGATTTGGCACAAAATTTATTTTTATTTTTAATAACTTTTGCCTTTTTTCTTTTTCCTAGGGGGGCCCCTTGGCGACGCCCTTGTCGCACAGGTGCACCGGCCTCAAAAACGAAGAGAAGCGAAAAGTGCATGATAGACGAGGAAATAATAAAGCACTGAACCTACCAAATTTTTTTAGTAAGACGGATTGAAATGGAGTTCCTTCATTCGCTCCCTAAATTCAATAGGAAACTTTGTACCCACTTTTGATCATGTTTTTTTTTCGAAATTGCATTTGTGCAGTGGAAAAGGCATCCTGAAAAATGCATTTTCATAGAAAACATTTATACCTTTGTTGTAAACTTCTAGAATCGAGTCAATTCGGGTTGAGGGGGGTTTTCAAGGTAGCTGATTCCGAATATGACCTCCAAATTGGCTCACCGCCCCTCTGAAGCTCAGCATGACTGAGCAACGTCATCTGCGAAGCTTTTTCGGAAATTCACTCTCAAATGATTCTAGACATTTCATCCGTAGGTTTTTTGGGTTGCTGATTCCAAATCTGGCATTCAAAAGGCGCAGCGACACTGGTGATGCTAACAAAGATATAACCGCTATTCCAATTTCGACATACTTTTCATCGGTGTGTGTGAAAAGCATGTCAGATACCGATACCGTACCGATAACACAACACCGATAATATCGGTACGTGTGCAGCCGCCCTAACACCCAAGTAATATTATAATAAATTTATACAGGGTGTCCACGGCTGAGTGGGACATAGGGAGAATACACACAAAACCGTTTTTTGGTGAATATTATCTCCCTAGTACTACCTCATCCAAATTCAATCGCCGCATTACAAAACTGCGCTAACAATGTACAATTCGATATAAAAAAATTCGTTTTGTAAAGCCAGAAAATGAGGTTTTGTTGTTTGTTTTTAAGGATGATTGTTTATGATTTTATTCTGCCTTTTACAATTTCACTAACATGATAGTAAATAACAGAAGAATTAATTCAATTAAATAAACAATTGGAAATTAAGTTACATTAAGAGCACCTGATCATTTTTGTTATCTTTAATTCTCAAATTGTAAACGTGTTTTCTTTGACGTTTTAATGTTTGATCGTTGAGTGGAATTCTCACGCAACGGTTTGATTTTATTTGATTTTATTTCTACACCAATATGTTATACGTAAGAAATATTCTTTTTACAAGTTTTCATGTATTAGGTAGTTCCAGTATTTTTTAAGAATCACGTATTTAAAATAGTTTTTTCTATTAACAAATGAATAAAAAATTATTATTATTATTATTATCAAAAACCGTGCGTATTTTCCCTATGTTCCATTCAGCCGTGGACACCCTGTATACGAGATAGGTACGACAGCGACGTAGAGGCGTCTAACTTGAAAAAGCCAAAATTTGCGGTTTTTCATTTTGTACAATCAGAAACACTTTACTTCCCTATCTCATTGACATAATTTCACGTATGTTTTGTTTATTACGTACTATACTACCTATGAAAGAATGTGCTGACTAAGTTGATTCGATGTGTAAAAGAGCACATCCTTGTCAGCAAAATGTGACTGGAAATCCGCATGAATCCCTAAAATTAAAAATGTTATACTGTACAATGACATTCTAACTGATTGACTACTTTAAGGAATGAAAGGTTTTTGATTTTCTATATGTTTTTTAGCAATGGCCATTTCTAATGTGAAATTCTTGGCGTTATTTATATTTCTTACTGTGGGATTAAATGACAGTAAGTTATATACGCACTTTTAAATTATTTTAAAATGAATTATGAAATTGTAAAAGCGATTCGTTCAATAAATAATTTTGGGGGGAATAACTAATGAAAATAAAACGATGTTTATCGTATAGAAATTTTATAATAGAAATTAATTGCTTTTTAGAATTCTTTAAGTTCCAGAGTAGAGTAATTTTTTTATATTAATTAGTGTTAAATGTTGCAACATTGCATGACTAAAAATATCTTTCACTTGTATTTTCGAAGCGCCAATTCTAATTTGCGGCGAAAATTGAACTATTATTCATAACATTTGGCGATGGCGCTACTTTACAGTCAAAAAAAACATCAAAAACGCAACTAAACATACATGGATGAATTGCATTCTTGTCGATTCTTATAACATGGGTTGTCTATCTTTATTAATATTTCAATCAACGGATTTAGGTAGTACCCCAGGTACTAAATCCAAATTTACAGGGAAAAAAACGTGCAGAAAACGTGAAAAATTGATAAAAAACTGTGAAAATTCCTGTCTGTTTTGCTTCTTTCACTATTATTTAAAAAACGGTAAGTTATATCGAAAAATTTTAAGTAGGTATAAAAGTTGTAGAGCGGAAGATTGTACGTCGGAATAAATCATTATAATGATAACTTGAATAATGTACATATGTCTGTGTATCAGGCAATGTTCCTATTGGTGATTGTGTTAGAATTCGCATAACATGAGAAGTACTCATGGAGTGCTAGACGAAAAAAGCTTTCACGCAACATCCCTTAACCTAAGATGAATACGTCAATTATCCACCCGCAAAGTAAGGGGAATAACAGTACAATGTGAAAGTTCCCAAATTGGTAACGTGGCAACAGTTAGTACATCGGCCCAAAATTTTTTGATATATCAATTTGACTTTTCGTACTTTCATCAGTTTGATCGTTCACCATTACTCACTAAATTATCAGTATTTCATTAAAACCAATTAACATCATATAAATTTATAAGGAACGAAATGACAGAGGAGGGATTATCTGGCCGGTCAGTTATTGGTGGGAGCAGATGTATGAGTTTTGAATCGATGCAGGAGCTTAACCAGCTTCGCGAGAAGAGCGAACTATGTGACGCTACAATTCATTTAGATGATGGAAGCAAGATTCCCGTACATCGAGCGATATTGTGCGCTTGTAGCAATTACTTTAAGTACGTAACTAAATTAGTGTCAAACACTCATTGTCGTTTTTAGAGCACTATTTACGACTCCCCTACGTGCGAAGAACCGAAATAGTGTTGTTCTGCCCGGGGTTTCGACTGACCTTATGAATTCGCTTCTGTCCTATATTTATATGCGTAGATTAGACGTTAACGAGAGCAACGTATACCAGCTCCTGATAATCTCCGACTATCTCAGTATCTTGGGAGCTTTAGATGTTTGTTGCCAATTTCTAGAATCAGAATTAAAACCTTCAAATTGTTTAGGCATAATGAATTTTGCAAGAATCTATTGTTGTACGCAACTTGCCAGTATTACATGGAAGTATGTTATGCGCCATTTTGTTGTTATAGCGCAACAAAGTGAAGAAATTTTAAATTTGTCTTTGGAAGGTTTGCAGGAAATTATTAATGCGGACGAGTTAAATGTAAAGAGCGAGGAGACGGTTTGGGAAGCAATTCTGCGGTGGATTGATCATGATTCCGATAATCGAAAGGCGCACATTGTGACTCTTATGAGGGGTATCCGTTTAGGTCTATTAGATACGCAATTTTTCTTGGAGCACGTCAAAGACCACTCGTACGTTACCAACTGTGAGGAAAGCAGACCAATGATTATAGAAACGCTAAGGTTTTTGTACGACCTGGAAATGATTACGAATCGTGATAGTGAGGTTTCGACGCCCGAGATCGCAAGGCCGCGAGTACCTCACGAAGTTTTGTTCGCAATTGGTGGTTGGAGTGGAGGTTCTCCTACTGCTTATATGGAAACTTACGATACCAGAGCCGATCGTTGGGTCAAGATTGAGGAAATTGATCCGATGGGACCTCGTGCCTACCATGGAACAGCCGTTGTTGGGTTTAACATATACGTAATTGGAGGATTTGATGGTATGGATTATTTTAATTCATGTAGGTGTTTCGATGCGGTAAACAAAATTTGGAAGGAAGTGGCGCCTATGAACGCGCGTCGTTGTTACGTCAGTACGGCCGTACATAATGATCTCGTCTACGCTATGGGTGGTTATGATGGCCACCACAGACAAAATACTGCCGAAAAATATAATTACAAGACTAATCAGTGGTCCCTAATCGCCCCAATGAATATGCAGAGATCTGACGCGAGTGCTTGTACCCTAAACGGTGAGTTTACAATTCACGTGAGATCGATTTAGCGTATTTGTTTTAGACAAAATTTATATCACCGGTGGATTTAATGGACAAGAATGCATGCATTCTGCAGAAGTGTACGATCCGGAGGTAAACCAATGGACAATGATCAGCGCAATGCGCTCGCGTAGGTCCGGTGTGTCTTGTATTGCGTATCGAGGGCACGTGTACGTAATAGGGGGTTTTAATGGAATCTCTCGAATGTGTAGTGGAGAAAAATTCAACCCATTGAACAACACTTGGACCGTCATTCCAGATATGTACAATCCTCGAAGTAATTTTGCAATGGAGGTGATAGACGATATGATTTTCGTGATAGGTGGTTTTAACGGAGTTACAACCATTTTTCACGTGGAGTGTTACGACGATAGAACTAATGAATGGTACGAAGCAACCGATATGAACATATACAGATCAGCCTTATCCGCGTGCGTTATCAATAATCTTCCCAACGTACAAAACTACATCCACCAACACAGAGAGAGATTGATGGAAGAAAAGAGGCAAAAACTGATAGCAGCCCAAGAGGCGCAGAGACAAACATGGGTTGCTGCAAATACTGCAAATGACGCTCAACCCGCCCAATTGGCTCGTGCTCAAAATCAACAACAACTGAATGTGTTACAACAATTAAACGCTAACATACACAACCAAAATCGTGTCTTACCCGCTGTACCAGAACCTCCACCTATGGGAATGGACATCGACGTCGATGACAATCACTTACCACAAATATGATACCAATAAGATTAATAAATTGGTAAAGTGGGCGACTAACCTTATATTAAGGAGTAGTTTTTAGTATTTTTATAATTATACAAAAGCGCAAGGTGATTAGAGAGACGATTATTTTAATAGATCGAGTGCTGTGTAGAAATATCCGATTAAAACCCATCTTTAATAGAATGTTTAAATAGTCTTACGAAGTAAATTAACTGGCTTGAAGTAAAGTAAACGTTGCGTCTTTTTTAATTAAGTAAAGGATTCATTTATATTCAAATATATTTTGTGCTATGAAAATTTCCAGAAATCGATAATTTGTTAATTATTATAGGTACACGTGAAAATTTCTACCTCTTGGGATTAATTACGTGAACTTTTAGGGAATTTGTTAAAATTTCGACGTTAGTGAATATGTTACGGTTTAATGTAAATTAATAACATGATTTGATACAATTTGATGTTAAAATAGAACGTTTTCAGCAACTCTGTAGGTGTCGGAGTGTGTAGTGGTGTAAATTCCGTCAATTCCGTGCAAAGCTATTTATTAAAAGTAAGGATAAAGTTTGTTTTATAAAAAATAAGTATATTTTTTACATACTAAACTAAGTTAAAGTAAAGTGAAAAGAGAAGGAAATTATAATTAAGATCCTCAGCGAATTTGGTAAAAAGAACACACCTCTTATTACGTAAGGGTTGACAAATTACAACACTGGGGAAACCTTTGGTTCACTGATAATTCTCAAGAGTACATTATTCCACGCTAATTCGATTGGAGATGTGCTAACTTCAAATGAAATTGTTTACTCAAAAATATGGTATGTAGCTTAAAAAACCAAGACACACCTAACGGATTATTTTTTCACATCATTAGGAATTTGAAATAATCGAGTAACAAGATCAGTTTCTTCATGTTTAGTACGAGAACTAGCTCCACCCATGTAGGTTTTTGACCACATTCAATGGGCGAAGAGAATAAAGTAATATTTTGATCAAAAACTAGAAATCATGGTTACCATAGTTAACATTGATAGTATAGTTCGGCCGCTGAATCTTTACCGATCTATACACTGTGTCCCAATTTCGATGCTCACCATTGGTATCTCGGTTATTAGAAGACGTAGGGCAACGGTTAAATGGGGAAAGTTTTGCAGAATTTAATACTCACGACAAATATCATTTCAAATTTGACGTAACTTTTTTAATTTTTAAAATATTTAGAAAAAACCAAAATTCGCCGATTTTCATTTTCCTCAATAACTCTTTAACGCTTAATCTGACCTCTTTTAAAGTTTTACATTATTCAGACACTTTTTTAAGACAAATTATTTGATATAATCAGAAGCCCCCGATTGTCATTTGTTTTTAAGTTATTAGTGCTATCTTTTGTTTTTCATATGGTGGCCATATTGAATTTTTGGTTGGTTAGATAGTCTTTAAAAAGAGCTTTTGAACGATGTACAACATGCCTGAAAAATATTTAGTTAAGTATAGTTTGTCCCACGAGAGCTCGGTTGTGACTTATTAGTTATTTCTGTGTGAATTAACGCAAATTATCTGCGATTGATTTTTTAACGATTTATGGGTAAGCGACATTATAAAGCAAATATAATTTGCGTTAATTCACACAGAAATAACTAATAAGTCACAACCGAGCTCTCGTGGGACAAACTATACTTAACTAAATATTTTTCAGGCATGTTGTACATCGTTGAAAAGCTCTTTTTAAAGACTATCTAACCAACCAAAAATTCAATATGGCCACCATATGAAAAACAAAAGATAGCACTAATAACTTAAAAACAAATGACAATCGGGGGCTTCTGATTATATCAAATAATTTGTCTTAAAAAAGTGTCTGAATAATGTAAAACTTTAAAAGAGGTCAGATTAAGCGTTAAAGAGTTATTGAGGAAAATGAAAATCGGCGAATTTTGGTTTTTTCTAAATATTTTAAAAATTAAAAAAGTTACGTCAAATTTGAAATGATATTTGTCGTGAGTATTAAATTCTGCAAAACTTTCCCCATTTAACCGTTGCCCTACGTCTTCTAATAACCGAGATACCAATGGTGAGCATCGAAATTGGGACACAGTGTATGTTCACATACAACGACGTGCGTATCTGTCATTCGACTACTTTATTACTAAAAATAAACAAAGACAAACTGCAAATCTCAGTCAGTTTGTCCTTGTTTGTTTTTAGTAATGAAGTAGTCGAATGACAGATACGCACGTCGTTGTATGTGAACATACATCGGTAAAGATCCAGCGGCCGAACTATATTTCCTTTCAAAAGTGTTCTTAATTTATTTTTCCCATTGTGTTAAGACAATGGAAAGGGTGTTAAAGTATTCCATGGAGACGGGCCACTATGAGACACAAATATTTCTGGAACTATTAAAGAGATTCATCGCAACTGGTAGAGTTAATAACAGTAAATATGAACGTTTGAGAATTGTATATATAAAGAAGCTACTGAAGGTGAAGTTTGAATATATGTATGTTGCCTTGACAAAAAACACATATAGTCTGACTAACTAGTCGCAAGCTCGCAAGCGTCGAGTGGCCCCCACTGTTTCCGATTTTCCCAAAATTACTAAACAGCACTAATTCCATTCTTATAACATTTCTTGTAAGGCGCCTTGAATGGTAAAATAGGTGGTAAATCAAGTTATACCAAGAATGGAAGGAGAGCCTGCGCTTCATTATGTGACTCCGGATCCTGGGGAAGTTCATACAGAATGGCCACCCAGATGTAAACGCGGCAGATTGTCCTTGAGGACCGTTATGACCTAAAGCAACCAACTACATTAGATAAATAATTTGTGGAAAGGAACCCTTGTCTTCATGGGCGCCGGAAAGGCGGATACAAATTGGGAATATAAATTAAACTAAGTAGAAAAAATTAGTTCAATTTATTTTGATTTTTTGCAAGAATTGAGTCACTTTTCGTCCGAGTTTAAGAAGAGGAGTTTTTGGGTCTTTCATAATAAAGCCTTATAAAAACTTCAAAGACTTTCACGAGAACGCGAAAAAGCATAATTATAGCACAGATAAGTAATCTGTGATTATAGCTTCAGAATGGAACCGCGAATCCACGCTGAAGGGTATGAATTTTCGAAAAATTATTAAGGCCAAAAGTACCTACCTACTCGTATCGCTAAACAACTGAACAATTTTAAAAAAGAAAAAATTCAATCAAATAGAAAAACAGTTATATATTCCCATAATTTCAACAATAATTTACGGGGGGACCCAGAAATAGTGCTTCGTGGTAAATTATTAGGAAATTTTGATGACCTTTTGAATTTCAGAATAGAAAGTGGCGATACTGTTTTTAGTGAAGTATTGAAAGATCATTTAGTACTCTGAGGCATGGTTGTGGTCCACTATGTCTGAAGAGAGGTTGACTGGGCTTTATGCGCTTAGTGTGTATAGATTATTTGTTAAAAAAAAGAATGTTTTATTAATTTCAAAAACAAGAAGTAATATTTCATTGCTTTTTTCTGATCAAAAATAAGTGAACATGTTCAAGTTAAAATTAGGTAATGAGTCTGTAGTTATGTCGAAATTAAAATGTTATTAAAGATATTGAGTAGGTATACCAATTGGTGGAAAATTTAGGACTTCCGGCGCCCATGGAGCCTGCGCGTCATTATGTGACTCAGGATCCTGGGGAGTTCATACAGAATGGCCACCCAGATTTAAACGGGGTAAATTGTCTTGAGAACCGTTATGATTATGACATGTCCTAAAGCAACCAACTACATTAGATAAATAATTGTTGGAAAGGAACCCTTGTCATCGTTTAGAGGGGTTTATATCACTATTTTGGATGTTAATGATGCCTACTTTGAACAGTTGATATAGAAATAAATCAGTTGAAGTCGATGGGATTACACAATCAACTTCGAATACCGTATGTGTGCGAAAAGTTCATAAATAACAGAAAACAATACAATTTCTCTATTACTTATACATATTTTTGGGCACGAAGTCGACTATATCGAAAGGTATTAGAAATATCGAAAAGATGATTGCAGATCTTAAATCAGCGTAAAATTTCACATAAACACACTGGGAACCATACGACGCCGACGGACGCACGGATCGAGCGACGGACGGAATATTGAATTCAGTTCAAATTTTTTATGATTGCAACATTATCAACCCTATTGGTTACTGTATTCGTGCTGAGCGTATGTGTGTATGTGCGTGCCTCCAAAATTTTGTTTGAATTTTGAAATTTAACTTCGGATTCGTATAAGCACTTGATGAAAAGTATTAGTGTTCGTTTTTAGATAGCATTTCAGAAGTTTGGAACTTACGCAGTTGGTTATAGTTATGAGAACTGAATTCTCACATGTTTCTTCTTTTTTTGTTTTTACCATCGAATTCCTTTATTTAAAAAAAAACTTGCAAAACAGAAGAATTCAAACATTTTTCAACTAAGGGGTCACCGGCAATACGGCAGAATGTATAGTCACAACACAATCCATGCAAGTATTCGCTCCGGTCAGTTCGCGTACGTAAGCCTCGCTCGGGCCCTTTGTACTACCCCCTGCGGGATACACCGAGCCACAGAATCAACCGGTCACCCATCCAATTAAATCAAATCGCATTTTAGGTACCTAGATCTAGCAATTTGTTCAATTTATCTATGTTTCTGTACTTACAATTAGTTCATCTATCTCTCCAGCTTGTCAGCAATGTAATGACACTGAACAACTAAATATTTTTGGAGTCAGTTTGAATGATTTCAAGATTAGCATAGGTATAGTATATTAAGTTAAATGTTCCTACCATAAACCTAAACTTGATGAAATTAGCATATATTTCTTTTTTTGTTTTATAAACATTTATATTTATATGTACATGTACATAGGTATATAATTTTTATGAATGTATAATGTAATGCACAAGTACTAAGTGGAGTAGCAATTGTTTTTATGAGAAACGTTTTGAATTAATAAAACAACTTAAAACCTCCCCTTAGACAATGAATATTTAATGAAGCGAATGATGATGGTATGTTTTTTGTTTTTTTGTAGATAAGTACCCGAAAGTACTGAAGGACCAGCCCCATCAGTGGCAAAACTGGCCGATAGTGAAATTAAAGACTAATTAGGATTCACAAACCTCGTTGTTGATTAACGTAGGGGAATCCTGAATTAATCAGAAGGGGGCAATCACCTAGTTATTATATTACAGAAACGTTTTGGGATTATCCTATGGTTCTGGATGTAAATAACTATTGTTTTTGTTTTAAATAATAATAAATTTAAATTTTTTTTTTCAAAAATACACTGCTACACAGGGTGTAGAATTGGTCGATGCACCATACTTGCTTCCCTAATTATTTTAGACAAAAAGTCTATTTAAATTTCTTGTAGATTCAAAAATTCAAAGTAAAAATAAGTAGCATCAGTCGATTCAGAAACTTTGTCTCTACAAAAAAGTTGAATAAACTTTTTATGCAAAATAATTAAGGAAGCAAATAATCAAACATTAAGATTTTACATTGAAATCGGCCAATTCTACACCCTGTATATTGTAACATTGTATTATTGGTTAATAGATTGAAATTGTCAAATTAAACAGAATTTAACAGCGCTTTTGTATAAAATTGTAGAAAAAATATCAACAACCCTTGTATCTTCCAAAGGAATATTAATTGAATTTAAAAATTGAAAATTAAAATCTAATAAAGTGCTATTTGAACTCCTTTCACATTATACATTTTTGAGCGGAAAACTTCTCTCCCCCAGAGGATTGTAGTCAAAGGATTCAACTATACGTCAGAGAATGTCGCTATTCCAACCAAAATGGACGTGTTCTGCATTTTCTCGAAAAAGTATTTGGGTGTTATCCAGTATGTTTCGTATTGTGTATACTTAATAATCACAGGCATTAGAGCACCTAAAGACCTAGAGAAATTCATCCCCTTACGCCTTCAGTGAAAATGGCAGCAACGAATTTGACCTCAAGTAATTATCTACCTCTTTTTCTGTAAACTCAATAATAAATTCCGCTACACGCATTTAAAGAGATCCAAAAAAATCATTTTCTTCCAAACTTGTGGTAAGTAATTCATGTACATTTTCAAATAACAAAAAACGTATTGGATCGAACTTCCAAAACTGCAATTCTTTTGTTTTTGTCTAAACCTCAGTGCAGTTTTCCCCTCACTACATTGATTACAAATTGACAAAGAATTGACAAAGAATTAAATAATATGTTGAATAAATATAAAGAATGTGACATTTTTCATGATAGTTTGCCTGTTTTTAAGTTTTATTGTACTAAATATTTACAATCTTAGTTTATATTATATTAATCTTTATGTTTATGTTGCAGAATATTTTGCATACTTTTAATTACGTAATATTATAGCTTTTATTTTTATTTTTATTTTTATTTTCATACTGAACCGAGATTTTGAAAAAGTAGTAGTAAATATGAAAGCCGTTTTTGTTATACAGTGGCTTTACAATAAATTATTAATGTATTTGGGAATGTAATTTCAGTTGAAAATAAATAAATAAATAAATTAAATACAGCCTATTTTGTACTGTTGCTCGTCCGTCCGTCCGTGTGCACGATCCCTCCTTTTAGAAGAGATCAATCGTTTGCGGGTTCTATGTAGATCAAGAAAGAACACTTTCCTGGATCAACAGGTACAAGCTGTACAGGGGTTCGTGTTGATCGTGAACGGTAAAAAATAGACTGACAAAATTATAGAATTAGGTACAATTAGATTACGTATCGGCTCCGGAATTTTGCTAGAAAATAGCTTGTTGTCCTTAGATGTGCAACTATTCAATATAATTCCCAAACGTGGCCCAGATTTAAAAAATGGGTCAAAAATCGTTATAGGGATTTCGTGGATAAAACGTCCACGTAGCCCAATAAGCGAATTTGAGGCATTTTGGGCTCCCATATAATTAATACATTAATAATTAATTATGGAATTCTACAAAGTTTAGAGAAAATTAATTTGGATTTAATGCCATAGTTTATACTCATGTAGCACGCCATAAAGAATCAGCAGTTCTTCCCAGGGATTAGCAACGTAAAGCTTTATCCAGGTTAGCACATCGCACAAGCTAGTAAATAATTTTTGCGTTTTACATTAATTCCCTAGAGCCTAGAGAGTATCCTAAACCTACAGACAAGGCCGTAGACAAAAAGAGCCGGGAAAACGAACAAGAAATTATTTGTTGAACTTCGTTTTGAACAGTGCGCTGAAAAATGAGAGCCAATTCAACAAAATTATAATACGCCCCACACTTCCAATGAGAGCTTGTCTTACAAATAATATTCGTGTACCTTTGTCAGATTTGTAATTTGAGAAAACCCAAAGACTTTTTACATCTTTTTAGATGTTTTGTAAGTTATAGATTGTAACTATTCCAGTAAACCAATTATCTAACGACAATGAAGCTTCCGGTATTCTTTAACTCTTAAAACAAGGTAAAACTTAAGCACGCAAAAAGTTTGTGTATCTTGAAAATTTAAAAAAAAGGGGGATGCGCCGACGCGTTTAAAACACGCCCCAAATTATAAGGGACGCTTTCAACTTTATTAATCTGAAAGCTCATGTGCAACACGGAAAAACATTCAGAAACGTCAACCAGGTAAGGATCTTTCGAACTTTTCCGCTTGTTCGCTAACGGTATTTTTATAATCTTTTTAGATTAATAGTCGCAATGTTCCTTTTTATTGGAGTTTTATTTACCATCGCTTCGTTGAGCCGCACTCAGCAAATTGTTAATGTGGATGTTGAACGCATAGATCCAATAAGCACATTAGATTGCCATCGCAGATTATATACATATCGTGTGACACAACGTGATGAAAATGGTAAAGAATGTTGGGATACCCTGTCCGTTTTGTCATGTTGGGGAAGGTGCGATTCCAATGAGGTAACGTCAACTTCTGTTAACAATTACACGTGTGGTTCTGTCACATTTAGTTTAAAGGACCCCTTTGTTTTCGAGATTTTCAATCACACATTTTCTGTGAAATCGAAGCGATTTCTAATTGTTTTCGTTGCACATGTCAGATTTCAAAATTTATATAATGAAAGAAAATTTTTATTATAAAATGTGATTAACAGAAACAAGTTCGAACTGTGTCATTATGTTTCGCGAGGGTTGTAATTAATGAATAAAAGGCTTTGTATTATTAGTGACAATACCATAAATAATAAAAAATCAATTTCAATCATACAAAAATGACGGTGTAACTAACGAACCGTGCTCATCTCTTGTTTTTGTCACATAATTAGAATGAAATAATATTTTCGCAGGATTTTTATTTTAAACTACACCCTTCAGTCGCAATTTTATAAATATTATATATTAAATCTGTAAAATAGCTGTAAATTTTATGTCAACGCGATCAAATTTTTACCGTTTTAAATTTAATACAAAATTTAGATTAAATATATAAATATGACGCGTTTTATGACACATTTCTCTATAAAAATTTATATTTTAGATTTCAGATTGGCGATTTCCATATAAGAAGTCTTCACATCCCGTCTGTGTTCATTACGGTAGAAATAAAGCGTTAGCCGTATTACGACATTGCGAAGAAGGTGCACTTCCTTCTGCTGCACGATACGAATATCTAGAAGCTGCAGGATGTCGATGTCAAGCTTGTTCCTCATCCGATACAAGCTGTGAAGGTTTAAGATATCGGCCGCATCGTTCTCAACCCGACTTTATCGGATTTGGAAATAAATAAATAAATGTAAAATTACCGATAACTAAATAAAGAATGTGATTTATTGATAAAGTGAAATACAATTTAGAATTATTTAACTTTAATGTCAAACTTTGCAACCACCTCAATATATGTCCATTATCCTTCATTTAAATTGATTAAGTCTAGGGAGCAATTACTATGTTTTCCATGAGGCCTATTTCAAATGCAAAATGATCAATCATATTATCATAAATTTATAAAGGTCAGAGAAAGCTTTGGATAGCAGAGCTGTAAGAAATTTTTTACACATTTTGTACACGAACCGAGCTTTTGAGTTGAGGTCTTTTTTTTAAAATGAAAAAATCAATTTATTTTTACACATTATACATCGAAATTGACCGGTTACTTTTGAAATGTTTCCGTATTTTTCCAAAATATGCACTTTTAATCATGTTTGGTTTAGTTTGATTCATATTATCTGTTTTGATAAATGAAACCGTTAATATTGTTGATTTTGTAAAATTATTTCATTGCTTTGGAAAGTTCTTCTGTTGTTGGTTAACTTCAAATATTTTTATGCCAAACTTAGAATTTTGAAAACAACTTTTGTGTGCACAAGCAAGACCATAATTAAAAATATTAGACAGAACAAGAGCAATAAAGGTATAATACAAACAATACAACAGAATTTTATATATTGCATAAGGTATACTACAAAATTTTGTTTTGTTTTTGATTTTAGTGCAAATTTTATAAATGATTCAGAAGATTTGTTAGTATTAAAAATATTACTCTCTTATTCTTTAATATATGGAAGATTTTTAGTGGATGATTGTCACTTACAGCCTTTTTTTAAAATTATTTATCTGATAATTTGTTATAAGTACATATGGAGTAGAAAAGATTCATTTGTTAAGTCACTTTTTTGGAAAAAATTTTGAATGAAAAGTAGAAAAAGTCTTTAGTAACTTTTTCTTCCCCCGATATTATTTTTGATTTGACCGACATTTAGCCATTTTGTTATAACAGATCGCTAAGAATGGAAATAATAGCGACTACTGGGATCCTAAATTCCCTCTACTTACTATAGCTGGTTGATGGACAACGGAAATGGAATTGAAGGACTCGATGTAGTTGATAGGGGGTTAAAATGAGCTCTTATTTCTTCAAATTGTACTAAAATCGCAAGACTTAACAGATGTTTTCGAAAATGTATCAAAAATCACGAACTGAAGGTAGTTCTTATTTTCGTAAAGTAATGCCTTCGTATATTTTTCATAATTATGGCCTAGTAGGATTTCTGCAATCGTTTTTTTTAATTTTTTTTTGTTTTTTTGGTGTTTGTATATTAATTTTAGAAATTTTTAGTAGATGCATATAAAGAATTTCTGACGCGCAACCGGAATAAATTCAAAATTCAAAGTTGTACGCAATCCCACGCAAATAATCAATCACTCGACGATTTTCAAAATCTTCAACGATTTTTTTCACACCAGCTGATATTATGACGTATTTTTTATTTCTTCGATTTCCTTGATTTCCAGCAATCAGTTGTACTATTTCGTAGTTATGAATACCTTCCTGCTTCTGCAAACATTCAATAAAACGAAAAATATTTGGAAATTCCTAGCCACATGTTTCTTGAAAAGCGCGGTGCCATCCTTCCAAGTGATTATTTGGGCGATGTTGGTCGTTAAAAGTGCGTTGATAGACATTCCAAAGCTGAGTTGGAAAATTTGGAATTTGAGGTCCACGACGTAGTCTTTGGCCAAAATAAAGTTATTAGCTATGGGTACAGCCTCTTCAGGGAAGCTTTCGCTTTCAAGTAATTCACCGAATGCATCGCTTACGTTATCTTGAGGAATAAATGCCAAAGCGGAAATCATTCTGGTCCAACGAGCGAACTCGTAATCCTTTCCGTATCGAGCTTAGAGACCTTCAGCTTGAACTTTTCTCCAGACGGATTGTGATTAATGAAAAAAACAACCGGTCTTTAAAACACCTGGAAATTCCAATTCAAATGCTTGGATGGCAGCGAGTTCGAAATCCGTCATAAGTAGAGTTGGCTGCAGTCCAGGGTGCAAACGTTTCAATTCTTGCAAAAATTTTACATACGTAGCTCTTGTTTTATTTGGTAAAAGAGCGTACACTAGAGGTACAATGGCATTGCATTTTGCATTTGGTGACGCGGATTATGTAAACTTGTTGAAACATGGCTGGTGCGGTACTAAACGTACCATATGCAAACCATTCTTGACCTTGGCCCAAAAGATGAAGGTTGCTTCTAGTTGAAAAGATCAGCATCCTTCCTGACGTAAGTTGAGGCTCCGAATCATACATCAGAAACTGTTGCACTTGATCATCAATCACAATTTCACTAAACACTCGAGGAATCACCAATTCTTGGATATTTCTTGAAGCGCAGGTGCTCCTTCATCTCGTCTGGCTCTACGGATAGTTTTCTTCAACGAATCCTTTTTTGGCATAATTGCAGCAACATCTGCGTGAGCTTCTGCCATGATGTTTGCAATAATCTGCTGTGGTCTCTCCTGTGTCGTCGTAACACGCTCCTTTGCTGGCCTGCCAGCATGATTATGTTGCGTAGCGATTTTCACATCACCATCTATGTCGTCCGTCCATACTCGTCCCTTGCAGCTTGATCGATGTTCGCACACCCATATCCCATGTTCTTAATTTTTTGTTTTTTTGGTGAAAACATAAATATGGTTTTCATGAACAAGTTTTCGCTTGTTTCGGTTCGATCCAAATTTACGTAGTGTAGGTATGGAGTGTGGTAGTGTAAGTCAGCTGCTATCATTACAAGTGTTGTGCTGATACATGTTAGTATTGAAACAGAAAGGAAAGTGATTGTCATGTAGTAGACCCAAGTGCGGCGACACCGGAAAAAGGAATGGGAGATTTTAAGAAATAGATTCAGAAAAGCGGCTTCCGACAGCGCGGTTCTCATGTTAGGGGCACCTCAGTGCCGAAAGGTGGGGGATCCCTTGCATTAACATTGCCCCAAGAATACCGTTATGAGTACGTGCCATGCGATCTAGCGAGCGACCGGAGTTGGAAACTTTCGGGCGTCCAAGTGGGAAATTGGCGGTCGGGTGATGCGCGAAAAACTTTTAGCAGAAATGAAAAGACTGAACATGTATCTTGGAGGAATGACCGAAGTACGTTGGCCGAATGGCGAGCAGTTAAAACGCAAGATGGCACTATGTATTATTCTGGAGTAAAAGAGTAGAATTACTATAAACATAATATGTATCTGTGAACTAGGAATAATAATTGCCACAGTAACTAAATCCCCTGCAGACTGAGAACATTTTCACCTACAAACAAAGAAGATATACAACCAGGTGATTATTGTCTATAATAAAAACCTACTAATAGTAAATACGTAAATTCTAGGACCAGCCATAAGCTTCCACAGCTAGATGGATCATCAAACTGACTACACTTTAAAGTGTTAAAGGATGGCACTACAATAATAAAAAATAACAGTAGATTTAACAATCATGTGAGAGTATGTGCACCCATTGGCATTGCAATTGTTTGCAAATTTTGGATAAACGCCGTTTGCGGTCTACGACTTTTGTCGAACCACGTGCCAGTTTCTAATTTTTGTAAAAATATTCACATTATTGAATGATCGTTGAATTAATTTTACACTAAAAAATTCACTCTATTAGGTTTTACGAAATATAATTACTAACCTTCAGAAAGGTGAAGAAAGGTAATAGAATTTAACTTTAAACGAGCGATTAACATATTATTTCCGTCGATTAATTAAACATTCAAATTCCATCCCCCTTAAGACATGATGCTTATAAATGTCTCTTGTTTGCATTACATTATTATCAAAGGGTGTTTTCCAAGAAATTTAACAAAAATGTTTCGCTAAAAATCAATAATCATCCTCTTGCACTTAAACAAAGCTTCTGAGTTTAGTTTCACTCTTCCGAGTTTTTAAGACATTATGTTATCTAATACTCATTCACGTTTAAATATTGTGCAATATCGGAAAAGCATATACATAGCACTATTTGCGTTGGTGGTAGAATATGAGAAAATAAACGAACCGTTTTATGTATAAGAGGATGTTATGCGAAAAGCTTTTGTGTACTTATTATACAGGTATAAATACTTAACCAATCAAGAACGCGTGAATTCGCATATTTTACAACAAAAAACGACAATATTCGCGTTTTTTTTTAATGAAATAATTTCGAAAATCAATTAGTGGATCCCTTATATTGAAACAATATTGATATTCATGACACGTTTAGTAATAAAATCACTTTCTGTCTCCAGCGAAATATATTGTACCTAGTATAATTTTGCTCGGCTTCTTTTTTATGTATAACATGACATAATTTATTATAACAACCCTTGCCCAATTATTACTTGCTTTGAATAAAAAAATTTAATTTATTTTGAAACTAGTACAAAAATTGCTGAAGAAATTGATATTGAACCAATATCTTGAAAAGGAATAACTACCGTAACTATAAGTTGCAAACTACCTAAGAAATTTTTCCAGAAGATCATCAAAAGGGTATGGAATTTTGTGAAGATATGATGAATCGAGCTAATGAAAACGAAAGATTTATTGAAAATACCTTGTTTACAGACGAGAGTTCTTTTAACTTACATGGCCATCACAATCCGTCTGTCGCTGCTGGTTACTCTCGGGAAAACAAACCTTACCGGACACAATATCCCCAAAAAGTTAATGTGTGGGCAGGAATTTTAGGCAATTCAATAGTTGGACCATTTTTTATCGACGGAAACCTGAATGCGGATAAATATATAGAACTGTTGAGAAACCAGATAGTTCCAGCTGTTCAACGCCTCAATATAAATTTTGATGACATTTGGTATCAACAAGATGGATGGAGCAGAACACTCATACTGCAATAAGAGTTCGAGAGTTTTTGGAAACTACTTTCCCTAACTGTAAAGATTATAGCATTGTATTTTTATTTATCCTGAATTGAAGGGTTGTACAAGAAGTTGACTTTCGCTGTGGAGAGTGTATGGGTCGTCAAACTGTTTTTGTAAAGGTCAAAGAATTATTTACTTGGAAAACCATTATATTCTTTTGATGAATTTTTATCCTGTTATATTGACTGCTAATCTTACAAATTTGTTGTCTAGTAAAGTTATATGTGTTTGTTTGTCATATATACATATTTATTGTAAACGTATATTATTCTATGGACGAGTGTAAATACAATTTGTATGTAAACACAACAATTAACAATAAACAACAATAAACATCAAAGGGTTTTTCCAGGCCCGGAAGCAGAGCCACGTTATTCTTAAAGATTTGCTAACTAAAGGCAACATTACCTATTTTATCCTCTTGAAAGATGTTCTGAAACTAGCGATAAGGACAAAACGAGGTGGACCTTTGTCAAAAAAAGGTATTTTTCCTCAACAAATTATTGAAGATGTTGATTTTACAGTAATTGAATGCCCATACCTTTCCAAATCTGGCGTCAAGTTATCTTTTGGAGCAAAAGAAAATTTACGTGGCCGAATTCCAGACCACAAAAACGATGAAATTGAAGGAGTTTTCGATAAGTGAAAAAGTGTACTCAGAGACAAGGAGAATGAGTATATTTTACAATTTTACAAACCCATAGATAATAATCAACCATGTTCAATATTACATTGAATTATTCATCTTTAAGAAACCTTTCAATCTACAAAACTTTTCTCTGTGGGCTAATATAAAAATTTGATTTTCTACGGCCCACTAATACCTTTAGAAAGTCATACAATAAAGAATCTTTTTTTCATGGAGAGTTTCCTAAATCAAAATATCAATCAAGAATATTTTAAACATTGAAATTCTTGAGTCGGAGCACAATGCGGTTAGAGTTCGTTCTAACTCTAAGGGAAACTCCGAACATTACAACGTTTACAAAGCGATGTGCGTAGGGGTAGGCCAGAAAAATGGGCCAATGGTTTCCTCTTTACTCGAATCAAAGCCATTTTTGGAATAGTAATACAGTTTAGGTTTGGAGATGGATAGCGTATGGTTGTTTAATTATGTTTGGAGGTAAATAAAACAGCTTCAGCTCCATTTGGCATAGGAGGTTGTCCGTTGTCCTGTCTTGTAAAGGACTATTTAGACTTTAGAGAGTAAATATGATTTCGACATTGTAGCTGTGGTTGGTTTGTTAACGCAAGTGAAAGAATATTCTTCCACTTGCGTTTAGAGAGTAAGTAAAGCGTAGTTTGGTAAAAAGGTAAATTAAAATGTATTTTAAGGACAGAAAGGTTTATAAGGTTTTTTCGTCTCTTCGGCCTATTTGAATGAAAACAACCATACATGTGTACAGGGTGTTAGAGATAACTTTGGTAGGAATCATATGGTAAATGGCATGTATCTTGAGTATAGGAATCCATGTCCGGAGATGACTCCTTTAGGAGTTAGGTTTTTCTTATTGTTGCGCCCGTTGATTAGGCAGAACCTCATATCTGTATTCGGCCGAAGATTCCCTCCTGCTTCCGAATGAATTCTGCGACTATTACTAATCGCTCAATCAAATCCTCTTCTGAAGATATAGGCGTGTAGTATACAATTTGCTCCAGATAACACAAGATAAGTTCGTATTTAAAAAATTGAATGGGAATGGCCATCCCTTACAAATTCCGGAAGGGTTCGACGACAAGTACGTTGTACTCCAATTTATTCCTTCGATATGTTGAAACCTCCTTCATAGTATTTTTAGTCTTGGAGACATTTTTCATTGTTATTTTTCAAATTGCCACTCAGTATTTCATAGACGATAAAAACACTGTTTCTCTGATTGAGGTTCTGTGAGCAGAAAGCAGGCTTGATTTTTTTTTTATTTTATACTGATGAAATTCCTGCTGCTGAAATGAAATGACAGATTGCATTCATATCCCAACCTACTGTACAGTAGTTGACTAATTTCTTCTGAAATTTAGCCAAAAATTTATGCAAAGCAATAAAATATACTTATCCCACGTGAAAAATTATAATGCAAATATTATGGCTTTCAAAAGACAAATAACGTAAAAGTTGTAATGATCATCTCTACGGCATTTAAACTTAATTAAAGTAAGTTAGCCTAAAGGGTTCATATTATTGTATTTATTTAAATATTAGCGTAGGATGTTGACATATTAGAAAATATTATTTACTTATTTACGTCCACGGTTTCGACAAAAACACATTGCTTTCGCGAAAGTAAATATGAATCAAACGTTAAAATAACGTTTGTGTATTAATATTATGAAATTATTCAGAGATTAGCGCAACATACTCGGAAAATAATCAAATTCATCAATTTATCACCTAGGGCAACAATAATCTCATGGGATCAGCGCTCCTTAGTATTTTGTTGAAAACATTCATTAATTAATTTCATACCTATCACGCGAGCTTTACTTAAAATCACACGAATATATTCAGCGCAAAAAAAATTATATACACCTGTTGAATATTCACGAAAATAACTGAAACGTAAACTGTTTATGGAAATTACAATAGGTGTACTTTATATTCAAAACTGCATCAAATTTTATTGTAGGTACAAAAAATTTATCCCATTTCCTTTTGTAATGAGGAAAGTAATAACGATGTGCTGAAAACTTTATGCAAAACTAACGAGAGTCTATTTATAGATTTGAATTTCAATATTCCGGTTAGTTAACTATGGAAAATTAGTATTTAAAAAGGGTTTAGATTAAATAAAGAACATTTTTCACTTTTTTTGTAGGTTTAATAATATTCTTTGATGTTTTTTGCTTCAATTTCCTTTATATCCGATAAACATTTTTCAGATGAAATTTATTCTAATTTAAATATGTATTTGGGTTCTGTATTTTTTTCATTTTATAAAACGTTTTAATCCCAAAAGCTATTTGAGTTAAAACTGTTACCTCTCAAGTTAAAACGTGAAGCACGGCGCGATATTTGTTTGCCTTTGTAAATATTACAGAGATCCAAGAGGATACATCATTTGATTTTAATTCCAAATTAACCGTGATTACATTTCATTTTTATAATGAAACTATTGCTCGATTCTAATTTTTGATTAGTTGGGTAGCTAAATCGGCAATGTGGTAGTGCACAAGCGCTTGAATCGCGAAAACAATGTGGAAGATGTAATTGAACATTTAAATAATTTTGTTGGTAACAGGGATTCACCAAGCCAAGTAGCTTGACTTGAAATATAATAGCTTGGCTTGAGCTTGAAAGGCAAGCTTTTTAAGAAGAAAAGCTTGGCTTGGCTTGATGTTTGCGAATGCAGGCTTGGCTTGGTTATCAAGCTTTCCCAAGCTTTTTTTAGTCACCGTTGAGTGCTTAAGTAAGCGATAGTTAACTATTAGTTCTAACAAATTATCTGAAAATTCCGAAGAACCGTTATTTAGACCGTACATTTTTCAGAATATCTACGCATTCACATTTTCTAATTTATAATTTTTATGATTTCTGAGTTGGTACAAATAAAAAACCGTTGCAGGGTAAGAACTAGTGTTACAGCGTGGCGTTGCAACAGATTTTGTACAAGGTACCGTTGCGTCCATTGCGAATTTGAGAAATGTATAGATATATGTAATTTTTTTTATTGGTGTCCTATTTTAGCCTTTTAAACCACGCCCTAGCGTGTTTAAATCGCACTTTCAAAAACGCGCGTGTTTTAAAGTTGCCATGGCATCATCATCAATTTGAAAAACACGAATTCTTATTGGTTATTGATCTGACAGGAGTACTTTGTTACGTCAAATAAAATGACAGATTGCAAATTAATTTCCGTTTTTCTAATTTCCATAATAACGAAAGGTATACTGATTTCACATTAGGAATTCAACCATTTCATATTATTAGTTCTTATTTCCATTTTAATACCAGATTTCAAAGTGAACAAATGAAAAAATAGCGTGAAGTATTCGTGGATAAACAGGTCTTTAAAACACTTGCTCTATTTCAAGCACTCCGGCTGCGCCGTCGTGCTTGAAAACTCGCGCGTGTTTTAAAGACCTGTTTATCCACTTATACTTTAATATACTATTTTTACAAGGATTTTAAGTAAAATATTCTTTTCTTACTAAATCGAATCAACATACCTACCTACTAATGGTATATTTTGTTTGAATAGAGCACAGACTATCTCAAATATACTCTGAATTACACGTGAGTACTTCTTTTATACAGAATGAATATATTTTATGGTAGAATGCAAAATTATCAGCTGGATCTTCTAAGAATTATGTTCCATGGAATAGTAAAAAAATGCTTATTAGAAGTATAAGCTTGAAAGCTTGGGAAAAGCTTGAAAGCTTGAAAACTCAAGCTTTTCCACAAAGAAGCTTGGCTTGGATAATACTTAAGCTTGGCTTGGTTTTTTGTAGGCTTGACTTGATTTTATGTCAAGCTTTAAAAATTCAAGCCAAGCCCGTGAATCCCTAGTTGGTAATTATCATTTATTAGGAGAAGGTAATATAATTCGATCCCATATTTAATCACCACTTTTCTAGTTTCCTTTGTAGTAGAAGTAGAAGTGTAGTTGTAGTATTAAGTTACGAATGAAATTGTTTTATAGCAAAATCATGTTTCATAATATGCAAAAATAATAAATAATGAACTAGTTATAATAGCGGAACCCGTGCGAGCTATAATCCTTTTTTAAGAAATCCTCCAAACAATGGTTCAGAGTGTGACTAATTTTTGAGCTAGAACGGGTGCAGACCTACCAGAGAAACATTGAAATTTGTAGAAAAATGGTTAGAAAAATAGGATAATAAAAATAAGATTCAAGTTTACAGCTAAAAATTGTACAACTTAGAAAGTGATAAAATGAAGCTGAAGGGACTGCATGTATGTTACGGTACACAGTGGAAGTGGTTCACTGCGTATTCGTAATCCGCTTTTTTGGAGTTGGTAACATTAATTTTAAATAGCATGCAACTTAAATGAGCGAAATTATTGCCAAGTTCTCTGGCGATGAAATGAAGCAGCATTTGTCCTAGAACAGGTCACTGAAACAAGTAAACAGGAAGAATTACAAACTATACCGTGGACTCATGCATGGAACACGGAACCTAACTATACCATCAGCAGAGTGTTTTCCAACGAAGATGAACTAAATTGTCAGGAAGAAAGTGCAATTTGTACAAACTTCGATGAGGCGGATAATACCATCACCCAAAACCATAAAACAGTTATTTCTGATAAGGAATAATGTAAATTTGTTCTTGTTGGGAGGGGGGGGGGAGCTCTTCTATGATCTATGCAGTGACATTTCCACGAAAGTAGTTTAAGCCTCACAGGTTAGCGAGAGCACACTTGGGGCACTAGATTTAACTAGCCCATAAGATTGGATGACCACAAAAAATTGTACACCACTTAATCAGCATTTTCATAACCCGAACATAATCGGTATGCACAGTACATGTAGGTGTAGTATACAAAGCTTAAATTTAAAAAGTGGCGTAGATATGTGATATTACAGTCTCAAGCAGTCACTAAATTATAGCCTTTGATCCTTCAAAGCTGCTTATGAAAATTTATGAGTATTGACAGGTGTCGATTTCCTTCCACAATCAAAGTTACTGATAAACCTCCGCTAAATATAGAAGTAAAAAATTGAAAAATTGTAGCCTCCACTTTCCAGTTTTCTATTATAAGCGATTCTACGAAAGAAATAACCGGTCATCGCAATGCGCAAACGCACTTTCAAAAGAGGAATTGAAGAGAAAGTGATGAGAAAGAAGTAACCAAGAGGAATTCTAACAAAACAAGTATCAAAAGGCGCAAATTCTTATAGAATTTTAATTTCAACCAACTTCAAATCTGTAACTAATTATGGCATATACTATATACAACATATGTATATGTATATAAGTACCCCCCCTCCCCACCTCAGACACAACCACGCCGGATTCTGCACAAATGAGTCATTGTTTTTCTTTCCACCCTTAAGGGAGATGGGAGTGGAGAGGGTGACGGACAATTTGTAAATCACGAAAAAATGTTAGAGGAAAAAAAAGTAAAAAAAGATCGTTTTCTGCGGACATGCAATTTTCCCCCTTTCCACCCTCAAAAAAGGGGTTGCAGTTGGGGGTGAAATTTGCAATTTGAGTATCGTTTTTTATGGAGAATCCAAAAGTAATAAAAAATAGGTGTTCCCATTTAAGTTTTGAAAACTCACCCCCGCTCCACCCCACAGGAGGGGTGAGGGTGATGTTTACGTATCATGACTCAATAGGTTTCAACAAATAAAGGAAACTAATTTTTTTCTTTTTGTAATTGGGCGTGTCGTTTTCGAGATATTAAAGGGTATATATTTTGACTTTAATGGCGTCCCGACGGCGAACGGGTGATCCGATGAAAAAATTTACCAGCGATTTGGAATCAGTGAAGAATTTCCAATAAGATGACACCACTTCCAGTTTTCTAAACCCTGTAACATCGACCAACGCACAGACACACAGACACACAGACACACAGACATCCGGACGAATTTAGTAACCAACTTTTTGAAGTTGGTTGAAAATCAAAAGTAAACTGTTGATTAGAAAACGTATGAAAAAGAGTTAGAAACAAATAATGATGATGGTACCTTCTAGCACTGAATCAGATGGTTTCGACGAAGAAACCTTCTGTTGTCCAAGATCTTAATCCGCTCTTGGAAGGTTCTCTTCCAGTTTAAAGGAGAAAGAATCTTATTCTACATTGAACAAATAACTAAGATCAAGGAAAAGGAATGAGATCAATGTCAATTTTTTAAAACAATTAACGAACCTGTACGCTTTCCCTCAAATGAAAGATCACGATACTTGACATATTAAATATAAGAAAAATTTTACCCGGTTTAATAACTAATAGATTTAACTGCACCGGTGTTCTAAACTTAAATTAAGGATAATATACAGGGTGTTTAAAAAATACGTTCGAATATTTGGCCCACTTATAGATCTCATCAGTACAAACAAAAAAGTCAAAATAAACATAAGTCCAAAAATCAGCCGTTTCCTAATTACAGCCTGTTTTTCAAATTAAAATAATTGTATGGCAAAGCCATTTTTTTTTTTTTTTTTGCATTTGGGGGTATTTAAAGACATTAGTTTATTCAAATCCTGTGAATAATTTAGATGAGTTGCGAGAACGAATTGAACATGCCTGCCAGACTGTTCGTATAAATCCGGGACTCTTTGAGAGAGTGCGGCGTTCACTTTTACGGAGATGTGAAATGAGTATACAAATGGAAGGAGGACATTTTGAACATCTTCTTTAAGAATCATTAATTTGTAATAATTAAAATGTATTTATACTGATATTTGTTCATGTTCTAGTAGAAACCTCGTTGAAATACTCCTACTGAGTGTAAATTATTTTAATTTGAAAAACAGGCTGTAATTAGGAAACGGCTGATTTTTGGACTTATGTTTATTTTGACTTTTTTGTTTGTACTGATGAGATGTATAAGTGGGCCAAATATTCGAACGTATTTTTTAAATACCCTGTATAAATTCTGTCCTAGAGTTAGTTTCTCATTTCTCATTTAACTAGAGTTAAAAAAACTGGAAGAGTCTTTAGCAATATAACATAGAAAAGTGTTAATTTAAACTAAAATTGCATTCATTTTCTTTTCCTCCTTACTGTATACAATCTTTCCTACTAATCTTAACATGAATGAGACGGAAAAGATGGCAACGTACAAGAATGTACGAAAAACTATTGTGATACATATTATCATACCTAACAACAGCTGATAAGATGTGGAAAACATTAAAATCTGTGTACAAGCACGTCATAATCGTTCGTGACCACAAAAAGGGGGGTTTCAAAGTAAATAACAGAGAAAAACTCACAGCTCACAGCCTCCCCTTGAAAATGTATATTTGAATGAATTCAAATAGTATATACTGTTTTCAAAGGGAGGCTGTGAGTTTTTCTCTGTTATTTACAAGCACGTTTACTGCAGTAGAAGTTTTATGGATTAGATACAAAAGAAATGTAGTTAAGACGAAATCAAGGGAAACAGCTACAGAACGTGTAAAACAGAACGCTGTGTAATTAATATTATGCAATTCTTGTTAATGTTGGTTTTCATATAATTCATTCACTACGCTTTTGACACTGTAGATTGTGTTAGGATGTATTAATTTTGATGTTGCTAATGAAAATAGGAAACTTCGTTTAATCGTCGATTATCTATAAATAATCGGCGATTAAACGAAGTTTCCTATTTTCATTAGCAACATCAAAATGAATACATTATCTATTAATGATAAACTAAATTGTTCTAATTTTCAGCTGTTATAAGTATATGTTACAGATTTATAGCATAAACGAATGTCAAGTTGCAGTAAGCCTGAATGTACATAATATTGAGGAGCACATTAACTTCAAAATATTAATGGCACTAAAAATCGCATAAAGAATAATTGGAAAGGCCTTTTGAAGGTGGCGATCAGTTATATTTAAGTAATAGGTGCTTAATAAATTTAACTACGGATTATTCCCAATTACTATTTGTTGGGGGAGGTTGCAATTGTTTGATACTCGAAATAGTGAATGTGAGGTTGGACATGCTATCATTCAATAAGAAAGTAATTGTTTTCCACAGTAATATTCGTATAAATTACACTAGTATACCGTAATTCAAATAAAAGTGCGCTTGCAACTTTATATTCGGTAATAATGCTTATACTAGCGGAAAAAGTAAATAATAACCCATGATACAATGAAATAGAATAATAACCTACCTATTAAAATCATTTAACCTACACCAAGTTAATGTTTAATAATAAGATGTGAAAATTGAACAGTAAAGTACAACAAAATATTGATATTTGGACGAAAAATTACGTTTAGATTGCATTTAATTAATCAATTCATTGAAAGACATTTTCAAATTAATGATCGAGTTGTTGCAAGAGGTCAAAGACAGTTAGTGATCTTCACCCACATAAAATCCAACATGACACTTCTTAAGATTTCATTGACCTTTTGAGTACATAGAATCTTTTGAAAAAAACGAGCAACGGCGATATTGAGAGAAACCAAGTCGAATGTTTTAATTTAGTTCAAACGGAAGAAAAACTTCAAATTAATTAAAACTTAGCTCTAATCTATCATGTGAACAAAAACTTTCTGTTTTGGTGAAATGCATGAAAAGTTTGATTCAGTTGAAAAGTTAAGTGGTCGAACTCCTGAGCATGAGAATTTATTTTTTATTGGGTGGTAATTTTCGCGGCCCCAAGAATTCTAAGCTCAAGAATTATTATTTTTACCCCAAGAATTATTTTTTCGACCCCACGTTTTTAATTATTTTGGTCCCAAGATTTCTGATCCCAAGAATTATTATAGTAGCCTCAAAAATTATTGTTTTAACCCACAGAAACATTCTTTTGGCCCCAAGATTTTACCCCATGATTTTATTCATTTTATTCAATTGAAAAAATATATACTATACTAATAATAATAATAATAATAATAATAATGTCTTTATTATTTGCTTCAGCAGGTATACATCTATAGAATTGATATTAAGAGCTAAACCTACCTCTAACCTAAGCGCCTGAGTGGCAATATACCTTTAGGTTAGCATTTTTTTTTAGTTTGAAATACTGTTTAGTATCATATTCCCGTTTTTGTATCAATTGGAAAAAAATATCCTAAACCTACCTCTAACCTAAGCGCCCGAGTGACAATATACGTTTAGGGTGGCATTTTTTTTTTAGTTTCAAATACTTCTATAAAATAAGTAAATAAATAAAATCTTGGGGTATAATAAAAAAAATTTTGGGGTGAAATGAATAAAACCTTGGGGTAACAAGAATAAAATCATAAGGTAAAATAAATAAAATCTTAGGGCCAAAAGAATAATTATGTGGGCTAAATTAATAATTTTGGGGGCTAATATAATAATTCTTGGGAACAAAAATCTTGGGACAAAAATAATTAAAAAGCTAAGGTAGAAAAAATAATTCTTGGGGCGAGAATGACAATTCCTAAGATGCACAAAATAATCTCTCTTTTATATTTGTTTAATAGGAAAGTGAAAACTGAAAATATAATAAAATGTAATAAGAACAAACCGCCATGGTCTAATTTTTGAATTTGATCAAAATTCGAGCTACATATAATGATTTTCGCGAACAACAAAAGTTATTTTTTCGTTGTATGGTGAGACATAAAAAAACTATTAATCAAAGTTCCAACAATTACATATTAACAGATCGAAGAGTCGTTCAAAATTTCATCATCAGCAATGAATGAAGTATTGCATCAACATTTCCGTGTACGAAATGTACGAGCAGTTTTTAATGTAATCACGGAAGAGTTTATCAACATGAGCAGAAGCTAAGCACAAGTCGACTGTTTCTTAAGGTAGTACCTCCGCGGAATGATTTATGACAGAATTTGTTCAAACTTACACTTATACGTTATTAAATACGTTATCCAAACATCTGTGGAGTTTAAATGAGGTTAACCGTCCCTAAGTCGAGATATTTACACTTAAAATTTGCATAATTGACATATAACCTACATACAAAAAAACACCGCCCACGTAGCACATATTAGTGTATGCTGTTATGTCATAATTTTCGCTTACGTGAAAACTTCGTATAGATTTTTGCCAACCTAGCTAATTAAACTTGTTACTTCATACAAAATGCAAAAATCGTGGTTGGCATTTTTTCTTAGTCCCGGTTTCAAAATGGCGGCTATTTCAAAGTGGCCGCCATTTTGAAACTTTTAACTTGAATAACTCGGTATCTATTGAACCGATTTTTACGTTCTTTATGTCAAATTAAAGCTTATAACGTGGGGAATAAAGTTAGTCCTATGCTTCATTACGCTACCTGCTATCATTTTCTCGATATTTAACAAATATCATATTTTGGAGGTGTTGCCTGGGACGTCTTTCAATTATCTAAGTAAACTAGCGTATAACTCATTATATTCTACACAAGATAATGTGTTGCTTATAATTTTTGCTTTTAATTGGTCTACAGAAATTCAAAATCGGTTCCATAGAACCGTAGTTACGTATAAAATCGTTTTATCGACTGAAATAATATAATAAATTAAAAACACAGCAGGTTTCCTGTCTTGCCTTTTATGATGTTAATAAAAAATCTAAACTGATGAATAGATTTTTTTTGTTTCAGATGTAATGCTGGCAAGAGAATCTACTAACTTTGAGCTGTGTTTGAAGTGCCAAACCATAAGGCTTAATCAACAATAATTACGAGAAGAGCCGCGAGAATCAAGTTATGAGAAATTTTTGAACGCAATACACGAGAGAGCAAACTATGGTGAACTTGAGTTTGTTACAATTAAAAATCGCCTAGTTGACGTAACTGCAGAACAGCTGAAGGAGAAGAAAACAGTATGGCATAAGCAAGCAATGCTATTCTGAAACTACAAATCAATCAAATATAAAAAGATCAAAACTTCGTCACACTAAAGCTATCTCCCTCCAAGACACACACAGTTGCAGAAGAAGAAGCGACGTCCTCCAACTGTAACTACTTTGGACAGCAGATGTCCTTCACCTGCATCAGTCAGGGTCACACGGTCGCAACTTACGAGGTATGACAAAACCAAATACTTTTCCTGTCAAGGTGAAACTAAAGGATCTCTTCACAAGTGCATGTCTAGGAATATTGGAGCACAACTTTGCGAAATTGTGACTAAGTGCGATAGAGAAGATCGGAAGGTGAATTACGGAGATGTGATTAATGAAACAGATGCGCTTTCCAGAGACGTAGTGTATCACAAAACGTGCATGACAACACAATGGCAAAAATTTTGCAAGTTCAAGATAACAGTACCCGAAATAAATCAACAAGAAAGGAATAAGCAGCAATCATTAAATTTGATAGCTGCAGAGATTCAGTTTTATAGCCAATTTCAAGATAGCATAGATTCAAGTCAATTCATAGGAATTGATCAAGCTCACCTTCCAATCTTCTCTATCGCACTTAGTCACAATTTCGCAAAGTTGTGCTCCAATATTGCTAGACATGCACTTGTGAAGAGATCCTTTAGTTTCACCTTGACAGAAAAAGCATTTGGTTTTGTCATTCATACTTCGTAAGTTGCGACCGTGTGACCCTGACTGATGCAGGTGAAGGACATCTGCTGTCCAAAGTAGTTACAGTTGGAGGACGTCCCTTCTTCTGCAACTGTGTGTGTCTTGGAGGGAGATAGCTTTAGTGTGACGAAGTTTTGATCTTTTTATATTTGATTGATTTGTAGTTTCAGAATAGCATTGCTTGCTTATGCCATACTGCTTTCTTCTCCTTCAGCTGTTCTGCAGTTACGTCAACTAGGCGATTTTTAATTGTAACAAACTCAAGTTCACCATAGTTTGCTCTCTCGTGTATTGCGTTCAAAAATTTCTCATAATTTGATTCTCGCGGCTCTTCTCGTAATTGTTGATTAAGCCTTATGGTTTGGCACTTCAAACACAGCTCAAAGTTAGTAGATTCTCTTTCCATCATTACATCTGAAACAAAAAAATCTATTCATCAGTTTAGATTTTTTATTAACATCATAAAAGGCAAGACAGGAAACCTGCTGTGTTTTTAATTTATTATATTATTTCAGTCGATAAATAGTATATTATACACCAAGGTGGTGAAGACTGTTATTATTGACCGAGCACCAACATTATTTCGCGAGGGGCTTTGCCCCGAGCGGAATAAGGTGCGAGGTCTATAAATGGCTTCATCACCGTGGTGTATATACAATTTTTTCCACTACTAGTCAAATTTAAGACACAAATTAAAAATAAAAAAATTTCTTGTAATAATCAAGTAGGGAGCACAGGAATGCAAATTCCCATTATTAACCTAGGTGAATAATATAATAGATTATTGACCACTAGGTAGAGAAATTAAACTTCTCAGTTGTCTAGGATACGCAATAATTGTCAACTTCACAGCTAGTAGTGGAAAATAGTATATTATGCACCAAGGTGGTGAAGACTGTTATTATTGACCGAGCACCAAGATTATTCGCGAGGGGCTTTGCCCCGAGCGGAATAAGGTGCGAGGTCTATAAATGGCTTCAGCGCTTCACCACCGTGGTGTATATACAATTTTTTCCACTACTACATAGTCAAATTTAAGACACAAATTAAAAATAAAAAAATGTCTTGTAAAAATCAAGTAGGTAGCACAGGAATGCAAACTTCCATTATTAACCTAGGTGAATAATACATATAATAGATTATGACCACTAGGGAGAGAAATTAAACTTCTCAGTTGTCTAGGATACGCAATAATTGTCAACTTCACAGCTAGTAGTGGAAAAACAATTTTATACGTTACTACGGTTATATGGAACCGATTTTGAATTTCTGTAGACCAATTAAAAGCAAAAATTATAAGCAACACATTATCTTAGTGTAGAATATAATGATTTATACGCTAGTTTACTTGGATAATTGAAAGACGTCCCAGGCAACACCTCCAAAATATGATATTTGTTAAATATCGAGAAAATGATAGCAGGTAGCGTAATGAAGCATAGGACCAACTTTATTCCCCACGTTATAAGGTTTAATTTGACATAAAGAACGTAAAAATCGGTTCAATAGATACCGAGTTATTCAAGTTAAAAGTTTCAAAATGGCGGCCACTTTGAAATAGCCGCCATTTTGAAACCGGGACTAAGAAAAAATGCCAACCTCGATTTTTGCATTTTGTATGAAGTAATAAGTTTAATTAGCTAGGTTGGCAAAAATCTATACGAAATTTTCACGATATTACACAACGACCTGCACTATATCTTTCAACGGCGTCCCAAAGACATTCTAAGGACTTCTATATGTTTACATAAGTCCCCAGGACATCCGAAAGACATTCTGAGAACTTCTAAATGTCCGCATACGTCCACAGGACATCTCTTGCAGATTTCGTGTTATGTGGGCAATGACACATGATCAATTGTACTGTTAAAACTAAATGTCAGAATTTAATGAAAAACCAGAGAATGCTAGAGAGGGATTATACGAATATTGTGAAAAAATTTGAGAATTGTTTACCGTCTACTTTGAAGATATAGCCTTGAGAAACATGACGTTTTTGGTATTATTAGGTATGTTTAGGCACGCGAATGATTGTATACGCAATCTGTTCCATGACAACGCGGACAGTCCGAACAAAAAGTGTACTTCCACTGGCGTGACAAAAATGAACTTGAAAGGATCCATTACTAGTTGTTGGGGAATTCTTCTCGAAATGGGGTGAAATTGATAAAGGTAATCAAAAATCACAAAACCTCCCCCATGAATAACATTTAATTATAAAATTGTTATCAATAGGATGATAAGATAAACGACATGTTTCAACACGTTATAGTGTCATCATCAGGCTATAAAGAGTACCATACCGTGACAAAAATGGTTAATAATAGAAGTTACTATGGTTACATGGGACAAAACTTTTGGTTGAGAAGGAAATTTTTTCAAGGAAATTCGTGTGCGAGGCGTTAGAAAGAAAATATTGGTGACATTTTCTTCCGCAATTTGTCATGTGGAAAGGGTTTCTTTAGAATCCCAAATGATACATTGGAATAAGCTAAGAGGGATTTTATGTACCGCAACCACCAGAGGTGGGTAAAATGGTTTTCAAAAAGCATTTGAGATGGAAAATATAAGATAGGTTAGTTCAACTTATTTAAAATACAAAATAGAAATAGAATTGACCATTGTTATTTAAAATTGGAAATGAAAAATAGGTATTTGAAATAAGTTTTTAAATGAAAAATGCCTTTCATGTTTTTATTATTTATGTATTTATGTCTAAAATATAAATTTGCCTTAATTAACAATAATTTCTCAAAAGTGTCATCACACATTGACCTCCGTTTCGGTCGCATGATCATTGCAGCATACGAAAACAACCTCTCCACAGGTGCAGAAGAGGGGAGAGGAGTATTGTATTTTAAAAACAAATTTTTCACAATGGGATAATGATTCAACATTGATATAATATATTTTTATCATGATTTTGAAAGTACTGGCATACTTGAAGATTATAATAGGTGTTGCGGACAGATCCAAATTGTTTGGAGATAAAATGTATTTGAAATAGAAAATACCTTTGTCTTCTATTTCAAATAATAAATATAAAATATTTTTACAAGAAAGTATTTCAAATATAAAATACAAAATACTATTTTCTATTTTAAATAAGTATTTCAAATAGATTTATTTCAAATATTTACCCACCTCTGGCAACCACAACAAAAGGAATAAGAAAAAGTGGATTCAGACAGACTTGTGAAAACCTATGTCATATACTTAAAAAGTCCTTTAGAAGTATTGCAGTTCACATTTTCTGAAGATATTTTGAATGAGCCTCGCTCAAATAAATTGAATAAAAATTATAAACTATTAATAGTAGGCAAAGATTCCATGTACAAAAATTGTAAAAATAAAGGACAGTGTAAGTACAATTGAATTTACAGGAGCTGAATACGCAAATTCCTTGTTTTGAGTCGTAGAATTCTGACAAGGACAACGAAATTTTCAAGCACCACAATACTTTCTTCATTTGAATTTCTTCATCTAAGATTGGTAAAGTCAAAAATTATGAACAAAAAAAGGATATCGATTGTTAACGGTTTGGGGTTGATTAGAAATTTGATTTAGTGACTTTCCAAAAATGAAGCGAAGTGTTAAATCGTTTGCTATTATTATAATAGTTCATTTCTCATTTCATCGTGAACTTAATACAGAGAGTGTGCGGAAGAATACCGAAAAGGTTTAATTCTGTAGAAAATTGAGTAAAAGATTCATAGTTTCTTCTAAAATTATGTTGCTTGGTGAATTTTAATTATAATGAGAGGGAGACCGAGGAGAATTACGATACGTTTACACTTTCGTATTATAATTTTATAAATGTTTCAAACACTTATAAAATATCATAGTTCTCAAGTAGTAATACAAATAGCTCAACTTTTAAGGTTGTAACTAAAAAACTACGAACTCTTTGATCGTTAATTTATTTCAATTCATATCCTGATTCAGTTTAATATCGAGAAATGGAGTATTTTACATGTTTTACATAAAATAATTAGTTCGGGAGAGAGTTTCGTGTTAGCAAAGAATTAAACATAAAAATTTGCGATAAGACCTATGCTACGGTATACATATATGAAAAAAAGAAAAGTCAATTTCCGCATATTGCAAAATCTTCAGAAATGCAAATTGCAAAGCTTTTAAAATGCCCCAACATTTATATGGGGACCGCCAGTAATTGACAGAATTTTGCTCTTTTAATGTATCTCTTTCAATCACTTTGAGATTCACACAACTTTAATGCAATGTAAATTTTATTCCCAAAGGGATTTCCGTGAATAATTAATTACCTATGCCACACTTTGAAAATTAAATCTGAATAGACAAAATTTCATTCCAAATACCCATAATCAGCCTAAAGAAAATGTTAGTAAAAGGAAACCTTTATTCCCGAAATCACAATATAATTTTATCATCAGTCAGTCAGTACAATATATTTACAATATTAGACAATTAGGACATTAATTTAGGTATAGATCACATAATTATTTATAATTCATGTAATATTTTTGTATATCAAACTACCGTTAATCTTTTTTGCAGTGATAGCAGGAGCATGAGACGGCCGATTTAAATGTAAGCGTACGTACGCCGTCGACACAAAGGACGCGAGCTTCAACAGGTTCCGTGTCCATTATATTACAACACTGACCAACGGATGTAACAGGCTGTGTTGGGCTTGTCTTTGGTCCCGAAGGTACAGACCAACTTTCGCAAAAACCCCTACATGCATTGGTTGTCATGTGAAATTCTACACAGTTAGGAATGCTGATTTTTCTTGTATGACCTACAATCCTTACACAATTAACAAATGTACAAATATCGTTTTCGAAAACTTACCAATTTTATGACAACCGGGTTTTTGCCATGCATCTCTTGCTATCACCGTCGATGAAAGTAAAACATTTGGAAAAATTACAGCTAGTAGCAACCAAGACGCTAGCATTCTAAAAAAAATAATTTAAAATATGGGAAAATTGGAGTACGTCAAGTACCTGCGTAAAGCGTCGCAACGCCCGTACAAAACAGCTCTTACAACGTCGAGACGATGAATGAGACTGATCCAAAACCCTTTTACTCATTTGCTATCCCTTTTTTGCACACGCATCCCCACTTACTATTACGGCGCACACCTACGCTATAGTTTTTTATTCCTTCCTAAATGTTTCAAATTATTATACTGATTTTTTCTATATACCCAAACTCGTTTTATAGCTCAATATATTGGCTCATCTTAAATTCTTTTCTTTTTAAAGTAAGGGTGGCATTAAATTATCAAGTGCCTATTATGACCGAAATCTTTACGCAAACACGCCACGAACGATATTTTTTATAGCCTACAATTAACCCAAACATTGAAATTTAATAAATTTTAAGAGAATGATAATACTCTCTTTGTAAAGATATTTTAGAATAAAAAGGCGTACCTAGTTTCATTTCATTTCTTGTTTTTTTTAAAAAAAGGTGTTAGTTATTAATGCATTTACTTTACACAATGCTTAATACTTTCTCATACTTAGCATTCTAATCATGAACACAATGCACACACATTCACTTGTGGATAACACAGACTCTACAGAGTGTTCCATGACAGGTACTACGATTAGGAAGCATTTTTGCATCGAATTTCATCGAACCTATGGACCTTGAGTCATGGAACACTCTGTATATGGACGAAATAATTTACAATTGGTAATTACATCTTTAGTATCAGCTTCTTTTTTAATAATAATAATAATGGCTTTTATTGATCATTCGGTTCATAATCAATAAACATAGGGTTATATAAACATAGGCTTTCTATTCTTGAACAAGGACGAGTTATACACTGGAACAGAAAATAGACCTTTGTGTCCCAAATTTAGATGATGTACGAAAGGTAAGTTTTCTTATGTTTTTGCTTAACAGTTATGAAGTTCTCATTCGACCATAATGAGTCGCCTCGGCAAGGTTAGGTAGATCCATGCATATTTCCTAATACCAAACACGAATCAGAGACATCACTTTTGTACCCTTTCGATTCCATAACAATCTCTAGTCAATAAACATAGCCCATATAGCAAATCACAGAAGTTGAACCGGAATAGAACCAAAGTAGTTTCACCCACTTTGGTTGCCTATGTGGATATTTGTTCCTATCTAAATGTTTTCCACACGGCTTCTTTTCTCTTTTAACTTTTCATAATTTTGTTATAAATACATACCTATTCAATCAAAATTTTGAAATTTTTTGCATTTAGGACATTCACGTTTATTTTTCCGAAAAAAATAGAAGTTAATTACGAACAAATAATTCAACTTCTTCATTTTCTCTTAAATATAACTCAAAGTGTTTCGACACTGTGTGTCATAATCAAGAGTAACGGATTGTGAGAGATTACAATTAAGATAGGTCGCCAAGAGACCAATTTAAGGAAAATGTTGATACTTTTCTGATGGAAATTGCAAAAAGAACATCCATTCTTTCCACGAAGAACATGAAAATGAGCTGTGACTAATAAGAATAAACTGTGCGTATATCAGTGCAACGCTGTGAAGGATATTCCACATTGTACAGTATTTACTTCATGATCTAGGGAAATCACAGTTAAAAACCTAATATAATTACACATATGATCAAGAATGTGAAGTAACGCAAATGGAGTAATGATCATAACAATAATTCATGGTTTTTAGGGAGTTAAACCTATCGGAGCGCACCTCGTAAGCTCTTAAGCCATTTTCAATCTTTAGCGCCTGTTCCTACTATGCATTCTTCACTATCCCATTGTAAATTTGAGACAAAGCTATGTTATGGTACATACTGTAAACGGAATAAGCCAAACGCGATTAATTAATAGAGTCACCATTACTTTTATTGTACGAGCCCATTTTTAACCACAAACTACTCCCAAAATTAATTAAAATTGTGGAAGCTGACATTAAATGATCCAAAATATAATTATGATAAAATATATAGTGCCTTGAATCTTGATATGGTAAATGTTACTTACAATTGTCTAGGTTAACATGGTCATAAGAAGAAAACAAAGCTTTTCAAATTGACTACCTTAAGATACTAGAACTTAGTTTAAAGAGAACAACATTCCCCTCCTGCCATGGACGTGTCTTAGTCCACATTTATTTGGAACCTTTGTGGCCGTTCAACACAACACTGCAAATGCCAAAAGCACAATAAACATTTATTAAATCGGACGCGTTTATACAGAAAAACTGTCATCACAAGCGTAGTTGTTCGCCAGTCAAGGAGATAACAACCAACTGAAAGTGAAGACGCTCTGCAAAATTTGTTTGAAGACTTTTTCGATCTCAAACCACGGGGTTTTTCAAGCGAGGAATTAAACATTTTCCAGAACGTTGAAAAACGAACGTAGGTAATGCAGGAAAATATAATATTGATTAATTTGTATATTTAACACGAACTAATTTTAGATTTAATTAAAACAGTACGAACTCAGAATCACAGCTGCATGCTGCGTGTAATGTGTGTTACATACCTGCCTGTTCGACCGTTTTAGGTGGCGACTCTAGCTTCAAAATTATACTAAATTAGATCGTTGAGTGAGAACTTTTTGCTCAACGATTAGACCATTCGTAGTTAATAATATAACGCAAAAGAATAGCACAGAACAGTCTGCGTAAAATACCCATCATATACTATAGTATAGCGGGGCAAACTATAACATTTGAAAATGGATGGACGAGTTTGGAAGTCGACGAAAAACAAATGAATTGTTGAATCACAAAAAAATCTGAGAAAAAGTAGAGATAAAGTAAACCCCTAAAGCGTCTTTAGGATATGACGTAATAAAAACAACTGCGATAAATCTAGAAGAGTGGGTGAAAGGGCTCATTACATCGAATCATCATCTTAAACCACGAAATATCTAGTAGTAATTAAGTGTTATGCAAGTCCTGTTTTAGGTGCTTAGTCAGAGGGATCAAGAATCTTACCTTTCCTATAGAATTTCTAACGTATTTCACCCAGAGCAGGAAGACTAAAAAGGGTTTCCCTTTGCGAAACGGGTTATGCCCTATTCCAGTATTGCACCATAACTGCCTTTGTTTTCATTTAAATAGCCAATATCAAATCTGATGTGCATGGCGAATAAACTTACAGCAGGGAATTGCACTAATACAAGAGATTAAAAAATTGATAAAAAAAATTTGGAAAAATAAGAAAAAATCCTAGAGCCTGGACAAAAGCGACAATACCAAATATAGCATTACTGCTAGATGTCACCTACAAATAATCAAGAGGAACCTGGAGGAAGACGCAGAAAAAATGGGAAAATTTTGGAGGGCTAGGTCAACATTGATTAGATCTTCATCTTCAAACAAACCTTACGACCTAATACGAATATAAAACTCCTGACTTTCCGCTATTTATTAATTTATTCAATGTTCTGAACAATTTTGACGCGTCTACAAAACTAGCGAAATTGATAAAAATGATGCGGTGAAGCGTTCTGTTGAGAAACTCCATTTTCCAACAAAGGACCTATCTCGTTTACGTAATTGCGCAAATATCCAATTTTTCGGAATATTGGGTGTGCATTTGACGGGACACAATGTCGGTTTCCGTTAATTATTTTAATTTCATAATGACGGAAATTGCTTCCAGTCAATAATAATTATAGGACGATGATTCCCACTGAACACATTTTTAAAATAAGGATTAGTAGAAATACAGGTTCACAGGGTTTTTCAAAATGTATCCCCTTAAAAAAGAAAAAGCTTGCGTGTTTTGGAATTTCTTTTCAGATCAGAGTGGTTGTCTATTTACAAAACAGGTCTAAATCGGCCATATTTACCATTGCTAGAAAACATTCGTAATGTGTGTTTATCTTGCACTAATTAATTGTTTATTTCTAGATACTGTATTTATATGTTAAATGAATTCACAATCATACCACGTAAAAATATCTATATTTTTTACGTTACTAACGTCATTTTCCTAAACAATTGCTAAAAGCATTCCATTATTTCAAAAATTCAATGTAAAAAACAATAATGCAATCACACAATCAACAATTTCGTAAAAATAATTGAAAAGTTTAGTAATATTTTTTATAAACGCTATATTTGGAACAAATTTTCGTAACTATTCATAAATTGAGTGATTATAGAAATAAATCCGTCTTTATGTGGCATGGAAACTGCCACAAAATTTCTATCAACAAACATCCAATTTAATTTATCACGTATTGTTTCGTTTGATAATACATTGATTTTTTTAATTGTGTAAAACAAAAACATGTGAATTGCATAAGGTTTAAATTGTTTTTTCTGAGACAACAAGTTTTACGGGGTCACAATTACATTTATTAATACATATATTATTTCTGCAAAAAATGCTTTAGGTAGTTGCTGACATTATTTGTTTATTTACAAAACATGCCCAGAATAGGTTGAAACAAGAGGCGTTGCCGTAATTGTAACATTTCTTCTATCGCTCAGAGATATTTCACATAATTCATTTTTAATTAATTAATCAATCAATCAGAAGGCGAGTTGTCTGTCAGCTTATCACAGTGTTATTTATTTTGAATGGCCGGAAGGTTCATTTTTCAATAACAAGAAAATAAAATCACACTACATTTGTGTATCATGAGCTAATTATATTAACATGATTTGCCCTCAAAAAATATCATCAGGTTAAAATTTTTATTTAAATAAATGAGAGTAATAAGGGCCTTTTCTTCCATTTTTATTGTTATTACAGTAAATATCTGATTTGGATAAACATGATTACGCGTGGGAAGTTTTGTGTGTTCAAAAAATTTAACTTACTCATGTTCAAAGTATGCTGTAAATCACACATCAAAAAAAATCGGTGACGTTATGAAATTGCACAACTACATTGACAATCACTGGTGACCATTTCAATATGAGAAAAAAGTATGAAAGCGTTATACAATCTTATTATTTATTAGATTGCTGGGAGGACCAGTTCTCTGTTTCTTCCCAGCAATCTAATAACTAATACACAAACACACCAAGCGAATCGAATCACGGAGTAATTTACTGTTCAGCGAGAGCATGTCTTATCTTAACGAAAACCATTGGTTCTGTGTGTAGAGCTAAAAAATATCAGTTTAAAGAAGATTAAATAAGTGATATAAAACTTGAACCTAGAAGTGCTAAATTATTATGGTATAAAAGAAATAGTCCGTCCTATTTCCAAGCGAAATATTTGGGCGAACAGTTCAAACGGAAGAGGAAATCCATTAATGATGACTCACAGTGTGGAAGACCTCATGAAGCATGAACTGATGAAATAATCAACAAGGAATAAAAGTTTCAGTTATTAATAGAGACATACGAGTGAGCCTTTCACACAAACTGCTTTATCTTAAGATAAAGACTTCCAACTCCCTACCCTAAGAAGAAAACTGCAGGGTATACACTGTGTTCCAAATTCAATGCTCACCATTTGCATCTTAGAATCCATTAAATTGAACAATAATGGCCTTTATCTCATCTGACTTTTTTTAATTTAATGTGCAATCTTTTGTTTCGCACTCAATTTCAAACATAATTTGATTTTTTCACTACGTGTTCATCCCTCAAATAACTCCTAAACTAAAAAAGATAAATATGTTCAAGCTTATATCGTTGAAAAGGGGAGAAAACGAGTAATTTAATCACATTAAAATCAAATATGGTTTCTATTTAAAAGTAATATACCTTTGTGTCATAAATGGAGAGTTATGCTAGATAAAAAAATATTTTTACAAAAGGGCTTGTAGAAAGTAAAATTGTAGACTACTTTTCCTGTAAAAACTTTTTCATACGATGAATAGTATGGAAAATAAGTAAGTTTGAAGAAAATAACGGTTTTCAATTTTTTGACTATATCTAGTAAGCAATGCGTTTTAACGCAAAAGCAAAAGAAAATCCTAACAAATGAGATAAAGGATGAGAGAAGGTTTGTTACCGTTTCCAAAGTAGCAATGGTGAGCATCGAATTTGAGATACGACACAATCTACACAGTACCAATTGTTCATGCACCGAATTAGGTGCTTTGAGGAATTAAGCAACCATCTTGCAGTCCTAACGTTCCTACAGGTCCCCAGCGGAGTTTTAGCATCTATAGAAAATTAAAAAATCTTATCAATTGCACATATTTAGTGCGTGCACGAATATATTAATATAAAAGAAGATGGGAAGAAAAGGAAAATCCTCATTGGGTTAAAAACATCACCCTCAAATTGAATGATAAATTGTACGAATATGACTGTCATTTTGAAAATCAGAGACGTAAAAAAATTTTGTTTTATTGTTAGTTGATGATGAATTGGTCGTTGGTGTCCTACAAAAGGTGAAGTGAATTAACGAAACATTTTTAAAATACAAGTAACACATTTTTTAGGTACAATCGTTATCCGAGATGCTCTAAAGCGAATTTCAATCAATCAAACTCAATATCTAAAAAATCTTTTATCTAAATTTAATATGCAAACGGCGTTAATAAAAGATACTCTCTGAAAATTCTAACGCAAAAAATAAGGAGAACAAGGGGAAATAGCCAATAGGGTCATTAATGCCATGTATGTATAGAACGAATTTTAATGACCGATCACCTAAGAGTAAAGACTAGTTAAAAAAGTTCGGTTCTGGAAAGCTCTCTTAACCAAACCGTATGGCTTGTGTACTCATACACGTTTCAAGTTCCCAGTTTTTCCGATCACGAAGGATGTATGTTAAGCAATATGATTAAAAATATGTTGTACAAAACGATTATCTATTATTGTGAAATATCAGTAGTGTAAACTTTTTTGAGGAATAACATGGGTGGCGCAATGGGGCTACAATAAGGACCTAATGAAAGGCAATGGGCAAGTCTTTACAAATCATAATAACATAAGTAAGAACAAAAATTAGGATGGCAAAGATTGCTGCTACAATGATTTCTGGTGTGTGTGCAGACGTTTATTGTATAAACACTGTTACATAAACATTTCGCCGACTATAAATTGATATAAGTTCGTTTATGTGCTTTAATTGTAAGTGCTAAGTTGACGCCCTGCATTTACATTAAACTGTCACCCATTTTAATTTTTAAGCTTTTTGCGATTTTTCATATTTCGAGTCATAAAAGTAACATAAGATCTTGGTCTAGAAACAGTTTAATATAACAGCAACCTGATCATCATCACCTTATTATTGCCCCGATCAAAACTATTATGAACAATCTGATCAGCCTCATCAGAAATATAATCAACCCATTTAACATTCTGATCGACCTAATTATTTCACTAAGCGACCTAATTTACATGACATGATGATCATGTAAAATGGAGCAATTCACCAACAAAATCTATACTTAATCATGTTTTACATAACATATTTTTAAATTATTTTCCCAATCTTCTATACTTTAAATAATACATTTCACTATGATAAGATAAAACAAGAGCTCCAATAAAAATATATTGTGCAAGAACCGGCCTTGTTTAACTATTCGTATGTGTCTTGAGCTTTCTCTTGGGTAACGCCAGTTGGTCGACTTGGGCGAAGGCGAAGAAAAGTAAACCCATATACTCTATATTGATGCGATGTTCGTTGCCGTTAAGCCTTTTTTTGCTGAGATTTTACGGCGGAATCAGCTTAGTTAAGATTAAAATTTGGAGGGGGTTGATTTTCAGGAAATCAGGACCAAAACACAAAATTGGCAAAATTGGCAAAAAATATAGAGAATCCCTCTAAACAAAGGATAAAAAGGTTTTTAGTCACATATTAATGTATCGGGTAGTGAATCAGATGGAAGTGGAAGGTGAGAAGGCAACCCTTAAAAAGACCTTATTGAGGCAATATGGGAATAATGTCATTTAAAATTTTCATTTGGAATTACCCGGCTGAATTAAACCGAAGAAAGATAAAAGGACTCGATAAAAGAACTTAAAGCTTCAAACGAGTCGTTGATAAGGTCTTGAAAGGCTCATAATTTAATTCTCTACATGAGGATTAAGAAAAGAATGGGATTAATTCAGAATAACAAGTTAGTCCATGTGTTTGTTGATCTAACGACCTGTAATTTTTGTCATTTTGAAATTTCGTTCGGGTATAGGCTCGGTAGGAGGAGTTCTTAACAGAAACCTACCTTCGAAAAGATCGTTTCAATTATTCGGAAAATTCGAATTATGAGCTCGCCCGAAAAGAGGGCTTCAGGAAGGCTACGGGAACGAACTTCAAATCTGGGTTTTGAGCTCATTTAAAAATAAACGTTTTAGTGATTAACAACAATGTATTTACTTTGGAATATTTGTAATAAATACAGTTGTGGGACTTTAATGGTTCATCAGGGGTAGTTCGGAGTGAGCATGAAGATTGGAACTCTGTTCAGACCAGATACGGAAGGACAGTTAGGACAGTGTAGTAAGTGTTGAACTGAAAATTAACAGTAGATAGGTCCTTAAACCAAGCAACCAAATAAATTCAACAAAGAAGGGTTCAAACATTTCCGTCAGATCTGAGACCCATAAGCACGCAGCAACAAAATGCCGTTCCTGAACATACATGGATATAGACATTTTCATCGTTGTATTACTGAACATAATGATTTCGAGATTAATTCAAGAGTAATAAAAGCCTACATAAAAGTATTTTTGTCGTAAATAACTTTTGTTTCCAAATATTTAGTACTGATGGTGCGTGAAAATGATAAAGTGAAAAAAAAGTAAAAAACAGCGTGTTTGTACTTATGTTTTGAGGATGATTTTAATGTTTGTTTTGAAGTGAAGGTATAGTTGATTAGGGTAATAAGATAAAGTATTTTAAGATTAATTTTTGTATCACTGCTTCGTTTTGCTTATTTTGGTCTACTTATCAGGCATATTATAATTAGAACACAAACAAATTTTCTGAGATATCCATCTATCTTTGTATACCTTCTTTCAGAATAAAAACAGTCAAAATAATAATAATTACTATAACTATTACCAAAAAATAAGCTACCAATTTGTGTTTTTCTAATCTAGTATAAACGAGTAGGAACTAATCGAACAAATTAACGGAAAATATCATTTACAATATTCTCAAATTCTTACGAAAAAATTTTTCCACGAGATCTCAAATTTTTATTCTTCATTTCCCCAACTTAACACGCAAGCGTTCACTATATTGTAACGAGCTGTAAAGACGATCTCTTAAGCAATACTTTTCTTTTTGCGCACTTCGTTTGCGAATCAAAATCACAAAAAAAATCTGTAGATCATGACGAAACATTTCCATGCCGATAGAAATGTTTCGAACGTGCTCCGTCCAGGATTAAACCATGAATGATCACACCATCAGAGATTTTACTCAGAAAACTACTCGACAGTTTTCCCAATTACAAATTAGCTATATAGCGATAATTCTAAATTTATCAGCAATCAAACTACGTTAAATAACTAAAAAAGTACCAAGAGATTAACAAGTTTATCACTTGACACTAAATAACCTTTTAAGTCTTTTAAAAGAGTATTGCAGTCGAAGTTCAGTGGTAGTACTGAAACAGTTTCAAGAAGATAATGAGGCTTGAGGTCTAAAGTAATTACGAAAAAGGTATGTCAACTTAAAAAAAAATGCAACTAATGCATCAGTATTTTAGATAATTTCATGGATTCGATATTATCAATAATCACCTATAACAATTTTTCAATTTCTGTAATCGTACGTAGTAACATATTTTGTAATCGTGATATACCATCTTGCTTCGTCGACTGTTATCATACTGAAAGTCCGTGGCGTTCATGATGGCTGCTGATTTTATTGCTGGATGTATCGGTGGTAAGTGTATCGTGAGTGAATATGTGACGTAATTGTTACTGATTTATTCCTAATTAGGCTGTGCTGGTATAGCCGTCGGGCATCCGTTTGATACCGTTAAAGTTCATTTACAAACACAAGATGCGCTCAATCCGAAATACAGAGGAACTTTACACTGTTTTCGCAGTCTACTAGTTAAAGAGGGAATTCGGGGACTTTATAAAGGAATGTCAAGTCCCTTAATTGGTGTCGCTGCTATTAACGCTATTGTTTTTGGAGTATATGGAAATACTCAACGCTACTGCAGTGATCCAAATTCGTTAGTTACACATTGTCTGGCCGGATCCGTGGCCGGATTAGTGCAGACTGGTATATGCAGTCCAATGGAGTTGATTAAAACGAGAGTACAGGTGGCGGGTAATAAAATGAGACCGATGGAATGTTTAAGACACATTTATAATACGGAAGGTGTTAGAGGAGTGTTTAGAGGGTTAAACATAACGGCAGCAAGAGAAGTCCCATCTTTTGCTGCATATTTTGTGACGTACGAATATTTAACACGAAGTAATGATAACACGAGGACTTCCACTGCAACCATGCTACTTGCTGGTGGACTTGCAGGTTGTGCTTCGTGGTCTATTGTTTATCCAGTTGATGTAATCAAGTCACGACTTCAAGTTGATGGTATGAACGGTGTACCCAAATACAAAAATTCTTGGGATTGTTGTCGGAAAGGTATTGCTAATGAGGGACTTGGGTTTCTGACGCGTGGCTTAACTCCAACATTAATAAGAGCGTTCCCAACGAATGCTGCTTGTTTTACTGCGGTAACGTGGTGTATGAGGTTGTTTAATGGCGAAATTAGCTTAGGTATTAAGAATAACGACAATACAACTGATGAATCCTTTTGGTCTAGTGCTGTAAATATAGCGCAAAATTGTGAAAACACAGCCGCTGTTGCGTAAGTGTTTATTTCAAGATTCAATAACCTGAAGTTTTTTCATTTCTGTTGTAGTGTCGCATCTGCGACTTGTAGTGTACTTAATATAAATTAACCGTAGTATAGTACTATTTTTTTGTTTTCTTTACCAACCACCGTGTGCATCAAAATAGTGAACGTCAACACTACCATAATAACTTTGGCCAATAAATTTCAAGAGAAGAGAAAATTTCATTTTTCACAACCCAGAAGAAGGTAGGTATTCTCGAAGTAATTCGAGCCCCAGTAAGGATACTTCATTCTTCAATTTAAACCGTCCAAAAGTTTGAAGTGACACAACCCCTTTCCGAAAGGCATACACCATTCACAATGTTTTTGATGAGCGGACGAAGTATTTTGCTCAAATTGGTTATTAGATGTTTACTAACGTCTCCGATCATTGCATCATGACGAGATTAAGCGTAAAGCAAAAAAGATGTGGGACTCGTGAACAACAACAACAACTTGGACAAAAAGTTTTATCAATTACTGCTTTATCCTACTATCTCAGAATAATGATTGAACAACAAAGATTTCATGTGTAGAAATGTTAAAACATCCACACTTCAGTGACAAGACGAATACAATCAATAGGAGTAATACCGGGGAAAAGGTTCTCAACATCAAAAGAAACCATAGAGAATCAGAATCAGACTGGTAAACTAATGGATTTAATTTTTTTTGTGAGTTGCACAAAGTTCTTTAAGGAGAAGGGGCGTTGAAATTTAATGTGATGTTTTAGAAAAGATTTAAGCCAAGCAGTAATTTTTTCTGTTACTGTATTAAATTTTAGCAGCTGTAACATCAATAATAGTGCATCTTTATAATTCTATGAGAAGACCTAGCAGTTGTGTTCAGTTCAGGCAAGTATGTATGAACATCATTTCTTCATAAAGAAAATGTTGAGTTTGGTCACGTGCATATCAGGTACTTTCCAAGTGAAAGTGTCTAAACTTTATCATAATACTAAAATTGCGGAAAATAGTCCAATTTTCTGCAGACTCAGAATTAAGTAAAGCACCTAATTTGACAACCTAGAATTGGTGCAAAAAAGCTGCAGTATCATTTGGATAACTAAAACAATCTTTAGATCGAAGACGGTGAACAAGGAAACGATGTTTAAGTTTGATACTCTAGTAGAAATGTGGGTACGTTTCAACTTGAAATTAGGTATAATAAAAAGAGACTTGGAATGAAACCAGGCTAATCTAATGACCAAAGCATAATTGATGTAGTGTAACACTTATTTTACAAAACTTGACACTATTGTAATTTGGTATGAAATTAGGCTGCAATTGAACATTATATCGGTGTTACTTTTAAAGAGATCGAAGAATATGTCTGACAAAGGAAAAGCTAATAGCATAAGTGCTTCTTATTTCAAGAAAGACAATCTTAATAATTCTGAATTGGCCAAAACAGGGAGATGATGAAATACACATGTAGTTTCATGCATTTACCATCGTACTAATAGAAACTTTTAAACCACACGATCTTCAAGTCTCTCAAGAGCTGATGAAAGGCAATTCTATCCAAATTCAGTTCAGTAAACTCCTCGAGGATGCGAAGTGTATCATAGTAACACTGAACATTATATGGTCACGTAAGGCGAGTCCCATTTGATTCAAATATCATACCAATGACAATAATAATAATAATAATAATAATAATAATAAAACATAATGTACTTGAAAACACCACACGCAAACTATATTGGGATAGGACACTACTCACAGATAAAACAATAGGCCAGATATAACACTTATAGATAAAACACAAAAAATCATATACATAATAGATATTGCCGTTCCCAACACAAACAATTTAGTCAATACACACGCAGAGAAACATCGCAAATACACTGATATAGCCCAGGAACTTAAAACGCAATGGAGAATGGGAACTGCTCTTACAGTACCCATTGTTCTTAGTGCAACCGGAGTTATACCTAAAACAATACACCACAGTTTACACATTTTAGGATTAGATAAGAACATATATATACCTACAATTACAAAAGGCAGTCATCATCAACACTTGCCACATAGTTAGAAAATTTCTAAACATAACGGAAGATACCGCACATCACTCAGAACCACATCACACACTTTCAACTAATACCATTCAAACACAAAATGAAACACAACACTCAATCCTCCCTTCACAAATTGAAACTCTGTTGCATACACAACATTACATTATAGAAAGTCCATTACCAACACACAACACTTCAACAATCACTCATGTAACACCTCTAACTCGTTCTCATGCACTCAAACGTAAACACACAATATACTCACAGTATCAGAATTCGCAATTAACACAAAACACAAACAACACATTACCCACTCGAGTGCAACCTATGCGTCGAGCTAAACAACAAAAAACGCTTACACAATAACCATAACACTTTTTCAAAACATACATATGTATTATGTTCATTTTTTCTTTTCTATAAAAAGTCACTCAGTCACGAATAAGTGACGCCAACGGAGAAGCCTAGGAATATAGGGTCTCTTTTTGTTATTGATGCGCGACGCTGCGTTCATGTTAATGCCTTCGCGGAAAGAGGGTCGACGGGACGTGGCTTTTACAAATTGGGATCAAATACACCGAGGCTTCTCAAACAAATACATTATCTAAAATGTGACCAGCGTTGGTTTTATCAACGTCATTTAATTTAATGAACATAATATGTGTATAGTATTTAGTATGTTCACTTTTTAACAGCAACTTCAAATTTATATTGTATAGATATATGTATTAGTAGGACTAATCGTAACTTGATTTCGATCCGTGCGATTAGTTAACCAGGCTTGGCCTGAGTATCGATAACAATCGAAGTACATAGTAATAGTTTGTAATAGATTGCACTGAAATAGTACCAGATACAACGAATCATTCTCACACATAAGATTACATTAATGTATAACTATGATGTTTGTTATAATGAATAGTTTGTCAATACAGATATCTTCTGAGCGCCACACACAAATGGAATAAGTTTAACTGTTTGGGAAGAATCCAAAGGGCACCAAGTGCGCTGCCTTGTGGAATACCATGTTTAAACAACTTTAATCTCTTGATGAGAGCCTCAACAACAGTAAAAAAGATAAAACTAGAAGAACTAGAGATGGATGAAATTAAAAAAAAACATTGGCAGAAATTAAAGACCAAAATCGTGGAGTTTCAAAGGGGCATTGGGAAGGATCCAAAACATATTAAGGGATGATGGTGATGCGAATTAACCATGGACACCAATTCCAAAAAGCTCATTCCTGATTTTGATGTGTTGACAGTAATTTGAAAAGGGAAATGTAGAAAATGTTTTTCCAGCATCTGGTAACTGTGAATAAACGACGTCTATAAACGTCAAAAAGTTTTGTTAATTTTGGACAAGATGACCTTTAATACAGTGGCAGTGTGGCACTAAGGTCGAGAATAACAAGACCTTTGTTTTGTAATTGTAAATGAATAAGATAAGATACATAAAAATATCGTTTGAATTAAAAATAAAGTGTTGGTCCAAAGTACTGTTTGTGCAAGGAATAAATTAAGCTACTTCCTTGTCCACAATTTTAATTTTTCCAAACATAAAATACCTATACACCCTTATCCTTAAGATATCAAAATAATATTTTTATTTATGTTCCCTTATCTTGACAGCTGATATCTCAAATAAACTTCGACATTAGAATGCACCAAATCAGTATTCACTAATTGTACACAATCGACAACTCGAGATGTATTACTTACACGTGTTTCTTATAATTGTTATTAGTAATTCTGTTGCGTATTGTGCTCGTATTTTAGGAATAAACCCAGTTCATACTTTCAGTCATCGCCAGTTAGCAAGTGCCATATATGAAGAATTAGCAGCAAAAGGGCATGATGTTACGGTCATTTCTCCGTTTCCCCAAAATGAAAAAATTAAAAATTTGAGAACGGTTTTATTAACAGGACCGAGAGATGAAGCTTTAGGTATGTTTTAACTTTTACCGTCGATTGAAGAATCTCTTTAGTCAATGCTTTTACGCATCACATAGGAAACAACTTTGATTTTTTTACATTAATGTTTACAACTTAAATCTTAAATATTTTCCTCGTAGATAGGATGATGGATCTTGCCAATCTAAGTGAACTCTATAGTATGATTCAAATAGAATCATTGTTTCTAAATTTAACCGAAACAACACTAAAACACCCAAACGTCCAAAGACTAATTAAATCCAATGAGAAATTTGACATAATCATGGTTGAGCGACTACACAATGAGGCCCATCTCGGATTCTGTCACCACTTTCAAGGGTATTGCATTTTAACAGCACCGATGCCAATGACACGTTGGATAAATGGCCACCTCGGAAATCCTGGTCCTCCGTCTTACGTCGCTGATCCAGCTTCGCACTTAACGAGCAAAATGAATTTCTGGCAAAGAGTGCACAACACTTTCCTTTATATAATGGGCCAGTTAGTTTTTCACACGTATCTACTGCCAACTCACAACTCAATCATGCAAAAGTACTTTCCAAACAGTCCCACGATTTACGAAATTTACTCAAACGTATCTTTAATACTAATAAATTCGCATCCGATCACGTACATGCCATCACCTAGTTTACCTATCATGATTCAGATTGGAGGTTACTACATAAAACCTCCAAAGCAATTACCGGAGGAACTACGTAAATACTTAGACAAAGCCCAGGAAGGCGTAATTTACTTCAGTATGGGTTCGAATTTGAAAAGTACAGAATTTAAGGTTGAGAAACTCAAAGAGTTTTTAAAGGCGTTTTCTCAATTACCCCAAAAGGTACTGTGGAAATGGGAAAATCAGTCCTTAGACAATTTACCAACCAATGTTAAAATTTACAAGTTTATACCCCAAAACGATGTTTTAGGTAAGTGTACAGTAATTGTATTGGTTACTTTAACAGTCAATTTTAGCTCATCCCAATGTCAAAGTTTTTGTAACACACGCAGGGTTACTGAGTAGCATGGAAGCTGTTTATCATGGAGTACCGCTTATTGGAATACCGATTTACTCTGATCAGTTTACAAACGTGGCATATGCGGTAGAGAATAATCGTGCTCTAACCATTCCTTACGTCGATCTCACAGCCGAGAAGCTTGTACGAGCGATTGAAGATATCATACACAATCCCATGTAAGTTTCACATAACAGTACGGCTTAAGTATACATTATGGACTATCTAAGGTATAAGAAGAATGCTCGAGCGCAATCTAAAATTTTTCGCGATCATCCCATTAAACCCGTCGACAAAGCGGTGTATTGGATCGAGTATGTTTTGAGACATCGGGGTGCACCTCACTTGCAGTCTTCAGGGTTGAACTTAAGTTGGTACCAGTACTGGTGTGTAGATATTACTATTGTTATATTTGTAATTAGTGTTGGAACGATGGTTTTTTGTTGTAAGATTTTAAGGGTTTAAAGGATTTTACAAAAATTGAATTACCAATTCAATTTTTGTTGCATACATACATAGAATTTAATCAAAAACTAATTTGTGTACGCGTGAGCAGTACTAATTTTAATAAACTGATTTCTTGGTTATTTTTTATGATGTATAAGTTGGTGTGACATTTTTAAGTGAAGAATATTTAGCACAATTTACATTAAATGCGGTACTATAGTTTAAAGTACCAAGTGGGGCAGTGGCCAGCGGGGAGTTAAGATTTGATACCATTTGATTTTTACATTTGGGATCATATAAAGGAGTGCTTTACCGTTCCTCAATGGATCCTTAAACAGAATTGGTAGATGGGATATTGCAACGGTGCAAAATAACTAAAATACGCCTTATGGTATAAGTAATAGAGAGAAGAAATTTGAATTCTTACACGTTAATTAAAAGTAGGTAATTAATGTAGGTACATATTTTTCTCATTTTCTACAAACAGATGATTAAACGTTCATTTAAAAAGCTACATTAATGCTCCTTCTGCGCTATTAATTACGATAATTCCGTTGCGGTACGACAATTGGAAACAGTCGTACCTTTTTTGCACAATTACTGAAATGCATCTTTCCCATATTTTGTTCGTCACATGTAAAGCCACAAAAAGTGTATGGAAATTAAACCCGGGGACCCAGCCGGTAAAGGTATATGATTCCTTTCCCTCGTACTCAACGATTGGGAGGCTCATGACGCTTGATCAATGTAATGTACTGAAATTTTATTTAGACTATATTTCTTTTTTGAAAATAATAGTAGATCATGTTGAAAAAATGATAATTATTGTCGACCATTTATTTATCAAAACAGAAAGAACCAATACCAATAAATGAGCCTCTAAAAGTGCTTCCTCACGGACTACATTTTTTGTAAAAATCCGTAGTTTACGTTTATTAAGGCTAAAATGTAAACGGCTAAAATTTATACAAACATGGCAGATGTTCAGCCAAAATTACTTTAAAAAAAAACGTCAGTAAACGTCGTATTCCATCATAATGTAAAGTTTATTGAATTCAAGCTATACATCGACCACAATATTACAGAGTCAAAATTAAGCAACTTATTAAAAACCGATTTTGACAAAGAATTTGTGGTTTAAAACGTATATATTTTTTTAAAGAATATTAAAAAACTAACTTTCCATGGGTAATTCAAAAATTTAATACCATAGGTACTGGGTGTTCTATTAAAAAAAGATACATTTTTGTAATTCAGTTACGAAATGTCATAATTTTGACAGTTATTTTAGTGATAAAATGTTGGCTATTTTGTAACTAGTTTTTGTCACCCAATGACAAAATTAGATTATTCTCACAAATATGTCTAGACATTTGAGCTTTTTATCATGGTTATATTTCCATTTTCCACATTTTTGACTATATCTTCGGCACTATAAGAGCTATTGACATATTTTTTTTTTAATTACTCCCTTATTAATTTTCCTTCCAATAGTAGTGAAAAAAATATTTGGTACCATTTGAATTTTTTTAGAAAAGTCGACCGTTTTGTTCCAACAACAAGTTGCGCACTCTATTGGTAGACGAAGATAAGAAATTGTTGTGGTTTTGAATTTTGTTCGTAATATCAAGCATTATCTTTACATCGAGACCAATCTTGACAAATTCAAGCAACCCGATTCGAAGTTACACGATTTTTTCCAGTAACACGTAATTTAGTTCCCCCTTCCTTTATTTTGACAGCAATCGTAAAAATTCATTAAACAAAGTTTTACATATTGATCACTAGTTTACAATGAATATATTTTTTTAAGTACAGTACTGAGGAAACTTGCCCAAAAATGTGGATTTCAAATTGAAATTAGTGAAACGCCCTCTGACGGCAATGGTGGGAAATTGAAAATTATTTCCACCATTTTCTCATGGCCACATTTATTATAAGATTCTCAAATCTCAGATAATTATGGCCTTCCTCCTTTCTTAGTTGTACACCCTGTACAATAAGAAAATTATAGTACTGTGCGCTAATGAACAATTTGGACCTGAAGGATTTTGTAATTTACTGAGCAACAACAGAGAATAAGGATCATATAAATGGCACTACAATAAGAAGGTTCGACGTATGGTCTGAACTTCTCAATACACCGTGATAGGAGAGACATTCCCTTCCAGTAGTAAAAAGAAGCATTAGTCTGTATTACAAAAGGCATGAGATAGTGGGTGCATAAACTGAAAAGACTGAAAAACTATTAAGAAGAATCGAAGAAACATACTGGAGAAGATGACCATGACAATGACAAGTGGACTACACCAAAGGGTAAGTTGTGCCTAAATAGTAATTCCTGATTACTAAAGGATCAATAACCCACCCTGAAATCAGGTACACAGTTAATTCATCTCCAAAATCAATAATTCCCTAAAATTAATTCATTAACAATCTCAGGGGCTACTAAAACATCTCTCGTTACTGTTTTTGGCTGTAATGTAAAAAATATAACCCCCAAAATAGTTTGAGAAGCACGCAAAAGGCCTTTAAGTTTAAACCGATAACTAAATTGAAACTTTTCACAAGAAGCTGTCAGTTTTCTTTTCCTTTAAAATTGAAATTGATTTTTAATTTTAACCCACTGAAGAAGGCACCTATAAGTGGTGTCCGAAACGTTTGAATTCGTTTATCAATAAAAAACAATTACACAGTTTAACCCAAAATAAATAATTTTCTATTATAAGAAAGAAACGGTTAACTTGCTTTGTCGCGTATCAAAATAAATGGAATCAAATATCGAGCTGTTATAAAATTCCTTACAAAACGGGGAAGAAAAATTATTTCCTTGCCCTTCCAAGTCTATTATTTACGAATGGGTAAAATTGTTTAAACGTGGTCGAGCATCCTGGTCCAGGCCGCGCTGGAAAAATGAGACATCCATTTTTTTGGAACAGTGAAAGAATTTACCTGAGTTTATGCGAGTTTCATTGAGTCAATATGAAAATGAAAAGGCGAGGAAAACTGACTAAAAGTGTTGTGTTACTTCACGAGAATACACCAGTGCACATGTCAAGTGTTTGAAAATCTATCCCACTTTCGTAAAAATCTGCCATCTGTTTTCAAATCTCAAAAAAAGACGTTCTAAGAGAAATGATGAAAAGTTACAGCTACATACTTTCAATGCCATTTTACGGCCATGACAACAATATTTTTACAATGGATTAAAGCTGCAACTGAAACGATGTAATATACTTATGTATTCTAAAGGAAGAGAACTACATGTAGAAATAAAATATTGTTCTTGTTCTAGTTTTTTGTTTCCATTCCTAATCCGAATAAAAGCCCTTCGTACTATAATTGTTTTGATTCGGATAAGGACGTAGAAAAATAGCATTGATACTACATCGTTCCAAGAAGAAAAGAGTTTCAGGGCTGTCAATGAAAGAAAGTTGCTGAAAATACATAAAAAATGGTAATAAAAAAACAAATAATACCACTAATTGTTTATTTTTAATGTAACCCCGTTTATTAATAATTAATTTTTAATTAATAATCTGTTAGCCATTAATAATGACAAATAGTATCGAAACCCATCGGGTTACATTCAAAATAAAAAATTTGTAGGATTACTTATTTTTATTGTTATGGAGTTTCGCAAAATAAGTTTGGAGAAAATTAATTCTAACACATTAAAAAAATTGAATTACAATACAAGTTAATTTTCCTATAAATTTAATTCCATGTACCCACTTATAATTCGAAAGCAAAGAGGAAAAAAAAATTGGACAGCCAGTTTATCACAATAATTGGGATTTTTGTCACTAATTCGTTACTTTTTCCACTATCACAAACTTTCTCAAACTCCGCGTAGCACTTTTTATTTATCTGCCCTAATTTCATGTACATATTAGATTTATTATTAATATGCAAAATAAAACAACATTATTTATTTGTGTTAGGCGATAATTAAAACTTTCAACGAAAAGCCATTAAAATAAAAAACAATGTGTCGTGTACTTTTATAACGTGTCATGCATTATTTGTTGTTAGCAACCATCTTCGATACCTCAATGAACAAATATCAATTAATATAGAAAAGAGGGCATCCGTTATAAGGGTGGATATCAAAAGCTTATCATTAGTACCTTGAAGGGGGTTTCCGGTATACAATCGCCTCTCGTTAATATAATATTCAATATTTATCCGATAAACTTTATTTATTATAATATACGTAATGTATATATTCTTGTAATCAGGCGCAAACGTGCCTGCATTTTACAATGCGCGGGCGAACCAATACAAACTTACAAGTTGACGTATTTACCAGTAGTCATACATTCATGCTATTAAACATGTAATTATGCATCGATTTTGAAAGATCATCAAGTGTGCAATAAAAAAAGATGCCCGAATTAAGAAGACGCCTGCGAAGTAACGCTGACAATTTTGTGCAAAGTGACGGACTTTACGTGCATTCAAATCCGCCAAGGGGTGAGTACGAATTCGCAATTTTTCCTTGGTTGGCAATATTAATGTAAATTAATTGCGTGTATTTAGAAAATTTATATTTGCATAAAAAATAATTAGTTACCCACACCATAAACTGTCGCCAATTTCTTGTAATTTAAAATCGAGTTTATGTAAATGTTGAGAAGCTAAGAATAATGAGAGAAGCTTAAATGTCAACGTTTGTATTGCAAATTGCCTTTTCAGCTTTGCAGATTAATTCAGCGTACATAAAGCAGTTGATACGTAACGGCGATATTGAAAAATTGCAAAATTTAGTAATAGAAGGACAAGGAAAAAGACTGATTGGAGGATACTCCGGTGATTATAAAACGAGGACGTTTCTCAAAACTGTACCTAATACAATTGTAAGTGAAACCAGTTATCCGAGGTCCCTTTGTTAAGAGCATAATTTTACAGTCCAAAATTAATTTATTGCACGACGCCGTTAACAGCGGAAGATTAGAGGAGCTCGAGTCACTTTTGGAAGAAGAACCGGATCGTAAAAGGCTCATTTTGGCAAAGGATGACGCTGGCGTCGGCCTTCTGCATAAAGCTGTGTATTATAATCTGACAAATATTATCAAGTGGATAATTGACAATTACCCTCAAGCAGCCACAGCGAAGGATTCGGTTTGTAAACCGTAATCGTCATTTCCTCTTATTCTGAAACTTTTTACAGGAAGGACGAACGCCTTGCCATTACACTCCCGCATGCAAAGACACAGAATCTGTACAGAAACTGCTAATAAACGCCGGTGCCGAAATTTCGGCCGTCGACAACAAACAACATACCACCCAGTATTACATGACACACCCATCAGAATTGGAACTTCCAAGCGTACACAAAATCTCAAAAAGTCCGAGAAAAAGTACGCCATGTAATGAAGGTTTGTTAGAATTTAGGTATCTAATTTTAATTACGACGCACAAACATTTATCGACGCGACGACGCTCAAGTTTAACGATCAGAGAGTTAGGGAATGTTATTAAAAATTAATGGGAAGATGTCCTGGAATTGACCTATTGTTTGAAAATTGATTTAACGCCTCTTTTAAAATCAATAATCTTTATATTACGTTTGAATTACTTATAACTAGATATTTGATGGAATTGGAATGTGAAACTTCTTTTTTTGAAAATCAATAGATCAATGTCCTAATGTGGACGGTCAATAGGTGGGCGAACAAATTTTTTTGTGTGTGAGGTTATTAAATTGAACAATGGGGACAATCACTTTTTGAAGGACCCTTTGTCTATGGTTTTTACGTCGTTTATTCCATTTTTTTCGTTATACTTGTCCTACTAACCACATAAATGTGTGTGTGAAAGTTACAAACTGTTAAACTACAAGGGTCGCTCAATGTCTACGATTATAAAAAATTGATGGTTTTGAAGTCTAAGATCCCATTACCAGTAATATTTATAAAAAACAGCAACTTATATTGATCGTATTGAAATTAATGGAGTAAAATTACAGTGATTAAAAAAATATTCGGATTCAGTTATAAAGAACCTAAAATTGTCACAATCCTAGACAGAAGATGTCTTTATATGGGTCATATTATATTACCGTTCATAATATTTATTTACATACTGCATATGGAAGTAAAAACGATTTGTTTAACAGTCTAGCAACCGAATTCGACGAAAAATGCGTTTAAAGCCCACTTTCATTGTATTGTCATTGAATAACGAAGTTCACTCAACGGTACTGTCACACTTAATTATGGTCGATGATAACTCTGGGCTCACTCAGTAAACTTTTGGATAGCATCGGATGATATTTGTATGAATCTTTAGTATTTAGGATATAAATTTATATTTGTGTCCAAAATCCAATTAAAGTTAGACACCCGGGGGGGGGGGGGGGGTCCTTTAATGATTAATCAAAGATAAGTAAGTAAATAAACATAAAAGGCTAAATATTTGTAATATTTGTAAAACGAAAATTATTAAGGCCAAAATTTGCACAACTTTGGGATTATTTCTCTCATTCCTTCTTTAAATGTCTTAAACAAATTTAATGAATGTTGAAAACATTTAGATACATACCAAAGTGATTAAAATCTTCACGATCATTTGAAATATTTAACACTGAAGAACTATGGATGAGGATTAAGAAGTTTTACAGCAAACTTTAATTTTGAAAGATCTACTTCACTCAATTTTCGAAATTTAAATAATAATCATTAACGGCGTGAAGTGTTGAACTTTAACCTAATTTCGTAGCTCAAATTTTTCTTGAAATTTTCATAGAACTCTCGAAGTACTCCCGTGTATTCAAATTGATAAGTATATAAGCAATTTACTGCTATTTGAATTGAATCAGATCAATTTTGAATTCGCGTGTAAGAGCTAATAAAAAGGCCTTAAGAAAATTTCAAAAACAACACCATGGTGGTGAGATATTTTTCATTTTTTATCATTATAGAGACGGACAAATGGCAGAAAGACTCTCTTCTCTTCAAATGGGGATACGTTTAGTTACATTCAAACCTTCTAAAGACAAACGATCATATTTTGCTTCCATTAGTTCCCTGGCTGTTTCCTGTTCATCACCACAATCAATATGAGATATTTTCCAAACAGTAACGGAGAATCCAATACGTGGATGGTGACTCACTGCAACAATTCTCATTTTCAGCATCTTTCTCTGTCAGTGGTAAACTAAAGCACATGGTTTCAGATGGCATTTCTCACATTTCCCACCTTATCTTACTGCTTGATTTGTTCGATAAATGATTTTTCTTCAAAGAACTGACATTTGACTCATGTCAATGCTATTGTTTTTTTACGATGTTTGGAAACCTATATCCTCATAAAACTGGAAAAATACGCGTTGAAATACAGTTTCTAAATCTCCAAAAAGCTTTGGACTTTTAGGAAATGTTTACAAACTACTACAAAAATCCTGAATTTGTAATTCATTTTGAGTACTGGCAAAGTATACAGTAATTTTTGAAAATATTTTTGTTTCCCTGTAAATTGTAAGTTACCCTTATTCTTAATGCCCGATATGATAGAATTATAAAAATAGAGAGTTTTCATTTGAAAAAAAATTACTTTTTCTTGTGTTTTTGATCACCCTGTCTTAATAATGACTGAACAAATGATTGAACAAATACTACTAAAGTCGATCTCCTTCTACAAAGAAACTAACTCAAATTAAATAATAAAGGCTTCTGTATAGCAACAAATGATAATTATGTTATGGCCTGTAAAGGTCATATTTTACATAAAATTTAAAATATGTGCAGTTCCCAGAGGACCACCCTGTATATAATCTTTAAAAACGATCGACATTTTGTAAGCTTCGAATTTGAAAACGTATTGTAATGCAATTCTTATTAAGTATTAGCACATTTGGCACCTTGTATAAAGACGCAAACAACAAATTGTAAAAGTGTTTCTGTAACATTACAATCAAGTATCAAAAGTTGCCAATTCTTATAGAATTCTAATTTCAAATCTGTAACTAATTATGGCACCCACACCTCAGACACAAGCACCCGCATTCTGCACAAATGAGTCATTGTTTTTCTTTCCACCCTTAAGGGACATGGGAGCGGAGAGGGTGACGGACAATTTGTAAATTACAAAAAAATGTTGGTGGAGTAAAAAAAAAGTAAAGAAAGATGTGTCATTTTCGAGACATTCAAGGATGTATATTTTGACTTTAATAGCGTCCCGACGGCGAACGGGTGATCCTATCAAAAAATTTACCAAAGATTTGGAATCAGCGAAGAATTTCCTATAAGGTTTCCAGTAACCAACTTTTTGAAGTTTGTTGAAAATGCGTCGGCCTAGCCACTTAAATTACAGAAATGTTTAGAGAGCGATCACTAGATCAAATACTGATCGTATGAATCGAACATGGATGTTTGCAAGCTAATAAGTATACCCTGTTCAAGTCACCAGCCGTTGCACGTCATAGCTTAAAACTTACTAAATCAATGACGTGTAATCAGCGTTGTCAAATGTACGTGTTGTCAGACTGACATTTTTAGGTTAGGAACAAATAGATACTGTATACCTATGTAATAATAAAATACAACAACTAATGTAGACATAAACAAAATAAGAGTACTGATAAGTACTGTTTTTAGTAAGGCAATTTAAAAAAAATAGCTTAAAAGTGCGTACCGGTGAATTTAACAAAGTAAACAAAACTTGACGTGACAACATCGAGATATTTTATTTTTAATAAAAAAATAATTTTTATAATCGCACTACGTTTTAAGTTGTAAGTACTAGTAGAGTAATTATTCAGTCCTATCGTGTCACCCCGTTTGCACATTGTTGTTAAAAGCAACAACCGTTCTTAAACGATTACCCATCGAAAAAGATAAAGATTTAGCTTGGTCGTATAAAATTCGTGCTGTACAGGGGGTTGTAAGGGGCGAATTTATAAAAAATTACAAAAATTTTTTTTTGCACTTTTAAAATCTCCGATAATTTAGCTTTATCCTGGTACAATATTATATACATGTTTCATTTCGAAATATTTATTTATCAATTATTAAGTAATGTCATCTCAATGCATTCTTATGAGACGCGTATTTGCTTAAACGCTCGTCCTGAAACAGCATATTTCGTTAAATGTTTAACTTCCCATAACTCGAGAACGTGTATTTTTATTGAAAATACCCCTGAAGTAAACGATATAGCCCTAACATTTAGGATTAATTCCCTTTTTTCAAATTTGAAATCGAGTTAAACGTTACGTCTGTATGATTTTTTTTGTGTACGAATGTGCGATGACCAACAAGAAACGCGAACATGGCAGCAAGGTTCATAATCCTCGTCGTTTACAGTGATATTCGACCTTATAGCTCGGTGCGCGATTTTACGGCGATTCTCACTTTTCGTTCGAAACGATTTTAGTTTGCACTTTGTTATTATAAACAACAGTTTTAAAAGATTATTCATCCAAAAAATAAATGTTTTTAGCCTGATATAAAATTTGTACACTACTGGTGATGTAGGGGGTGAAATTATAAAGAATTGAAGTTTTTTTAATTTTTAATATAATTTAGCTTTGTCCTGGTATCTATACTTAGTAGTACAGTAGTAGGTGCATATTTCATTTTGAAATATGTATTTGTCAAATATGAAATAACGCTACTTCAATGTTTTCAACTTTTTTCATATTTGAAACAGTTAAAAGATAAATCTGTATGAATTTTATGTTACCGAAGGTAAACGAGGACATGGTAGAAGTTTATAATCCCCATAGCCATAGCGCTAACAAAAGCGATTTGTAAGAAGTCTAATATAAACTACATTTCAAGATGTGTTTTATTGAATTGTGATGAACTAGAGCTTAGAATATGTAATCAGTATCAGAATTCATCCAAATCAGAACTAGATTCAGAGGGATTTTTGAGAAGCATTTTGATGTGGCCATGCTCTATTTTTTATTTGCGAAAGTTACTTGAGCCATGCACTTGCAAGATCCAATGCAACAAATATTTCTTTTCTTGCACGAACGAAGTGATCCAGTACATCCTAAAATTACACTTTATGAGAGAATAATTACAGTTAGGATTAAGTACCTTTCTTGCAGTTGCAAGTAGGTACTTAAGACTGACTTGTCTTCAGGTAAAACTGGTGATGTTGTCAAGATAGCTTCTACTTTCCCATCAACAATTTTCCAACCAGAGCTTTCAAGATCAGGAAGAATTCGTTCTAGTCGAGGTATATTAACTGTTTAACCAAATTTTTGTTTGGTAGTGAGCCCGAAGACAGTGTTACCCTAGAGACTGTCTAAGGTTGGTGGTAATTTGTTAATAGTTTTTGATGACGCCAAAATCCCTCGAAGAAAATTTATGCAATCGATATCATCACATGTTGTATATAACCGTATCACAAACTTAACAACATCCTTGAGAACGTCTTCAGAAAGATCTCTTTCAAAACCAAGATGTTCCAATAACTTATAGTTCGTGAAAAAAACCCATCATTTAAAACGTGATTTGTTTTATATTGTAACATATCATAGAAACCACCACTGGTAACAAATTTAATACCTGAATTTAAAGAATGTATATATAGTTGTGACAAAACCAGTCAATTTTCTGGACTTCGTAAAAAAAACGTGTTGGAGAGTTTTTTTCTTAAGTACTTACAACTGCAAGAAAGGTACCTAATCCTAACTGTAATATATTATTCTCTCATAAAGTGTAATTTTAGGATGTACTGGATCACTTCGTTCGTGCAAGAAAAGAAATATTTGTTGCATTGGATCTAGCAAGTGCATGGCTCAAGTAACTTGCGCAAATAAAAAATTAGAGCATGGCCACATTAAAATGCTTCTCAAAAATCCCTCTGAATCTAGTTCTGATTTAGATGAATTCTGATACTGATTACATATTCTAGGCTCTAGTTCATCACAATTCAATAAAACACATCTTGAAATGTAGTTTACATTAGACTTCTTAAAAATCGCTTTTGTTAGCGCTATGGCTATGGGGATTATAAACTTCTACCATGTCCTCGTTTACCTTTGTTAACAAAAAATTCATACACATTTAGCTTTTAACTGTCTTAAATATAAAAAAAGTTGAAAACATTGAAGTAGCGTTATTTAATATTTGAAAATACATACATATTTCGAAATGAAATATGCACCTACTACTCTACAAATTACAAAAATACCAGGACAAAGCTAATAGTATATTATATACCAAGGTGGTGAAGATTGTTATTATTGACGAGCACCAAGATTATTTCGCGAGGGGCTTTGCCCCGAGCGGAATAAGGTGCGAGGTCTATAAATGGCTTCACCACCGTGGTGTATATACAATTTTTTCCACTACTAGTCAAATTTAAGACACAAATTAAAAATAAAAAAATTTCTTGTAAAAATCAAGTAGGTAGCACAGGAATGCAAATTCCCATTATTAACCTAGGTTAATAATATTATAAATTATTGACCACTATTAGAGAAATTAAACTTCTCAGTTGTCTAGGATACGCAATAATTGTCAACTTCACAGCTAGTTGTGGAAAAATTATATTAAAAACTAGCTGCTTACCCGCAGCTTTGCCCGCGGTCTTGGGAAATTCGTATTTTTCTTATTTCCCGGTGTGAATACTCGATTTTGCCCAGGGTAAAGTAAAATTTAGTTTGAAAAATTTTATAACTATTAAAGACCCTAAAATATATACAAATTTTCAGCTTTCTACCTCAATTTCCTGTTAAAAAACTGAAAATCGGGTATTTTTCGGGTTTCCCGGTGGAATTCTGGAACGGGGCCTATTCTATGACCTTCTCCTGATCACGTAAGGTATGTGTGCCAAATTTCGTGGGGATTGGTCAAACGGTGTAGATTTGTATAAAAGACAAACTATCCGCAACTTCGCCCGCGGTCTGTGGAAATGCGTATTTTCTGGGTTTCCCGGTGAAATTTTGGAACGGGACCTATTCTAAAACCTTTTCCTGATGACGTAAGGTATGTGTGCCAAATTTGGTGAAGATTGGTCAAACGGTGTGGATTTGTATAAGGGACAAACACACACACAAACTTTCTACTTTATATTATATTAGATTAAAAAACTCCAATTCTTTATAATTTCACCCCCTACATCACCAGTAGTGTACAAATTTTATATCAGGCTAAAAACATTTATTTTTTGAATGAATAATCTTTTAAAACTGTTGTTGTTTATAATAACAAAGTGCAAACTAAAATCGTTTCGAACGAAAAGTGAGAATCGCCGTAAAATCGCGCACCGAGCTATAAGGTCGAATATCACTGTAAACGACGAGGATTATGAACCTTGCTGCCAAGTTCGCGTTTCTTGTTGGTCATCGCACATTCGTACACAAAAAAAATCATACAGACGTAACGTTTAACTCGATTTCAAATTTGAAAAAAGGGAATTAATCCTAAATGTTAGGGCTATATCGTTTACTTCAGGGGTATTTTCAATAAAAATACACGTTCTCGAGTTATGGGAAGTTAAACATTTAACGAAATATGCTGTTTCAGGACGAGCGTTTAAGCAAATACGCGTCTCATAAGAATGCATTGAGATGACATTACTTAATAATTGATAAATAAATATTTCGAAATGAAACATGTATATAATATTGTACCAGGATAAAGCTATATTATCGGAGATTTTAAAAGTGCAAAAAAAAATTTTTGTAATTTTTTATAAATTCGCCCCTTACAACCCCCTGTACAGCACGAATTTTATACGACCAGGCTAAATCTTTATCTTTTTCGATGGGTAATCGTTTAAGAACGGTTGTTGCTTTTAACAACAAAGTGCAAACCAAAATCGTTTCTAGACGACTTTTCTAACTCCGCAAACTCTACTATACGAACTGCAAGGTGTGCGACGAGGATAAAATATGGTCGCTAACCCTACACGATTAATGACTTTTAATACCAACTGTACTTACGGTGACATTTTGGCTTTAATGCAAATTTTATTAAAGTTGCTTAGTAAATTATAATTTTAGTATTGGTACACGAATAATGACGTGCAACGGCTGGTCACTTGAACAGGGTATAATACCTAACCAAGTTCGAGAGGCGGACATAAAGCAAATAAAAACAACTACACTTTTTTTCAAAAATTAAGAGAAACTGTTCAAGCTTTTTACATAACTGTAATTAAATTTACCTGTAGGCAGCATAATTTAATCAGAATGTTATAAATCTTAAAAATGTTTACCATCTTTAAAAATTATTCACAGTTACCATATTATCAATTTATTGTCGTGAGCATTGAACAAATTGAAATTTTTCTTTCATTTTCACGGGAAGAATGAAGAAACCAATGTAAAACTGAAAGTGTGTGCAATACACGAACTTATAATGCAGAAATAAATATCTATACATTTCAATTTTAATATTTAAATCTTTAGCTGCTCTAAATATTTTTCGTGTTTGAACAACTAATAATAAAGAAAATCTAGGAGCCTCCATTATTACTTAGCGGAGTCTTTCATTAAATTTCTAAATTGATTTAGAATCTTTAATCAATATTAATATTTAATATTCTCAAGCCTTCACAACTGGTAAATTTCTTTAACGTTGTCAGTTTTGAATTTTTAACGATTTTTCAGTAGTAAAATCATAGCATAAAATTATTTAAGAAATTAGTTTCATTTATATGAAAACTCTATAAAAAAGGCATAAAATTTAGCTTGTACTTTAATCTGTGTGGGCGAGTTACCTCATCGCATCAGTTTGACTATGGCCTATTTGCTAATTGCTATACACTCATTATCACCGTAACTGTTTGATTAAGATGCCCTATTATACAATATGCTACAAGAATGTAAAAAAAAACGTGTTATGACATGAGAACAAACTTAACAGAAACATAGTTTTACCCTCAATATAATTTGCATTACAGAAATCGTGAAAGGCTGTCCTCTTTCATTCCACACCTTTTAAGCATTTCGTTTTTGCAATATTCAAATAAGTCACCAAATGCTTAAGAAACTGTAAGAGTAATGCAACTAAATTAAGGAATTTTTCAAGCCTCAACAACTTATCAATCTTCAAATTTTTCAAAGATTCCTTAAAATTCAATTTTTAGAAAAACTTTCTAAATTTCACAATCTACGAATATTGTCAATGTAAAATCGAATTTGACGTTTATGGTCTTCGGAATTTAAGTGTTTGAAAATCTTAAAGCTATATTGTACTAATTTTTTTTTCATTACTTTTATAAATAATAGTATACTTAGGAACAATGCTATAATGATGCTATTCTCAACTTGAAAAGAAACTGCGTGTTGCGTAAATAATAATAAATAAATGAACATTTCGTAGGGATTGTAAACAAAATACATTGTAAATTATGAACACTATTAAAGAATTTACACGCTTGTATCTGTTATTCCCAAATTTTTCGGATTCTATGTGCACCTAAGACATCCAAATTTGAAAAACGAAAGTACCAAACTTGTTTAAATAAACTGATTAATTTCTTAAACAATTCACAATTTGAAAACTAGCATTAGGTAGATACTTACAGCCTACACTGTGGCCCGAAATAAAGGAGTACATTTTTTAATCTGAAATAACTTTTTTGTTTTTAGGGCGATTTATTTTCTTTTTACAGGGTTAATACCTCAGCATGTCCCCAATATGAGTGCAAATTTTGCTATAAATAAAATGTACAGGGTCGGACTTACAAATTTTTTTCTTTAATGGTGCATTTGTGATCGTTGCAAATGAAACATGTTTTAGCTAAATTTGAACTGATATGCTCTTTCGGTAAGGTAAGTACCCAGAACACTTCCGTACAAACGAAATTCTCCGAAATTGTAGGATTTGCGAAATATCATTTTTTTATTTAAATGGTACCTACTAAGTACGCGCATTAGCCATAAACTAAAGAAAAATATCGAATTTTAATATTTATGTAAATTTAAATGTTTTTCTAATATCTTCACTAAAACGGAAGCTCCTTAGCACTAAATTACATCTTTCCTGCCATTTCTTCGAACGAATGCAGTTTGTATGGAACAACTTTGAACAGCGTACAATAAATGGGGCCATCAATTTATGGCGCAGAAGGCTACAAGAAGTGGTGAACAATCATGGTGGCCACATTCATAATATTTTACTTTAAGTTATAAATTATGTAGCTAATTTTCTTAGTTATAATTTGTGTTATTTAATAAAATGTATTATTTCCTTATTTCAATAAAAAAATGATATTTCGCAAATCCTACAATTTCGGAGAATTTCGTTTGTACGGAAGTGTTCTGGGTACTTACCGTACCGAAAGAGCATATCAGTTCAAATTTAGCTAAAACATGTTTCATTTGCAACGATCACAAATGCACCATTAAAGAAAAAAAATTGTAAGTCCGACCCTGTACATTTTATTTATACCAAAATTTGCACTCATATTGGGGACATGCTGAGGTATTAACCCTGTAAAAAGAAAATAAATCGCCCTAAAAACAAAAAAGTTATTTCAGATTAAAAAATGTACTCCTTTATTTCGGGCCACAGTGTATATGAATTAGTCATGGCCAAAATCGGCCTTGGTCTTGCCTTGGTCTCGTAAGGCTTGCTAGACCAAGATGGCAACGCCATTTAGCAAGAGCAAGACCAATACTCAAGGTTGCCAGGCTAGCTCTGCAAGACATCGGCAATAACAAGACTATCTTGCAAGACTTTTGCAGTTTTTTTCTTATTCCGGCACGGCGCATGCAAATCCCTCAAACATGCCGAGGTGCTGTACCTTTTTCAAAATAACTAAATTCTCAAAATGAATAATGTCACAAAAATTACATCCTACATTATAAAATACAACAGACATATTGTAAATGCAACAGTGCTTATTCTTTATTTGTGGGAAAAAAATTGTCGATCTTTTAGCACATTTCAACAAGTTGGTACCTTCACAAATATTTTTACTTGTCTGTAATTTAAAAGCTTGTCGTAATTCTAAATTCTCATTCAGTGTTTCATGAACATAAATATATTTTTTTAATTAAAATTTAATTAGAGGAGGTATGTCATCGCAATACTGAAACATAAGTTTGTAAAAAGTATTCTTGATCGTGAATTAAACAATTAAGGCTAAGTAATACCCATAAAATTTAACATAGTAAACTGCTCCTAGGTCCTTTATATTTTATTTTTAATTAATGCAATTTGTTGATGTTGTTTAAAAAAGCTAAATTGATAATAAAATGTAAAAAAAAATATTAATTTCTGGTTGGTTTAGAAATTAGGTTTTTTTTACTTTTCTCAAAAACCAATTAACGTACGGATTTCAAACTTGGTAATGTTCATCAGTACCGCACAGTGCAGGAGGTGTGGTAATTTTTGTAAGCCTTCATTAATTAATAACTTAGTTTTTATGTAAACTAGGAATTAACTAACAAATTTTTTTAGAATTAACGACTTTTTATACAAATTGACATTGAATACTTTATTAAAAATTAGCACACCTCCTTAATTATAAAATTTCTGATCTTATACGTCTAATTTCATATTTTAGAAATGTATAGGAACGGGCAAAAGTAAAAGAGAATTTTATAAATTTAATTTGTTGTCCATCTCTCTTTCTTAAAAAGATTTCTCACTCAACGGTTTTACTCTGTTGTAAGTTGTACGTGTAGCAGGTCGTTAGACTTCGGTACCGCTCGACTTTGTATGGAGAACGTCTAATTGTCATATGGAGAACGTCTATATTAACACAAAATTTCGAAACAATAGGCGCCTTTGAAACCCACGCGACAAAATGCCTGGTAAATTGTTTTCAATAATGCTGAGATCCGGTTTCCGAGAAACGGAAAATTTGCCTTATTATATTATCACTTCTAATACATCTGTGATATTATTGTACGCAGGGTGTCTCAGTCTCACGGTAACCGTCGGTACTTATAGACAAGTTTCTTAAAAAAACGCTCGGACACGTCGATTTTCTACTTTTGGGGGACAACTTTTGATGTCAAATTTGACTTTGTCAGGCCAACCCCCTAGCCCCAGCAACCCCTAACTCAACAATTTAAATAGGGAAAAGGTGTCGAGCGACCCCTCATTTGAAGCGTCTTTTAATTCTCTATTCGACAGTATGTACCAAAATTAGTTTTATTCAATTTTTTTTCTCCCCCATGGAAAGTACCCTCTAGATTAACTAAGGTGGGGGTGTTGTTTAGGAAAAATCCTGAAACACGCCACCTTCGACCTTTTGAAGGGCACAATTTGATGTCAAATTTGACTTTGTCAGGTCAACCCCCTAGCCCCAGCAACCCCTAACTCAACAATTTAAATAGGGAAAGGGAGTCGACCGACCTCTCATTTGAAGCGTCTTTTAATTCTCTATTCGACAGTGTAAATGAAAATTAATTTTATTCAATTTTTTTTCGCCCCCGTGAAAAGCACCCTCTAGATTAACTAAGGTGGGGGTATTGTTTAGGAAAAATCCTTAAACACGCCACCTTTGACCTTTTGAACGGCACATTTCAGGATTTTCCTAAACAACACCCTCAGCTTAGTTAATCTAGAGGGTGCTTTTCATGGGGGTGGAAAAAAGTTGAATAAAACTAATTTCGATAATACTGTCGAATAGAGAATTAAAATACGCTTCAAATGAGGGGCCGCTCAACACCCTTTCCCTATTTAAATTCTTGAGTTAGGGGTTGCTGGAGCTAGGGGGTTGACCTGACACCGTCAAATTTGACATCAAAAGTTTTCCCCCAAAAATAAAAAATCGACGTGTCCGAGGGTTTTTTTAAGAAATTTGTCTAAGTGTCCCAAAACATTCGTGTTACCTTTTCAATGGCCCACCCTGTATATCAATATCTAGAATTGTAAAGGATAGAAATTTGAAATTTTGCACATGCGACCATTGATTTTTGTATAAAGTCAATGGTGCGACATACCGTGTTTAAAATCTATTAAATAAAAATATTTTCCAAATGAGAGCAATTCCGGAAATACCGGAAGTGAGCATCAACATCTTTATTTTAAAATAACCGGCGTAGCAATTTTGATTGTTGATAAAAAAAAATTTCACTGAAAAATTTCAAGATCTTGTTTAGGAAATAAAAAATTGAAAATCGAAAATGGTAAAAGTTAGGGAAATGGGATTTTAGGTTCTCAATGTCAAAAGATTGAGACACAATTTTGTCTGTAATCACTATATAATAACCGAGACGTGTGTATATGTTTGTGTTGCTGTGCACTTTTCCGACAGTCGCCGAATCCTGACGAATGCGGATGTGATATTTTAAAACAACCTTATTTATAACCTACAAATTAATGCTACAGGCTACAATTATAGATACCCCGCAAACTACGTAAATATCTGCACAAATTTTTTTCAAAGTAAGTTTTAAACATTTTAGTATAAAAGTCCGTCATCTTATTCAAGCGGTATTTGTGTCTACCCAAGTAGCAATGAATATTGGCAAATGCTTGGTATCACATTGCACCGATATTGGAATATTGGCCAACATTGTTTATATTCCACCAATATTGGCCCAATGTTGCAAATCCAAAGTTGAAACACGGTAATATTGGTTCAATATTCAAAATGTTGAGCCAATATTGACCCATTATAGCATTTTGTAGATTGACCCAATATCACTTCATAACATTGAACCAATATTGTTTTTCGACGTACTTGCTACTTTTCACAAGTAAATGCTGGTACAATATAAGCAATATTGTGCCAATATTGGCGCAAGTTGGCATTTATTGCATAGTGCCAATATTGGTTGTATATAACGCATCAATATTGTACCGTTCTAAGATTTCCCAGATTGACCCAATCTCGGTTCTCAATGTGGGACCAATATTGATTTTCCACATAATTGCTAAATTTTATTAGAAAAAAATGATGTAATGAGTTCAATATTCAGCCAATATTGGCGCAATCAAATATTTATTATATAGTGCCAATATTGTTTGTATATAATGTACCAATATTACACGCTCTAATATTTTCTAGATTGGTCCAATCTTAGTTCTTAATGTAGGACCAATATTGTTTTTCCACGTAATTACTACATTTTATAAGAAAAACGTGGTGCAATGAATTCAATATTATGCCAATATTGGCGCAATTTAACATTTATCATATAGTGCCACTATTGGTTGTATGTAACGCACCAATATTGTACCGCTTTAATCTTTCCTAGATTGATACAATCTCGGTTCTCAATATGGGACCAATATTGTTTTTCCACGTAATTACTATAAATTTTATAAGAAAAACATGGTATAATAAATTCAATATTCAGCCAATATTGGCGCAATTTAATATTTATTATATAGTGCCCATATTGCTTGTATATAATGTACCAATATTACACGCTCTTAACATTTTCTAGATTGATCCAATCTTAGTTCTTAATGTGTAGGACCAATATTGTTTTTCCACGTAATTACTACATTTTATAAGAAAAACGTGGTGTAATGAATTCAATATTATGCCAACATTGGCGCAATTTAACATTGGTTACATAGTGCCAATATTGGATGTACGTATAACGATATAATGCACCAATATTGTACCCGTCTAACATTTCCTAGATTGGCTAGATTAATCCAATCTCGGTTCACAGTGTTGGGTTAATATTGTTTTCCCACATAATTGCAAAATTTCATAAGAATGTACATACACGTCACTTATGAGATGTCATTATGACGTCTGATATGAGTGAGTAATAGATTTTATTGATATTGATAATTTTCTTTCTCACCAAGTTGGCAATTGACTCAATGAACTCTACTGGAGTTCACTGAGTTCACTTCACAGTTATTGTCATTTCTTAAATTTCGGTTTTTTCCAAAGCTTTTTGCGTAAAAACTATCAGTTACGTTAGTCGTACCTAATTATTCAATAGTAGATGTACTCTCTTATAGAATTTATAGATGATGATGGCTTATTATTTATGAATTCCCGGTGACTAACATTTCTTTTATGTATTTTTTCAAACATAATTTAAACTATTAATATAACACGAAACAGCGCTAAGTTATGAAGAATGAAATGAGAAGTACGTATGTGTCACATCAGCGTAGCGGTAGAATGTCGGCCTTCGGAACCGGAACCCATCCGATAAAGGTTCGAATCCGGTTAAGGGAAACTTTCAAGCAAGTATAATACTTACCCAGTGAACTCTATACATACAGAGTTCACTGTACTTACCCTACTAAAATCGTCAACTTTCAGTTCAGGTAAAAACGGGTTGGTTCAAAAATTAAGTTAAATAATTAAAATTACAGTTCTACGTAAAAATGTAGTTTTTCCCTTTTTTTGTACGGATGCTTACTACTAGATAATATGCAATTAAACACTTTTATTAGAAAAACCTAGCGTTGACTTTTCCTTTTATCCGGAAAACCAAATAATTTAGGATAAAATGTGAAGAGGTGAAAGTTATTAATTTTGAAATTTCCTTTCATCTGGTATAGCGAATTTTACATTTTAGTAGAGAACTAAGAAATTATTCTACTGTTAACAGTAACCATAATGCGGATGGTCTATTTCTTGTATGTCTTTTTTCCCCAAAATTTGTACAATTATAGCTTTTGATAAGGGTAATTATTATTCCAAAATTCAAATTCCTATCTTAAACGGTTTATCATTTATGATAAATAAACGTTTTTCAAACACCAACTTTGAAGAGCTGTAACTCTGAAATGGTCCACTTTTGCATAGAGGTAAATTGGGTTATATCGGTCTAATATTACCCCATAAGTCTACCCTAAAGCGTTGTAAGGTGTTTTTGGAGACACCCTGTATAATAGTCGAATGTTTTCACCGAGAAAAATGTTTTTTTCTTATATGTGAGTGGAAAGTGGATATATTTTCCCTTTTTTCTCCCTTGGGATTTTTTAAAAACTTTTTCTCCCTATAAAAAATATAAATTTAAGTTAGAATAATAATTTAAGCAGATTCTAATATTTCGGCTGATGTATTTTCTACATAAGAGTCTGAATTCTCATTAGACATTTCAAAAAGCGTTAATACCGATCTACAAATGATGAGATATTGATGAAATATATTTAATTAAAAATTGTGACACATGGGAAAAGCCTTCCTGATGTATTTTTTAAAAATAACCAATGGTAAACTATACCAAACGTATAATTGTTGTGAACGGAAAATAAATTCACATATAAGAAAAAATCATATATCTACCGCGAGAACAAAGTGAAATTTTCTCCCGAGGGTGATTAATGCCCTCGCTTCGCGTCGGGCATTAAACTTCACCCGCGGGAGAAAATTAATCACTTTGTTCCCTTGGTAGATAAATAGCTATTGTCTACATATTTAACTTAATATCTATTGATGAAAGTAGGTGGCAAGTGTATTGTTACGTTACACTACACCAAAGAGAATACCTATACTTTGACTATACTTCTAAATTTACAACTTATATTGTAATTATGAGGAAGTAAAATCCATATTTACTGCTGTACATATACGTGTAAATGGTGGCCTTTAGTTAGTGAAATAAACAAAAATTTGAAACTGTATAAGGTAGAGAAGGTCTTTCTATAAAACAGATGTTATGCAACGTTAGACCAGCTTCTATTTGTACATTTTATGTTTTATGGTATTTTTAGTTTTACTATAGTTAAAAATGAATGTTAAAACGTTCTCTCTAAGGCCATTCGTATTCCGAAAAAGTTGCCAGTATCCAAATTGAGTTCTTTTACATTCAAAATTCATTCTAAACTATCCTTATGAAGTTCACACGGAATTTGTTATATTTTCGTTAATTTTTGGGCAAAGACTATGTGCAAAGACGTAATTAACATTGTGAAAGGGCCATTATGTATTTTTGGTCTCAAATCTATTCCAAAAAGTTTGCATTTTACATTTTTTTAATAATTGGTAAAAATTTACTATAAGCAGGTAGGAACGAATTCGTATATCTTTACGAAATATCAACCCATTTTTGTGATTTTTACGTCAAATGTAAGTAAATGTAGTCCTTTATTTTAGTTACTTTAATAACTTGCTAAATTACAGATACCTACAGGGTCAAAAATCTGAAAAGGTACAAAAATGTAAATTTTTTTTCTATTTTCAAGCAACTAAGCCAGCTCAACAAAGTGTGATATTTTAAAACAAAAGCTATTACAACCTACAATTATAGATACCCCCTCCCCCCCAAAGCACGCAAACCGCGAGAATCGCGTGTACCCCCGTTTATAGATAATAAACACATATCAAAAGGCGCGAATTCTTACAGAATTCTAATGTCAACCAACTTCAAATCTGTAACTGATTATGACATTGATATAAGTATAATACATACAATACATATGTATATAATTAACCCCCCCCCCCTCCCTACCTCAGACACAACCACCCCGGGATTCTGCACAAATGAGTTATTGTTTTTCTTTCTACCCTTAAGTAAGATGGGAACGGAGAGGGTGACAGACAATTTGTAAATCACGAGAAAATTTTAGGGGGAAAAAAGTAAAAAAGATCGTTTTTCTGCGGACATGTACAATTTTCCCCCTTTATACTCCCAAAAAGGGGTTGCAGTTGGGGGTGGAACTTGCAATTTGAGAATAGTTTTTTATGGAGAATCCAAAAGTGCAATAAAAAATAGGGGTTCCCATTTCAGTTTTCAAAACTCACCCCGGCTCCACCCCAGAGAGGGGTGAGGGTGATGTTTACGTATCATGACTCAATAGGTTTCAAAAAATAAAGGAAACGTGTTTTTTTCCTTTTGTAATTGAATGTGTCGTTCTCGAGATATTAAAGGGTGTATATTTTGACTTTAATGGCGCCCCGACGGCGAACGGGTGATCCGATCAAAAAATTTATCAGAGATTTGGAATCAGTAAAGAATTTCCTATAACATCATGACACCACTTCCAGCTTTGTAAACCTTGTAACATCGACCAACGCAACGCAACACACAGACATTCGGACGAATTTAGTAACCAACTTTTTGCAGTTGGTTGAAAATTGCCGCGGTTACGTATCTGACATTTCCACTTACGAAAAATTTTAAAAATTCTCTTTTTTCAAATGGAATGCCTATTTAATTAGCAGTCCATTCGATGCAGAAATAAATTTCCTTGAAATTGATATACCATGTTCCTATACCTAAAATCAATGATTACAGAGTTATTTACAATTTTCTATTGAAATTTATAATTACATAATGTTCTTTACAAAACATTGTTGGCTTTGCAAATTTTATAAAAATATAAACACGTAATTGGAGATGGGGATTCCAGCGTTTATAGTCGAATTGTAGAACATGTTACGATAATGCAATTATCACATTTTAATTTAGTATTTATGTATATTTTTTGTCCACGTACACCATGCACGTCAGCTCGAACATGTCATTTGGGTTGCCTGCATATTTGTTACGGATTTAAAAGTGGTATTACATGGCCTTAATTGGTATTTAAGTTTAAATAATTTATGTTATTCTAATTTATTTTAATCATTAAACCCAATACCAATTAATTACATAAACAACCACTACATATCTATGCGGCCAAATTATTATTCTCTGCAATAATCTAATTTAGTGGCATCTAGCGACACAAAATTTTGATTAATTTTATATCATTCATATTACGGTGTAAAATGCAAGACTGCAAGAGTCTTGCGTGTAAGACCAAGAACAAGACCAAGATTAAGGATGTCAATGCAAGACCAAGACCTATGTGATCTTGTTTTGGTCTTGCGTTTGGCTATTATTAATATGAATGTTCTACCGTAAACGATTTTTGTCCGACACCGAATAAGTACACTAAATATGTATATATACACTAAGTGTACGTTCAATTCTTCGTACATGCAGAAAAGCATCACGCAATATACTGTATAAATAGAAATTAAATATATGATTGATCTTGAACATAATGAAATAAAAATATATAATTTTAATACATATTGTGACGCGACATATCAAATTACGAAAGTGTTAAATCCAAAAAATGGTATATGGTGGAATAATATACACAATATAACATATAAAAGTTAAAACATCAAATCAAAATTAATACACCCAAAGCAACCAAATAAAACAATAAATAAGAGAGGGCACTAGATAACCTTATGGTACGTTAAAGTACAAATTTAATTAAGAAGATACTTCAACTCAATCTAACTTTCAAGGTCAGTTAGAGGGAAGTCAAATTATTTTTATATTTTGGAGTAATTGTGTCAAAACACGCTATATTTTTCAGTTTTGTGGAATTATTATCTATACTCATTGACGCAATATGATGAGAATCGATAATCAATAATCCAAAAATAGTATATCACAATTAATGTTCCCAACAAAAAATTTGAAGGGTCATTTACTCTACTTACTGTGACAGTTTTAGACTTCTCCCGGGAGATTACAAAATAAATTTCTAATGCAGTAACAATAACGCATAATATGAACTTCTCAGTTCGCCCTCAATTGATAATGAAAGTAATAGTAATATAAAACCTGTTTCCTGTTATCACTACGGGTTGGAATCTGGCAACCACTTCACATTTTCCCCTTCCAGATTAATTTATTTTTCTCCGCTCATTTTTGTTGCATAACTATAAGCATCTTACTTATTCCTAGAATTTTCAATTCAATAACCATAATTTATTATTAGCATTTTAACATATCTTGTGAAACGAAAGAGTTATAATTGTATCAACTTTTTGGATACCTTCAAAACTAACAAAATTTACTTGAGAATTTAGGGCTTACAATACCGGAAGAAAGTTTGAATACCGGTTTTCGATATTCAATCATGTGAATCGCGGGGATCCCGGTATTGACTTTTTTTACTGCTGAAACTATAAAAGAAAAATAAAAAACGCATGCTTAGAAATTCAAAGTTCAAAATTCCAAATTTAAAGTATGTATTCAAGTTATTCAAAGACGTAAATATAAAATGTAAATAAAAAAAATTCACATAAAGTTCAGAAATTTCGTAATCAAAATAGAAATTTGAAATAAAAAATTGAAACTCAAAATATTAATACTAATGAATTCTAAATTATAATTTGAAAATTCAAATTTCAAAATTCGAAACGCAAAATATTACTGCTACTTAAAGCTAAAAAGTTTAAATTAAATTCAATATTGAAATTGGAAATAATAAACTCGCAATTATAATTTTGTAAATTCATAGTTCAAAAATTAAAACGTAATAAAGAACAATTGGTAGAGTACCATTTGAAAAACAAAGCTACAGTTTATAGAAATTTTGTCAATTGACGTAGTAATTTCTCCGAACACAATATTTAGACACATGCGGCCCAACGATTCGTTTTAAGTACTATGCGTGATACATAAAGTCGCACTAAAATTGACCAAGGAATATACAGGGGGTTGCATTAAAAAAAATGCAACTTTGATATAAATCATCCTCTATAAAGTTTGCGATTCAAGTGAAAATATTTTAGATTTGTAGCCTTACCATATCCCACGAATGAAATTTTCGTTAATAAACCCACACTTCCATTCACACACTATTGGCCCACCCTGTATACATACAATATTTTGCACTGTAAATGAATATCATTAATCCAAAATATTTTCTACTAAAATAAAATTAAATTAATACCGAAATACCGGTATTTACGTATGAATACCGGTGTTAAATACTGCATCAATTTTGTCCGGGATCCCGGTATTCGAAATCGCGGAATTCCCGTATTGTAAGCTCTACTTGAGATCAAATCTTGAGTGGAGTTCGCGAGGCAAACCTTATTTTTTCGTTTTACTTAATATACGAGTATAATCGTAATATATAAGTATAAGATAAGTCTGATGTAGAGAATTGATTGGGTCAAGTGTTCAATTATTATTATTAGTAATTAGTGAAAGGGAAAGCAAGAAAATTCTTATGTGCTGTTTGCCAATTTGGAGTAAACGAAAACGAAAAGTAATAACGAATTTTCTTTACTAATTACTTTAGTAGAATGATTTAACTACGCAACTCTGTAAATACGTTTTCAAAATTTCCTTCCATGCATTTTACAATGTTTAGGAGTAGTCCTACATAAGTAATACTTACTTTGACGTATATAAGTATTGTACAATATATTAATCCAAGTAAATATACCTATAAGTAGGTATATTGAATAGAGTGGATGGATAGGTTTGCAAGATACATAAAATACACTTACAAATGCTTATAGCTCGACTAAATTAAATAAGCTCTTGAAAATGAAGCCAAAACAAGGTCTAACTTGTTTACCTACCCCAAAATAGTTTTCATGTTCCCAAATCACGTAAATAAAGTCATTAGGGGTCTACCCAAACAATGTATTTGTAACACTTTTCGTTTAAAGTATCGCTATATAAAATCAACATAAATGAAGGCTAGTAGGTGGAATTTTATACACAATCCCTTTATAAATGAAATTTAAAACAAAATTTTGACTTCTGAACAATTTTGATAATTAACCATTTTAGTTTGATTATTGTCTGATTTTAAGACGGATAATCTCATAAACAACACACACATTTCAGAAAATTAGTACAATGTCAACAACAAACTGATGCCCTAATTTTGGACACATATTCATTACTGCGCTATCAGCAGTAAAAAGGGTAGCATTAAGGTCATGATAAATTACCTTTAAGGTACTATTTTCTCGGCAATTACATTTACATATGAAGTGATTACGCCAGTGCAAGGAAAGAATTGAATTCAAATGCAAAACGGCAAATTAACCTTTTTACGTAAAATTGAAATTGATGAATTTGCATTTTTTAGCTAATCCGCGGAAAATGGTTGGCCAAGAATGAAACACGAAGTTTCAACTCATTAGCAAATTACAAAAACAATTAAATATGCTATCCAAGTATTTTCATCAATTGTAAAAGATAAACTACATTTTGAAATTTTAAGAGCTTACCAATTGCGTGTAGTAGAATGGAAAAAAAATTAAGAACTAGCACTCACCTGAAACAAAGAAACTTGTATTAACATTTTGTTATAATGAAAAGTATAGGAGATGTTTTATTACAACTTTAAAAAAATTATGCACCTTACTCCACACTTATGGCGATACGACGGAATTTCTAAAAATTTTCAGGTAGCCAATTTTACAAGTATTAATCCGATACATTCGAAATCAATTCCGAACTTAAACTAAATAATTCATTCAACAATTTGTAAAATTATACCGGATGTTCATTAGTCATAAGACAGGTGAACTATTCTTATCGTATAGACCAGTTTAGTTAGGTGCCAATTTTATTCTCAACTTATACGGTCGATCAAAATTAGTTTCAGAACGTATTTTCAATTAGAATTTTGGAGTTTTCGATGCAAAATTCGTCAGTTGAGATTCGGGAAACAATCAAACTAATTTGAAAACAAAATCCAATTTTGAGCTCCCATGCATTCTTATGCATATTTATCTATTACAGGTCGGTTACCACGAAGAAAAATCCCATTTATATAACTTTATAATTGATTTAACGTTGTACGAGAAAAAGCCCTTTGAACGCAACTCAATACTGTTGTCCTATGTTTGGTATACCAACCCTATTTTCGAGGCAAAATCGGCAAAAGAATCACAATACACTTTCTACGTTTTGAGTAATGCCTCGATTCAAAAATTGAAAGTTTAAAAAACGTACAGATATTTTGTTTACATTATACGATTTTTTTACTGCAAAATGTAAAATTTTTATTAAGTAATTAGATCTTCTAATGCAATACCTACTCGTTAAGCAGAAATATTCTCATCGTTTTTCAAACATTACAAGCAACCATTTCTCAGCCGTTGCTTAATTAATAATTCTTCTTTGTTAAGGATAGTGAAATAATGGATTTATCAGGAAAAATTCACGCATTTGATAGTGGCAGTGTTTAAAATACCTTTATGAAGACAAGCTTTGTTATAATATGCTATTTCGTGATTCACTATTGTTATAAGATAGAAAATATACAAAACCAAAAATCTACGTGCGACATATTTCGTGATTAATGTTGGCAGCTAAAAATGTATAGAAACTTGTGTATTTAAAATTGACCATATAAGGGTTAGCTGGCTAAAAATATAAGATTTTTCAGAAGGAATTATAAAATTTTACTTGTAAAAAAGAAAACGTCAAAGCTGTAATTACCTACACTTGCTCAAATTACTTCGCCTAAGAGTTTATTACAGTAATTCTGTCGACACTTATACCTTGTTAAATACAAAATTGCGTGAAGCTTTAAAATGAACCTGTTACCAAAGCTCTCTATTATCGAATTGTGCTAAAAGAAGTTTATACTTCTGGTAATTAACAAGGTAGGAGTACGATACCTTCAACACTGAAAGCTCCAAATGGATAGGTCTTTACTAAAACCGACAGTTAACGACAATGATAATCAAGTTTACACTGGTTTTCAGATGGCATCCAAGGTACTGAATAACCGTAGGTGTAACCATCACCATAGACCAAATACTCCTTAGTCTATGCCATCACTAAACTACCTTTTACTTGTTGATTTCGGGATCGAAGTAAGAGAACAAAATAATCCAACATTCAGACAGAATAAATGTTTACGTTGTTAAACGCGTTAGGTAGGAAAATATCAATTTTGACATTGCATTTAATTCTATTTTTTCACGATCTCAACTGTTAAAGGTTAAACCATTGGAAAAATCGTTGCACTAGATATCTGTTCCAAGTTAAAGATTTACCAGTTGTCCAGTTATGCATCTTATTTACTTCATAGGTGGTATAATTGGCGTAACATTAAAACTTGCAGATGTAGTAAAAAAGGCTGAATTAGTGATAGAACCCATTTACACAGCAGCATTTCATATTTGGGGACAAAAATATCTATTACTACATTTTTCGGTTTCCAGCGCCACAAAACATCCAAGTATGCATTCCGTAGGTTCTGGTGGACAACAGCTGAGGTGCATGTTGCGTCGATTTACAAGTATACAGTAGAACTTGGTTATAACATCATCGGATATTGCGTCAACTCGCGTATAACGTCATAATAGTCGTGGTCCCTAGATCTTCCTATAGTTTACAACGTAAAAAACATTCCATTTAACGACCAAATATTCGCACTGTATTCGGTTTTAACGTCATTTTAAGTCGAGGTTTGTGAACTTTTGACCATATTCTTAGAATGCATAATAAGCTGTTTTCGTTGTTTAAGGATTTATAAAGGTTATCTTAAATCAAATCCTACTAGTAGTACGAGTAAGCATAAAAAGGACAGAACAATGAACATTACTGTATCAATGCTTGTACAAAAGGAGGTTAATGTTTATTATATCAGGTTACGTTTCTTAGTGGTTGGTGTTTTAGTTTATTTGCGTGTAAAAGTTTAGCTGATACGTTTGAAAATTTACATTAAAATTAATAAAAACAAACTATTTCCAAAAATAAACTTTAATTGTTTTGAATTATTATATTTTACCCAAAAATCACTTTCGCGAATAACGTCACTCTGCTATAACGACAAAAAATCGCTGGTCCCGACATTGACGCTATAACCGAGTTCTACATATGCACATATAGTACAGTTGTAATTTTCTCCACGGCCTAAATATGCAAAAAAAATTAGTGAGAATAACTTACAAAACTTACCACGCAGTAAGCCATGCTCAAAATAATATTATTGCTATTTGCACGTTCCATTCCTATTCCTACGTCGTTTACTCGGTTACGATTTTGAACAAAATAATGCCATTGCAATAATCAGTGCAATAAATACTGTTTTACTTGCTAATTACCACGTCTTCGCACCCTGTACATCGTTATACAGGGTGCCCCGATAAGATTGGTCATAAATTATACCACATATTCTGGGGTCAAAAATAGATTGATTGAACCTCACTTACCTATGTACAAAAGTGTACACAAAAAAAGTTATGTAGAACTTGTACACATGAAGGAAGAGGTCATATTGAACATTTGTTGAGTTAAGTTTGTTTGTTTATAAATTTTAATTTAATAATAAAGAACTTTTTAATATTTGTGAAAATGTAGAGTTTAAATATTCAATATTTTGAAATTGACATTTTACAGGGTCAAGGGTGGCTGTATCTTCCAAACTAAAATGTTTACAAAGAAATACAAAGACACACAAAAGTTTAAGAATAGACGTTTGATTCCAGATGCGTTCCATATTTTGTTAAAAAAGTTGGGGGGTGTTGATCCCCTTTGAAAATCCATAATAAATAAAAATAATTAAATGCGGCTGTTTCCAATGTATTGGTTATCGTCTACTAGTATTTCGTATAAATTGTTATAAATTAACGTTAAACTGTTTTAGAGCAATGTTAAAACATTTATTTAAATTTTTAACTAAATCACCCAGTAACTTTTTTTGTGTGCACTTTTGTATATTTCTAGTTAAGTGAGGTTCAATCAACCTGTTTTTGATCCCAGAATATGTGGTATAACTTATGACCAATCTTTTCGGGACACCGTGTATAATGATAGTACTAACAATAATATCATCCAATGAAAAATGGATCAAATAAATAGTTAATAAATATTTAAAATCATAGTTTAAATATGAATATTATGAGTCAAATTGAAAACTGCAAATAGTACTCGTTTGAAAAATGACTTATCTCAATCTCCCTGCATAAGGCCATACAATTGTTGATCTAGCAATAGCAATGTATAGTCTATAGCATTCTATTCGGCGATAAACAGATGAAATCGCATCCAGTCTATTGCAAGTGACTAAGTTGTGGAAAATCATTCCGTTTATTAGGTCAAAAGTTTTAAACGGCGTTCTTCACAATTTTTTTCCTTTCTTCTTTCAATACCTCTAAGCGAAAGTTCGGCCTCTTCATGTCAAAAATACCCTCACGACCAAAATCATTTAATTGTCGAGAATAATTGATTTCCTTGAAAGTACTTTTTAAGGAAAGTAATTTGAAATTCAAAGGAAAGTAAACGGTAGTTTCCAAAAATTAAGCAAAAAATTTCGCAAAGCAACGCTGAAGATTTTTTGCTTATGTTACCTGTTTGCTTTCGTTGGCGATCTTATACTTCCTCATAATGCGCGACTGATATTTCAATTTTTTTCAATTTGATCATTCGCTTTACAAAACACAACTAAAGCACTGTAGAGTACTGAGTACAGCTTGATATTAGGTCTTTCTTTTTCTTTAACTCTTCAATCTTTAACTTTACAATTACAGTGAATTTGTATGAAATGTGTATTTTACACCTGCAAAGAATGAATGTAAAGGTGTCTAATTTTAGGAAATGTCGCCGAAAAATAGAAATATTGTAACAGTTGAAATGTGTTTTCTTCTCAATTAGGCTGCAAATTTAAAGAACACCCTCATAATATGAGTAAAAAAAAACTCAAATTAAGCCTGACCAGTATGTCCACATTCCGATTGGATTATACCCACTCTCTTAATATTAGAGCTAGCGACTTGTATTTTCCGCTTTCCTGTGCTCGTTTTTGGAGACAAAATCGATGACAAACAAATTTTTGCTAACATGTTTAGTTTTGAAGATACAGGGCGAAATTGAAAATTGTCCAATTTGGCGAGGGGGTCATATCTCGGTTATTATAAAAGATGTTTTCATTTTGTAAACAGCTGGCATCGTCAGATTTGCACTCCAACGTTTCGGTTCCTAGATAACATCATCAGGTCAAAATATTAAATACGAACCTAGATTTGTTTTTTTACTGTTTTTGTTTGCTTTTTAGTTATTTTAAAAATAAAAACAAAAATTGCGATATTTTAGGTTCTTATTACGCACCAAAAACAAAGATATTTGTATTTGTATTTGTATTTTGTATTTGTATTTATTGTTTCATGTATTTGTAATTAAAACTACTTACAATCGTCAGGGAAAAGTTAAAAATTTAAAGGAAATAAAATTATTACATAATATTAGGTACCTATCTATACAACATACATATAAATCTATACAAACAAACAAACATTTTACTTTAGATCCCCTCCATATTATGGTTAAAGTATTCTTTAAATGTATAAAAAGCATTTTGTACAAGAAATTTTTTTAACTTAGATTGTAATACTTTTAATTCTAATAGCTGTACCGGGTAAGGAAGATGATTAAAAAATTTTTTTGCAGTTACGTTTGGACCATTCTGACACTTTGATAATCTGCAGAAAGGTATTCTGAGAGAAGATTTATTTCTGGTGTCATGGTTATGGATTTCTGATTGGGTTTCATATTCATTTATATGTGATTTTATGTAGCAAATACAGGCAAGGATAAATAAACACGGTAGAGTAGGGATCTTCAAATCGATAAAAACTTGACGGCAGTCCTCTCTATAGCCCATTTTGGCAACAACTCGAATTGCACGTCGCTGAAGCTTGAAAATATGTATTGCTTTGGGTGAATAACCCCAAGTTATTACTGCATAAGACAGTATGCTATGGCATAATGCATAGTATGCATGTAGCATGACCTTGTCTGATACATTATTTGTCAACCTACGCAATACAAATAGGTTTTTACTCATTTTATTACTGATATCGTCGACGTGCGCACTGAAGGACAGTTTGTCGTCTAGATGAACACCGAGAAACTTAACGCTTTCGGGATTGACGATATTATGTTGCTTCAAGGTTAACATAAGTTTTAAGGTTTTAGACGCATTCATGCCCAATTCATTTTGAGTACACCAGTTAGCTATCACTTCCAGGCCGTGTACAGATTGTTGCATCACAGAATCAATATTAGGACCCTGTAACAAGAGCGTAGCATCATCGGCGTAGAGTATGCAACTTTCGCTGTCTGGAAGACACCATGGCATGTCGTTAATATAAATTAAGAAGAGAAGCGGTCCAAGTATACTGCCTTGGGGTACACCTCTTGTTATTAAAATTTTATTTGAATACGTATCTTTTATGCGTACACATTGCCATCTTTGAGAAAGGTAAGATTTAATTAACAGCAGACTTAGTTCGTCGAAATTGTATGATTTAAGTTTCTCAAGTAATATCACGTGAGACACACAATCAAAAGCACGGGTTAAATCTATAAAAGTCGCATTTAGGAAGTCTCCTTTTTCAAAACATTGAAGCGTTTTATTAACAAAGTCCAGGATCGCGCCTGTAGTACTTTTTCCTCTCCTAAACCCATATTGGTTTGGATGGAACAAGTTATTTTGTTCAAAATACCGTGCAATTCGCTTATTTATAAGTCTTTCAAATAATTTAGAGAATGTTGGTAAAATTGAAATAGGACGATAATTTCTAACATCATTAACGTTTCCTTTTTTGTGTACCGGTATTACAGCCGCAATTTTAAGAGCATCTGGGAATATTCCACTTGAAAAAGAATTATTAACTAATTTAACTAATGGTAGCACATATAAAGAAATATTATGTTTGATAAGATTAACACTGACTCCAAACACATCTTTTGTGTTACTGTTTTTTAAAGAGCATAGAATGTCTCTAACTTCGATAGGACTAGTGGGCTCAAGAGAGAATGTTATATCATTGCATAATCTTGCAAAAAAATTTGACTTAGAAATATGAGGCATAAAAGTTGTGCTTGGATGAATATTTATAAGTTCGTTCGCAACATTAGCAAAATAGGAATTAAATGTATCCACAGATATATCCGGACTTACATGAGGTTTTATATTCCTACAAGAATTAACAATCTTCCACATCGTGCCAATAGGGTTTGAAGATTTCTTTATAGCTTCGCTATTGGCTTTAGTTTTCGCATTTGAAATCGCTTTACGGTAGAGAGAGGTCAAGCTACGTTTTATGTTCAATAAATAGTCAGATTTATACATGTGATACAGTTCATTTGTAAGTTGAACATTGGTTCTTAGTATTCTTAAGTTATCATTAAACCATTTAATATGAAAATCTCTTTCACGGCATTTTACTAATTTTTCGGGAAAAGCGATTTTAAATGCGTCATGGAAATTACCAAAAAATGTATTAAACTTTGTGTTTGCGTCTACATTGACGTTATCCAGATAGTCCCACTTACACTTACTTAACATTAGAAACAGGGCGCTGCAGCCTTTTTAGTAATTGGACGATGTAGTCTAGTTGAAAATAAGCTACTTGAATTGGAAGAGGGTTTCTCACAGAAAACAGTAATACTTTGGCCAATGTGATCAGAAAAGGTCGTGTCAATAGCACTGGCGTTAAAGTTATGCGTTGAGAAGTTTATGAACACGTTGTCTATACACTTATTATTTCTAGTAGGAAACGAGACTGTTTTTATAAAACCAAAAGAGGTTAGGAGATCACAGAGTTTTTTTGGATTAGTATCACTAGTATTAAACTGCACATTAAAATCTCCGGAAATAATGATGTTACGGTACTTTTGTAGGGACACTAATATTTGTTCTAAATTAGATAAAAATGTTTTAAAATTTCCGGAAGGAGACCGATAAAGAGTAATAATCACTATATTAGGATTTGTGTAATAAATTCCGGTGGCTTCACAATCTAGTTCAATTGCCATATCATTAACTTCTGGCAAACATTTTATGTTTGCGTTTGTCTTCGTTAGGATTAAAACACCACCATGCGCTGCATTTGTTCTATGGTACGTAGAGCTTAATTGCCATGGACCAATCCGTAAACCATTTGCAAGTTCATTCTTAGTAAGCCAGTGTTCACAGATACATATTGCATTAAAGTTTTTGTCATTTAGAAATGCTTCTAGCAAATCTAGTTTGTTTCTTAAAGATTGAATATTTAAATGAAATATTGAGAACTTTAGCTGTTTAGGAGTGGTTTCTGAATTCTCCATAAAAAACGGTTTATGCAGATTCCAAGAGGCCAGTTCGTCGGCGTTAAAATATTTTCTTTGAATTCCGGTAACACAGATACTTTAAAAGATGTATATAGCTGAGGATGTTTGGAGTCTACTTGTTCAACTGCTGCATCGCTAATGGAATGATTAGCAAGATGTGTTTTAACATCATTAGCATTCGTATTGGGATGTAATCTAGATACGTGAAAATGTATTTTCTTAATTACGCCTTTTAATGAAGATTCGCCATTCCCTGTACCCGTAGTTAATGTATTTCCACGATTTCGTCTACTTTTTTGTTGCTGCCATCCAGCAGCATTTACGTTGTTTTTTAAGGCTGAGGGATTCGGATCCTGCTTGTGACTATTATTTGAAAGATCACTATTAAGATGTATTATTTCATCAAAATTATTCAATTGTATCTTATCACTTTTGTTTACCTTTTCTGGGATTTCCGACTTATTTTGCATTTTGTCCAGTTTAACTAATGGCGACTTACTGCGTTCTTTTATATCTTTTTTTACAGCTTTTGCATAGCTGGTAGCACCCTTTTCGTCTGCTAACATTTTGTTTTTGTTTGCATTTAAGATCTGTAATTCTTTAATTAATGCGACATTTTGAGTTCTTATTGCCATTAACTCTGATTTTAAAGGTTTCACAACCTCATTTTTAAATTCCTCAAGAGCTTCTTGAACAGCTTTTTTTATTAAAAGATGAAATTTTGCATCTTCCGGATTTAATGTGGGTATTGAATTTGAATGACAAATAGATGCTACAGTATTTGTTATATTCGTGTGTTAAAACCTCAAAATACGTTGATACCAGTTTAGTTTGCGTGTAGAAACATAAGTTAATTAGTTTGTCTGAGCTTACGCTGTATGGATACCATTTCTATTTTGACTTCAGTAGTGTTACCACACCACTTCCGCCGAATAAATTGACATTTGTCATTATTATTCTTTGACGTTTGATTTGTTTATATTTGTTCCTTGATTTTTTGTGTTAAATTTGTTGTTGACAAACTAATATATTTTGTGACACGTCATGAAAGTAGTTGCTGATTTAATATTTTATCTTGATTCATATACTTTGGACGGCGGCCATATCTGCAAAGATTCGCTGGACAAACAGTATAATGAAGGCTTACTTAGCGTAATTATTGTATGAATCATTCACCAATGCTAGTATATTGTTAAAATACCGATGGGCCAAGTGGCTTTGATTGTAATTACATTAATATCGTTAAAACAACTGCCTAAATTACATACAGTGTGTCCGTAAAGTATGGAACAAATTCATTTTTAACGTTATTATGTACTTTTGGGAAAAAACCTGTAACACGTCGATTTCTATTTATAATTTACCATTTTCTCGTATGAAAGTCTTACCACCCTCTTGCGCCCACTCGGAGGTATGAGCAACCCTTAAAAAAATTTAAATACGAACGGGTGGCTTGTGGCACCTTGTTTGAAAGGGATTTTAAATCTCTATTCAGCAATTTAAAAATTTTTAAATTTGGTACACTCGTAACTCAGAAATTGAATTTTGAAAAAAAATCTAACTAGTAGACTGTAGACTGTAGTTATTTTTGACAGAGGCTTGTGTATTGCCAAATTATGTTTGTGTGTGCATTTCAGTAAATAAATCATGGCTCAGTTAACAGAAACACAGAGAATAGACATTTTAATTATGATTGGATGTGGTAATAGAACAAGAACTCAAACGGAGGTTTGTGAACTATTTCTTTTTCAAAATTCAATTTCTGAGTTACGAGTGTACCAAAATTAAAAATTTATATTGCTGAATAGAGATTTAAAATCCCTTTCAAACAATGTGCCACAAGCCACCCGTTCGTATTTAAATTTTTTTAAGGGTTGCTCATACCTCCGAGGGGGTGCAAGAGGGTGGTAAGACTTTCATACGAGAAAATGGTAAATTATAAATAGAAATCGACGTGTTTCAGGTTTTTTCCCGAAAGTACATAATAACGTTAAAAATGAATTTGTTCCATACTTTACGGACATACTGTATACGTCATCCAGGCGTAAAATATTTTTTAAAAAGGTAAAGACGTTCGACTCAGATCCCTATTGCATGCTAAATTTTTCTATATAACATCTTGATATTAAATACGAAATGGAAATTTGCCATATTAATCATAATTATAGTCTAAGTCTATTAGTCTAAGGTAATATTTCCGTCGTATGACACATGCCACTTATGGGCAAATAGCCCTAACAAAACTGAAAAATAAGCCACCACAGAATGACTGGGTTTAACAGAAATTTTTGACGAGATTTAGACGAGAAGTAGTACTTTGAACGTCCCCAGATGTATTTCAAAATGTATGAAAGTTACTCCTATTATTCCATTTTTCCGTTTTATTAGAGATGGTTTCGTTTTAATGGACGACAACATCAGACTACATGCAAGTCGTGACTGAATAACTTGGGGATGAGGTCGGAGTAATTTTAATTTTCTAGTTTAAAATTATTACTGTGCCTTTTAATGTAGTTAAAGTTGAGCAAAGAAGACAACCAATTCTTTCGCTTATTTTGCTAACCATAAGCGATGTTTCTGAATCTTTTTCTGTAAATTGGCCGGCAAATGAAAATGAATATTAAGGACGACGCACCCTTCCAATGGGGTGTGATAAATTTCAGTTTTTCTAATGTATCCGCTGCACTGTTTGAAACATCAACATAAATTTTACTGTAATGCGTTCCATATGAATCCAAAATCATGGAATGGCGATTAATATTTGATATTTTGGGTAGTTTTAGTGCTGCTAGCATTTCTACCACAATACTTTTGTTTAAAAAACGTTAAATTTTGTTAAAACGCATTTTGCAAGAGAAGAATTACAAAGAATAAAAAATTACAGTTTATAAAATTATAGTCATTTATATGAATTTTCAGCTAAAGAAAATACTAATGCAGCCAGTAGAATAGGGGATGAAGAGCTTTTTAAAGAATCTGAGATATCTAAACCAATCAATTAAACCAAAATGTTTGCTAATGTGTCAAATTTCATTTAAATGCATTCTAGAACTGGTATCGTTACAAAAAAATCACAAATTATATCGTTTACTTAGCAAACAAACCAAAAAAGCTCAAAAATGAATTTTAATAGAAACCTCTAACGAAGTCGATGCGAGTAAATTGGTCTTTAAGCATATGATTATATGGATATTGGATAAATAGACCTTGCCGGAACAATTAAATAATAAATAATTGAATAATAAACACATTTAATTATTGCGGCAAGGTCTATTCACCCAATAACCCTTATAATCAGAAACCTCTAACTATAAATACCATAAAAATCAGAGGATACTATTGATTTGGTTCCAATAAATGAGACACCATAAAATTTTATTGCACTTCATGCAAATCATAATTATTTCAAACTCACTAATTATAATGGGACCCCATTAAAAGTAAATTTAAACGAATTTCTCTATGAAATCCGCTTCCCGCAACAGAAATTTTTAAATATTTTCAATATTGCGTTAGTCATGGAAATGGGCATCAAATGATTTTCATGTAGCGCAACTGAAAATTGTGAAAGACTACCATTTTCCTTCAGTGCAATACAAAAACCTAGCTGCAATATAGCGAATATGGTTTAATACTCAAAATTTTTCATCTAAAATAAAATATCACTTTTTGACGGTTTCTCTTTCGTACAAATACTAATTACCTAATGCTTTCGGTGCCTCATAGTAATTTTTCGGTTTTAATAAAATTAATGGGATATTCGTGTACTACTCTATTTTACAAAATGGCTTACCTTTGAATGAACCTTATGACCTCTTAACATAATATCACAGTAATCTCGTGCGCTAATTTTGGATAGTCTTAGTCAATATCACGATTAACAACTTTAAAACTAACAGCAATGCTATGATAAATTACCTTTGGGTTAATATTTACCTGGTAATTACCATTATTTACTTGTAGTAAAAGAAGAACGACACACAATAATTAATGTGTCCATTAAGCCAATGGTAAAATAGAACTTTTTAATTTAAATACGTTAGTGTTAATTAGATTAAAGTTTTGTTTGTCAAATTAATCATTACTATGTAATAGTTTGAAACGCCTGCTATTTAACGAAACATGCAACTTATTTACTTCTTGAATAATTTTCAAATAAAAGTGACACGCTAATTGTATTATTAAAAGAAATAAAATTCAAACGTTTTCGTCAATTGAGAGGAATAAAAAAAAACTCACCGATAACTAGTAGAATGTAGACATGATGACAACCACTTCATCTGAAATTAAAGAAATGGACATTAGCATTTTTCGAAAATTAGAATTAAGGGGCACATTTCATTATTAATAGGTAAAATTATTAGGGTAAATCTTACCCCGTTTACGTACATAGCTAAGAACTGAAAATTTTGTAACACTCGCCTAAACGAAAATCACTTTTTGGACCGTTTCACTCAAAATCAATTTCGAAACTAAACTGAAGAATGATTAAGATATTTTGTGCAAATATATCGAATGTTCATTAGTCATAAGACAGGTAAGCGTCGCGTCGATCACTTCTTATCGCACCGACCAGTTTTAAATGTTTATCAAATATACGCCATATGCCATACTTCAACGTGCATGTTATTTACGGTTAATAGGTACTGCCAATTAAACAAAATACTTACATGATGAGTGGTTTAGTTGCATTTTTGTGACCAGAAATTTTGCCCTTTGTAGAAGAGTTGTTGACCCATATAAAATTCTTGTAAATCGACAGAAAAATACAGTCAAAAATATACTACCTCTAACACATTTGCAATTTTGGACATACTTTCATTCAGGCTAATTTTGAAACGATCATAATACAGGACGATTTATAAAATAGTTTGTGCCACTTTCCCTTGTCTTAAAATGTGAGTCTTACGGACACTTTCCTTCAGATCTTTAGTCATAATGGATTGGCTCGTGCAAGATTTCTTTAGGAAATCCATACATTAATAAAACGGTATTTTGTAAAATAAAACATTGGACTGATGTAATCTCTGGTTGAAATCCATAAGTCAACAGTGTCTTACATGGGCAGCAATGAATCACTCAATTACTCAAAATAAGAAAGTGCTTCTGTACAAAAAAGGCACCATTATTTCTTGGACACCGTTGAATCTTCTGCCATTGTATCGTCCCTTTTTAATTCAATGGCTAAGAAGAAATTAGAGAGCATGATTATTTCTATCTAATACCGAAGCTAGAATTTTCAAACTTTTACGCTGGCTTTGGTAAAATAATTAGTCATGTAACATGCATCGCCGAAACTTTTACTAGGTACCCTTCCAACGAAATGTCTGAAAATCTATAAGTACTGAACATTGTTGCTCTCATCCCCCTCAAAATTCGAATATGTTTCAGTGGTGATTGCTCTAATGGGAGATGTTATCTTCCAACACAAATTTGCCTACGTTATGAATTCCACAATTTTATACTTAGGTAATAAATTTGTACCACATCCACAAAATATTTATTCTAAAGTGGGATAGTCAACCATCCACAAATATTCAGAACTCTCATCCTTTCCCCACCTCTTCGTCACGCTACTACTTCCACTTTAAGCAATTATTCCTCTGGAAGATCTTATAAAACTTGCTATGAATTTCCTCTTGTTTAACACATTTATTCCTGGCTCCACAATGGTTGTCTAAAGTCCCTGTTAGTTAATCACCTGATTAACATGAACATGACTCGTTCATTGGTCGTGTACTCTTAAAACGTCAAAGCTCAACCAACCACATTTCAATCAGTGATTATTTAAGTCGTTCTTTATGAAACCGACATATAAATAACAACTTAAATGCAATCGATGTATCATATTATTACGATACACAACGAATTCATTTCTGAATGTTTTACGTGTAAACTTTGCTTCGTTGATTCATTTTTCGAGAGTGCCAAGATTTTTTTTAAATATTAAACACAGTGCTCTCGTACATATGCGCACATTACTCATGATTAACCTACTTATTATTTATAGATGATGCAATAGAACACATTAAATATTTGTGCAAGCGAGCATTAAGTAATTGCTTATAGAAATTGTAATATCGGTCTATGTATTAATTGATCCGGGATGGACAAGCTTACAAAATTTAGAAGTGGCTGGACTCATTTCCTCCAAAATGTTTAGGCACAAATGCCCTATAGAATCCACACCCTTATTTTTAGTAAAGCTCTGCTCATTATGTGAAAAAATTTAAAATTTTAATCCGGCTGACTATCTAATTACCTTTAGTAATAGTTATCATCAGTTATCATCATCAGTAAAGCACTAGTGAGTGGTGATTTGCATCTTTGCTTCATACAACAAGATATCATTAGGAGCGGTTATATGTTCTTATTTGTACATATTATGAGACAGGACAGAACAGCGGATTTCCTAGCATCTTTATGCTAAACTTTGGCCCTACATTTTTTAAAGGACTCTTCAACATGTAAAAATACTCCTACGTTTTTCATGAATCCTGGGCGCAAATCTCAATAAAAATTCTCCAGAAATGCCTAGAAAAATCCGGGACGAAATACTCTAGCGGGGAAAGTCCATGAAAATACCTCCTTTGCACCTCTTGAATTAAGCCAAGTCCTCTAAGTCAGAGTGTTTTTAAAGTATTTTTTATTATCGACATTTTAATTAAAAATAAAAACGAAGAAGAAAATAAGATGTTCTCATGAACTTTCCCCGCTATTTCGTCCCGGATTTTTCAAGACATTTCCAGAGAATTTTTATTGAGATTTGCGCCCAGGATTCATGAAAAACGGAGTGATTTTGGCTCTAAAAATTGTCTATCCCGCTCTCAAAATTCCAGAAATATATTTTTATTCCAAAACTAATCATGTTGCTTTTGCATCCTTTTCAAGTTTTCTTTGGGAATGGGGGGGATTTAATGAAAGACCTCCACGTGGTATGCCCTGGTAACATTTAACATTGCTTCATGGTAAACAATTTTGAATGGCTAACATCTCATTTTTAACTTTAAAAGGAATTAAAAATTTCCATCGATTCCACAAAACAAATTTTTCGTGATCCGATGCCGATAAGGCAAGGTTTTTTCAAAAAACCAATTTTGAAAATTAAAAATACATTCGTTGGTGATAAAAAAAATGAGGGCCTCCTTAACTGAACGAATTCTCTCTCCAACAAGGAGTCAAAGGAGCCAAATACCACAAGAGGTGTACGGCTTTATACAGCGTGATTCAAAATGAATACCACAATTTTAAACGTCTGTATTTAATCAAAGAAACATAATAGAACCTTGTGTTTTACATGATTATAACGAGTATTTAAAAAAGTTTTTATCAAACAAGTTCACAAATGTTCAATATGACCCCCTCCAGACATTCGAGCGATATCAACTCGATAATGAAACTCGTTCCACACTCTCAGTAGCATATCGGGCGTAACGGTTTGGATAGCTGTTGTTATTTGTCGTTTCAGATCATCAATACTAGTGGGTAGAGGTGGTCTAGGACGTTTGGACGCGACCGTTTGAACGCGGCCGTTTGAACGCAGAGACGGTTGAACGCAGGGACGTTTGAACGCAGGGACTTTTGAACGCAGGGACGTTTGAACGCAGAGACCTTCGAACAAAAAATTTAAATTATTTTTTAAATTATTACCGTTTAAGTTTAGTTTAGAACACATTACCAAAAACTGAGCACCTGTAAATATGTAGTCTAAAATGATTGTTTTTGTTAAAGACTTACAGTTAGATCGTCGAACTTTTGCGATACGTCTTAATATTAAAAGTATTTTTAGGTGGCAGGTTCGCTATGCGAACCTGTTTTAAAAAAAAAACTTAAGAGGTCCTAACAACGATTCAATATGCTTCGCCCCCATGTACACAGAGGTCCGCCCTCACACGAAGGTTTTTACAATGGTCTTCTTTTTTTCTTTTCTTTTCTAAATATATAAATACACAAACTTTTAACACATATTTACAGGTTCTCAGTTTTTGTTAATGTGTTCTAAACTAAACTTAAACGGTAATAGTTTAAAAAAATTTTAAATTTTGTGTTCGTAGGTCTTTGCGTTCAAACGTCCCTGCGTTCAAACGTCCCTGCGTTCAAAAGTCCCTGCGTTCAAACGTCTCTGCGTTCAAACGTCTCTGCGTTCAAACGTCCCTGCGTTCAAAAGTCCCTGCGTTCAAACGTCCCTGCGTTCAAACGGTCGCGTTCAAACGGTCGCGTCCAAATGGGCCATTCCGGGTTGAAACACCTTATCCTTAACATACCCCTATAAGAAAAACTCGCAGGGGGTGATTTCAGGGCTTCTTGGAGGCCAGTGATGACGTGAATTGTCACGGGCTGCCTGTCGGCCGACCCATCTTGGCATCAACTGACAGCGAACAAATGAGCAAATAAATGAAACTAATTAGAGTTTCCTTAATTCGACGACAGATAGTGCTTAGCTGTCCTTTTCTTCTTTGCAGAGTTATAGATGTTTAAAATTGTGGTATTCTTTTTGAATCACGCTGTATGTTTTTTGGAAATCAAGTTTTTTTTAAACGGAATTAACAAAATTCAAAAGCTAAAGATGACCCAATAAGTTACCTTTTAAGTTGCATAAATTTGTAAGTATAAATTACATTCGTGTTTTCGTACCTAAACAATCATCTTTTTTTTTGTATCTATTCAAGAAAGAACATTTAAACTAAAATACATTTTGTTAACAACATCCTGTATAATTTTTGAATGCGATGCTAAAAGAAAACCTTAGGAAGGATCTTTCGAAGGTTACGTTCACCGCTGGGTGAACAAGGTTTTTACAAAGTTTAATATATGAACAGCCACAGAAATGTGTAATGATTAAAGTTTTCACTCTTTCTGCTCCTAAAAAGCAGAGCATATCATTAGAATGTGAAAAACATATAAAATGCTCCGATTTCCAATCACAAATCTTCGAAACCTTATCAGAAACAGCTTATGAAATGTTTCATAAGTGTTTCAGTTTCTTCTAAATTGAAGATCTTTCAGGAGATGTAAAAGCATGTTAAAAGGGTGGTTAATGCTCTTCTATTCGAAAAATGTGGTTTCCAAGGAAACGAACCGAAACTTTAGTTTGGTTCCATTGAAATCACTTTGTTGAACCATTGAGCGATTCACTAAGGCCATCCCACTAATAACACACCACGTGCATTTTTCTCAACAAAGAAAATCAAGAATCGCCTAACCGAAACTAAACTTTTATGCGTTGTTAACGTTAAATATTTCTACTACAAAAGTAGCCTTTTTTGGTAAAAATCTTTAGGGGAAGTTTCGTCATTTTTAGTTAGAATGAAATTAATACGTTATGGGAATATAAAAAGCATTCCATTATTGGTATTAAGTGTGACACATAATGAAATTCGATTTTTCCACGTAACTCGTAAAGTAACATTCAACAAAGTTGTTTTTCATACAAATCGAATCGATAAAACTACTAAATTATTAAAGTTGGAAGTCACCTGACCATTTACATGCTGCGTAGTGTATTTGAAAATCGAATAAAAAGAAATCGAAGGAAAACGTCCATTTATTTAACGACGCTTTGCCATGCCGGTGTTGTACTTAGTTGTTGATATAATCTAACGTGCATAAACTTGTAATAATGAAAGATTATTTAAATTCAGGTGTCGTTATAAAAAAGTCAAATATACGGATTTGGATTCATCAAAGGGATTTAGGAAATTTGCAGAAAGTTTTATGGGAAGGGCATGGATCGAAATTATTAGTTGAGCACAGCACAAATCCGAAAGTGAAAAAGTTTCTGGAAGCTGTACCGCCTATTTTGGTAAGTTTAATTAAGTTTGAAAGTCATAGAGTTCATTTTATGTGATGGAATTTATGTAGGACAGTACTGACATGTCGCACCCTCATTTTTAGGGAATAATTAAGGACATTCACACGGACGTTGAAAATGACGATTTAGAACAACTGCAAGCTCACAGTAGCTCTCCAATTCCTCCAGTAATACTGTCTGCAAAAGACGTAAATGGACTAACTCCACTACATAAGGTAAACGATTTTGATCTACTTCGCAAAATATGACATTGTCATTTTAGGCTGCCGGACTTGGTCATCAAGCGATAGCGGAATACATTATTGAAAATTACCCAAGTAGCGTTAACATCACCGATAACGAAGGTCGCACCCCTTTACACTTCTCAACTTTAGCAAAAGACGATGGGAAAATATTTGACTTCCTAATCAGCGCTGGCGCTGACGAATCCTTGCTAGATAACGTAAGCAAAACTAGAGATCACTAAATTAAATTAAACAAAATTCTTTACAGAAACAAAAAACAGCAGCTTACTACAAACAGCGTACCTCAGAAATTGACAGCAAACTGCTGCATGTAATACCAGACTGTCCACGAACATCGAAAGAGGGATTTGCACCAAGCTGGGATTGGGCCGCTCTAACTAACTCGGCGGAGATCAATTCAAAACCGATCAAAAAAGTGAAAGATCCGGCAAAAGAAGCGTCCGACGAAAACAACGAACCCGAAAAGCAAACGACAGAAGAACCCGAAAATGACGCAAAAGACGAAGTCAAAGAAAATGGGACGGAGGAGGAGCCACAAGCGGAACCTGAATCTGTACCTGAGCCCGAAATTGTACCTGACGAAATTGTAGCTGATTCCATACCCGAAGTTGCTAATCACCTTGTTGAAACTGCGATAGGTGACGTTATTGCTAACGGAGATATTAGTGATGACGTTGAAGATGCCAACGTGAAAGAGGAAGGTGAACCCGGTAACGAAGAGGATGATGACGGCACGTTACAGGAACCTGTAACGGAAAGTGAAGATGTGGAAGTTTTGCCTGCAGATGAGCAGGTGGAAGCTACAGAAGTTGCGCCCATTGAAAGTGTACCTGAGACGACAGTTGTTGAAGAAACTGCACCTGTCGCTAACGTCGAAACTGTACCTGACGAAGTGGAAGTTCCAAAAACTGAAACTGCGCCCACTGACATTGAAATTGAAAACAAACCCCCCGAGGAAAGCGAAGATAAGCACATAGATACCCCGATGCCCGCCACTCCCGCTCCAGACGAAACAAAAGAAAGTAATGTTGAGGTGGTCGATGATGGAAAAGGCGTCACCCCTTCTCCAGAAGTAACAACAGAAAACAAAGTTGATGTGGTCGATGATGGAGAAGGCGTAATTGAGGGGATTGTAAATGGAGAAAATGAAATTGAATCCGTCAACGAGCAAGGACAAGGGGTGGATGACAAAGAAGACGACCCAGAAATACTTGCTCTTATCGAGGAAGGCAACATGGAGCAAATGGCGGCGCTTGTCTTAAATGGGGAGGGGGAAAAATTAGTTGGATACCATTCTGAAAACACGGAACTACAGGCTTTTTTAGATAATGTCCCTACGTACATGGTAACCTTTTATAGGTGATGTGTATTCATTTGTGTAATTTTACATTGTTGCAGTCAAAGATTAACCGAATACATGTCGCGGCAAAAGATGGCAGTTTAAGGGATTTGCAAGCGGCATTGGACAGGCGCAAATTCGCAATTGCCAAAGATCACATTTCTCCAAACGGCACGTCACCTCTACACGTCGCAACTATTTTCGGGAACACGAGCATTGTACGATACTTAGCGGGACGGTTTCCTGAAACAGTTGTAGCTGTTGACAACAACGATCGAACACCTTTACACTACGCGGCTGTTTTAGATGATAACAATCACTACTACAATCTACTCATCCACCTCGGCGCCAGTCCCAAAGTTGAAGATAAGGTATGTACTATAATTCCTATCAATAATGAAAACTAATCTTCCGTCTACTAACAGCTGGGACACACACCCGAATTCTACCGCACCAATCAAGAGGAGTTATCCCATAGACTTTTACTACGCGAATTTGGGGCCGAAGATGCGGCCGATGACATAATAAACGATAAAGGTAGGCGCAAAAAATTTAGAAAAAAGCTGTAGTTTGTAGTGAAATTAAAATTGGCTAAAAAATTGATCTAGACAGTTTTATTTAAAATTGTAGATGGCGCCTTACTTTCAATTCGTAAAAGTGGACACTAATTTCAATTTGAATAATTAATTAAATCTTATCGATTTCAGACTGAAACTAATAACGATGTAATTGTCATTGAAAAAAAAACGATCGAGCTTACATGGAAAATTTTGACTTTCACTTATCCAAGTATTTTTCATAATTTATTTTCTTGGAATGTGGATGGATACTGTAATCGTTTCCCCGGTCGTCAATTAAAAAGGTCGGCATCCTTCAAATTGAGGTATGCTGATGCAGTTCTTCTGTAGGTGACGCAGGGAAGTCCACATCACATTCCTAAAAAGTTTCATTTTGTTCACATCCCTTAAGTGGTTGCACCCGCGTTCGTTTTTTGCCCCCTTCGTCGATAGAATAATCTTCTCGTGCCACCACGATTTTTTTAAAATACAATTCTTCCTCTGCTATTGTAGCATAACATTTGTAAATTTCAATTTGTTTTCAGTCGCAAATTGAAAATCAATTAAACGTGTTAACGCAACGACCGTAGAGACGAGTGTATTAATGAAAAATATGTGCATTTAGTGATTTATCAAAATATTCCATAATTCATTATCATGTTATAGGAAGAGCAATGATAGAAATATTGTTTAATCTTCAATTAATTATACGTAAGTGAATAATAATTTTAATATTGTGTGAGTTTTATTTTTCGCTTGTTTTCTTTTAAACCATGAAAGAATTCTCGGTCCTCAATGGCAGGGTACGTATATACGAGTGCGTGAAACGGGTTACAAAACTAGATCAATTTGACAATTGTACATAAACAACACTATATAATGTTATAATTTGCAAGCTTTTTTGAAAACTTTACATCTCCCAGCTTGTTTTAGTTTTAAGACGATTTCTGTTAAATTTCTTACTTACTACACAGTTTCCAATGACGATTGTTCGGCTCGGAAAAATTTGGACGATGTCGATATGTTGTCCGTTTTGGAAAGGTGCTACAACGTCTTGCATGGAAGAAGAAGTTCTAACGCCATATCGGCTGTCTCGCATTTAACCAACATATCTGATATTTCCAACACTTCGGTTTCTAGTAAACACATGAAACGATATGTTTTTGACGCAGTTAAACATCGACTTACAAGGTTAGATCACAATTTCTACGATATCATATGGCCCAGTGTTAAAAAATTACCATTAGAAAGGGAATTTAGGATAGCGTTGGAAAAAGATTTTCCGTTGGGCGTTGTGGTACCCGATTACTACTCTTATACCGTTTTTCACGAATATTTAGAACCGGTAATCAAGGACGCAAACTTCATTTGCCTTAATTCCGAATTGAAGGATCATCCCGAAACACAATTTTTTCAACAGGACGAAGTGAATGATTTCGATATGGACTTAGATCCATACGCCAAGTGTATCGTAACCAGTACATTGGAATGTACTCGCAATTTGGACGGTTTTGAATTGCCCAAATCGTTAAACGTAAACGAGTTGGAGGACGTTGAACGGATTTTAACATCGATGCTCTTAGATTGTGAGATGGCGAGAGCGCTCTATCCCAATGCCACGGAGGAGGACATAAAAGAGCGCGGTAGTGGTAATTACTACACAATGAATGAGGTCCTTGAAGATCCTTCCGAAATACGCGTAGTGCTGGCAGCTAACGGTTTATTAATCCCTCTGTGGAACATTCCTGATTCCGATCGGTTACACGGAAAGCATTGGCCTTATGGGAGGGGTGTCTTCGTAAGCAGCAGCGGAAATCTCGCCGCCTGGATTAACGTTTTAGATCACTTACGGATAGTAACTTGTACATCTGCTCAAAAACCCGGCAATGTCGGGCAGATATACTTTCGAATTTATAGATTATTAAACGCAATGAAGGATGGTGTGGGTTTCAAGAAAGACCAAAAACTTGGGTACCTTTCGGCCCGTCCAACAAGTTTAGGCAATACCTTACATTTTAATTTAACAGTACGCTTCCCTAACCTCATTAAGGAAGCGGATAACCTACGCCATTTGTGCACTACGCGAAATTTAACTTACAGCAAGTGCGACAACTCGTCAGATGCTGTTCGAATTGGCAATAGACAAAGCGTCGGTTTAACCGAGATGCAAACATTTGAAGATTTCACAACGGCCGTTGCCAATATTTTACAATTGGAAAAAGATCTCGCCATGTCAAATTCGTTGCACATCGCCGCCCTATTTGTTAACATATTCCGAAGAAAAAAAGCGGGGGGACTAATCAACAGTGCCTAACGTATTAGTGTTAGTTTTAGAGTAGTCCATAATACTTGTGTAAATAGTGCCAAATTTTTGTTCACTTTTTATTTCTATCTATTCACGAAATGGATGGACTTAAAACAATCTTTAGGTCAGTAAAAAAAAAAAGAATCACAACACACTACATTCATATTAAAGTGGTGTGTAGTTAACACGCACTTTCTGCACAATCTGTAATATTTTTGACTTGTTGTGTAGTGATCGCGTGAGATGTATGTTTAAGTTGCAAACGCCTTTTTTAATTTGTTTAATTTTTGAGAGTGTGGCCGCCTTGTTAACACAGCTTCTTCCATTCTATACACAATTCCACGAACATTTTTCACTCATTTATTTAAGTCTAACTGTCTGAATTTTGGTTTCAGATAAATCAACGAATAAAGTCCAAGTAGATATGCCATTTTTCTATACTGAAGAAGGAAGATATTTAGCATCTTGTAAGTTACGTCTATAAAACGAAATTTAGAAAAGAAACTACTCTTAGTAACCAAAGCTGGTAGAATGCTTTGTTTGATTAAAGGAAATAAATATCTTTAATGCACAGTACTTGGTGTAATCTTCCTTCTACCGATAATTTCACTTTTCATTTACTTCCACTACAATTCCCATACTTTGGCACCAAGGTTGCAACCGATTCCTTCACACAGTAGACGAAAACTGAATTTATTGCTACTCCAAATTATTACCTATAAGTACATAATTTTATCTAAACTTACGTTGTGGAACTCTATTAATAAGTTATATTACGATAATAATAAGTAATTCCAGCAATTTAATCTTTGTTTAAAATAACCCAACGAGTTTGGACACATCACAATTGATTTCCCAAATTATCCTTGCTTTACGGTACTAAATGTGAAGGTATGATCGAAATTTATTAATTATATTCACTGGCACTAAGAATAATTTCAAAGAAGAAAAGTGTAAGCAAACGGCACGAATAATAACATTAAAATTGTTGCAGAAGGCTTTAAATGTTCTCATATAGCATGTGTTAGCATTATACTTAACGAATTTGATTGTTTCAGCACTCGGAGATCCTTTAATTAAAGGTTTAACCGAAGTCGCCAATAAACGTCCAGATGATCCAATTGCCTATCTCGCCACTTACCTATACAATTTTGCCAATACCAACTCACGTGGGAAAACGCAGGTATATCAACCCTAAACAATTTATCACCAGAATTCATTTGGTAAATCTTGCTAGGAGACGGAGGAAATTATAACGGGTCCACCTGAAGATATCGATAACAACAACGCTATCCCAACTACAATCGATGTTGTCACCCTTGAGCCGGATACTGAAAGTTCTAGTGAAGATGATTCGGCTTTCAACAAAACAAGCAGAGTGAGTATCACCAGATACTTAGCTTACGATGTGTGGATGAGTGGATTTTAGGATGAACACGGACAAAGTATGCTGCACTTTGCAGCGGCACGTTCGCATGGAAGAAATGCCCTTTTCCAATTATTAACGGAGACTGAAGTAAATATCAGTTACAGGGATGAGCTCTATAGGACCGCTAGAGATATAAGCATTCAGGCAAATATTCCAGAAAATACAAACGAAATTGATAAATATGTATTGTACATTGCGTGTAAGGGTGACACTGATAAAATAATTGAATTGTTACTTAATGGATATGATCATATTACCGATGTGGTGGATGAGGATGACGTACCGATCATTGAGGCAGTTTCGTCCAAAGGACAAGATGAGACTGTGTCATTTTTGCAATCAATTCTCACTTTTGAGGTAAGACCAAACCTGTCACTAAATTTAAATCCCAATAAATCACACGTTCATTACTACAAGTGTCTACTAACGAAAACTATTGATTTTTAGTTTTATTCAACTTTAATTTGACATTATTCAATCCATTAAATATTTACATTACTTAACGTCAAAATAATTGGTCAATTTTAGGAAAAACGCGAACGTGTACATCACGCAATCCGGCAAGGTTCAATAAACGAAGTTACCTCTTTACTAGCTGACGAAAATGAGACTGGAAGCGGAAAATTACTGGCCATTGGTAAAAATAGTTACGGAAGATGTACCCTTCATATAGCCGTTTTATGTCAACAAGAAGAAATTGTCGATTTTTTAGTTAATACATTCCCCGATACTCTAAATGTTGGTGACAACGTAAGATACGATGTAAATGGAAATTTGGCGTGTTATTATAATTATTTTCGTTGTAGCTCGAACGTACAGCTTTACACTACTCAATGGGAGTTGAAAAAATGGAATCCATAAATAAATTATTGATTAAAGGTGGTGCTAAACGAGTTGTTAAGGATCTTAAAGGAAGACAGCCTTCCTACTATTTTATGAACAAATCCGATATATTGAGACTTCAAGAGGAGGAGGAAACATTTTAATTAATTATTTTCATATTAAACCGTACCTACAAGATACTTAATGGACCTATAAAATACATATATGTCACTGTACTGTTGGTATTAGATTTTTAAACTGTTGCACAAAAATATTCTATAATTATGTTAAGTTTGTAATTGTTTACCTACATCACACTTTAATATTAATAATAATCTAACTACAACGTAGGCAATAGGAATAATAAATATTAATTTTCAATTTTGTCTTTTGTAAAAGTATAATGAGAGGGTCTTTCTAAAGTGCTGTTAGGTGTGCGTCAAATGAATTCGTAAAAGAGTAAATTTCTTATTAAATCATAACATTCTTGTTTTGAATTATGTGATTAATGCATTTACGTAAAGTCAGTAGTAGGCAATAGTTGCAGATTAGCCAGTACATTTCTACTACGAAAGGATAATTGTTGAATCGTGAGAGTAATTTATTGTTCGATACAACGAAATGTCCATTAAAACACCAAGAGGGGAACAAATCGAATGTGCACACGATTGGTGATTTATTTGTTGATGAGTTTACTAACATTCATTGTACCTATATACTCTCTCCTCTCCCGTAATGATGATAATCATTAGGTAATAATTGATGCCGAAAAAGTTAAAAAATTGCAAAAATTAAGAGTTAAGTTGTGAAGATGAAAAAGGTCCAGAAATTGAAAAGGTAGCAAAAATTCAAAGTGGAAATTTAGGGGTTCAGCAAGTTTCCATAAATACATAATTAACAAAATACCACATTTTTCCAATTTCTGAACATTTTTCATCTTCCCAACTGTAACTATTAATTTTTACATTTTTTTAACTTTTTCGGCATTACGATTATCATCGTTACGGACGGGAGAAAATAGAGAAAAAAATAATGCACTAATAGTTCAAACAATCAAACTTAACTTACACTATCTTATTCCAGTATCTATTAAAAATATGTATACATAAAGTAGGTATGTTGTACTTAAGTTCCAGAGTGGCTTTGAGGTGCCCCATTTATTTTATTTAGCTGTATCCCCATTGCGGGTGTTGGTTTATTTGTATTATTATTTTTCTATTTTTATTTATATATTATTATTAGTCGTATTCTCATTTAATCATTGACTAGACGTGCGTCCAGTAGGTAATAGTTTCTCACAAGTAAAACGGTATTGCAGCAGGGGATGGTTTGTATAGTTGTTCCGTTAACTCTCCATTTTCCCATCGGATCTAATACCATAGACTAAATACTCCTAATACGCATTATGCGGTATGCCAGCGCTGAATATAACGAGGCTCAATTTATTTAAGCTCTATTGAAATTTATTGTTGATGGATTCATAGTTGATGTACCGTAATCAGCACTATATTAACTCCGGTGCACTTTTTTCATCCATTTGCTTGGTGGAAACCTAGTAGCGGTGTTTTTCCTAGTTAGTATGTTGAACACGATTAATGGACAACTAGGTTCCATGGGGGTTCTTTCATTCAATTAATCCGGAAACCTTTGTTGTTGCCTGGTTTTTTCGATGAATTATCCGAGATTGTAGCTTTTGTGAGTCTCGTGTATCCTTTATTTTAAAAACATGATTACGTTCGTGCTATTTATTTCAATTGGTAGATGGCCTCTCGCGCTTACGAGTGATATGTTGTAAACCTTTATATAAGCTTGATAGAGGCTACATTCTTCTACGTAGTGGTATTTTCTGGATTCGTATATTCAGACAGTGGTCACAATATTGACAACACAGCGCAGTAAATTCATCCAGTACAATTTAATTACCATGGGTGCTCTTAATAGGGACCTACCCTACATTAAGATTTTATTGAAACCATGAAAAATAAAACAATAAGAACTTTCCACGCAACTGCAGTGGTTATTACATAGAGCTGCTGGAATGTCAAAAAAACATCATGTATGGAAGACCTATTCCAAAAACGGTGATTGGAAGATCACTCGCAACGACAATTTAGTAATAACTTTGGTGTATTTAAGTCTCGGACCAAATATTATTGGTCCGAGATTTAAGTATAGGGCTATGAAGAGATCGAATTCTACAACTCGGTCTACAGTTTCACCCGTACACAATCACCATGGTTTAGGATCTAGAAGAACATACTTGATGTAACGAGAGGGTTCGTGTCACCAAGAACATTATAGTGAACGTACATGTAAACGCCGGGCCCCGATTAAAGAGTTGAGGGGCTCTTTACGTGAAAGGGGTCCTTTTTTAAACTCATCGAAATTATTTAACACGATAAAGATTAAAATAAAATCATATGAATATAAAGTAAGTAAATAAATAATTAGATAAATATTTTAAATAAACACTATTACATTAATTTATTCCTTTTTACTAACAATTTTTTTATAATGGGGGCCCCTTATCTAATGGGCCCGGGGCTGTAGCCCCCCCTAGCCCCCCGTTAATCGGGACCTGCATGTAGAGATGCTTGGAAATTCGCTGTTACGAAGGAATTATATTATGTAAGAAAAGTAATGTGTACGACAATATTGAAGATTTTTATTATATGAAAAATGTTGGGTGTGGGGAGGTGTTGTGTGGAAGATCTTGGACCTTATCAACATACTGGCGAACTCATCTAGTATGACTGTAGCGTTGCCTTTATCTGTAGAGACGATGACCAAATTCGAATTATTGCGAAAATTTCTAAGGGCAGCATACTCCGATCTTCCGATGTTGGATTTAGGGACTCTTAGACGTGTTCAACACCTTGACTGTTTCTAGACGAATGGGATCGGCAATCTCTCTGGGAAGAGTGTAGGATGGATGATTCAACAGCGATAACGATGTCTTCCTTGAGAACCTTTAGTTGGGGCGACAGCGAAGTTTAAGGAACCATTCGAAAGGACAGAATGCTCGTCGGGAATTAGGGTGTAAGAGGACAAATTGACAATAGTTTCCTTGGGATAGTGGCAACTGATGATTTAAGGTTCTTCGACAGAAGGTTTTGGAACTTCTTGAGGTGGGTTTGGGTGGTTAATTTCAAAACGAACTCCGATTGCAAATTAGTTAAATTGTCTGCGAGAGGGTGTGAAAGTTCGAGGTGAATAAATGGAAAAGAAAGACGACGAATCTAGTTCTTTTCTGGTTTGTTGAATGCGTTCTCGGACAAGGGCTAAGCTAGCACGCTGAAGAATAGATTACGAAGACCTGATTTGTAAGTGAAACTTGATTTTAAGAAAGAAAGGACCTTGGGGTCACGACGAGACGAGAAAGTAAGGATGCACAAGAACTTTGAAATGTTGCGAAGGAGATTAGAAAACCGGGTACCTAACCTTAGAAGAGATAATCACCCCGTATAGAGATTTTCAATGTCAGAGCGGAGGTTTCCACGGCCAGAGTCGATAAGATTTAGACGACTTCTGGGGTAGGACCGTGTCAATGTCGAAAGAGTCAACTTTTCGCACGGGGCTTCATCAGGACATCAGGAGTCTTTTGAATCGGTCGCTCTGGAATCTTTTCATCTTCATGCCAAAGTCTGGTATAGGTACGTCGATGATACATTTGTAATTTGGCCATCCGGCTATGACGTTTTTTTTTGAAATTCCAAGTTAACCATGACGCTAACGAATCACTCACTTTTCTCGATGTTTTAGTCACCCGCCGGCGCCGGCCGCCACCCTAATCGAAGTATTGGTCACTCAGTTTATTGTAAACCCATTCACACCGATAATACCACATCGCATGACCATCCTGCCCAAAAACGGTCGGTCATCAATTCCCTGGTCTATTGCGCTAACCGTCCGCAATAAGGTTAACCTTCGGAACGAATTACAGCACGTCACCAACACATTAGTCAACAACTAAGGTTATAAATCGTCATCTAATCCCAAAACCTCGCAACACCGACGAGGAGAAGGTCGCCAGGAGTATTGGTTTCCTACCCTACGTCCACAAAGTCATCATCGCATTGGGAAACGCAAAATCAAGGTCGTCTACAATTCGTCTAATACGAGGTGCTTTCAAATTCTAAGGAGTCCAATTTTTTTTCTAACTAACTAAGTACCTACTCACCCGAAAACTATGAAACTGGTGTTACTCCTCGACGTAATCTCTCTGCAGACACATTTTTTACAACGTCGACGCCATGATTCCATGGCCGTGGACGCGGCGAAGGCTTCTTTAGGAGTCTGTTTTGACCACTGGAAAATCGCTGAAGCAATAGCAGCACGGCTGGTGAATGTGCGGCCACGGAGAGTGTCTTTCATTGTTGCTTTCAGTGCTTGAAGGAACTTGTTCTTCAAAACATTTTCGTAGGATGCATCCTCTGTCACCGTAGTCCCCTTTTTGAAACGTAATGGGTAAGGATATTAGGCCATCGCTATCCCAGAACATGGCCACCATCATTTTTTCAGCACTAGCGCTTATCTGAAATTTTGTTGGTGGCGGTGAATCTGTGTGATTCCATTGAGCTGACTGGCGCTTTGTTTCTGGATTGAAAAATGGCATCCACGTCTCATCCATTTGTCACAATTGACGAAAAGAAACTTCCATTCATGCCTTCGTTGCGCGTCAACATTGCTTGGCAACATGCCACACGAGCAGCCTTGTGGTCGTCCCATTCGTGGTACCCACCTGGAGGACACTTTTCGCATTTTCAGGTCGTCATGCAGGATTGTGTGTACAGAACCCACGGAAATGCCAGCTGGCGGCGATTTGTTCCACAGCCATTCGGCCATCTCCCAAAACAACTCTACCCACTCGTTCGATCATGTCGTCAGACTCATAGGACGTCCCAGATCTTACTCCAAAGATAGATTCGCACCCCTATCTTGCAAAGATGTGTTCAGCCAGTTACCACTCGAATTTCCGAGCACGAACGATTTCGTTCGAGGTTATCATAGGTCCAAGTCCGCTGTTGCTGAGTATTTTCTTCAAAACGGCCACAATATTTTGTTTCAAGAAGCCAAGTCTCTTTCACCCTTCTTCCATCAAAGGAGAATCCGCGAGAGCATTGAGATCTTCAAACGCCCCAACAATTTCAACCATGACGAAGAATGGTCACTTATTTCTTCGCTATGGTAGGTAATCTCTTTTCCCATTGGTCTGACGGAATAAGTTTAAATAGCCCGGTTTAGCTTTCTCCTTTCAGTGTGCAGTTTAGTACCTATAGTAGTGTGTTGTTCCTGTTGGTGCATTTGGTGAGAGTTTTTATAATTTTATTTGTTGTGTTTTGACTTTACCCTGAAAACCCCCTTACGAAAGTGGGAGAAACGTTGACTCTTTCAAGATTGACACAGTCTTACCGTGGAAGTCATTTTAATCTTAATCGACTTTGGCAGTGGAAGCCTCCGCTCGGACAATACAGGATTCAATTCTACTACAGTATAATAACTTCGCAATTTGATAAGAATTACGACATTATATTTTATACCATAAATTTCCTAACAAAAGTAGTTTTATTACAACAATCATCAGCATTTTTGTAAGTGTAACAATTACATACACAGAATGAGCTGAGTCAGTATTCGTGTGTGAAGCAATCACCTACTTAGCATTCAATTTCTCACCATTGCAACAATTAGGTACTTAAACCAAAATGTTAAAATTGTTACCATTCATGCTCACCATCAATTACGGGATTACAATATTTGACCAAGGTATATAATTCTAATTGTTACTCGCCACATTAATATTTAGCGAATTTTAGAATGTATTGGAAAAGTGTATCGAAATGTAACACTGGCTGCTTATTTCCCTGCGAATTTGGAAGACGAAGACGATAGCTTCCGTGATATTAAAGGAAAGAGACTACGCTCGCTTCAAGTAAGTATTTAAATGAAATGTAAAATATGAACATGTATGTAATTAGGATTATTTGGATAATCGGTCAGAGTTCGTTACACTGGCAATGGACGAAAAGCTTGGTTTACCGTACGGTACAAACGTTTGCATACCCGAACTAAACACGTACTTTAAAAGATATTTGAAGTTTCAAGTACGTGACAGTGGAACGGATTTAATGGGAATGGGTTATAAAAGAGCGGATATATTCGTCCGTACCGAAGTGGACAGTTACGATACAGTTGTAAATAGTAAAGCGACTCTAGTATTTGTAAAATGAATATTTTATTAGTTAATCGTTAAAAATATATTTTTAATATTGCTCTCTCAAGTCCATTAGAATATTTCCAACAAGTTTCCGAGCGAAACTCAGTTTTGTGTTTTAAAAATTCGACAAAATCGTTCAAACCGCCTCCACATCCGAAATAGTGCCCTTTTGCTGCTAAATAACTTACAATTGTCAAGGAAAATAATACCGGAAGTACTACACAGTGTCTTGTGACCCAAAACAACACCATCAGGAAAGGGTTTTTTTTCAAAATTTGACTCGGCGATTTCGTTTAAGGATACATAAATCCGTTAGGTTTCAAGCATTGTGCAAATACTTTACATAGTTTACTATAATTATCTGGATTATAAACGGTTTCGCACGTAAAAATAATGTCATACTGAGTGCAGACAATACTACTAAACGACTCCCAATCGCCAGAATAAAACCTAGATTTCTTCGTCTGGCTATTTAAATGAACGTTAGGAATTGTAAAATACGAAATAACATCTTCGTTCTAAAAATAATAGTACTATAAAGTTGTTTATTTGCCTTAAATACGGTACGTAATCTTGAAAACACACTTCGGCACCACGTACGCAAGCAATTATACCAATAATACCACCGCCACATCCTAAATCGAGTACATTTTTATTTGTTAAATTAAGGTTCTCGTTAACAATAAATTTGGCCAAATCGTGTGTACATTCCCATATTTTTAAACCACCTAGAAATGTTCAAATTAATGGAAGACGTTTGCAAAAGAAGGGGGTTACCTTCGTAAACTCCTGCGAGTAAATCGGAGTGATTACTTTCGGCTGTAGAAAGGAGGGAATTTGAGGGAAATGTTACATCGGAAATGAGGCGTATGTCTAAATTGTCGGAATAGGACAGAGTTCTTACATTGTCGACAGTTTGAGTAAAAACTGAGGGGTTCGGAAAAACTTCCTTTGCATTGTGCGGATTACATGAATCGGATTCCGATGCTGCAAGATGTATAATTATTATTAATGTTAATTATTACTATTATACTATTAGAGTGTTCATTAGAAGTGACGGTGTTATCGAGAAAATTAAACTGAAACATGATTACTTAATGTAAGGTTATATAGGTTACAATACACATTTGAACTAAAAATAGTTCAAATGACTATACAGGATGTAGTTTTTCTTAATGATATTTGATTGGCACACAGATTACACTGTAATCTGTGGTATTTGGTATGAAATGATAGTTGCGAGGTTTCTATAGACTACCAGCACAAAACAACAAAACTGCCAGTATGAACGAAAAGATTAAACATCGCATGATATTTGAAACCGCATTTACCCGGTTGTTTAACGAATACCCTATTATGATAATACGGGACACTTCGTTACAAGACGTACGTGTTTCGCGGGTTTCATTGAAAATAACGCCACCCAGCGGATTATGTTGCTACAAATTAACTTTTGATCCAAAATATGAATTATTCGCATTTATTTATACAACTATCATGAGTGGGAAGAATTTGTGATAAAAGTCGAAATCTATAGACAAGAAGAGTTCCTAAAAGGAGAGAAAATTCGAACTCCATCATAGTGAAGATGTAGCTTGCCTTTCAACATCAAATATTGAAACACTAGTGAATAAAGGTAAAGCCTATAAACTAGTGTTGCAGATGATATACCAATAGTTTTTAATAAAAAAAATTTGTTGGAGTCATTGAAACAAAAAATTAGACTTTGGTGTTTTTCTCCACGATGGAGACCTTCTGAAGTTTTTTAGAATTATTACTATTTAGAGTATTTGCTTAAGATGCAACTGTCGCTGAGAGCCTTTCAGGTGGGAACCTGGATATACGAGAGTCACAAACAACTAGGACGCGAACAGCCAATAGGAAAGAGACAACACTGCAAACATTGGTCGAGAATTCCAGGACAGAACCATTCCAAGATCTTCCCCAAATGGGCATCCACCTTAAAATTAAGTAGGACGAACATCTATACTTACGACAGAGATGGCCACAGATCACTATCTCTAAATAAACATGTGCACAACATGGGACAGACCTACAACCCGTTATAAGCAGAGATTGTGGCGAGGAAGACGAAACGCTATACTAGGTACGTCATCTGCCAATGTGAGACATACACACAAAGGCGTAACTACTTGGAAATAAAGAGGAAGAAACAAAAAGATTCGCCCCACTATTGTATTATAATATCCTGCGAGCCTCTCGAAGATAATAGCCAGGGACACAGAGTAGACCAATAGGTTGTCACAATGCAGGGATCACTTGAGACCGCGCCTAGAGCAATAATAATAATAATATGTAATAGGAAAACGGAAAATAGAAAACGTCATAACACATAATTTCAATACAATGATAAACTCTTTTATAGATCATTAACACAACAAAAATACCTACTCATTATTTATATTAGAATCTCTTGAGCACTACTGATCAGATTTGTGAGCTAAAAACATAATACACACGCACCATGGATCATTTCAGAAAATACACATACACAACACATATAATACCAATGCTCGATACATAAAACGCTTTAGAAGACATCAGCAACTCCATCAAACACATACACAACTGGAAAAGTTCAGGCATAGAAAACATTCATAATTTTTAGTGGAAATATTTCATCTGCACACACATACCTACACCTCGCACAACACTTCACAACAATATTAGATGCACCACACACTACACCATCATTCTTTACACAGGGAATCACTTACATGCTTCCAAAAGATAACAATACACATCATCCCTCATCTTCTAAAACTAAATATTGACTCATTACATGCCTTCCCACTATACAATATAAAATAATGATACTTGCTTATACCTATTTGTTTGTGGTTTTACTGAGCATTCTTTGCTTCTTCTCAACACCCTATCCTTTCTTACATCAACATTTCACATTCTCCCAACATTTACAAAATTGCTCAACTAATCTGTGAAACACATCCTGTTACGGAGGAGTGTTCTGCAATGGCAGTAAATTCTTTGGCAACTGTTACCCAAGTTTTGTTTGCTCAGATACCTATTGAAATAGTGTTTTTCCTTTCTATTTACAGATTGATATTTGGTAACTAATTCCATAGTGTACCTAAACTTTACGCTAATTCGTTTAAAAATAATTTCTCTTCCCACGACATGTAATTTCGTATTTCCATTATCAAATGACTTTATATTTCAATTTTTTGTAATTGTGTAAAACAAAAAAACTGTTCCCTAACTTGAGCGAGAGTTAAGGAAAATTGTAGATAGGTTCATTCTTGAGCCATTGAGAGAATACAATTAAAATACACGAAGTGGGTGCTGGGTCTGGAGAAGGAAACTCCTGAGTATGTGCTGGAGGAAGAGGTAAAGATAGAGAAGATTAGAACCGTGGCAGAGAGGAGAGCAATGGCATTAGACAAAGGATAGAGAGTAGGGAGGAAGGGGGGATTTAAAAAAGCTGCTGGTGAGGTGAAGAAAAAGAGATTGAGACATGGGCAGGAGGGAAGGAGGCTATATTATGGTGAGGGGGGTATGCGAGGGGACAAGTAGAGAGGAGGAATGGGGGGTGGTGGAAGAAATCACAAGAAGGGATGAGGATGTGCAAATGCAGGAGGAAGAGAAATATGGGGAATTGGTAACAAATGACAATAAGGATGAGGAGGGAGGGGGCGATAAAAATAAATTTAATGTCAGTGAGAAAAGGGTGTACCTAGTTTTCATTGTTACAATATTCCATGGAAAACCAAGTACAGTTGCCACGCGATAATCCGACATTTGACAGTCCGATGTGTCATCAGAGCCTCCTCCTCCTGTCTGCTCAATGACTCACAACAATTTCAATATTCAATGTGCTATTGTGCGTACTCCTTTAAGATTGTTTAAAGTTTCTTTATATCCTCAATGTCGTAAAATATGTACTCAATATGTATATGTCTATTGTAACAATACAAACCTATACACATTATAGTATACATAACTTAAATTTTCGTAAAAATTCAGTTAAAAAAAAACTAACGTTTGGTAATACGACACCCCCTTGGGCCGGTAACTGTCGGATTATCGCGAATCAACTGTATATGTAAAAGTATGGACTTAGTTTTCCAATTGGAGAAAATCATGGCTGGTGCAAATCATCTTAAACTAATGAATACAGTGAATTTGCTAGGATACAGTGGACTCTATACAATGGATATCACCACTGAGTTCATTTGTTTAAGGAATTTTACAGCAAGAAAGGATAAAATCCTAATACATTTTAACTATAATAATGTAATGAGCAGCTATTTGCAGATTTAGCTTTACAAGAAAAGGTAATAAGAAGGAATTTATTATTTATATCTGGAAGACATCAATCAATTACAATACGAATTCCATTACGGTTGTAATCGCTCATAAATCCAATTCCCAACACCCTTGTGTGAGAGAACCGAATCGGGTATCTCATCATTTTTAGCCTGTCGGAACTTAATACGATCGTGTATACGATCATTCTGTCCTTGCCAAAATTCAATCGATTTTGGTTTAACAATATAACCGCCCCTATTAATTAAAGCTAGATTACGTCGAGAAATAACTAAGTAAAAAGTACCAGTGTTGTGGTTTGGGAACCTCTCCCGGCTTATATTTATTTTGCAGATCGTCCGCTGTTTCAATTAACTTGTCCCGACTTTCGATCAATTTACTCTGATTGCTACACAGAGCTCCTATTTGACTTGCGTGTGGTCGACTTTTAAAATACGTTTCCGCATAAGACACTGGCAATTTCTCTGCGATCCCTTCGATTCTGATAGATCTATTAAGGACATTCCAGTAAAAGGTCAACGCTACATTGGGGTTCTCCTCCTTTAATAGGACTATTCAATTACGAAATTATGATAATTGTAAAATAACAAACCAATTCTTGACCTTTGCGACTTGTGTAGTGTGTATAAAATTGAAATCCTTCCTCTCCATAACCTTTACATAGAAGAAAACGTGCTGAGGGAAAGCCATCTCTAAAAGTTACGAAATGGGAGAATATCTAAGATTTATAATATAAGATAGGTACCTTGTTGACGTTGATAAACACATAGCGTTTGGTTCTATCAGTTCGGGGGTTTCCCTTGCTTCCCTAAACCATTTGTCGAATAATTGAATAGGATCTTTAACTGGGATGTCATCCTCGAGGAATGCATTTCCTCTGGTTTTGTAGGGAATGCGTATACCTGCAGTTGATTTATGGATTAAGCGATTGAAACAAAACTTTAGAGACATAGTTTTACACACCACCTATATCCATCACAGTTTGGAAATGGAACGAACAGAGACTTTACAGAAGAAGGATTAGGAATGAAATGGAATGAAAGGAATGAAATTTGTACTTACCTACAAAAGTACATCACAGTCAATATAGACTGTGACTACACTATGTACAAATAATAAAAGAACACTTTGATCTAAAGCCCCATTTACACACAAAAGAAATACTAAAGTTGATTGTTCCATTTTTTTACTACAGTTGCTACAGTCATTGATTATAGGTGTTTTCTTTTTGCATCGCCACAGGGTTAGGTACAGTCACAATCATCACGTGATTGAAGTGCCTTGCGTCATGTAGACATTTCTGCCTCAGGTTAATATAAAACTTAAATAAAGCTTTTAAAACGAATAGGGTTATTGAGAACTGAGTCAAATTATTTTTATAAAACGAATGGTGTGTTATTGACAGAGCTGACTTAAGCCTACCACAACATGCAAAATGAAAACACCTTATACATGTATAATCAGGCTACCCTCTAAAGAGCATAATAACTGAATAATAATTTATTGAAAAACACAATTGAAGTAGTGGAAAAGGTGCTTAATGCGTTAAGATTACGTAGTCAATCGTCGTAATTGTTTAAAGGCAAATACAATTATGAAGGAAATAGCTGTATTTTTATATATCTTTGCAGGAAATTGACCACACTGATTGCGTTCATTAGAGTTATCGGTTTGTGTATTGTAATTCGTGGCGAGATTATCGCTATTAATAACATAATATACGTTTATTGCAATAAAGAAACGTACAACGCGAGATGGTAGCAGCAAACGATAGGTAATGATTTGTTGAACAAGCAATTTCCAAATTGTAAAATCCCTATACTAAGTAATATTACAATAGTACATAATTACCTTGTATGGTCATGGAGAGCAACAGAACAGATAAAGACGAGTTGCTTGAGTGTGGGACTGTGTCGATGGCAAAGAATGCAAATATAAAGGGGTAGATAACTTTGTACATCTGAAACTGGAGATTGAAGACGTCATGACGAAGAAAGAAAAATATGAAGTGGAAGAAAGGATAGCGAAGGAAATAAACCAATATTAAGTCAAGGTAGGTAGGTACATCCAGGAAATACAAATTAAGAATTTATAAAACGGTGATTAGCCCTACGGTAACTCACTTATACGCTTGTGAGGAATAAGTTTTAAATAGAAGGAGGAGGCAGAAATGCTAAAGACTAGAGAGACAGATAAAGACAAATGGATTTCAAATTACAAGGAGTTATTAGATGGATAAGGTATGTTAAGAAAATGAATATGTTAATATGCCTAAAAACAAGAGGAAGGCGGGCGAGAAAAAATGGATGGATACTAGGTCATAAGAAGGAGGAATACCTCTGAAGTACCTACATTAAAGTAAAGACTGAGAAAAAAGGATTTACAGACGGGAATGGAAGAAAATATAAAATAATCTTACTCAGACTATAATAGTCAATTGTAATTTTGCCCTAGGTTGTAGGTACAGACATCCTAGGCCACGGACGTATAAAAAACAAATGGACTGCTAATTATGTTGAAATAATTGTCCCCTGCCTGTGCGGCGCCATACTGTGCTCAATCACAGAATAAGTAAGGGGACCTTATTCTGTGGCTCAATTTTGTATTGGTGTATTTCTAAAAGAGTAATCCACAGACCCACAAACCACTAACAAAAAAGTGATTTGTGCACAGACCATTAAAAATATTAGTGGTCTGTGGAGTAATCTTTGATTATTATATATAATCAAAGGGAGTAATGAACCCTGAAAATTTAGCGGTTATATTTGAAAATTGCAATTTATAATTTGTCATTTCATTATTTCTGAATTTCAATTCTGTAGGTAACTATATTTTCATCATCACTTGCTTGGCATCAACGACGATTCTGCTGTTGAAAGTATTTGTAAAATTTCTTCTGGAACGTGGTTTTCGATGTACCCCAAAATGGCATAATTATGTGTAACCATATAACAAACAAAACTTGTTTATTTACACACGACACATAGCAACAATTATTTCCAACGAAACATCACGCTCTATTCATACTATGTATATAAAAAATGTCAAATATGAAAGCAACGAAAGGTAAGATATAAAACATTGAGGTTAAGTCAAAGACTTTGAAGTTTGGACCACTTTCGATTTGACGTTTGAAATTGCCAACTAAAATCGATCTCTACAAGAAAATAACTAACTAAGAGCACAGTATGGCGGCTCCCATGGTGGGGACAAATAAATGTTGCCGGTACGTACCAATTAGCAGTCCATTTGTTTTTTATACGTCCGTGTCCTAGGCTCTATAGGTAAAATTTTATTTCGTGTATTGTATAGAATTGCATCTACAGTAGCCACAGCCATTGACCACAAAACTGCTGACGTTTGTTGATTTTAACATAACCTCAACATCTTATTTGTATTGAGTTGTCAATTGTGTAATTTGCAATGGTTAAATAATTACTTTCGTAATGGAACCGGAAAAAGTTTCAATACTTAGATACAGAGGCTCCAAGTTACAGCACGTGAAGAAACTCGACTTATTTCCAAAAGTTGACGAAAAATGCAAAGAACAAACATCCTTCGGCGGTACACGTAAATAATCTATCATTTCCGCTGCCCATTTATATCCTGACGTACATTGTGCTTTAATTTTCAGTGTCAATCATAAGCTTCGCACTTATTTTCTGGTTGGTTTACTCTGAGGTTAATTATTACCTATACAGCAAGTTTGTTTTTAAATTTTCTCCCGATATTGACTATGACGCCAAGTTAAAAATAAATGTCGACATCACCATTGCGATGCCTTGTTCAAGTAAGATAATTTGAAATACTTGGCGATACTTAACCGTATTCATTTATAGATCTGGGTGCCGATATTCTTGATTCAACCAATCAAAACACATTCAAATTTGGCTCCTTAGAAGAGGAGGACACGTGGTATGAGTTGTCATCTAACCAGCAAAAGTATTTTGAAAATCGTCAACATTTTAATGTTTACTTAAGGGAGGAATATCATTCAATTCAGGTTTACTTGTTAAGTTTTACGTTCGTGTCTTTTTACGAATTATTACAGGAATTTTTATGGCGTAGCAGCCACACTAGTATATTTACGAATATGCCCGCAAGGAATCAAAAGCCTTCAAGGCCGCATGATGCGTGTAGAATATACGGATCTTTAATTTTAAATAAGGTTGCGGGCAATTTTCATATAACTGCCGGTAAAAGTCTAAATTTACCACGTGGTCATATACACATAAGTGCATTTATGTCCGATTCAGATTATAATTTCACACATAGAATAAATAAATTAAGTTTCGGTGACCCTAGTCCAGGTATTATACATCCTTTGGAAGGAGATGAACAAGTTACAAATTCCAGTAAGATTTATTATTTATTATTCGAGTTTGTTTTAATTTGTTATTTGTAGGTACAATGCTTTTTCAGTATTTTATTGATATAGTTCCTACAAGTGTGAACACACATTTATCTACCGTTGAAACTTATCAGTACAGTGTGAAAGAATTAAGTCGACCCATCGATCACGTTAAAGGTAGTCACGGAATGCCAGGAATATTTTTTAAATATGACGTGTCTGCTTTAAAAGTGACAGTAAAACAAGAGAGAGATAATTTTGGAATGTTTCTCGCCAGACTTTGTTCAATTGTTGCCGGAATTTACATTTGTTCAAGTACTAAAATACGGTTTAGCATTGATTGTTTTTAATCCCCCTAATTTTAGGTTTCATTAATAGTTTTGTTCTATTTTTGTTTGGTTTATGTAACAAGGTGGTACGGAAAAAAGATGAGAAGCAACCGGTGAATATTCCAGATGTTGTACCAGTTCAAACATTGTAGTTTCAATTTGACTTATTTTATTCTATTTATGTTGAAAAAAATAAACATGTTTGCATTATTGTTTGTTTCGTAGTTATAAATTATGCAAATAATAATATACCAAAAGGTAATTCAATTTTTATGGTCAATGTGGCACTAGGATATGTACCTCTATAGCTTTAAAACCAGATTTCTAAATTGCACACGCGAATAGTATGGTAGTTATCAAATTAATGTACTGTACGTTGAAGAACAGAATAACATTTATGCTACTGCTGACAATGCAAGTATTGTAGGGGTGTGAGCCATGGGATACACTCCCCTTGCTGTGGTGCTACTAGATGACACGATTACAAGAGCTCAAAAGAGCAGTGTACAAAACAATAGGGCATATATCACAACTGTTATGGTCTGTGAAAAGAGTGAGAACGCTGTGTGGCACAATGTAAGTTCTCAAACTGATAAAAGAGTTTACTCTCGATAAACCTCACAAAACCTCCCTCAAGCAATTTACAAGGGAAAGCGTCCCATATGGGGAAACAGGAGAGATCTCTCCTATGGTCAATAAAGGTAAGACCTTGACATTCAAAGTACATTTGAAGAAAACCACGAATAGAGCCATCAGAGCTTATATAGAGCTTTTATGTACAATAAGGGAAATAGATGTGACGACCACAATTGCCTGAAGATCCTTATAATAAGCTACTGCACTTAACTTGATGGTAGAAAGCAGAATAAAGAAATGTAGGTACTTGAGAAAATTACCGTACGATAAACTGTAACGGTAAGGGGCGAACCATAAAGGCCCAAAACTGAACGGCACTGCTACTGAAAATCGACGTATGTGACGGAAGGATGCAGACTGTCAGAACCAGTCTGGGTCATAACGCAATAAGATTTCAAGCAGAAATCTTCCAAATCAACATCTGCCATGTCATGTACAGTCTTTGACTTTAGTAATGTCCCTTTGATACTGTGACTTAGGCAACCAACATATTACATAGTAGATGGTAGACGATGTTTAACGTGCATTTTTAACATTTGCAAGTAAGACAGTGAAATGATTAGTTTTAGAATGTTCACGAACTCCATTCTGTATCTTTAAATCTTCATTAAAATCGTCTTATCATCTACTATGTGATATGTTTGTAGCCTAAGTGACAGTATCCAAGGGACATTATTAAAGTCCTATTTAGATACTTTCACAGAATGGGTATTGAATTGAAACAGGCCCAAATGTACAGAGTTATGGGAAGGAGGAAGAAACACCACTCCATGAGGCAAGGCATACAAATGATATAACACTTTAAAGGCTCTTTGGGGAAAATCTCCCTCGGGAACATCCACATTTTTGTAAGGATAGACATTCCAAGAGAGTGAACTTAAAATTGGAGAGTACAATACTAATCTGTAAGATAAAGACACAGTAATAAATATTTCCACATTATTCTAACAGTTTGAAGAGGGAAAATTGCTTTTCATTTAGACTGTATGATAATCATAGCTTTGGTATAACTAATGTCGCAATAGTAGTATAAATCTTAATCTAAGTCCAACGGTACTTTATTCATACTTTTTAAGGTTATGTTATTTAAAAAGTGTGTTTTTTGAACAACTGGCCTAAGTTTTCATTCAAAATTTTATTATAAGTACTCTATTTCATCAAGATGGACAGTAAACCAGATTCGCCCGTATTTTCCTACATGAGATCGCTATTTACTATTTTAATTGTATTCGCAGTAAGCTGTTGTAAGTTTCATTTTGAATCCTTAACCTTGCCTTTTCATTTTATATTTCTGCTTTTAGTATTTTTCTTGTTTTATTTTCGAAGAAAGAGTTATAAGCGTGGCGTACTCTTAACAGGTCTGTGTGATAGCGGTAAAACTTTAGCATTTTCGCAACTTGTACATGGCAAATATGTAAGCACACAAACTTCTATGAAAGCGAATGTCGGCGATTATGTTGTAAAAAATGTATGTGAGCATGTAATTAATGTAACAAGGTGTTTTAATCTAATTTTAAGGGGTCTGTACGTATAATTGATATACCCGGACACGAACGTTTGCGTGATCGATTTTTGGATCAGTATAAAACGACAGCACGTGGTGTAATATATATGCTCGATTCTGCAACTGTACAAAAAGATGTAAGAGATACTGCCGAATACTTATATAACATCCTATCCGAATGTGTTACATTGAACATCCTATCGGTATTAATAATTTGCAATAAGCAAGATTTAGACTTATCAAAAACGTCAACAATTATCAAGACTATGTTAGAGAAAGAATTGTAAGTGAATATATTTCTCGGTTCGACATTTATCGATTTATTTTAGAAATGCGGTTCGTTTAACCAAGGCTAGTCAACTGGAATCCGTTGATCCAAAAGGTCAAAAGACCAAGTTTCTTGGAAGTAAAGGTGGCGATTTTCAATTCTCTCAATTGCCTTGTGATGTACAATTTGTAGAAGCAAGTATTTCACCCGATCGTACAAATACTGAGGCTATTGAAATGTGGTTAGCAAATATATGTTCTTAATTTTGTACTCGTATTTACTAATAAAGCGTTGGGAAATGCTATTTCTCTAAATCGGTTAGATAACATGTTTATTGTTCATATTACTGTTGTTCTGATTAGCACAGAATTGTGCCCGTTTTATTAGTGCAGTCAGAATAGGAAAAATGGGAGAACTAATTCATGTATTACTAATTCCTTTGAAAATGTGTAGACCAAGGGCCCCTGATCAACATAAAGTGAAGTCCGCCCCCCACGACCGGCGGTGCTAGAGGGGGTGGGGGGTTGAACGTCCCACTGCAGTTTTTACTTATAACTCGAAAGCGATGGGTGCTAGTAAAAAAATTCTTTACATAAAAATGAAAGCTTATTAAATTTGCTACAACTTTGATACTAAATATAATTATGAAAAAAGCACCGATTTTGAGTTTTTGACTTTCCAAAGTTGAATATGTACTCAAGATGACGAACATAATCTCTGGTTTCACCTCCAACTGTGTAAGTTGAAATCCGCGTATTTTCATCTAGCTGATCCTGATCGACCAATTTTGAAGGTCATCCTGATCTGGGACATCAGCAGTCTTACCACCGGCCTTAAACCAATCCCACTACATACATCTTCGTTATGCAGCTCACATGAGGTTTCCTCGAGGAAAAAACCACAGGGAAACATGTATAGATATACATACGTATAAGTCACATATGCATGGTGAGTTATAGCCCTCAGCCCTCAGTAACGAGAAATGGAAATGATCCCTTTACTGGTAAAATCACGCAAATTCACATATATATTATTGAAGGAAATTTAATGTTCTAATTAACGATTCCAGTGTAAAAAAAGTATCAAAAGGTGCGAGCGCGAATTCTTACAGAATTCTAATTGCAACCAACTTCAAATCTGTAACTAATGGCATACACTATTATACAATATATTAGGGATGACGCTTTGGAACAGGATCTGTTCTTTTTGGAACAGGTATTTACTTGGAACAGGTTGGAACAGGTATGAGTCGATAGATTTTCCTGTTCCAATGAAACAGTAACAACGTAACAACTAAGAACTACTTAACTTCATGACAAACAAGTTTACGACACAGGAACAGGACACATCAATACTCGAATAGGTAACGTAGTGCGCTAACTGAAATGAAACTAACCGTGATTGCGTCACTGCAATCGTGATCTGTTCCTGTTCCAGCTGTGTTCATTTTCATTTCATATTTTCGTAACTTCGTATTCGTAGATTTAAGATTACTTTGAAGCGGTGTCGTTTTAGTTGCTTGCAACTGATCAGAATGGTGCTTACACCTTGAATTGAACGTGAACTCGTGGTAAATTTACATTATATTTACTTACATATTTTAGGCGGGTTGTCGCTGTGTAAATGTTTAACATTTTTCGGAAAATAAAATAAATTAAACACTCTAAACAGAAACTGCAGAATTGCAGATTGAACATTTCCTCCTCGTCCCTTTCTAGGTACCTAAATAATCTTATTTACTTAGTAGTTATGCCGACATCGACAAAAAAAATTGCCAGTCTATGAAAACGAAACAAGACGCTCAATTACGTTGTGGAACAGTTTGGAACTGAAACAGTTTTCTTGGAACAGGTACTTTTTAAAACTGGAACAGGTTGTACCTGTTATTAAAAATACGCTGTTCCAACCATCACTACAATATATATGTATATAACCAGCCCCCCCCCCCCCCCCCCCCCCCCCCCCGACACAAGCACCACGTATTCTGCACAAATGAGTCATTGTTTTTCTTTCCACCCTTAAGGCAGATGGGAGCGGGGAGGATGACGGACAATTTGTAAATCACGAAAAACAGTTGGAGGAAAAAAAAGTACCTAAACAAAGATCGTTTTTCTGCGGACATGTGCACTTTTTCCCCTTTCCACCACCAAAAAAGAGGTTGCAGTTGGGGGTGAAATTTGCAATTTGCGAATAGTTTTTTATGGAGAATCCAAAAGTGCAATAAAAAATAGGTGTTCCTAAGGGGGGGTGAGGGTGATATATGTTTACGTATCATGACTCAATAGGTTTCAAAAAATAAAGGAAACGTGTTTTCCCGACGGCGAGCGGGTGATCCGATCAAAAAATTTACCAGAGATTTGGAATCAGCAAAGAATTTGCTATAAGATGACACCACTTTCAGCTTTCTAAACCCTGATAACATCGAGCAGCGCACATACTGACATACACAAAGACATAGACATCCGGATGAATTTAGTAACCAACTTTTTCAAGTGGTAAAAACACAATACTGAAAACAAAACACGGGCGTAGCCAGGATTTAGTTTTGGGGGGGGGGGGGGGGGGTTTGGTTTGAAGTAAATAAGACAACAAAAATATACTTACATGAAATTTAGTATATCTAAATATGTGTGCACGGTAATATTTTGCTTATTTCGGGGAGGGTTTGACCCCCCCCCCCCCCTGGCTACGCCCGTGAAACAAAACCACAAAACAAATTTATCAAATCGAACACGTTGCAACAGTGAAAGGGTCATCATCAGCGAACAATTATTTGAACAGTCTTCAGACAGCCGCTCTGGGGAGAAATGGGTGCAGTGCATTAAATGCAAAAATTGGTCGCACGAGGAATGCACTCGACATACATTTACATTTGCTCGCCAGAGTAATTTTGTTGTACTTTTATATTACGATGTATAGGTACCTACCTAAGTACTTAATAAAAATTACTTAATTCATATTAATGTGAACATTTTCTTAATTTTTTGTATTAAAAAATTTATAATTCAAAATGCTGTTTCAATTGTTCCATCGCAGGGGTGCGTTTCAATCGTCTCCATTGCCGGCGCAGGCATTTAGATTAATTTCATACATTTAAATTAACTAAATTAATAAAAAATATAATACTTTTTGAGTAGACCTGGGCCAGCTGCAAACTCAAAGAAAAAAAGCAAGAAGAAATAATGTTTCAATTATTGTCGCCCGGTTTCCCCTACACCCTACATTTGTATGCGTGGTTAATTATAAGCTCGCTATGGAATATTGCTAACAAGAACTACTCCGGGATAAAAGTAGAAAATTTATTTGTAAGGTAAAGAGGTGTAAAGTTTGGGAAAATTTTACAGTTGTATAGATAATAAATGGAAGGGGTAAATTTGACTAATGAAAAATTTAATACACTCCCGGACAAAAAAAACAGACACTTAAAAAATGAAAAACTTTCATTTGCAGGACACTAGAAGCAAAATATATCTACTTATATTTTTTTAAATTTTCTAATTAATCTTATGCAATTCGATTGTTTTTAAATGTACCTAGGTGGCTGTCGACCAGGACAACAAAGAGTTTGTCGAAAAGTATAGGTATTATTTTATGTCGTTTCGCAGTAAAAAATTTTGTTTTTTTTTACGTTTATGACAGTTTTTTTAAAATCGGCCAGAAAGTAGTACTTTCCGGATTATTTTTAGGCCAGAAAATGTCATTTTGTCGGACCGAGCCGGAAAGTTATTGTGATAGTCCGGTAAAAGTTTTACCGTACTCATTTTTACTTTATCGGACTCATTTCTACTTTCCGGCCTAGAATGGTCAATTGTTCTGCTCGTTTCTGGCCGATTTAAAAAAAAATATTGTACGTAATACGTCCCAAAAGTGCTTTTACTGGACTGGCAGGCTTGCAGGACTCGCCTGCGGCTCGTCCTGTAATTTGCCTACTTGTCCAGTAAAAGATCACTTTCGGGACTTGTTACCTAAACTACTATTGTTCGTTTATGTAATTTTCCTGTTAATAGAAACCGTTTTATCTGATGTTCATATTCCCTGTGCAAGAAATGCCTGGTTATGGGCCCAGGTTAAAAGTAGTTTAACAAGAATTTGATATAACGATCAGTTACAGTTAAGAATTAGAAGCTGAAACACGTGAACGTATTGAAACAACTTTGCCAACATTTTCAGGATGAATTTTGCGAACGTTTCGCGTCTTGAGATGTTAAACAAAAGTAATTACGACACTTGGAAGATTCAAATGGAAGCTTTATTAACTAAAAATGATGCCTGGTCATACGTAAACGGAAATAACCCTAAACCAGTCTTAAACGAACAGGATGTTGTGAATTCCAAGAAGGACGTTGAAGAATGGATCAAAGGTGACAGTAAAGCGAAGTCAGAAATAATACTTTCTATAAGTCCATCTGAACTGAAACAAATTAAAGGATGTATCACATCTAGAGAAGTGTGGATTAAACTAGAAAGCGTTTATCAATCGAAAGGACCCGCTAGGAAAGCTACCTTGCTAAAGCAACTCACTCTACAACGAATGCAAGAAGGATATGATCAGTGCCGGTTTTACATGTCATTTAGAAGTACGCACTAAGTAACATTGGGCCCCCCACCATCACCACCCACCCTCACAGCAATTTGCATACATAGCAAAACTTTAAATTTGATACAAGCCAATTTATTTTTTTTCTCTACCTCCGAATTGCTTTTGAGACGATAAGAATGAGAATCATTCAGACTAATATATTTTAAATAGCTTCATAAGATGAAAACGGCGAGTCTAAATTCTCAAGAAGCTTACAATACAATAAATACGGCGCATCTGTCTTTAAGGTCTTAAGGTGTATAATAAATTGCAGTCATCAATACAAATAAGCAATCTTTTAAATTTAAATTACAAGACATATATGACTCATATTATGAAGCACTTGCGTTCATACTCCATAGATGACATTCATACCAAACTGTTATGAGAATGTAATAATGTCTATATGTAATGCGCAGAAAAATTTCAAATATATTGATAGGGTGGTTTTCTCGGGGGTAACAAGTTTGGAACTTAATCCCCAGATAACTACATTAATTCCATAAGTACGCATGAAAGTATTAAGTGTTTAGGTTAGATTAGGTTATATGTATACATTGGGACATTGAAAATAAAGTCAATGGTTTAAATAAAAAAAAAATAAAAAAATAATGATTGGTACGAGTACAACAAAGGCCGCACGTAAACGACGTGTAGGCCGGAAATTATGGCAATAAGAATTTTGTTCCATAATTGGAATGTTTCACATTATTGTTAACTTGCTGGAAAATAAAATTTACATTTTGCAATTTTTTTTAAATACGTTTTCAGCAATTTAAGAGGAATGTTTACGAAAATACAAATATTAGTGACGTAACATCCGGGTCCCATAGATCACAGGCCCGGGTTCCGCGGCGCTGATAGTTACGCTCCTGATTCACAAACCCCTCTTGTGTCGGCATAATTAAGTACAAAGGTTATTTACATAGAAAGGGACGAAGAAATGTTCAATCTGAAATAAACTCTTTTAAAGTATATGACTAATAAATTTTAGTCTCAAACGTGTTAAAGGGTGTCTTCTTATTATTATACCTTGTTTTGAGATTATTTTGAATTGAAGGCCTTCAAAATTGTTACACATAATGGCTGTTTGTAAAAATTTTTAGTCTTCGTTAAAAATGTATTTATTAAATTAATCCGGGCCCTTTTGGCTCCGGTTGTTTGTTATTATGCATCTTTTTAAGTATAGTGTATTGTTATTTTCAATTAATTTTTACCCCTTTGACACTCAAATTTCGATAGATCATGTAACGTTAGTTTAATAATTTTTTGAATCATATTTGCTTGAAAATGAGACTAGTTTGGTCTCGAAACATGTCGCCCTTAAATTTAAATTGTTAATTTGTCAAACTTTAATTTTGTTTTTCACCTTAGTTGAGGTTAATAACGAGGTGTTTTTCTCAAAAATTCTTCCTTACGATTAATGTAGGTTAGTCTCCCTGTGAAAGTGAGTAGCAGGGGACTACCACTTAATTGTTTTACTTCATCACCGTTAGTGTTGCCGATCATAGTATCGGGGCTAATGTTTCAGTTCACTTCGGTGGACTTATTATACAAAAAACATAACCATTCATCCCATTGTCATCATCAAGTCTGACATTTTATACACATTAAATTTCATTGTCTAAGGGGAGGTTTTGAGTGTTTATTTTATTTATTACCATTGACCCCCTTCGTGTATTACTGACACATCATGGATTACTATAGATAGGAGATCTTTCACCGGATTTACATTTATATTATCAGGTTGTCCTGTTACCTGGGAATGTAAGAAGCAACGTACCGTGGCACTTTCTACCACAGAAGCGGAGTACATGGGATTAGCAGAGGCTACAAAAGAGGCTATTTATCTCTGTAAATTTTTGTTAGAACTTGGTCTCGAGAAATTAGCTCAATTGACGATATTCAACGACAACTTGAGCGCCCAGAAATTAGCTGATAACCCTGTATTTCACGCTCGAAGCAAACACATTGATATCCGTTACCATTTTATACGTGAAGCATTAAGCACAGAACATCCCCACTTAGAACGGAAACTTAAATGATGACAAGCGGCAGTAAGTTTTAGTTGGCCTTCCAGTTACGAGATGGCGTTTCGTCTGATTTCGACTGCAAAAAAGAGCGCGTTACGGTTGTAACAAAATATGTATTGTCATTAATGTCATTGTGACAGTACCTTATTCCGTGCAATAATGTTTGTTTGTTAAAGGTGGCCAGTCAATATGAAATATTGTGGTCCTAATTGTAATGAAAAGTACAACAGCTGCATTCGGTTTCCAAAAGATGAGTATTGTATTTTTTAAGTTGAATTGTATAAAATTCTTAATTAAGAGTTACAATATTTAAGTTTTGTTTTACTACTGTTAGCAAATATGTATCATAGGTACAGTTTTGTCATAATAAAAATAATTTACTGTAACTTTAGAATTGCACTTGTGTTTTAAAAAAAGACTGTTGAAGTTATTATTATTGATTATACACACGTATGTATAATAATTAATAGTTATTTTACTATTATAGTCTCATTTAGCAAAATTAGAGTCCCTATTTATAGCAATATCAGACAAAGCGCCATCTCGTAACTGGAAGGCCAACTAAAACTTACTGCCGCTTGTCATCATTTAAGTTTCCGTTCTAAGTGGGGATGTTCTGTGGCATTAAGTGGTAAACAGTTTATCTTAAGACATGTTTCTACTGGTGAGATGCCTGCTGATATTCTTACGAAGCCACTACCACGAAACAAATTTGAGGAATGCATCAGATTAATGGGTTTTCCGAATTCAACAACTGATTCGATCGCGTGTGCCTCAAGGGGAAGTGTTAAGAAAAGACGTAAATAGTTTGATTCAGCACGCTTAACCATTTCCTAATTAAATATATGTATCGGAGTGTGCATATTTATAAAAACAATAAGTATGTTAGTAACATAGTAACGTTTAATTTAATTTGTCAATATAAAAAAATACATTTGTTCGTTTATGTAATTTTCCTGTTAATAGAAACCGTTTTATCTGATGTTCATATTCCCTGTGCAAGAAATGCCTGAATACCCTTTCTAACATTTTCAACCTGACATGATTTCATCCCTTAGCGCTGTGAGAACAACCCCTAAAAGTTAAATAGGGATGATGGGCCAAGGGATACGTCATTTTAAAGGTCTTTCTTTTCTGAATTCAGTGCACTAGTTTTTTAGTTTTTTTGATTTTTAACAAAAAAAACTTGAAGTTGCAAAAATGAAAAATGAGGAAAGAGTTTGAGGCATTTGAAAACTAAAAATGCGCGGACAGGTCAATTGTTTGCTTTTTAGAGAAGTTAGGTAGGTACCTATTTGACAACATTGCTTCACCCTTTAGGTACAGGTTAAACAAACCCTTAAATTTTTAATTAAAAACAAGGGTTAATTTTTTCTTGTGCTAATTAATAAGACCACCGTTTTATGCAAATTCAACCTTAGTTTAATAAATGTTGGAAGTGCCTCCATGCAATAATACAGATTTTGATTAAATCGTTCCCATACAGGCGTAGGTACATTTTGCCAGGGGTGTAGGTATAGATAATTTTAGGGGAGGGGGAGGGTTCTACATGAGAGTTCGTCAGGTCTAGTCAACTATCAACATTCGGAATGAGAAAATTTACGACTCATTTCCTCATTTTCCATTTTTGCAACTTCTATTTTTGTTAAAAATCAAAAAACTAAAAAAAGTTTTTTAAAAAACTAGTGCACTGAATTCAAAAAAGAAGGACCTTTCATCAAATGACGTATCACTTGCTCCATCATCCTTATTTAAATTTTAGGGGTTGTTCTCACAGCACTAAGGGATGAAATTATATCAGGTTGAAAATCATGACAAAAGTTGATATAAAAATTGACGTGTTTTTGCATTTCTCAAAAACAATGGTTTCTAGCCAGAATCTCGTCTGTTACTTTGCCGCACGAATTGTTGCAGATTACTTAAATACTGTTGAAATTCCGGTTATGAAGTCCTGACATGAACCCAATTAAATTATCTATGGGATACGTTGGGACGAAATGTTAAAAAAAGACAACCATTGCCAGAAACCATTCCCGAGCTGCAAACAGCTTTGTCTGAAGAATGGGAACAGATTCGGCAAGAAACGATTCAACAATCTTATTGAAACTGTGCCTTAGACGCACACAAACACTGCTAAGGAATTGAGGGTGTAATTCCCGTTATCGTTATTAACATAGGGTTTAAACCCAAGAATTACAATTTTGGTTGTTTAAAAATTTCTTTGTTTTGTTTAATTTTTTGAAAATGTTCTTTTTCTTTGTTTTGTAAATTTTTACTTCTTTTTCTTTGTTTTGTAAATTTTTACTTCTTTTTTGTTAAAATAAAAGTTTTTTGTTAATTTATGTTGCTATTGTTTACTTTCTTTCCAGAAAAAACACTCAACAACTTGAAAATTAAACAATAATTTAAAAAATAAGTTAAAATCTTTCTTTGAGCAAACAAAAGTTCTTTTACAGATGCTAAGCCGTGGCAAGATAATATAAAAATTTTAAAATTACAATTTAAAGTTAAGAGTGCGCATTGTAACCTTCCGTTACAGGAGTCATCAATCATCATTAATTACATCATGGACAAATCTCAAACTGCGCCACAAGTGCAATACCTACTTATCTAGTTGTGCTATTGGTATACACTTCCATTTTGAAAGATTATTCGAGACTATTTTGGCCGAATTGCTTCAATGCCAGTCACAGCTTGAATTGGATCATGAAGATGCCTGGTTCGAATTTGAGTTAGCCAATAGTTGAAAAATCGTACTCATTTAGGTACGAGTGCTGTTAATTGCTCAAAAATCGAATTGGGTAATATAATAATATTAGGTAATTTGCTTACGAGCCTTTATAATCTTTGCGTGAAAATCCTTGAACGAAGGCGACAAGCTATCACGTAACGACGCAAGAATCAAAAACTTCTACTTAACAGGCGTAGTTCATTGAAACGGGTTGTTAATGTCTTTTAGGGAAACTACCCGCTGTCTACGGACAATGGAACTATTTTGTAAGATTCTTTAAAAAATTTTCAACTACCTACGATTGATTTTCGAAGTGAACTACAATCATACCAATTATCAAAATATTTATTGAAAAAACTGGCGCGTGGAAGATGTAGTTAGATAATCCAGTTGTAAACATTTTGTGAGGTATGGTGCCTAATATTTGAATGAAACGTAGTAGGTATTCCATTTGCGTGCCAAATTATTCGTCATTTTGGGCGTTACACATATCAAAGGCGACCGATAATCATTAATTATCGTTCGTATTCGTTTAATTAATCTCAATGCAATTACGTGATCATGATTACAAAATGATGTCAACACATAATAATTTTAATGAGAATATCAAAACGGAACAAACTGCATCAGTATGAGATAAATATTATTGTGACGAAGTACCTTAATGGGGAATAAACATTAACCATAAGTGAAAACAGCTGTTGAGTATTAAGTAATATAAGCATATGATTCCATCTTTGCCAATTAAGAGTAAAAACATATTTTTTTAGTACAAGATATCGAGACGTTTCGCTCGGTTACAGTACAATTGAAAAGAAGCTCCAGTTTATAATCAATCATATATTTCAAGTGTAAGTTCAGAGCTACTATCAGCAAAGGTCAAGAAGTGGTGGCGGCAATTAAAAAAAAAATAAATTAAATAGGACTACATGTGTTCAGTTTAAAATATCGTAGAGCAAGTCCTACATTGATTAAGATGAAGAGTGAGATTATTACAGTTGTAATGTGTCTGGCCGTACTGGCCTTTCCCAGTTTTAAAAGTGATTCCGTCCTCAATAAGGAAGCCGATAAAGCGGAGTCGGTCAAAAAACATATAAAAAGACTGAAAAAAGAGGAAGGGGCGATTAAGCTTGTTGGTGGACGAGAAGAATACGAAGGTAATTTCCTATATTTAAATATTTGATTTAAATTGTTTCGGAAACACCTAGGTAATATTGAAATATTACATAATGGGAAATGGGGTGCAATATGTGATGACGAATGGGATGCGGCCGAGGCTGATGTTGTTTGTAGGCAATTAGGTTATTCGGAAGGTGTTGGCAAACCGACCCATAATTCCCATTTCGGACCGGCTAGACGTAAATAGATTTTGATATGTGACTACTATCACATACGTACATTTTGTAATTTAGGTCAGTATTGGATGGATAACGTTTATTGTGATGGATCCGAGGATGAGATCACTTCTTGTAGATTTGACAATTGGGGCTCGCACGATTGCGAAGTTAACGAGGCGGCCGGAGTCATTTGCTTTGAGGAGTTGTTAAATAAAACTGAATTGGGAAAACCCCAAATGAAGGATAACATAATGTGAGTATTTTATTTGAAATGTAAAAATTTAATTAAAACGTGGGGTTTAAATTTCTCCAACGAGATGAGGAACAATCTCAAAGGCACATAATTTTCTTTGCTTTAACCCAGATTTTCCTTTATTTATTATTTAAATACGTTATCGCAATTATCTTTTCAACTGGAACTGTTTTGCATTTTAATATTAAGTAATGCATAGCAAGTCTCGTGTTAATTTATTAAAAAGTTTTCCCTTTTCCATTTAGGGGCGGTAATGGTATCTTTATTACAATGTATACGGTTTCATATTAATAGCTTTATTAAATATTTGCTTGGTAAATATTTATGAAACTTTTTTCATACAAACTTTATTAATGAGCATATTATGCCCGCCTTGCAAGATAGATTATATAAATAATTATGGTATTGTTAACATGTTTTAGGAAGTAACTTGAATTTTGAAATTGTTGTGGTTCATTACCAGTTAATGACTTGGTTTGGAAGTACGATAGGATATGCTTAAAGTTATCTAAAAGCATTTATTAACAAATATATCGAAGATTGTGCGTAATTTTATTCTGTACAAAAAAGAACAAATCACAAATTAAGGTACTTAACTTAAAACAGTTACCTGTATAAAAAGAATTAAATTACACGCTATTTTCAACTAAAGTCTTAAACACAAACAATTACAAGGGCGCTTCCAGAAAATTTTCCCAGGGGGGTTCGTGGCTCTGGCGTTTTTTGAACAATTACTTTTTTCGATCCAATAGTGACCCTGATTTCTATCGCGTTGAAGGCCTCCAAGGTCTCTTACGTTTGCCCAGTTTGGTGTTCTTCTTAGCCACCTTTCTTTCACCTGCACGCACCGATCTTGGTTTACGTTGGCCCATTCCACTGAAGAAATCTCTACGAATTTGTTTGTTGAATTCCGAAATTTTCGAATAATGAGAGCAATTTACGAGGAAATTTAGCCTGAGGTAAAGAGTTGTGATGGAACGACAATTTTTCCTGCTACTACGCCAAAAGTTCACTCGCCATTGGAAAATACTCGGACTTCATTTTTTGGAAAACTCGCTGTGACCACTGTTTTGGTCGGATTGTTGACTTTTATATCTGAAAATGACCCCAATGAACCCTCACGGCAGTTATGCCTATCGATATCACATTGGGGTATGCTATTTCTATTGTAACTTTGAAAGAATTGCAAAATATCGCAAGAAAACAGTATCTGTCTCACTTTGACACATTCTAGACAGCTTGAAACATTATACTTTTCACTAAAACTAGGCATATGAGCCGTGGCATATTCTTAGAGTTATTTTGAGACATAAAACTCCATGATTGGAGCAAAACTATGATCAGAGCGAGTTGTCCAGAAATGCATGCCAAAGTCCAATTTTAACATGGCTTTTATATTGGTGTGCGATTATGAAATTTTTATTACTTAGGACAATTGAACCCCTCCTTATAAACAATATTAGACAAACATATATCGTATCGCAAAAACGCAACGCCAGCGCAAGAGGTTGTGGCGCCCTAGGCAAAACTATTGTGAGCCCCCACCAATTCCAATGCAACCCCCTAATCAAACTACCAACTACGGCAACTACCAACATCAAACATCCTGGACATAATCACAACTTGATTCTAAACTAAAGTTGATTTAATTAATATTTTTTTAGCGCCCCGCTCTTAACAGCGCCTGGAATCAACGCTCCAGGCGCCCCTCAGTCCCTGGCACCCTAGGCAGTCGCCTAGTTCGCCTATACGGTCGTGCCGGCCCTGCAAAAACGACGTGTAAAATGTAATGTATATAAAAACGAGGGACTGAAGGAGGAACGAGAGTGTTTTCAATAAACGAATTACACAATTTCAAAGTCTATAATTTATAATAATTGTCACCAATAATGATTACATGTTCCTCGCTGTCCTTCAATTAACATTGAATATACAATGTACTATGCATAAAATTATTAATGAAGCACGTTTACCGAGCACGCTTGATTGTTTTTTGAAATTATTGATTACAGTCAACTTTTATGTAGTTACCTATAAATCAAAGTGACACAAAAGTCGAAGAAAACTAATGTAAATCAAAAGATTTGATATTTGTTTTACAAAAGTTCTATAGTGACCCTTGTACCTACCCTGAATTACAATGGAATGAAACCCGGAGTTCGGAAAAGTGTGCACATGAAATGATATATACCTAGTATTCGTGAACCGAGTGAGATAGGATACTCTGTAATATGAGGACCGTTCAAATTTAAACTTGATGCTGAAATAATTGACGAAATACAAAAATCGCTATTATAAACAACGACACCCGTCTGCATGTTTACATATCCTCCTATACAATGGCACCAGGGTGCTGAAATCTGTTAGTCTTTGTGGCGTACAATTGAGCTACAAAAGCTCATTGATTTAGGCACCTCTCCGAGAGCTGAAATCACTGCAAGCTTGTGCATACCTACACCATACCCATACGTTAAAAATTTGGCCGTTATATTTCCGTTCCTAGTCGTTAATACATATCAGAGTGAGTGAAGTGCACGTTTGTTATTTATACGCCACAATGGAGGAGGAATATGTTACAAACATAAAGTCTCTTTTGCATCGTGTTGATCCAGCGTGTAAGATCGTGTTAAGTACGATTATAAATGAAGATAAATATACTGTGGAAGTAAAAACAAAATTTTCTGACGACTATGAAAGCGAATGCAAACATTGGATACAAAAATACTCTGTAGAAACACGTACTGAAAAAACTTGATTTAAAAAGTTCTGCATGATCTAAAACTTTTAAAATGAAACCATCAGGTATTAATTTTTTCAGTCGTATACGAGGTTGGTCAAAAAATATGAATTTTGCGCAACAGTAAAGTACCTTTGTTTTTGACAATATTATTTAGAATTAAAAACTGTGTTTTAAATTTTACTTGCATATTTTACAATCACAAATCACATTTTTTGACAAACCTCATATTTCGAATGAAAAAAATTGATATCTGATGGTTGTATTTTGAGTTTTGGACCATGCCGAACATTTTATGTAGAATGCCTTTTTTCCTTAAAATTAATAATAAAAAGGTTTTCCATATATTTTCAACTTACGGAGACATACTCGTGTATACCATACAATCTCAATAATATTTTTAAATAAATAAATAACTAATTATTTCAACATGTGCCGTTGTATAGGAGGATATGTAAATATGCCACCCGTCTAGGGACAGTACATTGAGGAGGCGAAAAGGGACACAAGTCGGAAGAGGAACTCGTATAAAATAGACTATCTAGAATCCTTGTAATCTGTCGTTACCGTTATCATTGCTTTTGTTCAATAATTTTTGTCATGTCTGGATAAATAGTTTGGCTAAGTCCCAAGTTGCACATTATCCAAGTGAACTTACTGTACGTTTTGCGGAAAACACACTTTCAAAGATTCAAGTCGTTTCCTGGTGTAAACAATTTAGTAGAGGTCGAGAGCGTGTGTAGGAAGGGTGAAACACATTATTCATAAACAGTTAAAGTTCCTTAAAGCTTGTGCTACCGTGTTTTGGGACGTTGAAAGTCGTATTGCGATTGATATTTTAAGGGAGAGACGTATTATTGATGCTCCTTAATATTGTCAACTTCCCTCAGAGATGATAATGTACAAATATTTACGCAAAACTGGTTAAACACGCAACCAAAAAGTTTTTTAAAGATGGAATGTTTTCAAGTTACCAAGAAGATGGAAGTGGTGGGGGAGCGTAAAATGTAGAAAAGTAGCATAATATATTGTTTTCTAGATAAATCGCGAGATTCCGGTTTAAATTTGAACCCTCCTCGTACCTGCCAGAAAAACTTATCCGGAGTAATGTTACCCATTTTACATGTACAGGGTAGGGTTTTAATAAGAAATCTCGTAAACTATAGTTCGTATCAAAAATGAAACTCGCATCCTCGATTTCTTTTTTTGAGAAAAACTCAATGGTGCATTTCAAATTTAGCGAACGTTTCTTTTCGAGTTATAGCCAAAAATTCAGATTTTCGAGTTTACGTTTTATGGCCATATCTCGCTTATTTATGAAAATAGAAAAAAATAATCTCTACGTTCTACAGGCACTTTTTTGATAAGTGGAGTGGTGTATTCTTGAAATTCGAGCTATAGCATAAAGTTGTATTTTTATATGGACCGCGTAGTTGGTTATGGAATTAGAAAATTATACTGATTTTTGGTAGGTAGTGTTCCCTATTCGATGATCGCATTTTAGCCTATTACATTTATGAAAGAAAATCGTATGGTCAACGATACCTATTTGGAAAGTTTAAACGAACACAGTCGAGGAATTTTTAGATAACTTGCTGCTGAACATTAGACAAAACTTATACTATCACTTTCAACAATAGTAGAAACGTCTCTGAATTGTTAAACATTCATTTTCAAGACAAATGGATTTAAGCAAATGGACCTGTGAGGTGGCCACCAGGTTCACTCGATTTAACTCCCCTAATTTTTTTCTTTTGGGGGACACATTAAAGGCATAAGAATAATAATAATAATAATATAACGAACTAAGACAAAATTTTATGCAGTGTGTTAATTCCGTCGCTAATATTCATATTTACAACGCAATTCGGAATGTTTCAAAGCGATGTGAACTATATGTTGCAAATAATGGACATGAATTTGAAAATTTAGTGTAAGTGCTAATTATTAATTATCTTCTAGTTCGTTTAACAGCATCTTCAATATTATAGTCATTTCTTCTGGGTTTGTTAAAAAATTGGCCATCCTGTACATCAGAAAAAGTGGCCAAAGCCCACGGAAACAAAAAAATCACTCTTAATCACTTTTGATGGTAGATATCGTGAAAACTACTTGTATATAATGCCAAAGAGTATCTAAAATAAGAGAAGCAACGCCATTAAAAACACCGTAGTTTAGTAAGGTGTGTTGCCTAACAAAATATTATCGAATTTACAACGTTTATTTGTACGCCACATACCTGAGGCGATAACTGTTTAATTACAAAAGGACAACTACCTGGAAGTTTTGAAATTTAAAGCAAAGATATCTCAATGTTGCCGAATCTTTGTCACACAACTTTCTATACAAAAATCTGCAACCTTCATTATTATTGCTACCCGATATTTATTTTGGATACTTAGGTACTTTGTTTAAAATTTCGGAGCTTGTAATGAAATATTTAAAACAAAACAATATCAAAATAATGGTTTTAAAATTGTACTTATGAGTTCGTACAAAAAAACAACTTTTAAAATTTTTTACGTGTTTTAATTTTTTGCTTTTTAAAGTTTCTAGGGGTTTTGATGTTCTTAAATTTTGTGAAAAAAGTTTCAAAGTTTTGTATTAAATTAAATTAAATTAAATGCCGAATTAAAAACAATTTATGGCAGTGCCAACTATTAACTTCTTGCAACCAATTGGGTTCTGAAATATTTACAATATTTATACTATTTACAATTAAATTTTTCATAAAATTTGAAGATGTTTGATGTTCTTTGAAATACGCATAAAAAAAATTTAACAATGTTGTTAGGTACTACTCTAACAACAGTAACCGACGGCTTTTTTAAAAACGTTTGCTCTCGTGTTAAAAGAAAAAGTTTGGAGTACCACAATTCTGTAACCACTTATCACAACATGCATTATAAGTGGGGAATCGAAAAAAACAGATACGTTCGCATTTCGGCGATTTAACTCGCAATTGATATACACACACGAATTAAACATAATGTTTAAAATAATTATGTAAACTAAAAATAAAAACAACAACCACCAAGAAGTACTTACGTCAATTTTATAAAAAAAGCTGAATAGTACTTCGGGGTAGGTACTTTAAAACAGGTAATTAAATAATTGTACACCTTATAATTCAACTAGGAATTTACCTGAAAATGTACCGAGTTTATAAATAAATAGGGTTGTATGAGCAAAAAAACAAATCATTTAAAAGGAAAATTACAAATGTCATTGGTCTCGCGATGAGACAAATGCTCAAAGACAGGACACAGCGCAAAGGATTAAGATCAAATTTAATTAGGTAGGTATACAAAGAGTACGTAACATACATACTTAAAAAAATGCAGTATGTACTTCAATACTAAAAACTTGGTAGAAAAAAGTTCAAAAGATATACAAAATATTAGAAAAAGACCGTGAGAGAAATTCTCGAGACCAGCTCCGGGTTAATGTTGGAATGTAATAAATTTAATAATAACATTTTAATAATTAATGTAGGTACCTATTCCTTAAAACCTAATTATTGTACCATTTGTTCAGTACAATCCTTGTTTATATAAACAAGGGTACAATTAACTTATCAGAGCAATCCAGCCATTAGTCATTAAGCAAACTAAATGTGGCAACCTTGCAAATACTTTTAATAGACTTACCATAAAGATTTCTGTAAATTTTCAATGGAAGACAATATTTAAAGTACATTTAAAGGGATGCCTAGTTCTGGCTACGTCTACGCGAGGGCCCGATCGTGGAGTCCTAGCGGACGAGTTCTTATAGCCTATACGCATAAATCCTATACCACTGTTTCTCTTATTTTAGATACTCTTTGATAATGCTAATTTTTTATTCAATGAACTTCCTTTCTGAAGATATTCTGCACGAGGATTTCACGACGGTCACGTATCTATGTATTGTTATAATATCTCAATGTTTTAAAAAATGACTCTTTTAATAAGTTGAGTGTAATCTTTGTCAAAATTGATTAATTGAAATAAGTGAAAAGCGATCAAGGTTTGTAATGTGACTTACAACTGGGATCACCTGAGACTTCAGTAAAAATTAGGTTATTGTAATTAAAAACCAATTTTAAAACATAATTATTTATTGTTTTTTGAATCCACACATAACTAAGGGAAATATGACTGTTTCTTAAAAACCAAAATAAGCTCGATAAAGAATCAAAGTTCAAACGAGAAAAAGTTACTGACAAGATCTACACTGCGTATAGGGTTGGGTATTGATAGTAGATCCACCCTGTGTGATAGTACATTTTTTAGATACACACTGTGTGATAGTACATTTTTTCATCAGTTAGTTCTTATACCCCTTGAATTATGATTACATATTTAGAAAAACGAAAAACAAATATTATAAAGGAAGGGAAATATCAGATGTAGATTTGCGTGTTTTGTTCAACATTTCAAATAAATATTACTGAAAAATTGTAACAAAATGACAATCAAAAACTTCACTGGAAAATTGTGTACTTATTTGAAGTACGTATTTGAGTATTTGAAAACCGGGAAAATTGAAGGGATCTTATTAAAAGCAGAGTGGATCTTCAACTGGAGCTTAATAATGCATAATATTATTAAAAAAAAACCTTTCTGAGACGTTCACAAAAGGCAATTGAGACTCATGTTCATATTTGAAAAGCTTATTGAAGTTCATATATTTATATGTTCCTTTGGCGCAAGAGAGTGATTAAACGAGGAAAATGTCAGTAAAAACGTAAAAATTTTACAATTTCATAGTCTTTGGCCTAGTTTTTATACCGCTGGACAATGTTAATAGCAAATGCTGCACTAAAGCGGGCCACAGACTTCGTGATTTTTCATCGGTTGTCGGTCATCGTGCCGACCGTTCGTGCCAAAAACCGTAGTGTGTGGGGTGAAAACTGTCACGATGAACCGTCACGACGAATTTCTGGCGGAGCTTGATTTTTGTCGGTTCGGTGTGTCGGTCATCGTGCTAAACCGATGTGTGTGGGGATTTCGTTCCATCTCGTCGGTTTTAAGATCAGTAACGTCCGTCGATGTGATCAATAATTATACCAATTTCCTAATTCAAATCTCAGCACATTTAATAAATTTATATGTGAAAAACTGCTTCTTTTCAACAGCCACTCTTTGCATCAAACCGATCTTCTTTTATTGTGTTAAATTTTATTGCCAACTGCAAGTGCCGCCGCTACTGCCAATAATTGTGTCCTGTTTATTGTAATTTCTGGAACCGGACTGCTACTTCGCACGTAGTCTGTGGGCTCATCAGGCGGCACGAACGGTTGGCACGATGACCGACAACCGATGAAAAATCACGAAGTCTGTGGCCCGCTTAATAAGACTAAGACAAAACTTATTATCCGGTAAAATTGGAGGGTTCATGATTAGTGTCATCTCAAAGATATACCTGTATATTTGAAAAATTTTAAATTAGCATTACCTTTTTTGGGTTATAGTTTAAAATTTCTGGGCTGACAGGATGTATTTTACCTTATAAAGAGTTATTATGGTTTTATGTGTAGAAAATGATCTAATATGATGCTAATAAAACCTTTCTTTGTCGTTGAAATTTACTTAAACCTTTTAAGATTATAAGTAAAACCGTGGTCGAATCAACTAAACCTAAGGGTGCATAATAAGCTGTTATAAGTGTAAAATAGTTCACTCCTAATCTATTCATTACGAAAATACCTAAATCTGTATGAATATAAGATTTGGTCCTGATACTAAGCGAATGTTAACCCATTGCAGTCGTCGAGGTTCTTCGATACATAATTGGCGAGTGAGGTTGCTTGTGTCATAAAGATATCTGTTTTTTTTACAAAAATGCTGCAAACACTACTGGGTTCTTTTGGCTTCGGTTACTTAAACTCTTGTACATAACCTGTTTTTGTTTAAAATTCAAATATGTGCAAGGGATCCTAATTATTTGTCAAAATTTAGACCCTAGACAAAACAAATGTTTTTTTAGTATCGAGACTGTGCGCCTAATCGCTACCCTAGCAATAGTAGTTGTTTCCTGGACAAATTTAGCTACGGTTTATTCAACATGTAAATGAAATCCATTGACATTCTTAAAAAACCCCAGCTTACCTATACGTCAACATAAAATGATAACAAGGTTAATAGATGTAAGAACTCTGTTGTTTAAAACAGATTTTCGGAAACTACACCTTCAAATCATAAAACTTTTAGGCATTAAAATCAGAATTAACAACATTTAAAAATTCGCCAACAGGATATTGACATAGAAAAAGACAAAATAATGCTTTCAATAACTCCCGAAAAGACGATAACGAACTGCAAGAATTTCCAACAAACCCGAATAATAAAATAATGCCAAAGTAAAGCAAAATCCTCCTACACTTAACACTAAGAATTAATGTCAAAGAGGAAATAAAAACCGTTGAAGATGAAGGTGGTTGTTCCTAAGATTGACGTCTAGTTACGCCCGTGGGTTGGTGAAGAGAGTGTAATAATATATAAATTTCTTCAATTGCTCTTCATGACAATTTTAACAAATTTTTGAGAAGTGACAATATTATTTGGAAGAATGTTGTAGAAACTTATTTGCCTACAGCTTAACAAGGACCCCCCCCCCCCCCCCCCCCACACATTTACCCAAATTCAAATTTGAGAGAGACTATTTTAAAAATGGTATCAAAAGCTAATCTTTCCCAGCTACTTTAAATTTACCAGTGTGTTATTACCTTCGAACATATTTGTTATATGTTCGAAGGTTATTACATAAAATTAGATTCTAGACTTTCCAATAACTTACCGAAATTACTCCCACTGAAACATCACAAAGGTTACTTGACCGCATAACCGACTGAAAAAAACTTGCCAGCCATGGAGGATCTGGAGGAGGACGACAAGGATCTATAAATTGATGCCTCACCAATAGGAATTTTTGGAGTTCTCTCAACGATTTTGATGTAGGCGGTATTGAAAAGCCTATTGCCTCCATTTCTAGGTCCAATACAAAGATGAACTACAGCTAGTGTGATCGAAAAGGTTTACCAAATGCGTTAGCTTAAAACAAATTTTACTACGAAAGAAAAATATTTTAGCGAACAAGTTCGATTCATGTCCTGTACGAAAATCCCAGGATTCTTTTAACTTGGGAGGAATTTGTGCTGCTGGGTGTATGTACAAGAGGGAACAAGTTATTTTGAAATGCTTCAGATGAATCGTTGAATCGCTACAATAAATAAATTGAACAGCCATTTAGGCGATTTCTCGCTTACCATCGATAACAACAATAATAGATTTTGAGATGTAAGTACTAATCACGGTAGATCAGGAACTCTGAATAGGGGATGCGTAAATAGTTATTTACATATGAGTACGGTAAATCAAGGTTTACGTTAACGAGTGAGAAGTTTATTGCCGAAGCGTAGCTGAGGCAAGAATTTCGAAACGAGTAACGTAATCTGATTTAACGTACAAATAATGTAAAACATTTTATTTCATACTGGCCATAGATTCATTTCTTAAGAGTTTTTCTATTAACTTTATATAAAATTTGACGTTTCCAAAGTCATGCCACTTTATGTTGCTATGGCAACCTTTGTATTCGGGTACAAAATTTCTAGTACGGTAAAGTTTCATTTACCAGACTCGTATGAGTCTGGTAAAACACAGATTACTAGTCAGTATGAAATAAAAGGTTTTACCGAACTCATTTTTACTTTCCGGCCTAGAACGGTCAATTGTTCTGGGCGATTTTAAAAAAAATATTGTACGTAATACGTCCCAAAAGTGCTTTTACTGGACTCGCAGTTTTGCCTACTTGTCCAGTAAAAGATCACTTTCGGGACTTGTTACGTAAACTACTATTATAGTACGGTAAATACGATTTACCAGACTCGTATGAGTCTGGTAAAACACAGATTACTAGTCAGTATGAAATAAATAATATTTACTTACGTATCACGAATTATTAAATCTAGCGATTTAAGTCTTCCCATTCCTTTTAGTTGCACAGCCTTCACAGAGAAAAGGTTAGATAGTTTGTACTGATCTTGAGATAGTTTGTCCTTTTTTGTTCCATTTCTGTTATTTAATAAAGTGATAACTCATATAACTGTTCGTTATAATCAATAATTTTAAACCGTATACAAGTGAGGAACTGGAAACCGTTTCAATTTCAATTGGTATTTTTAGCTTTAACAGAATAAATGTGAAAGATGAAGAAACTATAATCAAAAGGCAGGTTTTCAAGTGTAGGAATCTTAAAAATGCTTTAGTAACGAATTGGGGGAACGTTCTTTTTCGAAAACTTGAAATAATAAACATTAACTCTGAGACAAGAAAGACTGATTTCCATAGAAAGTGATATCCTCAAAAAAATACACCTCCTAGCCGCTCCCCTTGTAACATCGCCATCTTCATTTTGTAATTTTAGACATCTCCAAGGAGAAAGAAGTCGAATAAGTTGTCATTGGGACGACTCGAAACTTCATAACCTTATCATCGCTGTGGGTGTAATTTTAGGGGTTTCGTTAAGAAAAATTACTTTTGTAAAATGAACAATGTAAAGTTTTTTAATGTTAACAAGTTCGACAAAAAATGTTTATTTCTTTATAAAAATGTTCATTCATTACAAAACTTTTTCTAACGTTTATGTAAGTTTGTATTATCGATGAAACCTATGAAAACCGACCATTGAGAAACGTTCGGAAACAGTAATGTATTATTTCGAAAATATGTATAATAAATGAAGGCAAAAAACAAAGTGACACTAACCCAACTCTCTTTGCCCTTGAGTGATATGTTTCATTTCCCAATTGGTATGTTTTTATTTTGCCGAAAGGAAAATATAACAAGCACGTAAACAACGTACGTTGTATTTTTTACGAATCCAGTAATTATTGTACCTACCATCGACCCCGAATTTTACACAGGGGGGCCACTCCAAAGCTATCTCTATAATTCTGTTGTTACTGCATGTCTTTCCGGAAGAGTAATTTGTTACATAGTGCTCACAAGGGTGATACAAAATGACAAGTGAGGCAATTTTGTTTGTCTTATTAAAAATGAAACAGTGGAGTTTAATCTTTTTAAGGATTGATAGTGCCTTGTTTGAATTACAAATTTTTTTTAATTTGTTTTAGGGTTCCGTTACCGAAATATGTGAGGGTTCGTCTAAGAGGTGGTAGAATACCAAATGAAGGTAGAGTTGAGTTGAAAACAAAGAGGGGTAATTGGGAAGTAATTTGTGGTGATGGTTGGTCTCTGCTTGAAGCGAACGTTGTGTGTCGATCTTTATCACTAGGATATGCGAGTGACGCTATGCAAAGTAATTACTTTGGTGGTAACTTTACCGCCCACAGTTTTTCCGGAGTGTCCTGTACAGGAAATGAGGAGTCCTTGCGTCAGTGTCGACACGATGTCGGAAATAAAGGTATTTGTGTCGGTCAAGAGGTTGCGGCTGTATATTGCGTACACGCAATGTCCGATTTGTCGGTCGATGCCGGCGAACTTATGCGAACGGCACACTTGCAAGATACCCAAATGTTCTTCCTACAGTGTGCGATGGAGGAAAATTGTTTAGCTTCGCACGCTTACAAAATTCAAAAGGAATCATCGGATTGGCACCTGGAGACTAGACGCTTATTGCGATTTACAGCAAAAATACTAAATGCCGGAACTGCCGATTTCAGGCCTTACCTTCCCAAACATATGTGGGAATGGCATATGTGCCACATGTAAGTCACTTTCTTATTTTAGTAATACTTAGATAACGCTATTTTTAGAAATAATACAAAAAGTTTTAATTTATGACTGTTTTAGTTAGCTGCAATTTATATCTAGGTCAAAAGTTATATTTTCTGATAATGACGCTTTTACAACCTATTTCTGGATGATTTTATTAAAACTACCGAATATGCATTTAGTAAATTTCTCATTTCTAAAAGTAATCAATTATCCCCCAAACTCTATACCAGAAAATCAAAAATTGATAAACGAAAGTTTCGGTTCGTTATCGTGAACTGTGCCTACTTCATTTATAATTTATATCCCTCTTCCTGACAACAAAATTTCATATAGAATAGAGATGGTATCGAGCTTTATTAAACCATTGAAGCATTACAATGAAAGTTTCAGCCATTGTTATTATTTCACGGGGTGTTACCGAATCATAAATTTTCTTAGAATTCCCATTCAGTTCAAGTAGGGCTTTTTAACGAGCTTGATTATTATTTACAGTAAAAAGTCAGAAATATTTGAACTCACTACCTACTAGAGTTTTGCTTTAGTAGAGAGACATCAGGACATTATCATTTCAGCGACATTTATCAGCTAAAAGGCAGTGAATTTAAAAACTAACGTAAACGACACATTAATAGCACAATTTCTTTGTTGGGTTGGTCACTGATGGATGTACCTATCCAGTCAAATTTCTTTCTTTCCTTTGCTTTCTGTGTAGGGTAGGTAATTCATTATCGTCTTTAGAAACTTTGGCAGTGAAAAGTAAAGTTAACTTTTCAGATATTTCACTATACACCGTGTTTTCTGTAATTTGACTAATTAAAAATGTAACATGTAAGATGAGTTTTTTGCACATATTGGGCTAGCCAAGTATCATTATACACCGTAAAAAAAGGTTCGGCGTGAAACTATATTTTCATGCTTCCTTGGCAGGTTTACAGATAAATAGGAAAAAAAAATTGTTGTGAAATTATTAAACAAATTGTCAATTTGCAGTAAGACAGTATCCGTGCCGGATACGAAATTCACGCGTTGAGAAATTTCTTGGCAGTTTTCCATTATTGATTGCATTAACTGGTCAAAATAATTTTCATTAAATTTTTATTATTACAGAACTTATCTTTTAAATAGCCCCATTAGTCCAGTCAAATGGTAGTTTGAAGTGGAAAGTTCTGGTGTAATTGTTTTTAGTGGCTCATTTTATGGGTTTTGGGGTGCTGAACATGAATCTGAAGTTGTCCAACAAAAATTTTCTCCACAAATTTGAGAAATCATCAAAACACCACTAAAAATAATGTGCGAAAATTGAAATTTTCCCTTCAAGTGAATAATTTCATCTTGCGGTTCCTTGCCTTTCATCATATTTACAAGGTATACCATAGAAGACCCCTTCTTTGTGTCCTTTGTGTGAAATCCATTAGTGACAACATATTGTTTTTGCATGCCATGCGAGGATGTGACATAACTTCAGCCTTCTTCAAAGTAGGAAAGATGAGGTTTCTTCAAACCCTCAAGAAAAACCCTGCTCTAACCAAGACCATTGAAATTGTTAAAGATCCTAATTCACATGCGACGCTATTACTAATGCTGGCCTTAGCTTTTTCACTGCATTGCACAAATTGACTGACATGGAAGGCACGTCCTTCAACAAATTGAGGTATAAATGCTATCTTAGGTCTGCATACAGAACAACAGCCCATTTGGCGTCCCTACCTGCCACTGAGGTTGCATCACAGCAACATTCGTTGTGGGTGTACTTTCAAGGATAACTATGGCTTGGAAATGAAAACGATCCTGAGAAATGGGGTTGAAGGAAAACCAAAGGTGGTCTGCAGCCAGAGATATTTCAACACTCTTGTGCGTGGAAACCATACGACGCACAAAAAAATGTTAGACATCTTTGTTTTACTATGGAACTTCTTTTCGCGTAAATAGTTTTCTTTGTAAGTTATAAGCTGAAAACCACTAAAAAACATTATTTTTAGTGGCTTTTTGATGATTTCTCAAATTTGCGGGGAAAATTTTTGTTGAACAACTTCAGGTTCGTGTTCAGCACCCCAAAAAACATAAAATAAGCCACGAAAAACAATTACACCAGAACTTTCCACTTAAAACTAGCATTTGACTGGACTATAAGAAATGGTTTGGAGCTATACCTGAGAACTGGCATATTACTCCATCTCTGTCTATCCGGTGATTTGAAAATACAAATTGCTTTGAAAAAATCTCGTAAAATGTTAAAATTTTCGAATGTGGGCCCTATAAATTCTGATAACAACTCTAAGTACTTTTGCGAATTTGTCATGTGGCGTACCTACCAGCTAAATATTATGCGTGATTCAATACCTGAAATTTTGTAGTACCACGTATACTAAATGACGCTTCATGAGTAAAAACCACAACCGATAAAGAAATATCATTATGATTGCACCTGTGCAGCATAGTTTCGTAAAACACGGTCCTTTGATATTGCGCACCTCCAACAAATTCTTGGTTTGTTTGATATTTTTAAAGGATTTAAAATTTGGGGTATATTTTTCCAAAATGAGTTATTGCCAAACGTTGGCAGATTTGCCGTAAAGTTACATTTTTATTCGTAACTACAGATGCATTTGTACATTTCCATAATTTATTTACCCTTCCGTTCCAGTAGTTCTTTGCATACACATTACGAAAGGCGTTCGGCTAAACTCCAGCAAAAAAAATTTTATGTTAAATTCGCATGGTAAAGACATGTCGATAATTCAGTTAACATTCAATGTATAATAATAAATTTAGATGATTTGGATAGCTCTTTAGGACGTCGACAATTTTGCTGTGGATGGTTTTGCTCTAAACTGATTAGGGGGCCAATATTTGCACAAAACATTTTTTACATTCTTCTGGACAAAAAATAGTTATTTACATTATAAGGTGGGAAAAGGAGGTTTACTGATGACCAAAAAGTTTGCCAGACGAGCCCCATGGGCGAGCCTGGCAATTTGTGAACCAGGAAAAATTCAGATTTCCCGACGAATAATGTATACAATTTTTCCTGTTACCAACATATTGTTCAAATAAATAATTAAAATCAAATCTTTATAATTTACGTCAATTTAAGGTAGTTCCTCCGCGGAACGATTTGCGACAGAATTTGTTCAAACTTGGCGTATACGTTATTAAATACGTTATCCAAACATCTGTGGAGTTTAAATGAGGTTTACCGTCCCTAAGTCGAGATATTTACACTTAAAATTATCATAATTGACATATAACCCATGTTCAAAAAACACCGCCCACGTAGCACATACCTTTCAAAGGCGTCCCAAAGACATTCTAAGGACTTCTATATGTCCACATAAGTCCCCAGGACATCCGAAAGACATTCTGAGAACTTCTGAATGTCCGCATAAGGCCACAGGACATCCCTTGCAGATCTCGTGTTATGTGGGCACTGACACATTATCAATTGTACTGTGAAAACTAAATGTCAGAATTTAATGAAAAACTGAAGAATGCTAGAGAGGGATTATACGAATATTGTGAAAACATTTGAGAATTGTTTACCGTCTACTTTGAAGATATAGCCTTGAGAAACATGACGTTTTTGGTATTATTAGATATGTTTAGGCAAGCGAATGATTGTATACGCAATCTGTTCCACGACAACGCGGACAGTCCGAACAAAAAATGTACTTCCACTGGCGTGACAAAAATGGTTAATAATAGAAGTTACTATGGTTACATAGGACGAAACTTTTGGTTGAGATTGTCGCGGAGGAACTACCTTAAAGGTAATAATACAATGTAGGTTGCTGTGACAAAATTTAAAGGTAATAATGTTATGTAATTGGCTGATGTGACATAACCAAGGCAACACATCATTGGTTTTTTCCTTACTACTAGGAAATAGTTATTTACATAAAAGTCAGGAAAATTTCACGTTAGTGAAGAGGAGCTAAATTGAAATACGAGGCACTTTGTGCCGAATATTTTAAAGCTCCGAGTCAAGTAAGAGATTTTGCTGACGTGTTTGTATTAAATTTTTCCGGAAATCGCAAAAAAGACGAAATTTTTGAAATTTTTTTTACAAATCCCACAAAAATCAAGTTTGTCAATTTTTTTGGTAACTATAATTATTACAAACTATATTTTGCGTTTTGTAAAGTCTTTACAGTACTAGTCCGGAAAATTCAATTTTCCTGCGCGTAAATAAGCAGGAAAATTTTGTTTCCAAGATGATTTCCGGAAAAGTAGGTACTTTGCTTTCGTCTATCGGCAAAACAAGTCGTTTCCATGGCAAGAATCAATTAAACAAATATCGATATTACAGATTAGTAACAGGAAAAAAATTGAACAAAGGTATATCCTAACTTGCTTTATTTTCAAAACGAGGGATGTCAAATTTTTAATAAGAATCAGTTCTTTATTAATGTATTAATCACTCAGTCTTTTCAATGATTTTGATGTAATTAGATTTAAAATAATAATGGGGTCGCAGAGGGTTATCTGAATGACATTTATGACGAAAACAATCGTACGTCACGCTTTTTTTGTTTGATATTTGTATCAGATTAATTATAGTTTTTCCCAGCCATAAAACAAAAATCTAAAACAGATAATGCTTTCTGAAATTTTGCCAAAATGGTGATTTAATTACATTGAAACTGAAAGAAGCTAAAATAAACTTTTTTCTAAAATACCAATCTCCTATATATTCTTAAATATTAAAGTATACGAGGGTTACGTTGAATGTTTGTGAAGCAGAATTATAAGAATGTAAATGAACGGTATTTGCCCAGGTTTCCTTGGTCACAACACCGCACTAAAATGGCCGCATTTCATTGTGAAACATTCATTACTGTAATTAATGGATCATAGCAGTAAATCCAGGTTACGTCACCTGTAATGGTCCTACAAACGACCTTCATGATAACATTTAAGGTTTTCTGAGCACCTGATTTTGTTTTAATCCTTTCGACTTGAAGCAACCCGAACGAAATCATTGTACGAAAATGTTCGCTAAGATTGGAGGATTTGGTTCTTTTGAGGATTTTTCAGTGACCATCGAACTTCACATTCCAGTTGAGCAGAACAATTCGGTTTGTAAGTATGACTCTCCGATGTAAAAGATCCTCATAAAAAGAAGTAAAAGGGCGTTAGGTACATCGCGAGATCTGATCGGCCAATTTACGTCTGCAAGTGAAGTCATTTTTTGTATCTGTATGTTTAACCGGATGGTGCCCTCCCTAACTATACTGCTTGATGATACTTCCATTTTTAGCAAATCCCATGAGTTTCCAAGATCCAGATCCGATAATTCTATTTAATAGGATATCTATTTAAAGTGGAAATAGGGCTCGTCACTAAAGATTATTTGTGATGGTTCACTTCATACTATTCTAAAAACTAATTGAGCGTTCTCTAGTTTTCGATTATCCGTGAATCATATGTGAAATTTAAATCCAGCGTTCAATTTGAGCCATTATTTCTAACACGTTTGGCGATTATTTAAGTTACCGGTTATCGAATACTTTTTCTCGTGGAATCCTTTAGTTTTGTGTGGAATCCCAAAATTCAAGAGATGTATTTTGTGATTTAGGAAAATGAAATAGAAGCAGAAATAAACGTAAGAAGACAGATGCAAGTAGATTCTCTAAAGGTAAAAAAAGAAATCACAGAAAGAGCTAAAAAAGCCATTCTTTGTCTGCTAATGGGTTTTTCACACCAAAATGACGATCAAAGAAAAATCACGGCTATTGTGTGACCTTCGCCAGCCTTTGCTGTTTGGTAGCTTACTAAGAAAGATGCCTCAGTAGCATTTTCCTTCAATGTATATGCGCATGTATTTGGCACCTTTTAAGCATCTCATGTATGGATTCTAAATGACGGTGTTTTATAACAGGCGCCAGTGAGCTGTTGGGAAGTATTTTACTGCATATGACACGTTGATAGCTGTTGTTGTTCAAAAATCGAAAACTAATATAACCGTTACCTTATTTTCTCTGTATTTTACGCGGTTATTTTGGTTCATGCCACCCTTACTACCGATAACGCGTGAAAGCTCAACAGCAATTGAATCTTTTTGAATAGAGGCTAAAATCTTACTGCAAAAATAGAATCTAATTTTTTAATAAACCACATTAACAATTTCATTTATATGTGGTATTAACATGACGGTGCTCCGCCTCACTGTGAAAGAGAATCCAATGGATTGTTAGCGGACGTCTCCTGACTTAAATCCTTGCGATACTTATTTGCGGGGAAATGTCAAGCACCTCTTCTATTTCTTTAAAGCGAATGTTGAAAATCAATATTATTGCAGAGAACTGAAGATTCTGAAGCTAATACTAGAATTAATACTTTTTTTATTATTATTCGTGAAGGGAAGTTTAGTTTGTCGTTTACTGTTGCTAAGTTTCACTTTCCGTTTGTTGTAATAAATAGTTGTATTACCCTTAAATTATGCTATTTATTAGCGATCAAAGAGACAATTATTTTAAAAGCCTATAAGTTCCGAACAAACAAAAGTAGGACATACACTTCTTCCTGAAATTAAATCTACTTTTTATTGTCCAACTTTCTAAAGAGGATAATGAATCACTATATATATGGGTTTTTCGCCAGCTTTACCCTACTTTTTTTACTTCTGTATTCTTTCTACGGATCGGTGAATTTAAAGGAAACATTTTGTAAATGCGTGCAAAGTCGTTTATGAATAAGTAACGGCACCATATTTGAAAGGTGTCCCAATCGCCCAATTCTCTATCCAATCACGTTAGTTTTTAGCACAAAACAATATCAATATTTCACAAAAGAAATTAAATGGTTTTTTTTTATTGATGTCCTATTTTAGCCTTTTAAACCACGCCCAGCGTGTTTAAATCGCACTTTCAAAAACGCGCGTGTTTTAAAATTGCCATGCCAACATCACTAATTTGAAAAACGTGAATTCTATTGGTTATTGATTTGACAGGAGTAGTTTGTTACGTCAAATAAAATGACAGATTGCAAATTAATTTCCGTTTTTCTCATTTCCATGACAACTGATTTTACATTAGGAATTCAACCATTTCATATTATTAGTTGTTATTTCCATTTTAATACCAGATTTCAAAGTGAATCAATAAAAAAAAATAGCGTAAAGTATTCGTGGATAAACAGGTCTTTAAAACACTTGCTCTATTTCAAGCACTCCGGCTACGCCGTCGTGCTTGAAAACTCGCGCGTGTTTTAAAGACCTGTTTATCCACTTATACTTTAATGTACTATTTTAATAAAAATTCTCCATTGTATGAATTCTAAACATGGTTACTGTGGTTATTGGTCTATAATACAACTTTCATGTTTCTTAATTTGTTTTCGTCTGAATTGATTGGTCGAACTGTTACGATTTGTTTGGCTAGAGCTTTTGTACTTCAAGAGCGAAATAAAATAGTAGGTTTGTTACCGAACATATAAAGAATACTGCAGCCGTTGCTCGCGTTTGTACCTAATAATAATTACCATAGGCGAAATATGAGACACAAATACGTTCTCGAAACACAACAGCGTTAATAATAGGCACGAAGGTTCAGGAATTGTATAAAGAGGTTAATGGTGCTGCTGATTGTTGCCTCAACGAAAAACACACAGATCTAATTAGTTTGTGTCGATATTCAGGAGTGTGGCGTAAAATTCACATCTCGTAGCCTTAAAAATGGAACCTCCTCCTCGATGGTAACCATATTACAAGATCATTTTTATGGATAGAAGTGTAATTGTTTGATGGCAAATGTGCGATTTGCAGCTTTTCAAGAAGAAGAGCTATAGAATAGTCCACGGGTAAGCAATGTCGGAAATTATCAAGAAAATCTATCAGTAAATTTTTTGAAATAGTTAACTAGAAATGATGGTACGAATTTATTTTGTCTCTCCTGCACGCATAGTGGTTTCTTTTGTGCCGCTATAGACAAAATTCAGAAAATACTGTCTTCTTCTCCCATATACTGGACGGTTTAATGAGAAATTGTTTTTGACTTGATCTACTTATTCTAGGGACGTCGTAAAAGTAGTAGAAATCTCTGTGACACCAATATTGGCGAACATTTTCAAAAACTCCTGAATTGCGTGTGCCTATTACTTAGAAGGAGTATGGTTTTTAATAATTTTCAAAATATAATTTCCTTAGTTGGTACGTTTCAATAACTCACCAATTTTATTTTTTTATCCCAACAATTGGTTTCATTAATAAAATAAAAGTTAATTATTAAAAACATCTCTCCAAAAGTCCAAAAAGCTACATTTTTGGTAATTAAAAAAATTATAGAAAATTGAAAACATCTACTAAACATATTCCTGAAAATTACATCAACTGTTTGAAAACGGTTTAAAATTCAGTATATAAGTATATTATAATACAATGGAGAAAAATTTTAAAAAGAATTAAATTATTTCCTCACTTTTAAGCAGTCAAGTAATCCTCGACTCGAAAAAAACAAAACAAACAAATTTGTTTGTGCTTCTTTTACGCTTTCATAGCCGAAAATTGCGGCTTAATTATTATTTGAAAAAAACACACATCCAACTCAAATCTAATTGCTCAACAAATAAAGGGGCAAACGTTAATTTTGCTGCAAAATTGTTTCGCGTATAATTTTTTATTAAAAAAAAAGAAAGCGGAGAAGCATCATAAAATTGAAAAATATTGTGGTTTTTGAAAGCGTATTTGATGACTAGGTGTTGTTTTTAAAAAGTAAATAAATGGGATGAAATAGCGAAATAAAACGAAATTGGGGAAAAAATGTTTTACAAGGGTGAGATAGAAAATGATGAGTAAATGTATGCGCCCCACGTTGTACGCCGTAGGAAATGCAGTTTTGAGTTAGTCACAGTACACGATACGAATAATAAGTTGTGTGTAGCTTTATTTACAAGAAAAAATGTTTATTGGAGTTACATAATAGTTATAATGTGATTTCAGGCACTATCATAGCATGGAAGTGTTCGCCACATTCGATATTTATGACAGCAACGGTGTAAGGGTGGCCGAAGGACATAAAGCTTCATTTTGTTTGGAAGATAACCAATGCTTGCCGGGAGTGGAAAAGCGTTATGCCTGTGCGAATTACGGAGATCAAGGGATATCCGTAAATTGTTCGGACATCTACAAGCACAGTGTCGATTGTCAATGGGTGGACGTAACCGATATCGAACCGGGGGTTTATACCTTAAAGGTTGCCGTTAATCCCGAATTTAAAATAGCCGAAATGAGCTTTGAAAATAATGCGGCGGTTTGTACGTTTTACTATACGACGATGTTTGGCGCAGTCACAAATTGCACATTAACCAGGCCTTAAATTAAAACGATCAAGCAATTGCTTTCTCGGTACTTTTCTTAGATTAATTAATTTTAATGTGTGCATGTCTTAGGTAACTAATTTTAATTACACTTATGTAAATATGTGTATGGAAATAAAGCAATAAAGTAGACAATAAAGCGTTTCAATTTCAATGTGTATTGACGCGCGCGAGTGACGTTAGCTATTTTTTATGAATTTGAATTTAGTGTTCGTTCAAGTCGCGTGTGTAAATTAATTTGCATTTTAAATAAGAACTCTTCGAAGTAAAGTGTTTGGAAGTTAACAAGAAATTACGTAATGAGGGTTTGTTACCCCAAGCGTCGTGCACCAGGATGCGCAACTCGTATAGAAGATCAATACAAGCACGCATCTCCGTCCGGGCTGTGCATGTGCTAGTCGGTATGAAACGGTGTCTCGTGTAGTTCACGTGGAAGCCATCCTCGTGACCACGCGCCTTTCGCTATCTAAGGACATGTGGTGCAATGACGCCACCATCAACCGCCGTAGACGAATTGGCATCGGCGGGATCCTGGTTGGAAACAAATCAGGATTTATTGGAAACCTGGCTTCGAGAACATGCCTCCGCTGAGCTCATACAGCGCGTTCAGCAGGCGGTATTACCAAATGTATCATCGCCAAGAAGAACCTCAATAACATCGGATCTTTTTCAACTTTGGTTGGCCGCTTCTCCGGCGAAAAGCGATCAGCAGCCTCAAAATGTCCGTCCGAGGCGTAACCTTGATTCTATGGACGAGAGCGAGCTTTTTATGGAACTCATTCGTGATGTTGCTAATGAGCTCGATATCGACGTCTTGTGTCATAAGATCTTGGTTAACGTTTGTTTACTCACCCACGCCGATCGAGGATCTTTGTTTTTGGCCAAAGGTCCATCAAGCGATCGCTACCTTGACGCTAAACTTTTTGATGTGCGGCATGACACGAAATACGAAGAAGCCGTCAAGCAAGTACGTTCCGAAGAGTTTCGCATACCTTTTGGTATTGGTATCGCAGGAACCGTGGCCCAAAGCAAAACACTCATCAATATCAAGGATGCGTATAATGTACGTAATTACTTTCTATATAATGCACGCACATTTTCCACTTTCTCTTTTACGAAAACCTCTTTTTCCTATTTATATCACACTTTTATTTCTACATCTCCCCCTAATTACCGTTGATTTTAATTTGTATCATTACTCGTCCATTCATGCTCACCCTATATTTTCTTTGTGTAATTTCGTAAAAAAAATCAATGGGGCGAAAATGGAAATAATTTAGGTAAATAAAGGAACGTCCGTTACGTTTACCCTAGATTCTATCTTTAATCGTAACAAAGTTGAGCGCAAAACTTCTTACTTTATGCAACCAAAACCTACTTTAAAAGATAGAAAGTGTAGATTTATCCTCTTATTAGGGCATAGAGGGATAAACCCGTAGGAAATTGAACTCTCGTTTTATTTGCCGAATGTGTTTACAATCCTTTTATTAGTCTCTGTATTAACAGTTATGATCGGATTCACTTCCCTCTGATGTTTTCTAATCATAATCCTATATTTATTATATCGCAAATCAAATGCAAAACATTGAATGCGTTCACTTTATACGAGGGACAAGCCATTATTATTGAGAATAAAAGAACCAGTGTATTTTTTTCACAATTTTATTTTAGATATATTCAAAGTAGTTGTCTTCTGCCATAATACAAATTCATTAATTCCACTGTTTAACACGTTGAGCGCCTTATGAGCCCCATGGGATCAGCGTTAAATTTCCTAAGTGGGCTGCGTTCGTCCCATGGGACCAGCGGTATATATTGCCTTCAACAGGTCGCTGGTCGCGCTGGGCCAACTCAGCGTATTATCATGCCTGCGTACAAAAACGAGAAGGGCCCACTTAGCATTTTTTTAAAATATTTTAGGCAGTCAACGTGTTAAATGATCAAGGCCAAGCAGCTTTAGGAATACTAAAAAATCGTTCTCTTCCTGTGAAAAAAACCTTCTTCCTCGTAAGTTCGTTTTAGTAAAATAAACAGCCAAAAGTCGCACATCGCCAGATCCGGTGAGTAGGAAGGGTGTTCGATTACATTAATCTTGTTTGCAGCCAAATACTGCCGAGTTAGCTCTGCAGCGTGGGAAAAAGCGTTACTTTATTTCATTGCTCGCTGCTTTCTGATTATTGTTGGTGTGGCCTCGTCTTCATGGATCCATACGCGTCTCTCCAGTTGGAATTGGTGTGTATGTTTAATCCCCTGTTACAATTATCGATAAAATTTGGTGTCCACCATTCTTAAGTAATGTTGTTAGAGTTTCGTGCGAAATTCGTACTCGTTCTGATTTTTGAAAATCTGTAAGATGATGGGGTACAAAACGACTTTTTTCAGATGTCTTGTCGAAGTCGTGGCTTGTTGTTCTCACAGATGAAATCCAATCCCCAGTTGAACCTCTATTACGGCGTAACTACTTCTGTTATCTACATAATCTTCGTCACAACAGCAATGTTTTACTTTGTCACTGTGGTAATGGGAGGCCCAGCGTCTCGCTGTGGTTTTTCCACGGTCCAAGTCCTTGAACCAACTGTAAATTGTTACCAAGGGAGGCGTCAGATCGCCAAATGTTCTTCGAAGTCATACGGACTTAAACCTTTCTTAAAGTCATGATAACTCATTATGCGAAAATGTTCTCGAGTTAATTCCATTTTTTCACTACACTTACGAAACTTAAAACTGTCTTCTTCAAATGCTATTTAAGATAAATTAGCAAATGAAGCGGCAAATATCAAGTAAAGAGTTGCTGTTACTGAGGCTACATTTTATGCTTTCCATGGCGTTCTTCATTCTCAATAACAAACGCTAGCAAGATATGGAAATTCAGATTATACCTAATTTTGCAGGAAGCCGGCCTCACTAGCGAGAACTAAGATTTTCAAAATAATTTATGAAATCTTTAAAGGGTTTCTTCAGGGCCGTCGCTCATTTCTTCTATTCGTTATTTTTACGAACACAACGGTAATACTTTATTTTTAAATTTGGGCCCAAAAATTGACCATCACGAAAAATCGCCTAAATTACATTCTTCGAAAACCGATAAAATTATTGGAGATCAGCAAATAAAAATATACCTTTAGAGAGAAATGAGCTAAAATTTGTTTTATCTTAGAAATAGTTGAAAAGACTCATTAAAAATACAATTTACTAAACGACTAGGCTTCGTGTTTTTGAACAATGATAATTATGACTGTTATTGTATACCTACGTTGGCAGTCGAATACATAAAAAATGATCATTTTTTTAATTTCACAAACTATAATAAATCTTTTCCTGTCTGCGCTAAAATGTGCAACAAATTGAACGGTTCTAATTTTTAAAAGAAGTTTTCAAAATCATAAACATTTAGTCTACATATATCGAGTAAAACTGAGTCAAATTTTAACCGTGAGCAAAAGCTCAGTATTTGATTAATATGACAATTTAGCAAAACTGGTACATTTTTTCAAAAAGGGGCATTATGGGCAGTTGAAGAACTTTTACACGATTTTTGAATACGAGTAAGTATTAAAAAAATTGAGGATAAACTTTTGTGTATCCAGTGGAGTTCATAGAAAACAGTATTTTTCCACTATTTTGTTACGAAAAGCCTATCAGTACGTGTGTAATATCCCATTTTAACTTTATTAATAAATAAATAAATTATATTTTGGTGATTAAAAGGTTTTTATTTATTTAAAGGCACCCTATCTCTTTGTGGTAGGTCGAATAGTTCTGATCCTTAGATCATTTATGTTTGGTCACTTTTTATAATTACACAACATGGTAATGATTACATTCGTAAATTTATTGATCTCTTGTACTGAAACCAAAATTATCGTTTACTGTTTATACATGGATCAATGATCACATCACCTAAATAAAATGTATTTTGTTCTATAATTCTCGAGTTTTAAAAAGTAAAACAAATGAATTGTTCATACACAAATAAATCAGAAACTGGGGAAGCTGTTTGAGTTAAGCTCTATTTGCAACAGAAAGGCTTTGTCCCATTTTGGAATACTACGGAATTTTTTGTCAAAAAGGAATATTTTCACTTATAATATCCCGAGACGTTTATTCTATCCGGAATTTTTTTTGAGTGCATCGATGGCAATGTATCTTTTTGAATTTCACTGCCATCGGTGCACGAAAACTAAATTTCCAGGATATGAATCGGTAAGAAAATCGCACGAAAAATAATCACAATTTTTGTAATAATACAGATAAATGAAAATTTCTTGTAATCTTTTGTATACTCGTACCCAGGAGGAAAATATTTCCGCGGATAGACTTTTTGCCATGGTTACCACCATAAAGCAAGGTTTTCATTGGCTATTGGATCTTTGTGTGCGATGTTCAACGAAATAGGAGAAAAATGAAGAACCTTACTGTTGTCAAGTCACTTTTTCAAAATGTATGTGTAGGTAAACATTGTGTATACACGTAAGGATGATCATAATCTCAAAGTATTGTGAACGCATTGGCGTTGGTTATAAAATGAGTCGGATAGGATAGTACGAAGCGCAGAGCTGCCACACTTTTTGAAAGAATGTTAATCCATAATTTGTGCATGAATTTACAGAGAGCTACAGAATTGGCAAAAACTCATAAGACGACTTTTACACTAGGATACTATATATCCGAGATACTGCATCTCGCATACACTTAAGTGTGCCAGCTTTTAGCGGATAGTGAAGAGTCGTACATCATTACATCACAAAGCACTGCATTCCAAGCTCAATGTTGTATCTCAAACTTGTTGATAAATAAGCTATTAATTTTGTTGTAACTAAGGTGACTAAGTTTCAGAGTTGACGTTAATTTGTGTGACCGTGCTTGTTGTTGCTTTTATAAATAATCCGTTATCAAAATTTATGTTGTGAATCCAAAAAATTATGATGAAAAGGTGAACAACCTGACACGTTTTAAGAACCCCAAAGAACCTGCGTTTGATTTATTAGCACTGATTGTAAAGAACCAGGAGTTGTCTTGGAATCTAAGAAAATTGGGAACTCAACAAGGAAAAATATAGCTTGGCGAAAAGTAGTAGAAACTTATAGCACGACATCTCTAGGTGGAATACCAAGCAGCGCAAAAATTTGAAAAAAAAGTGGACAAGTATTAAGAAAAAGCGGTACGAAATTGTGCCGCTCTTGCGACAGGCGAGATGATCTCACAACGAAACTTTAACTGATATAGTAGTTAATCATATTTTGGGGAATCAAAGGACAAGAATGTCCATGAAATGTAACTTTCTTCTATCGTCCTATCTGTGCAACCAAGTTAATCCTCGTTTGACGAAGAGCTCTCAGGAAATGGAGAAAAGTGGGAGAAAAATGCTTTCTCAAACTTATGACTTAAGTATGTGTTTTCCTAAAAAACCCTTGAAACTTTGAAACGTATAGTTTTCAACTAGAATATGATTTTTATAAAACATAGAGATTAAACTTATTTATCATAAAATTTTTTCTGAATTTCTTTTACTGATCGAAACGAGAAGGGCTGTTACAAACGGAAACGGAGTCAAACAGTTTAGATGAATGCAGTTATCACCCATTTCTGTCTGACAATAGTGGAAAGGCAAGGAAGTAGAAAGTGGAAGGAAGTGGAAAGTTGGTAGTGATGCATCGAGAAGAAACAGGGTACAGTAAAAGATTTTCATTTCTGTTTTGTTTGAAATATGAATCCCATTTTAACGGAAAAGTTTTGTAAATCGCTTGACACGAATTTGTAATCTTATTACTGTTATTACTTGTAATTATTATAAAAAACTAATTATGCGACAAATTCACGGTTCAAACTGATATATAGTCTGGGTCACATTTAACAAGATTATTTATCGCAAATGGTTGATCACAAACTTAAGATTAAAACCAATAATAATTAAATTACTTTATACATATATATAGAGAAGTGAATGTAGAATATAAATAATTTAGTTATTAATGAATAAAGAAAAGTTATCAATATTTTCGAAACTCAAAGGTTGGTGACGGGAAAAAATGGAACAGAGAAATCAAAATGTATTTCAACAATTTTCAAGTAATAGTGCAAAAAAATTTAAAAGAAGGTGCGATAAACTAATTTTTGTTTAGAGAGCATTTATTTGAAAATTAAAAATGGGTAACGCAAATTTCCTTTGAATTCCAATTTATTACAATCACCCTATTTGTAGAACTTTACCATGCATTTCGTCAATAAATTAACCACAATTCTTTAAAATTTGCAAACGGTATTTCATGGTTTGAGTATCATGCGGAAAGAGAGTTCATTGAGATGTTACCGAATGAGTTACAGTCATCAGAAATGTTGAAGAAAATCGCCAAACCTGTACCTTTTTTTACCAACTCGGTGTCATTATTTTGAACCATCCAGTAAGTTAACATCGATGCAATAGAAAGACGTTTAAAGCATAACCTGCTCCGGGCAAGGTCATATTGACATTTATTTCAACCATGAAGATCCCTTATTGATACAGTTTAAAGAACGTAAGATGAATACTTATATAAACCTATACAATGAAGACATCAAACAATAACACGAAAACATCTAGAAAACTTTCAAGTGGTATCAGTTTACTCCTCGACAATGCTCGGCCTAATGTCGCCAACGCATCCACCCTAGAGCTCTAGCAATTTCCATATCTTTGAGTCGATGGAAAAATGAGGAAAAAATCAGTGGCGGCTCGCATCGAATTGGGGCAGTACAGCGGGGGGGGGGGGGTTGCTTTTTTGTAATAATTAGTTGTGGCTTGTGGCCTTTCTTTCAATTAATAAAAGTTCTTTCTTATCCCCCTGAGTCCATTGCGAAAATGGTTTTTCTAATAATAAACAAACTACCTAAGTCACTAACCTGTTCCATTGTAAACAAAATTTAATACCTAATTTAAAATATAAACGTTGAAAATACTATAATAATAAAACGCCAAAACAAGAAATACTACACGCTAATAAATGATAACAATAACACCGAGTATGCTGTTTTTTATGTAGCAAGTACAGACCATAAGTCGGAGCAACTGCGAGATCTGTACCTGCTTAGTAATGCAGGGCGTAGGCATACAAAAATTATCGAGCGTTGCCATAGAAACCGATGACCAAGTACAGCATGAGTTGATTTTAAAATGTTGAGCTGTAGTTGCCTATGGATAGTGGATACTAACCCACTCCGTCTTGTTTCTGAATTATATTTTATTATGACATAATTCAATCTTAAGTTATTTATAATGTACACTCTGCAATGTAATGCTTTTTAAAATGCACAAGAAATCTTATTAATATACACAAATCTACTAATTAAAACGTAATAGGTTAATATATCTCTCAGTGTACTTGCTGTATGTGAGAAAAATTTATTTGAAAGTATTTCATTTGTAATGTTTAGTGATAGTGCATAGGTATCAATTTATTAGAAATATTTTAAAAATGATTCATTTACTAACATGCCACACATTGTTTTTGTATTTTGCGCATAAATTTACCAAAAACAACGTAATCTTTTTTTTCTCATTTTTATTTTATCTAATACAGCCGGGCTGAACCTGCTGCCCCTGAAAAGCCGCCACTGGAAAAAATGGAAGATTACAGCGTCAAAAATAAAAATCAATTACTTTATAATATAATAATATTTATAAGTGTGTCTCCGGATTGAGCTCACAATAGGTGAATGGACCAAAAACGAACTTTTCTTAGCGACACTTTGGCGTACTATGAACGGAAAAGGTACTTTACCTGAAACGAAATTGACAAATAACGGATTTTTGCTCAACTGTAAAGGCCTACATGATTTTAAGAAATCAAAAGTAAACTAACAATAAGTTTCAGACTAAGCAGGGCGGAATCCCAAAATATGAAATTCCAATTCGAAAATTTTTCGTCCATATCACCTACTTGTGAACTCAATCCGGGGACATACTTACATTATAGTGAATTGAATTTAGAATGCTAATAATCTACTTAATCAATGTTTCTACACTATAGTACGTTTATAGCAACAAAGAAAAGGATTAGGTACAACCTAATCAAACCATTATTTTGAATAGGTAATCATTGGGAAATTAATGACGAATTTAACTAAAAGTTGATAAAACCGTGCGTTACACATTCATTATGCTAATAAGAATACAATGGCACAATACACACATGAAGAAAATATTTTCGAGGTTTTCAAATTTTTAACATTACGGGATAAAAGATGGCACATTTTACGGCCTTTTTGGGGTTCGTATTTTACGAATGTTATCATATGCATCTGTAATGTAATGTAACTGTAATGAAATTTAATTTGAATTTATTAATGTATTTACTTTTAACCATCGGTTTGTAGAAAAATATAATTTATATTCCATTTCTGTCTGCATTACATTGACTAATTAAGGACAGTACATTTCAATTCGCCTTTAGGTACGTATTCTAATCACCGGAAATATTGTAAATTAATTAAACGTTAACTTTAACAATCCAATTGTAAGGGCGAATTAAGTGCAAGTAGATTAGATGGTATTGTTCTATTGTAGTTTATTAGCATAATGAGGGTTTGTAGTTTCAATGAATTCTACATAATAGAAGGGAGGATTTCTAAATAAAGGAACTCGATAAAAAGTACAACTTTAATATAACCTTATAAAATTGTTGGCCTCAGTTTTCGAGAATATATTGTTTAAATTCTTATAGCAATATCTTTTTATTACAAGTCGTAATAGATGAGCATTGGCTGATGTCTTCCTGACTTCCGAGCCGCTGCAAGATTTTTACCTTCTGTGTACTTTCAAAACCAAGATATTCCGTTGGAAAGTGTTGAAGTAAAGCACAAAAAAGACCAACCTCGTTGATCGCTTTCAATCACTTATTATTGCCACAGCCACAAATTTTAACGTTTAGTAGTAATAAAATGGAGTTAATGTTCTTAGAAAGTCATCATCATGAATGTACATTAAATTTTAATATTATATTCGTTATCAGCGTTAACAATCACATAGAAATGATATATGTAACATATTTGGCGAGCTTTTATATTTATTCTGCCATTTTGACATTGTTCCCGATCAGTTAATGTAAGCTTACTTTTTAATGAATCTGACGTCAGAATTTTAAAATTACTGAACACAAAAAAGTCACACACAAACACACAGATTTCACGAATTCGTATATGGAACCTTTTTTTGGTGAAAATATCGCGTTTGTTAAACGTGAGCAATGATGTGTCTAGGAATCCGTAAGAATATCACCTATTACAGCAGAATTAGAAAAGCAAGCATCCATAAACAACGGTATACAAATATTATGAACCAAATGTAAGGATTAAGGTTGCCTGTGCATAGATCAGAATGTGCTAACCAAGCAAAGCAATAAAAAAATCTATTGGGCCGACGACCGATTATTATCAAATAAATGTTATCTGACTCACTATTGCGCAAGTAAACGTAACGCCCATTTGAAAGAATTACCTAATTAATAAAAAAACTATTTACTGCAATATGATAATTTTGTAAGTACCTATGTAACAAAGGCATAACCCCGATTCAGCGGCCCCCTATTCAGCGGTCCCGTTTCGGCGGTGTCCCGTTTCAGCGCTCCCCGTTTCCACGGTGCCCCGTTTCAGCGGTTCCCATTTCGGCGGTGCCTCGTTTCAGCGGACCCCATTTTAGCAAGAAAGTGGACCTAGTTGCGTCTGCATAAAATGAATGAACTTATCAAGTACTTTAGTTGTTCAGAAAAAAGAATAATGGTTGTCACAACATATAATTATTGGTTATATTCTATATGAATAAGGTAATTTTAATTAATAGTTCACATCTTAATACTTTCAAATCAACTTTTTGATGGAGTAAACCGCTTCCTTTTTTCGAGGCGTCCTTTTGACGACCTGTTTGCCTTTTTGTCGTAGATTCGTTTTGTACAGTGCATACCGATTCAAATGGTGCTTAAAAATCAAAAATTCCAAGCGCTTTTGAATCAAAACGAAGGAAACCGAAAAATTCATTTTTGAACAGTTATTTGATTTATTGTAAAAGGTACAAGAATTTTTTAATCAGAAAGTTACTGCTTTTTCGCAAAAAATACCTTTTGAGATAAAAGAAATATTTATAGTAAAGTAATTACAAACAATTTCGTAAGGGTAAAAGGATGGGAGCTCATCGTTTAAAATGATTTTTTTCAACATTATGTTTTCTCGTTAATCATAAGTTACTACGAAACAGTGCAAAGGGGCTCCGAAAAAGATACACCGCCGAAATGGGGACCGCTGAAGCGGGTGACCGCTAAAATGGGAACCGCTGTAACGGGTGGCCGCTGAAACGGGGGCTGCTGAAACGGGACCGCTGAAACGGGGTGCAACCGTAACAAAGTACACCTATGACCAAATTAATGTTAATGCAGGATTGATCCATTTTTGTTCAATAACATTGTAGTAATGGGCTGGGTTACTGCATTTGATAAATAAAAAGATTTATCATTAAAAAAATTTTAAGGGCAGGAGGAAATTATTATTTTGCAGAATGAAATGGCCGAAATAGTACAGTTCATGGGGTCGGATCAAATTAACATATTCATAGGTGCTTTGATTGGTCGCTTTTATTTTGTTTGATTGTGCAAAAATTGTTAAGCTTATATTCAGGGTAATTAATCAACTCATACAATCATTATCGCTATTTTCTTCATTATTTCATTATTATTTATTATTATTTCATGTACAGAGAAAAGGACAATTTAGTAGATGTCTACATACAAGCTTTTGTAATAAATTTGAATGATTGACGATAATGTCGACTTTCAGGATTATAATCATAATCCTGGAAAGCTTGTATGCAGACATCTACTGGAATTGGCTATTATTAACCGTGAAAAAATAATATTAACAACAGTAATTGAAAAAAAACGAAAACGAAAAATTTTCTAAAAAGAGCTGAAAGTGTGATTTTTTCAAAATATCTAGCTAAGGGTGAGTTTTTGTAAAAAAATTACCCCTTATTTATATTTTCTACATCCATATACCTACCGAATTATATAACAATAATGTCACTTTAGTGAAATATAGAAAAGTTCTGCTCGATTTTATGTGAAAATTGACAGTTTCTGGTTTTTTTGATATATCTCGTTAAGGGTTGACTTTTGAGAAATGTTCATACCAACATAAAATGCCCAAAAGATAATTTTCTATAATATTTATACACATGTTTTTTTTCATAAGTTACAAGTAAGAAAGATATGAGCGATTTCATACTTAATGGTTGCTTACTTTCAGAAATATCGAAATAACTTGTTAAGGGTTGCTTTCTGTGAAAATATTATATATACCTAAAACATTGATCTTATTAATATCTACAAACTTTTACTTGAATACTTTCTCTGAGAAACGATAAACAAGAAAAAAAGGGTTGATATTTGTGAAAATGTTATCCTTATATCAAATGTTCCTTAAAAGAATTCTTAAAACTTTTATTACCTACTATAATTTTTTCGAAAAGTTGTAAACAAAAGAGTTATCGTTAGGGGATGGAAAAAACTAAATACGGGGCACTTTTGAAAACTAAGGGTTCAAAATAGGGGTGCTGCGGGTCAAATCGTTTAGTTTGATCTAATTGATAAGTGTACCTAATTTCACACTTTTACTTGACACCAAACACAAACCTAAAATATGGACATGTAGCAACACTCCGTCTCATGTAAAACATTAGTAGGCGCCCTTCTCTAAATTAGATGATTTAAACTTTATTATTCTCGAACCCCCTAATACTAGTATAGAAAGATACATAATCTTGCAGATATTAGATCTATGAAACTAAATAATACTGCGATGAGTAAATTCAGTTTTAACAGCCGATGTGGTCAAAATTTTCAATAATACTAATAAAATTCGGAATTTACTTTGTCATTTATTATAATATTTTCACATTTCATACGCTATTTAATAGTAATATTAAATTACTATATTTAATATTTATGTTTCCACGCCCAGGTTATCGTGATAACCATACATTTATATTGTAGTAAGTAATTTCACTAAAATATTTATTTAAAAATAGTCCAACACATACAAAAGTAATGTATTCGATTTACAGTTGCGGTAATTATTAATTTTAGAAAATAAAAATTCAATTTTTTTACTAAAAAAATGTTTTTTTTACAAAACGCTGCGGCCTCCTTTTGCTTGCGGCCCTAGGCCGCGGCCTAGTCGGCCTAGTGGTAAATCCGGCACTGATAGGCAGAATAATAAATTGAAAACAAATTGTAAGTAATCCGTGCTTAAATACTCTAAAAGGGATTTTCGCGAAGAGAGCAAATTGATTGGATATTGTCAAAGTTTTATTAGAAACAATTAGAGCAAGAATAGTAAAAATTGAGGAATTGTCAAGTACCTGGTTTGTTAACACAAGGAAAGCTAAGAGAATTCATCTGAATGATATTGTACGATGATTATTATTTCGGAGCCTGGAACACCGGATTAGAAGCAAAAAATTTAGAAATTTTGGCTCATTCTGAGTTTTTCACCCGAAAGCAGCACGGCTGACATCATGGTGGTATCAATTTGCTTGAAGAATAACGACAAAAGGAATATGAGGGGGAATGTGTCTTTGCCTTGATTGTGAATTTATGACATGGATGTTGTTGACGCTTTTGTATTTTCCCCTTAATACAAAGACACAAAATCACTTTTCACCAAAACAATTCACATACAGAGAGGAAAAATTTTCTTTTTATTTAATGGATGAAACATCAAACGTCTTCCATTCTATTTTTAACATTCGTTTCTGCAATTTGTTTTTTCGCTTTTCTTCGTACGTGAAATGACTAATTGATTTACACGTCATTTAGTTTTGCAATTTGTAAATTACACGTAGAGTATTGTATTCTTCCTTATTTTTTATATGTAGTTTTACTCGGTTACAGAAATCGATACGTCCGTGGACTAAATTTTCTTTCTTATTATAATTCCTAAACCGAGAACGATGGCACCACTGCCAAACAAGTGCAAGATTCTGAAATCTGCGCTAGTTAGAAAAGATCGCGTATAGGATACTTAAGAAAAAGATTCTAAAGTAAGAAGTTGGAAGGTGATAATTGAAGAGAATGGTAATTAATTATAAAATTAACATTAATTATAACTAATGGGCAAAAAGTTACGTTCGGTACAGAGAAAAGTAGAATTTATTGCCACTAGATTTATTTCCTCGTATTCTCCCTCGTGTATTAAATCCTATCCGTGGTAGTAAATCAACCCTTTTTGCGTATTAATCAAACAACCGTGCAAATTGGCAGAAATTAATGAAAGCTGATTTTATTACTTCCACTATATTATGCTTTCTTTTAGATAAACTTCAATTATTACTAAAATCATTCCAGTTCAGCGCAAAAATAACTGTTTATAGTCATATTTAAAACGTTACGTTGGCGGTTCAGACTCCACATTTCACTTTATTAAAATTGATAAATTGCTTTTTAATCAAGATGTCAAAGTTTAAATAACCTAATCTGATTGTATGATATGATGACAACGTGAATTTAATTACAAAACGTTCATTTATAACATTATTTCAAAAGGTTGGCCTGTAACTCAAAGAGAAACGGAAGAAAGTTTGCGAAACTTCTCCAAAAATCATGAGTCGAAATAATACCAAATATAAATCTAGATAGTAATAAAAGCATCGACTTAATCAAGAGCTGAAAACAATTCTATTATATGACACTCACTTGAACTTGTATAACGGTAAGAGAGTCCTTTGTTATTTGAGGTGCTGTCGCACAATTTCTATAAAGACGGAATAATTAACATGTTTCTGAAGGGCGTTGTTTAAAGTCTTTAAGAAAGTATCTCTTTTATTATAAAGATAATGGTGTAAGTATTGATTTATATGTCAAGTGTTTTCCTTTTATTCGCAGTATATTTCCAACTTCAATTCCAGGTGAAAACACCGTTTCTACATTTTAAGGGTTTCGGTATTAAGTTTCCTTAAATGTTAGAGATTAAACCAAAACAAGTGCAAATAGCTTTCTAACGTATAGAGGGAATACCTCACCTATAATTAGGTTCTAAATAACCCCATATTTCTATTTTGGTATTTGGCATTTTCGAGACAGACGGCGCCTTTCATACGGCTACCCTTGGAACGCCCTTCTTAATTATGTTGTACACGTATGCATTTACATTTAAAACTTGCGCATATTAATTTTTGCTGAACGTCGACCGTCATTGAATTTTAAAGGGGTTAATTACAAGTATGCACACAATAAAGTACTTTATGAGGGAAATATTAAGCAATAAATTAAGTTTTTACATTAGTAAACCGTAGAAAAAAGTAATATGCGACACTTACCCCTATTGCACCTTTACCGCTCGATCGGAAACCTGAAAAGCATAAATAAAAATATTAAAACCTTTTTTTTCGATTTACTAGGAAATGTTGATGTTTAATATAGAGCATTGAAAGTGTGGAAAGTTTGGTTCCAAAACACAGAGTTTGGTAGAGTTTATAGACAGTTCCATCTAAATTACTGTTTATTGTTGAAATACTAATAATAATAATCAATAAATGTTATAAAGAAGGTAGTGAGGATATTCTACTAATGAAAATTGTGTGAAAAAAAGCGAATTTTACAAAATTTTCGCTAGATGGTAATCAGCACAACCGCATTTTCAGTAAATTTATAGTTACATCCACACAGCTGGAATCTTTATAGAGATATTCCTTCCACACAAACGATTTTTATGAGTTAAATAACGCTACGTATTTTTACCAATGGCTGGCGATGAAATAAAGATTAAGTAGCGAATGACAGTAGGAGGTCCTCAAATGTTAAACACTTTGTCTTAAAAAAGAAATTTTTCACGAAGATTTTGGGAAACGGGCACACTTTGACAAGTTTATCCTTTACAGTCTTATGGATGAGAAAAACGGAGATTGCTACTGATGTTTTTTTAATGGAGTATGTTTGTGTGCTTTTCGCAGAAATTACCTACTTTTCGGCTTCCCTTTTAAGAGCCTGTATCAGAATTAATTCGGCAGTTTTTTTTATTTATGCCGTTGATTTTAAAGTACTTTCATCAACAAATCGTAGTATACGTGTTAGACGTTGTGTTATTCAACCTCTACTGTTTATAATATTGATACATAGATTAATAACATTGATTGTTTGAAGCATCTTAATGAGAACAGTTGGTTTGGGAATTTTTGAATAATGAATTTCCAAATGCCTCTGAATTGCCTCTAAATACAAACATATCCCCTTCTTACATTCTTCAACAATATATTTAACAACATTTCTGGATTTATGTTTCTTAAAGCTTTATCTGGTTTGCCCCTTATACAATACATGTCCCTATAAAAAGAAATCCGACGAAGTTAAATCGGACGATCTTGTGCATTTCTACTAATCCATCGATTTTTAAATTCTCGAACCCCACGACGCAAATGTGGGGGAACTCCATTCATTTAAAATCACATTGTTATTCTTATGTCTAAAGGAATATCTTTTAAAAGAATTGAGAACTGATATTTAAAAAAAACCAAAAAATATTATTCTATTTAAATGTCTTTCAAAAATATTCTGGCAAGTTGCCACGAGACTTCCCTCGTATTAACACTTTTTCCAAGAAATAAATATAGCTGAATTCAGAAAAAATACCCTTAAACTACATAAAAACATTCTGGCAAGTTGCCACGAGACTTCCCTCGTATTAACACTTTTGTAAAAAAATTAGTATAGCACAATATTCAGAAAAAAATAGTCTTTTAAACTACATAAGAAAACTGTAACTTTATCTTATAAAAAAAATGAGTGCCGCCATTTTAGCTTATACCGGAAGTGACGTCATCAAAGGTAATATTAGCATTTTCGTCTTCGTTTCTGAGTTTAGAGCGTTGCAAGGAATGTGTACGGACAGACGGAAATTTTTTTTTCCATATTTTGAATCTACGTATTCAGAAACGCAAAGATATGTAAAAATTTGCATAAGTCAATTTTTTTTGGAACACTAATACAATACTTCCCTTTTACTTCGTACTTCGGGAAGTAAAAATAAGGGTCAACTAATATAGAGATTTTTGTCTGTAAAGGTAGTAACTGCTTCGGTTGTACTACCAGTTTCTTTAAATTGAACTAACAGTTGACAAAAAATACAGGGTGTCTATTTAAGCTACTCGAGTTGTCATCATTGGTCCTAATTTTTGGACACCTTGTACAAGTTTGTACATTTTTCACAAATTCGATAAATTCAAGCGATTAGTAGTACACATTCATGTGAAACCACTTAAAAAAAGAAAATTCATGTTTAGCACTTAAACATTAAAATTGTTCTTGCATTTTCACAGAACAAAAAATATTTCAAAAGCTGTAAGATCCTAATAAAACAATCATCTCCTATCTACCTCCAAAAGGCCTTTCAAACTCAGGTAGTTTTGCCGAAAAATTCAGCATATCAGCCTTAAATCGTTACAATTAGAAAAAATGCGCTATTAAAATCTGTCATAGCCGACTAATGGTTTCCATTTAAAAAATTCAACTTTGCTTCATAACTCGCAGGCTTGCAGGACTCGCCTGCGGCTCGTCCTGTAATTTGCCTACTTGTCCAGTAAAAGATCACTTTCGGGACTTGTTACGTAATAGTAGTTTACGTAACAAGTCCCGAAAGTGATCTTTTACTGGACAAGTAGGCAAAGTACAGGACGAGCCGCAGGGGAGTCCTGCAAGCCTGCGAGTCCAGTAACTTTCTGGCTCGGTCCGACAAAATGAAATTTTCTGACCTAAAAATAAACCGGAAAGTACTACTTTCTGGCCGATTTTAAAAAAACTACTATTTATCTATCTTTAGGAATAAATGATTAAAGCGCCGAAAACGTTTTGGAAAATTTTACTTTTTCTACTAAGCCATGCATTTTCTGAAATTAACAAAAGCGTATTAGTCCAGTCATTTTAAACATGAACATTGCAAAAAATCCTATGTTAGGTTTGACTTTTTTATGTTGTTAGGTTCAGTCCCAGTAGTAAATACTCAATTTTGCAACTTCGAAAAACTTGTGGAAACTGGGGGGGGGGGGGTGCCAAAAACCGCGATTTTTTAGGACTTTTTTCAGTTTTAGCCTCGTAGCTCCAAAACTACGAGTTATAGTGCAAAGAATACGATTATCTTTTTTCAACTAGACTAAATTTGCTACAATTTGAGCCTAACCGGAAGTTTGTAAGTGTAATAGTTTCCGGGATACAGCTCTTCAAAGATAGGCAATTTTTCCTAAAATCTTTTTTCAACGTATCATCCATGTTTCGAGCCAGATATTGCCACAACGACGTGCCCTACGACTCTTGTCACGGGGAAAAAAATTGTAGGACGTTTTATCACCTTTTATTTAAGCATAGATGCATTCCTGTGGGCCTAACAGTTCTCGAGAAAAAGACGGAAAACCGGAAAACAGTGAAATCCTCCACATATATGTAATAGCATTAGTATGATTAGAAGACATTTTCTGATTATTCTTATTTAGCCTAGCGAACGAACCCTCAAAAAGGGCTTGTGGACAGACTTTTTGATCCTAATGATTTTATTTCTGGGATGTGTTTGGAGGTGTTTGGTGATAATTATACGAAAAGTCCCCGGCCCTACCGTATGAGCTAACTCCGTAGCGTAACAAAATTTGCGGATTTGTTTGGTTTTCCCTTTGTATCTCTTGAACAGGCGATCGTAGTGGGAAATGACCAATTATAAAATAAAAGCTGCCTTGAGAAAATACTTTTGTTCTTTTCGTCAAACATTAACCCTATCATAAATGTATTTAGAAAAGACTAGAGACCATTAAACATGGTGGCGCATAAGACTGAAATTGTTTGGCTAAGGATGCAGGTAATCTGTATTTAATACTCACATATCAGATTTAGCTCCAAACCTCCCACAAAATTAGTTGTTCTCTAGTGCCCTCTATTCCATCTTCAACTCAACGTTTTTTTAAAATAACTATAACATTTAATCTATTTGAGATAAATTATTAAACTGTAAGTGTATTTTATAGGAAATTTTATGGTCTACAACTTTTATTCCAGCAGTTTTTGCTATAAACCCAATACTTTAGAAGCTAGGACACAACATTTGCCGAAAAACGTCGTGTAAAAACGATTTTTTAAAAAAATGTCAATTCTTGACAGCGAATATCTCTTCAACGGATAGAGATAGAGAAAAAACGCATAGAAGCAAACTTGTAGAAAATTTAATTAGCTTTTACTTTATAATTGGCCATTTCCGACTACGATGGCCTGTTCAAGAGATGTAAACGGAAAACCTAACAAATCCGCACATTTTGTTACGCTACTTTTCGTATAATCATCACCAAACACATCCCAGAAATAAAATCTTTAGGATCAAAAAGTCTATCTACAAGCCCTTTTTGAGCGTTCGTTCGCTAGGCCAAATAAGAATAATCACAAAATGTCTTCTAATCATATTAATGCTATTACATATATGTGGAGTCGTAGCGATTTCACTGTTTTCCGGATTTCCGTCTTTTTCTCAAGAACTGTTGGGCGTACAGGAATGCATCTATGCATGTAAAAGGTGATAAAACGTCCTACAATTTTTTCCTCCGCGACAAGGCACGTCGTTGTGGCAATATCTGGCTCGAATCATGGATGATACGTTAAAAACAGATTTAGGGAAAAATTGCCTATTTTAGAAGAACTGTATCTCGGAAACTATTATACTTACAGACTTCCGGTTAGGCTCAAATGGTAGCAAATTTAGTCTAGTTTAAAAAAGATAATCATATTCTTTGCACTAAAACTCATAGTTTTTGAGCTACGAGGCTAAAACTGAAAAAAGTCCGAAAAAATCGCGGTTTTTGGTGCCCCCCCCCCCCCCCCCTCCCCAGTTTCCACAAGTTTTTCGAAGTTGCAAAATTGAGTATTTACTACTGGGACTGAACCTAACAACATAAAAAAGTCAAACCTAACATAGGATTTTTTGCAATGTTTGTATATTTTTGTGTTTAAATTGACTACTATATCTGGATTTAAAGAAGCAAATGTGTAAATCTTATGGTTTTCGAGAGCCCAATAGAAATAATGAAAGAAACTCACTCTGTACTTCAATAATATACAGAACGATTTTTACTTATAAGAAACCAAAGGACACTTACACAGTAGATGAATTATTTAAGAATTGCGAAACGAATTTGGACATTGGAAATCAATAGTAAAGTTAGACATACTCGTATAAAGTGATGGCTGCATCAATTTCCTTAATACGAGACCAGGCTGTAATTAGAACGTATGCCCATTAGAGACAGGCGTATTAATTATTCCTGTACGGTTAACGCCATTAATTATGCTTACCGTTCATCCGAATTAATTCAATCCAATTTCACTTCGCATCGGCCGTTATTTATCCGTTGTTTTCTTTTCTACATCGACCTTTTCAAACAAATAATAGCATTATTTGTACAGAAAGTAATCGTCCTTAATTTGTCTCAAATAAAGGTTTTTTGGTCTTAGTTTTCCTTTTCAATAATAGGCAAAAAGGTCTCTGTTGTTCTTTCCATTATCCTAGCTAGCAATTAAGGACAATTTAATTCGTAACAAAACTATTGACAGAAATCTCTCGATATCCAATGCATTAACATAGAAAAAAACCCACTTAAAGAAGCCCATAATTAGGATTCTTCGCGAGAGCGTTTAATAACTTATTGCGATATTAATTATTCTTTTCTTGCTACAGGCGGAGCACGTAATTTTAGCATTCAAAAATACAAGAACATTGTAATTAGCTTTTGTAATCCACAAAGAGAATATGTAATCGTAAACTTTGTAAAACCGTGCGGTAGTCGAAAGCCGTTTTTGTATTTCACAAAAAAAATATGTCACAAGAAAAAACAATTTACTTTTATTACCGACGCCTCAAAATAAAATAACATTCAGTTTATACGTAAGTGGTTTTTCACACAAAATGAAATTTTGAATGAGCTCCTAAATGAAGTTCTATAAAAGGAAGAGCGCCCGTTTTGCTTTGTTATTTTCGTTTTTAAAGCAATAAAATTTAAGGGAATGTATGAGTGCGCCCAGTAATCTTTATTTAGATGGATTTAAATTAACATTTTGCGTAGACAATTTTAAAACGTTTGTGCAGAAATGTTGTCACAAATTTATAGCGTTAAGTTTTAGGCGATGCAGTGAACTTTACTTTTACGTCAATATCACCCAATATCTCGTACAAAGCCTCAATTAGAAATAAGATAACCAAAAACGACTTTAGGGAAATGACATATAAATTACATCCCTTGAGAATATTCCGCTAAGCATAGATGGGATGTTCCTTAATGCTAGGGTCATAGGGGAGTATACATATATTGTTGATGTGATTAGCTTATTAAAAGCTCATGAAAATTGATTAAAAAGATGGCAAAACTGCAACGATTTTTGTAATTTATTCAAAATTCCACGTATTTTACGATCAAAAACCCTAAAGTTTACGAAATGGATCTCAAGTTGCGAAACATCCCGTGTTGTGTACCGGGCCATTTAAAACGAAAAAAATGTTGAGTGATACATGATAATACCATATAAAGTGATAATGGAATTTTATGACATGGCGGGAACGTTATTTTTGACAGAAACGATAATAAATCTTGACTTTCATAAAAAATTATTACAACATATTCATTAGCGTCCTATACCTTTCATAAATCATGGAAGGAAGCGATCATTTGTTTTACTACAATAAAGCCTCTGTGCACAATATTAAAAATATTCCTCTTGAAGAAAGATAACGTTTCACTGTTTTCCGAGTTTTAAATTATGGCAATATTTTTATAGGATGATCGTAAAATAAGAACCGACGCGACGTCATGTAATCGAAGCAAGAAGCAGTAAATCTGTTATCTCTTGTCCAGTTATACACAATTGCTAATATTACGTAACGGACTTCTTATTTTGCGATTACGTTTACTAAATTCGGATTTAACAAACAAATAGTTGCTTCCAAGCAATACATTGTATTAGAGTGGTTGTTGTATTGCAACATCCCCACGCATAAACTTCTTGTAGTTCTGTTCAAAAAGATCATACTGTAGTTTTATTTGAAGAAAGCTACATACAAATCAGGCAGCTACTGTTGCTAACAGTATTATTGCTTAAAAACTTCAAAATTTTCGTAAACTGACCATATTGTGTGTACCATAGTCCATTATACAGTCGTAGAACATTAAATTTGCTAAAATTTGGTTGGGAAGCGAATTTTTAGACACAATATTAACCGAGAAACAGCCGATCAAAGACCAAGTTTCTCGAAATGTAAAAAATAGCCCAAAAACGAAGGTTTTGGCCTCTAACCAAAGACTATCCGGATAGTCTTTGCTATAACTATTTATTACCATCACTTCCATGTTAATTATGTATGTTAATCAATATCGATATCTTCCTTCCGTCCTTCCTATGTCACGCGCATGCGGAGTGAAGCGAAGAACTGCATGTATTAGTCTGCGGTCTAAAGTAAGTGTTGGCAGGATATTTTCAAAACAAGAACAACGAAGTTGGAGAAAAATTGAATGTGTGCCAGAGGTCGTACAGCACGACAATGTCATGTAGGGCTTCAAGAGGCTTGTGGGGAATCTGCACTGCCTTACAGAATTGTAGCAAGATTCAATGACGGACTCCAGAATGTGGCAGACATGCAACGGCCAGGTCGTCCTAGTGTCAGCGAAGCAGACGTGCATGCTGTTGACAGTGATCGACGCCAAACGATTCGTGACCTGGGCGAACAGACAGGATTTGCGCATACGACTGTGCTTCACATTCTGAAGGAACGCCTGTGCATGAGAAACATTGCTTCACGATGGGTCAGTAGACTGGTCCATTCTAACTATCAACAGAAAAGGGGCTGCTGCAGGTGTTTTGCGACTTCGTTGGAAACGGGTTAAACACAATGCTGGAGACTATATTGAAGGACATGAATCACTTTTGTATTCCATGTAAATAAATAGTTGCCACTATTAAAGTTCCAACCCTCGTAACTGTAGCCCCCCCGTGACAGCACATTGTGTACATAACGTTATTGGTGTGTGAGAGGGTTTCCTAAAATGCATTTCTTACATTACAATGAAGCATGTTCACGTTTTGGAGGTGGGAGGGTGTCATAGATGTTCCATATTGATGAGTGATTAACATAATTAACATGGAAATAAATAGTTATGTGGCCAAAATCTTCATTTTTCGGTAATTTTTTTACATTTTGAGAAACTTTGATAATACCATATAAAATGCGTGATTGTACTAGTCCATAACAAATGTGTCCATTTTAGATTCATGCATAAAATTAGCAAATTATTTAAATTTAGTAGTGCTCTACCTTTATAATGTACTACGGTACACAATATACGACATATAAGCGAAAAACTGACAAAAAAAACCGAAAATGTTGAGCTTTTTTCTCCTATCAACGGTATTACAAATTCTCAGCAAATTGTGATCAAAATGAAATCGTTGAAGACCAAATTGGCGAAAAATGCACACAAAAAATTTTATTGGAAAAACGATCAATTTTCTAACAGTGCAAGGAAAAACTAGACGTTTCCAAATTTTCTTCGACCTTGCAGTTAATAAACAAATCGGAAAGGACGATTATATATATTGATAACATGGAGATATACAAGGTGTTTTGTTAGTAAAAAATTCTGGCAAGTTGCCACGAGACTTCCCTCGTATTAGCACCTTTTTCAAAAAATAAGTATAGCACAATATATATTGCTGAATTCATAAAAAAATTCTCTTTTAAACCACATAAAAAAACTGCAACTTTATCTTATAAAAAAAATGATTGCCGCCATTTTAGCTTATACCGGAAGTGACTTCATCAAAGGTAATATCAGCATTTTCGTCCTTGGCCCGAATGCAATCCATTGGCGAAAACCGCATTTCGATAACTTTAATAGTTTCTGAGTATCGAGCGTTGCAGTCATTTTTTGAAAATTATTTTTTTTAACACTTTTTTCAAAAAATAAGTACAGCACAATATATATATTGCTGAATTAAGAAAAAAATACTCTTTTAAACTACATAAAAAAACTACAACTTCATCTTATAAAAAAAACGAGTGCCGCCATTTTAGCTTATACCGGAAGTGACGTCATCAAAGGTAATATCAGCATTTTCGTCCTTGGCCAGAATGCAATCGATTGGCGAAAACCGCATCTCGATAACTTTAATAGTTTCTGAGTTTAGAGCGTTGCAAGGAATGTGTACGGACAGACTATAGACTACAGACTACAGACTACAGACTACAGACGACAGACGGAAAATTTTTTTTTTCATATTTTGAATCTACGTATTCAGAAACGCAAAGATATGTAAAAATTTCCATAGGTCAAATTTTTTTTTTTGGAACACTAATACAATACTTCCCTTTTACTTCTTACTCGGGAAGTAAAAATGGATGTATAACATTACTCGGTATAAGTTGCTCTGTATAATTTTTTTAAGAAGATCGGTAATATTTACTGATTGACTTTGGAGCCCTTCGAACAGCATTTGTTCCAAATTTTGATAGAAACAACGTATGGAGGGTTAGCTCCTGTAGGTATCCAGTAGTCAAGCGTAAGTGAGAGGTTTTCCATTATTCCACAATTTCTGTACTTGCAATTTATCACTTCTTATGGAATAGGAAGTAATCAATGAATAAATATTATTATTTATTGATTACTTAAATATAAGATAAATTATTATTATATATTATATATATTATTATTTATTCAATCAATCAATCAATCAATCAATCAATCAGTTTATTGAACCATTCAATATAAATTAATATTGTTTGGTTAAGTCAAATAATTCTAACACAGATGTTAATTTACATTGTATACTAACAATACTACAACTAGTACAGACTATTACACTTATGGACATTACATTGGTGATGTAAGTATTCGTCAATGCTATAGAAGCAGTGTCCTAAAAGAAATTGTTTTAAAATGTTTTTGAATGGTAAAAATGGTAGGCTTTTTTTGTACTTGTCTAGTTTATTGTATAGTTTTAAATTGGTTGAGTTATTAGTAGAGATTTTAAGTCTGTAATTTGGAATATAAAGTAAGCCTTTATTTCTAGTATTTAAATCATGTCTGTCTTGAACTAATTCGTAATTGCTCGCATTTTTATGTATTTCTAGTAAAGTGTAGTAGATATATAGCGATGGTAAGGTCATTATTTTATATTTTTTATAGTATTCACAACAATGATCTCTTGGTCCGATTTGCGCAATTATCCTTATGACTTTCTTTTGTAATTTAAATATTTTTATTGCATGACCTGAACTGCCCCAAAGAGTGATGCCATAACTAATTCTCGAGTGTATGAGTGAAAAATACAACATTAAGATGACTTGATCGTTCACTGTTATTCGTAATTTCCTTATTAAGTAAATATTGGAAGTAATAGCGGATAAAACGACATTTTGAATCTGATATTACTTCAAATGCCAAGCTTTATACACATCTTTTAAGGATGTTTTAAACGAGTAATAATTTGGTTAAAAATTGAGGCTCGATTCAATAAAACTAGATCTCATTATCTTCAATCAACCCAAAGTAATTAAAAAAAAATTGTGCCAAAACCTACTTATAATTTGGGTAAATATATTTTGTTGTCCACATGGCACACAAGCACGAAAGGGAAAAGTGTATAAAGATAAATTGTTCAGTAAAGCACATTAATGGAGCAAAAAAATACAATATCTCGCGATATATCTTCGTTAAAGCATTTTTCATATCCTTTTTCTTATCACAAAACAAATTTTCTAGAATAATATCGTACAATTATATACAAAAGTTTCTAAAAAAAATTATAGCATTTCTTTTCATAGTTTCATAATGAGCGCTACGAAACTTAATAAAAAGTTTATAGTTTGAAACGTAAACAATGGATAATTAAATCTTTCAAGACTGAAAGCAGTTTTATTTATTTTACGTGATGCCCTTATTTGTTTATGTAATGCTTGCGTACCTTGCAGGCACGGGGTGCGGGCCCGTATTCAAAAATATTCGTCCACCTTGAATGAAAAACACAATAACCATTTGCACTCACAAAACTTTAGCAATTTGAATGAAAAAGAAACGGTTTTAAACATAGTAAAGTGAATAAAAGAAGAAAGTGGGCGAAATCCTTTGAAATAAAAGTAGGGATGCTAAAATTAAATTTACTTTGCTGCACTTAAAACGCTGATATAAAAAGGTTTCATGGCCTTTTTCTAAACTTAATACAATTTATACTTATTTTAATATATATTTTGAAAACTTCGCATTCTTAATGTCTTTGACACTGTTATTATCTATTAAGATTAGGAAAATTTCAATATTAAAGTGGCGCTTGAAACATTAATAGCTCGTTGACAGAGTGACGCGAACCCCTAAAGTTATAAAAGGCAGAGTGGCACATCGCTTTAAAGCTCATTTAATTATCATTTTAACAATGAATAAATAATTTTCGTCGTTACACCAACAGCTTTAACAAAAATACGTTCCATTACACCCTTATTGTAATAGTTGTGCCTTTTTGGACATATTCCACTAATAAAATTTCCCCGCTGCTCTAAAACTCTGTAGTTATAATGTATGTAGAAGAGCATCGAGTTCTTGCCCTTTGTAGTTATGGAAGCCCCTTGCAAATCTCATCACAAGAAGATGATTCGGTCCTTGCCTTTTTTGTGGTGGAAATCCTTTATGAATCTATTGCTTACATTCTTAATATGTAGGCGGGTTCTATTGTTATACCATAGATAGACGAATAAATACATAGACGTCTGATTAATGTATTCATTTTTTGGTTAGTTGTGGGGTGCGGTCTATGTATGGCGCCACCGTAGATCACAGTGTTGTAACATTCAACGCGCTATGTCCCGCTAGGGTGACTATCTGAGTGAGAACGCTACTGTGTAAGTTGGTCTTTTCTCAGTACGTTATCCTTGATATCAGTCAGTGCCTTCTACAAGGGAATTCTCTACCTGGTTAATCTATTGTGGCCCAGTTCATTGATGTAGTAATTTATATTCAAAAGGCGTTTGGCCGACTGTAGACAGTGAGAATAATAACTTGTGGCGCCATCTGTAGTCACCACCACAGCAGATTAAAATTGAAACAACTTTCTCATTACATCTGACGTCTATGTATTTATTCGCCGATGGTTATACTTACGTATACTATGGGTTATAATTTTCGAAAAAATGTCCCAAAGGGCTTTTGCAGAGGAAAATCTTGCAATTTTTGGTAGTGGTATCAGTTATAATTTTTGAAAAAAATTCCAAAATAAAACCGTATGCATAAATTCTAGAGTTATTGGCGGGTCAAACAGCGTACCATAACAACTACTTTGAAAAAGACACTTTATTATGTTTAATTAGGTAGGTACATCAACATTTTGTTCTCATTAAGTTATCATAAAAACAATTTGTAAATTTGTTGGATGTAATTCCATATTTGAAGGTAGTTTTTAGTTCTGATCAACTTTTTTAATAACAATTTTCGATATTGTCAAAAATAAAGGCACTTTACTCTTGAGCAAAATTCATATTTTTGTCAACTTTATCAGACATACTGTATATCTATATATCTACTGGTAATTTTTTTTACAATGATTTTAAGTAAAATATTCTTTTTTTACTAAAGGTTTGACTTGATTTTATGTCAAGCTTTAAAAATTCAAGCCAAGCCCGTGAATCCCTGAAAAAATGCGTGAGCAAACCATGATTCTAAGATACCAACGAGTGGAAAAAATGCTTCAAGAATTGGATTGAATGCATTCATAAACGTATAAAACTTAAGGGAGAGTACTTTGAAAAACAATAAAAGAGGTTGTTTCAAAAATTCTTTCTTTCCTGGTTTTCGTAACTACTTAAAAGGTAGCCCACGAACAATTTAGATTTGAGATTGCGAATTGTTTCTTTTTTAATTTCATTAGCTATATTTTACAGCACAAATGTTTATTTTTTTCTGTTGAAAACAAATATTGGTGTCATTAAACTTAATAAAGTGGTTTTCTTAAAACAATTGTTATGTAAGTACCAAATTTTTACAAGAACAAGTGAAAAAGTCCATCGAAATCTGTAAAAAAGGGGGTTGTAATTTACATAAATGATGATAACGTAATAGATCAAGAACACGATCTGTCAAAAACATTTTTTTAATGTTCACAAACGCCTTTTTGGAATACAAATCGACGTGTTCAAGAATTAAAAAAAAAGGCAAAATTATGAATCTTGTTTCGAATTTGATCACCACATTGCATAAAACGACATGATAAATCATCTCCAAAGACAATGGCAATTTCTTTTTCAAAAGTTATTTGGCCTATTTCCCTTTTTAGTCCAGAACTTCAATACACTTCGATGTTTCAGTCATTCTTTAGTTCAACCTTACACTTCTACAGAAATTGTAAAAGTGGTTTCATTTCAATCAAAGTTGGAAAATAGAATGACAAACGTACCTATGTAGCGTTTATCATAACGAAAAATCGATATTTTCAGGTTATTTCCTGGTAACGTAGATGTATATAAAAATGTTCCTTCGTAGTATGTTCTAAATGGGAATCTTTCAAGTAAGAATTTCACACGATGAAAATTTTACAACTTTACCAAGATAATTTTGTTCTATGAAATTATGGATTTATTCCACACCTAACTTTATGTTTAAATATTTGCGGTAGTTATTAATATAATAAATCACATTGGAGCGACCAAAAGCCAATGACACAATTGCCTAGAAGATGAATGGTTAGACAGATATTTTGGGAAATCCCGTTAAAAAACATTTTTCCATTGAAAACGACTTGAATCTTGAACAGTACCTCTTGTTAATAACTGCATTTTATAAGAAAATATCGTCATTACTATACAAGATACATCCGGTATCATTAAAGCCATAGAATGAACTCAAAATTATTGGTTTTAAAATAAAAATTTTAGTATGGTTGAAAAGGTATAGGTAATTAAGACGGTGCGCTACATTCTTCCACTTCTCAATCATCTCATCTTCGCCAGCGACCAGGATTGTTAATGTCAAAAGTACATGAAACTGATGGATTTTTGAATTTTAGCATTAATTCACGATGAAAGACTTTCAAAATGTCATCTTGTATACGATTAATTTCAACGTATTTAGATCTCTACATTGCCATTTACCAAGATTCGAATTGTAAACGGTCATACATGCGTGAATAACATACGCCATACTATAATCATTTTTTACCCTATGAAGACTGTTTACTTTACCAAGCCATGTAGGTAAATTGATAAATTCAACTTTATTCAAAATATGGTAGTAATTCTAAAACGTGAAAAATACACAATTTGCTGGCAATAAATTGAATAAAGTTAATAAAATCCTTAAACATTTTTCAATGTATCGATTTTACTTGAATAGGAAATATTTCTTCGATGAGAAAATTTGACGAAATTACATTTGCTGAATTGCACATTTCAGAAAATTTTATCATTCTCTTACAGAATGAGATATCGGTGATGTGAACTTCGCATTAGTGAAGGTTAACCCTATCTACTTTTCAATTCGTTGTGGTTTTTTTCTGGTGCCATTACAATAGTATCCATGAAAGTTTTCATCAATTTTAGTTTTAGCTTCAGCTGCTAATAAATACACTCTCATAAATCTTTCGCTAACAACGAAGACCGAATAATCTCAGTGAACTAATGTTACGGTTACTAATCATGACTTAAAATTAATTACATTTTAAAACAAAAGCTTGGCAACACATTGACAATTAAGCGTATTCGCTTACATTACCATTAGTAACAATAAGTAACATCATGATTTGTTTTACCGCAATACAAAAAACTTTTCAAAAGTCGTAATTACCTTTTATTTCCCAACAGGATCGGTACAATTATTGTTAAATATCATTTTGTATGAAAATGAGATGAAATTGAATCACAACTAGAAACTGTAAGTTGATTGATTCCATTGTGGTATTGAAATGCATAAAATGGGGTGTTACATAACAGGTTAATAAAAGGATAACTCTAAACCTTCCCCTTGGAACTTTTAGTATAATAACTAATGAGTGGATGAAAACATTAATACAGCAACATGTTTCGACAACTAACTGTTGTCATCATCAGGCATATCTAATATAGTTTACAAGTAACATTGAGTAAAAACTTAACTAATACTTACAATAGCGGCGAGAAGTAAGGAAAAATGATTTACAATGATAGCAGTGGAATTGATGTAATTGAAATTAATGGAAAAGCCGAGTCATAAAGGTAACAAGGCCGAACCAGAAGAACCAAGAGAGTTCATCGCGGGAAACAAAAGTTAAAAGAGAAACAAGGAAAGTAAAAGAAAAACTTACCAAGGAAACAGAAATGTGAATCGAACAAACGACCGAAAGCCATCATCTGGAAAACAGAACCAGATGTGAAAAGAAAGTTAACGTGCCATGCTAAAAAATGAAAATTAATTAAATAGGAAGTGAAAATCTACTTACGGGAAACACAAATCAACTAACAAAACAACAAGTTAAACACAGAACCGCCACAACGTGGTGGTTTGAAGGAGTAGAAAATTACAAAATGGCAGCCAAGTGCTCTCAAGTTCAAAGTTAACAATTAAATGGCGAAAGCAGGAAGGTAACCTTGAAGAGAATAAAGAAAGGGCAGGAAAAGGGAATATACGGGGGCCAAACTATACGAGGACTAGACAAGAGGTTAAACTAGTTAAGAATTAAGAGGTTTTTTATTGATATTCAAAATTTCATTTAGAGAACAGGTGGGATTGCTATTGTAATTGTTAATAATTTCTTTAGTTTCAAGGAGATTTAATTTTATGCCATTGTCACAAATATGGAGGATATCATAATGGATGCTGGGATCAAAGGGGTGGCCTGAATTTAATATATGGTTCGCAAAGGATGAATAGGACAAAAGGTTATTTTTCTTTATACAAGCAAAGTGTTCTGTGTGAAGTGAATTTTAAACTTTCTCCCGGTTTGACCGATGTAAAAGCAATCGCAAGAACGACAATTTAGCCTGTACACACCGGATTTGTCCATGATGTCAATTTTGTCTTTAGTGTGGACAAGGTGACTCTTGAGGTTGTGTTTAGATGAAAAAGAAATGTTGAGACTATGTTGATTTTTTTTTTGAAAAAATGGGAAGGAGGACCGATGTAGAGCAAGGAGAAAATTTTTTGGGGAGGAAACAAATTCGGGTGATCGATGGCATGTAAAGTGGTAAAGCTTGGAGATTCAGTTACATTATGTTTAGCTAATTCGAAGATCAAATCATATTCTCTTTTGAAATTTTGTTGGCTGAGAGGTAAGGTGAAGATTATGTGAAAGAAAAACCTAAATGCGGCAAGTTAATGTGAGAGGGGGTGAAAAGATGAAAAAGGTATAACATGGTCCGTAGTGGTGGGTTTAATATCCAGATCCAAGCTGTTATGTAATCTCTTAGTAAGGTCCAGAAAGTTGATGGATTGGCACTTTTCAATTTCGATAGTGAATTTAATTTTAGGGTGCAAATTATTCAAAAAAAGGAAACATTCGTCTAGGTCTCTGCTGGAACCTTTTCAATATCACCAAGATGTCGTCCACTTATCTCTGCTCAATACTCTGCCTCAATACCTCTACTGTTCAACAACCCTTTATTTTTCAGAGCTGCCAGCGTGGCCTGCTCTCTCACGTGGAGACCCAGGAGAGCTTCCATGACGGCTGTGGGGGTCGTTCGCATTGCCTTCGTGCACGCAAGGCACGCTAGTTATTAAGTATATATCTATATTTGAAAAATGGCCTAACGCCTTCCGACATCGTGCTGTAGATTACAGATAATTTATATTTGTGGAGTAGGTGAGCGATCTAAACGGTTTTCCCTATTTTATTACTGTCTATTTGTTTTGCAAACGGCAAGAAACTGATTTTCTCTTAAGTGTTGTGGATGTTTTTGGTGCGGTCAGTAAAATGATTGTCGGTGTTATTTGGGTGTTTTGGACATGATTGTCACATAATAATAAATTTTTCTAAATAGCTTTGTTCGGTGATTTGATGAACTAGAATAAATCATTATTCATTCAAATTGTAGATGTAGTGAAGTTCGTTATTCTCGAAAATTTAAGCTTGAAGCGAAAGTTTTAGAACAGGTCTTTACATTTGTAAGAATATTTTATTTACATTAACTTATGTTTTATGTTTACTCCAATTTTATATCGAACAGCGCACGGGAAGTTATATCGATTGCGCCGGTACTGATTATCATCAGTTATCGAATGTGCACCCTCTTGGATTTGTCACGTAGTATCTATATCTTCTAAGCACGTACATAAGCGACTAATATTGCCTAGGATTTTCAACCCCATCCCCTTTAAGCGAATTTTATATTGCTCTTTAATTATCTTCTCGGTTGTTTCATTGCCACATTCAGTTTTTACTTTTTAGCATCAGAAAAGCTTTCAAATCGCAATAGGTGTTGACCTATGTCACAATTTATGGAAGGAGTGAGGTTCTTATCCCATAAATTTATCTTTGCCTATCAATAAATGGTCGTTAATAGATCTTATGAATAAGAAAGACAAATAAACAATTGAAAGCGCAGAATTTACAACAATTAGAAATTATTTTTTATTTGCATCTTGTCTTACCGGCATTTTTTAAACTTCTAAAACGTCAGGTACCTACTACTTTAAAATTTTATTTTTTTCGAATTGTACGTTCAAAAATAATAATGTAAGACAATATCGTGTCCAAAGTGGACCATTTTCGAGAAACGACAATTTCTAGAATTGCATATCTGACTGAAAACTATAATACTTATGTTAATTTCAAGAATAATGTACCTATTCGATTTAAAAAAAAACTTAAAAATTCATTTAATTCTCAGCAATTTATAATTTTCAAAAGTGGCACATCGGGGCCAAAATAAAAAAGCCCGGTCAGGAAAGAATTGTTTCTTATTAAATCACTTAGTTTAGTTTCTCTTTTACTTTTACATAATCTTTTTAGTTTGTTGTTGATAAAGAAAACGATTTTCGAAGGCTTTAATTAAATATAAACAAATAAAAACTTCCCGTTATTCCTTCCGTTTATCAGCTGTGAATATCCTTACTTTATTAGCATGTATGTATTTTTGGAAATCTATTAATGGATTGACACAATTAACGTGATTATAATTTTTAATACCGACGAATATTTTATTTTGGGTAAAACTTCCGTTCAAGTACGTTATTTGTTTATTAAGTTACAGTGCTTTCTTGTACTGTAGATTAGCATGTCCTTTAAATGGCGAACATTATGCATATTCATTTGTACGGGTGACGAGGTAATCATAACCACGACAGTTTATTGTAAGTTAAATGATCGTTTCTAATCGAATTAATAATATAAATTGGAGGCAATTATATCTTGTAAATGCGATTTTCTACCATTTACACATATAAATCCTCACCCCATTCGATTGTAAAAGAACAGTTTAATATTTCAAAGGCTTCTTATAAGAAAAAATATTGCATTTACGTAGATCATGTCAGTTTACTTTTAAGCCTTTACAAATTCAGAGTTCAATTTATTACACAGACGGTTATGTATAATATTCGTAAATTGATTTTATGTTTGTAACTCGTTGGGTATAGATTTATTCCAGACATTGTCCAAGTTTTCACATTCTTTCAGAATAGTAAACTTTATTAAAGTGTTCGATATATGGAACGGTAAAAAAATCGAAATCTGACAAGCACAATGGTTGTGGAAGTGTAGTTCATATACATTTATAATTATTGAAACACACGCGTAAACTTTAAGTGTTGGTTATTACTTAGCATTGAATTTGGACGCACTCTAGGATGATGTTATTACTTTACCTTGTTTAAAAGAAATTCGAAAGGAAGCCAAGGAGACAGTCTCATTCCTTTCCTGTAAATCAGACACCTTTATTATACGTCTACGACCATTTTTCACTCATTTCGTTGATCAAAGCGTTGAATGATAAGTTCATTCAACGATCAAAGTCAAAAAAATAGAGGTGCATAATTATTATGCTGTGTAAAGCACTTCGTTTGACTTTATAATTATTTCATATTACAAATTAACAATGTTACTTAGACACAACAATATTATTCCCATTTCATAATCTCTACTAATCTAACGTTCCCTAATTTTAACAAGGATACATGGGAATGCTATTCAAATGACTGGAATTACTCAATTGATTCCCAATAGGAGTGAAGCAATACGCGCCCTCCCAGTCATCTATGTAATGAAACAATTTCCTGGCCGTCACGACGTCAATAATGAGTACCCTTCACTTGCGATGAGAATTCTGTGAACTTACTGTGTTTGATTAAATGGTCCAGATATACCACCAGATGTTACCTTGCGAGGAATAAATATTTTTCTCTTTTCAAGTGCGTTAAACTAATTATGTTATAGGATTTTACGGATATTTGATCTAAGTTAAGGCATAGAAAAGTAAAGTGATTTAGCTTTGATCAATAGTATTAAAATTCAATTCAACTTCAAACTTCAAAGGGGTAGATTTTACATCATATACAGGGTGTCCAGAAATAAAGGTGCCAAACGAAAATCCCTGTTAGTAGACATTATTTTACGTCGATTTAACCCAAATTACCTTAGTCCAAAAATGTTTCTTAAGCGAGCCACTTATAGATGGTGTCATGAAGTACTTTTTTTTGTAATATGTATTGAAACAGGTGGCCGTCATGTAGACTGTAGAGCACTTACTGTAAAATTTGTTGTTTTTGATATAACTTGATATAAGAGTAATTAGTTAAATAAATTAATAAATTAGTAATTTATTTAAATTTATTTTTCTCGAGAAGGGTGCATCCTAACGATTTGAAACAAGAGCACATTATTTTTAGAAAAGACCCTAGAGAATTCGAATTTGACACAAAAAATGTCAAAAAAATAAATCTAAAAAAAATACAATCCAAAATGTCTGCGGCCCCTCCCACATGGGACGCTAATGGCCGCAGCAAGGAAGTATTATTTACAGCGACCGATGTGTGATGAGAAGCTAAGTCATTGTGCAAAGTTTGGACATCTTCGATCGAAACGTTTTTGAGATATTACAAAAAAAAAGTACTTCATGGCACCATCTATAAGGAGCTCTAGCTCGCCCAAGAAGCATTTTTGGACTAAGGTAATTTAGGTTAAATCGACATAAAATAATGTCTACTAACTGGGATTTTCGTTAGGCACCTTCATTTCTGGACACCCTGCATAGAAGTCTGTGTATTCTCCACATACCCCTTTTTCGTTTGATACTATTTGAAACGTTTGTTACTTTTCGATTGGCTGTATTTACCTTTTAAATGACTTATATATTCCATATGTTTTTTGAAATGAAGATTAAGGATATAATGAATTTATTATGCGGACATCCATTCCACTTAAATTACTTATTGAATCCTAATGATACTTTCCACCAGTTTTTATCCCTTAAATTTGACTTTGACTCAAATATAATAATACTCATCTAACATTTTCCATAGCTAATAATTTGAAATTAAAGACTGAATGTGAATTTGGTGTATGTTTCATGTTAAATTGTTATAGATTGATGACTTTAATAAGATAATGTGTTTCGCAAGAAAGAAAAACAATTTTTACAATAAGCAGAAAAAATTGTTGCATGTTGTTCAGATTTTTGGAGTACAAAAATAGCAAAGAAACCATTTAAAATGCGATGATCGTTGATAATGATAGTCTTGTCGAAATGGGTGCAACATTTTAAAGGGCCACAGTGTAAGTTCTACTCCTTCTAGGCGAATATTTGGACTGTAGGTACTTGATACTGTTGGCGGTGGATTCGTTTTGAATTAGTAATTAACACAGTAGAAATCTTTGTATGATTGTATGATCCATATTTTTTAACGTAACCAGATTTATTTAAGATTGTTCCCGGAACAATGCAATGTAGGTTCTAATTTAATTTTCGATTAAGCTTTTGTCTAATTTTCTGTATGTGAGAAGCTAGGTCTCTACTTGTATTAACGTTGGCATTACTCTACTAACGAGCTATCAGCTAAAACATGAATAGTAACTATTTCCATTTCGCCCACACAAAAATTATTGACATTGAATCAAACCAACGTTTCAGAACATTATTCACATATTACAGTGAAAATGTGGAAAATCCATCCACACACTCGAACGTAGGGATGTTAAAATAGAATAGAAAATTGTTAATGTTTGTCGTCCGTTCATTATTTTCCCTTTGTCCCAATATTGACCAATTGCTTCAATCGTTGCAATTGATGAAGTGGATCACTATTATAAAACATCTTACATAATAGGTGCTCAACATAGATTTTTGAAATGTAAAGTGATCTATATGACACATATTTTTGGGGGTAAATGATGGTAGTACGTCGTCCATGTTTAAATGTTCATGTAATTAGGATTATGGCTAAGAGGTCAAAAATAGCTTGAGTTATAAACAATGGGCAGAGGCACAATACAGTCAATTATGTCATTTTTGGATTGCGTAATTGTGTGGTGATGCTAAAACAATTTTAGTAGACCCTCTAGTTTTTGAAGATAAGAGAATGGAATGGTTTTATTGTCGTGAACCGAAACTTTACAATAGTAGGTTTTTTAATTAATTTTTTTTTTACCGAAAAGACAAACGTCATAATAATTATTTTATTACTATCCGTCACACCCGGCGTTGCCTTGGTGACTTCACTTTATAGTGGTTCCGATTTTCCACTTTCCTCCCGCCTTAAAATGTGAGGTAGTTTGAAACTTTATTGTCACTCTCCGATTTTGCCTTGTAGGGTAGTGCTGTTCCTCTTCTGTCTGATCATCCTGTTCTTTGCTGTTGGCTTGGTTGTCTTCAGAGGATGATTCGTTATCAGAATTGTCGGTTGCTTGGGAGTTTCGTTGAGGAAAAATTCTGGGTTGGACATTACCTATTCGTCCAACATGCTGACCGTCGTGCAAAATCTGGCAAGTTGAGGAGTGCGATTATCTCATAACATAAGATTAATTTGATTGGCATGGGCCTTAACTGTTCGATGGGCGGTTGGTATCCACATTTGATTTTAGTTGATAGAAGATGTCGTCGTTTGCGGAAAATTCCTTCCACTTTGCTCCGTGGTGCGAATTAAATCTTTCTTTCATCTTTCGATTGTTTTCTAAATTTGATGCAACTTGAGGCTTTAGCAGGTCCAGTTTAGTTCGCATCTGGCGGCCGGTCCTTAATTGAAATGGAGACTTGAGGCCCAAATTATACAATTTAAAAATTGAAAAGAATAACGAGAATCCTCGCACAACTGATACGGATTTCGGGCAGACGAAGTGAGAATTCCACAGGTGATGCAGTAATAAAGAATGGCATGTGTTATGCTAACATGATAAGTTCGAATTGGAGGGAATAGACTTCGAAACCAAACGGTTCCAGCATCACGTCAATCGTTGCACGAGAAATTTTCTGATCGTGTCATCTCAAGCCATGTAGTTCAGAATTGATCACTAAGATCTTTCGATATGACACTGTGTGATTAGTTTCGGTAGAGTTACGAATTATCCATTGCGTATTATTGATCAGTTTAAAATATTTCAACCTTTTATATGTGTTTTATTCAAAGAATAAATTGTGCTTTTTTGCTGAGACATCCTCCATAATAATTAATTGTTTATGATGTGGTGAATAATTTACGATACCTGACCTTTTTGTATTACGAAAAAGCTGAATTATTGAGATTGAACTGGAACTGGACAACGCTCTACTTAAATTACCACACATAATGAATATAATTGAATTAATTTATTAAAAAGAAAAATACTGATTTTTATTTCTGACAAAGTGCTAAACCATTATTGTTCCTATGACAAAACAGCGCAGTGTATAAGTTCATTAAAGTTTAGCATTTGGTGGTTGTGGATTTGTTCGACCTTAAGCTTATATGGGGAGATATTAACGTTGGGGAATGCGATTAGACCTCTTGACATGGAATAATGCCACCTAGTGCAAAACTATTGAAGGCTTTTAAGTTTTCTCGAGCTGTAACCAGAAGCTGGTTGCACTATTAGAAGTTATTGCATGAAAGAGGCTATTATGAGAATAATGACAAGGAATTATTCCAAAACTGCTTTGTTACAACTTCTAGGTATTGCCTTCAGTAGCACTGTTCGTTTTTCCAAAAATTTCAGCGTTGTCATGAGCTGTAAATTCCTAATTTAGGAATTATGGAAATTCAACAACAAAAGGAATTATTTTAACGCATCTTACCATGGGCAAGTACTAAAGGCGTTTGTGTTACTTACTTTTGAAATACTGCATTGGGGCACCTGTTTCTGATGAATAGTCAGTCACACTTCCATTTGCTTTCAAAGTAAAACGTTGTGTTCGTATATATGTACAACGTAATTGGTTTAAAAGGGAGATTTGCGAAAATTACGTTAGACATATAACGTCTAAACTCTCGTCTAAACCATATAGGTAAGCGTAAGATTCAAAATATGCTTTACTGTCGACGGTCTGAAGGAATAACGTCATATAGTAGATTAAGTTAAATTCAAGCCTGAAATAGCAAAATAGGTGTATGTACGCTATTGAATACTTTTGTCAACAAGATGAATACTCTCCACATTTTACCTTTCAAAGGAGTTATAAAGCTGGGATTAAATTTTAATTCATATTCAGTTACAGGAGCTTTACACATAGTACCTTAGCCATTGTACGAAATTGTAAAAGAACGAAACCATTTACACTTTATTCAGTTTGTATATATTAAATAATTATTTATAAGTTTAGATTTTCCAAATATACAAGTAATTAACAATATAATTCAAAAATGTAAAAAATTAAATAAGCCATTATAAATAATATGAATCAAAAACTATAAATTATAAATTTCTTCCATTTATAATTTATAGTTTTTGATTCATATTTAAATTGGCTTAGTTAGTTTTTTACATTTTTACTTGCCCGTGCATATACATACGTGTATAGTATATACACATAGGGACAGTAATGTACCTAATCGAAAAAAAAATCGATCTCGAAGTTTTGATGAATCTCAACCTTTTGGTCGAAAACCACCATCTTTGAAAAATGTTTGTCTGTGGGTACGTACGTTATGGCTATGGAGCGTAAATTACTAGACCGATTTTGATGAAATTTAAAACTAAGGCCTATAAAAAAACTTCATCGGTAAAACAAGCTTCTCTTAAAATTAGAGGCGTTATTTTGGGAGCAAACATTCAAATTTAAACCCAAACTAATTTCCCTTGGTGAAAAGTTAGTAGATATGGTTACAAATAAAACGCCGTTTTTCGTTTGAAATTATAGCCAAAGGATGGCCAGAACTTTTACTTGTAATTGGTAAAGAACAAAAATTAAACGTAGCCAATTCATTGGTGCCCAAAATTGATCAAAAGTTTAAATAATTCTGTAGATCCATATCTTTCTCTTTAAAGTTGGGATTCATAATGAAGTTAGGTAAAAAGGAAAGCTTGAAATCTTTATCCCAATTGGAACATATTTGTTTATTATATATATAGAGTGTAACTAGTTTCGGCCTCACTGGGCCATTATCAAACCAAAAACACTAAAAGCTAAAAATTGGAATGAGTGGTGCAACAGGTAACATCAGTGAAAAACCTTACCATTAAAGCGGTTATAAACACAAAATGCGGCAAAAACCTTAAGTCAAAAAGAGGCCATAACAAATTGGGCAAAAAACATAAACAGTTGTAAATAAAAGATGATGGTTGAACATCTGTAAAATAATTTGTCTAAAACAAAAGCAAATGAAAAAAAAACAGCGTATTTACAAACTTAAGAGTAGGGATAAACCACTAATTAAAAAGGCAGAGTTAATAATCCAATAAAATAAAAAATATAAATACAAATTTAAATTAAATTAAATAACAACAAAGCCGTCCACAAAGATAAAATAAAACTAAAGCAAAATGACAGATGTGACCACTCAATGACATCTAGCTACAACCTTAAACATTAGAAGGAAGAAAACATTATTAAGTGTGAAATTATTTAATACTACCATAGAGAATATAATGAGCAATACTACTACTACATAACTAAACTAGGGGGGGGGGGGGGGGGGGGACAATTAAAGCAGAATATGAAGTAGGGGGGAGTTCTTAAATTCAAAATTAATTTCATTTCAAGAATTGCATTGGTTGTTTTTGAATGATTTCTGTATCTCTAAAATCTCGAACAAGTCGAGGATTTCTCCTTTGGGGAAGAAATGTAGGAGTCAGGGATAAAAGCGTATGGTTGTGGAAAACAATATGGTTAGAAAACGCGTACTTATGAGCAAGTAGGGGGTTCTTTATTAGATATTGGTGGTCGCGAATCCGGGCCTTGAAGGATCTGCCCGTTTGGCCAGTGTATTCTTTACCGCAGGAGTTGCACTGAAGTCTGTAGACCCCAGATCTGTCCCAGTGCGGGATGGGGGTTTATTTTTGACAAGAAGAAACGCCGAGTTGTGTGAAGAGGAAAAGGAGAGTTTGATATCTAGTGTTTTGAGAAACTTCGCTATCTTGTAAGAGATGTCGTGAAAATAAGAGATGGAAAAGTATCTGATTTGGGTAGGGGAGGGGTTAACGGGCGGGGTAAGGGCATAATGTTGTTGGATGTGGAGTTTTCGTTGGACCGAACAGAATACTTGGTGGAATACGGTGTAAGGAACTTTATTGTGGTAGTCAACTTGTTCCAACTTCAAAAGTTCTTTTTGGAAAACGGCCGGACTAATAGGGTAGGAAAACAGACGATTGAAAAATATCGTAAGGATGCGATCTTGTGTTGTATAGGATGCGTGGAGTGCCAGGATATGATGTCTGTAGTAGTGGGTTTCCGGTATACATATATCAGACGTTAAGGTGAGAGGGTTAATGTTTCTGGTGACCAGCACATCCAAAAAGGGGATCGAGGAGTCTTTTTCAAAGTTTGACCGTGAAAAGTATCTTCGGGTGAATGTTGTTGAGCCAAGGTAAAAAGGAGTTGAACTCTAAGGGAGTGCCCTTGAGGATATCGTCTACATATCTATTCCAGAAAGTGATATATTTGAGCCCGTAGCCAGGCCTTGGTTTTGGGAATAAAACTTCTGTTCGAAGCAAAAGAAGTTTTGGTTGCAGACCAGCTTCGTTAAGTCTATAATCGTTTTAATGACCGGTAAGGAGAGATAAGATTCCTTGAGATGGTCTTCTAAAAGGTTTGTTGCTTCATTGCAAGGGACAGGTTGCAAACATCTAGGTAAAAGCGAATTGAGTGTTCAGAAAGTTGGATATTCTTGATATTGTCGAAAATTTGTTCAGTATTAAGGATACGAGAGTTATTGTTTCCAAATTTGAATATTGGCCTTAGAAAATTATTTAATAAGAGGGATATTCTGTGAGTAGGAGTGTTAGTGAAGCGCATACCGGTCAAATGGGGATGTTCGATTTGTGTATCTCGGGGAGGCTGTACAATCTCGCTATAGTGGGGTTCATGTGTAAGAACTTGAGGTGGTGGATATTGAATTCAGACAGGAGAGTGACTTTATGTTGAAGGGTAAGTTTTCTGACTTTAGCGTTAAATGAATTGAAGAGGTTGGTATCTAATGTGGAGAAGCTCCCTTGACTAGAATTTAAGAATTGGAGAGTTTTCCTAACGTACTCGTGTTTTTGTATGATGACCAGGCAATTACCCTTGTCGTTATCAGAAGGTCATTGGAGTTAATTGCGCCACAAAGCCACAATTTTAGCCCCCTGGTTGGGGTGGTTCAACTAAATGACGCTCTTCTAGTGTTTATTTTAAAAAATATCATTTATTTTGATTATGTTATTGTATCTCATGTTGCTCATCTCTCATTAATTGTACTCTCATATATTACTTATTGACGTCAATCTTTTCGCACATCGTTTTGCTTGATAATGGGAACAGTAAGCATCCCTAAACATGTCGCATGAATGTTTAATATCGTAATTTCATCGTTTCAATTCATCAAATCCTTTTGAACATATTAAAAAGAAGGGGAAGGTTGAGAGTTTCGTTTGATTGATTATATTGCTTCATAACCCCTTTGTGAGCTACGAACTACCCTAAGATGTTTATTTCTTTATTTCCCATAGGGGAAGAGGAATGAATGTTTGAAGTTGAAAATTTTAAAAATTCATAACTTTTTTGCTAACAAAGATAAAGAAATAAAATTGTACAGTGGAGTAGAGGACATACGACTCTTTTAATCGAGTATAATAAGTATACCAATTTACTTCCGGCCTAGCCGGAAAAGAACAAAATATTTATGACATATCTTATATATTATTTTAAGTTAAAATCAGAAATCGTTTTCTGATTACGACTATAATACACTCTATATTAATTTTTTTATTTTGTTGAGTTATTACACAAAAACTATTTTATTTTGAGTTATTATGGAAAAAACTATTTTATTTAATACGTCATTGTAGTAAACACGGGAAAGTTGTGTGCCAGTTTACTGGTCATTTAATTTATTTATATCTATTGTTAATTACTTGTAGTCTTATATTTTGCAAATGTAAACTTATATTGCATTCAAATTTCTAACTACAATTCAATTTCCTTCAACTAATCGCGATGCCTTCACTATTTCTAATTCGAAATCAATTTTTGTGAAAGATACAAAAAGTAAATATTTGAGTTGTGGTCCAGTCAGAGGAAGTTGACGTGTCCCTAATCAAACTGAAAACCATTTTGCTCGTCTCTGGACAGTAACAAGCAGTAAAGCCCCATTCCGTTCGCTTTTATTAGAGATGAAAGTATTAGGGTTGATATCTGTCTTGCCAGTAAAAATAAAGGCATTCATATGTACTTATTCTCCATTCTTTTTTACTATCCTTACATCTTATTTCTATCTTAAAACAAAAAACTGAAATAGCTAATAATTGTATTTATTTCAGGACCCCCGATTTAGTAGTGAGATAGATTTAAAGACAGGCTACAAGACCAAGTTAATATTATGTATGCCTATATGCAATTACGAAGGTGACGTTATTGGAGTTGCCCAAATAATAAATAAAACGGACGATTCGGATGAATTTTCCAATCACGATGTTGAAGTATTCGAAAGATATCTTACGTTCTGTGGGATTGGTATACAAAACGCCCAATTATTTGAAATATCCGTTTTAGAATATCGAAGAAATCAGGTAAGATATTGCTCTATCAATTATGTAAAAAAAAATGTAATCCGTACCTCCGTTTCAGATTTTACTAAATTTAGCACGAAGTATATTCGAGGAGCAGAATAATCTGGAATGTTTGGTTACGAAAATAATGAAAGAAGCTCAAGATTTGCTAAAATGTGATAGGTGTGCCGTCTACTTATTAGATTTAAAATGCTGTGAAGCTGTGAGTACCTTTATCTCTTTTAACTTTTGATAAATAGCCAAATTGTATATATCGATTGTACTTATTCAAACCAGATCGAACGATTTCATTTACGAAGAGATATTTTATGGCAAATTGAATTTCAATATGAAAAACTCGAATAAGAAAAGAAAGATTTAAAATTGAAATCCGCGAATTTTATTAAACTTGGTCCTTTTTTATGTATGTAATTCGTACCCTTGAACTAGGTATATAAATTGTGGAGGCATATGAAACGGAATATACAGACACGTTTGGCTTATGAAATTCCATAACATTTATATGAACAGTTGAGTTAACATAAAAATGTTATTAATTTTTTAATATCTACGTAACTGGTATACATACACGTGCTCTACGAAATGATAAATATCAGCAATTTTCTCGTCGCTGTTATTAAATAGCTCTGGGAAAAACGGTATTTCTAAATGGTAACTGCACAGATGTACTTGAAGCTTTCACTATTTAATAATGAAGATATATTTTAATAAAAATACTAACGGAATTTTGAATTGTTTTCATTTTTATCATCAGTAGAAAGACAAAAGTGAAACAAGATATCATTTCAGTAGTCACTATGAGCCAAATCGAAATCAATAGTATTGCCGTAAACTTTAGGCAATTACGCATGCATTTTCATTTTGAATATCGCCAAATGACATAATCGTTTTTTGACATCACGTAGCGAAAAATAAAAGATTTTTTGAAAATTTGCATATTGCAGGATTGAACATTCGCTGATTCTCTAACAAAAAAGGTCCAAATGATGTACGCTATAAAATGCACATCAGTCCTTTGTGTATCATTCTTGGACTATCGTCCCGTGAAATCTAACTGTTCCACTTACTAACAACATTTCCATTCAAACAAATATCTGCCTCATTACCCCAATTAGAATATTAAGTGAACAATCCGCACCGAAATGTTATCTGCAATGTCTAACGACATTAACAACTAGCAAAACCCACATTTTTCCTAAAATTTACGTAAGATAGGTTTATTTCTCGGAAATTTGAAAAATGTTAAATAAACAGTTCCACTTTTACATCAAATTTCCAATTTTTAGTGGCATACCACCGATTTTCGTTTTTGCGAAAATTATTACTGTTCTCCAGTTCTCTCATTACATATTTTTATATTCAAGGGAGTAAAAGTGTCCTTAGAATAGAGCGCTTTTCCATTATTTTGAACTTTTATATTAAGCAAACTCAATATTACCTGTTACCACACTAAATGCAGCGTTATTTTAAATGATGGAGCCAATTTTAAAAATTCGTATTTATTAAAGTACAAATTCAAAATGAACAATCTTTATACCAATGAAAAGAGGAAGTCTCAAAGTTTTTTTAACACATTATAAATGTTCAATGTGTCCACCGTTTGCTGTACCGCAAACATCTACGCGGTACCCAAATTCCCACACACGAGAAAGCGTATATTCTGTTACTGAGTGCACGGCAGTAGTCATGCGGTTCCGCAGATCGTTCAGAGTTGTTGGTAGAGGCGGGACGTGAAACAGGTTCCTTAACATAACCCCATAAGAAATAGTCACATGGGGTGAGATCAGGAGATCTCACTGGCCAGAAGTGTGGAGCTAGGTCTTCAATTCCCCTGCGACCTATGCAGCGCTGAAGAAGGGAGTCATTCAAAAAACCTCGTACTCCGAGGTGCCAATGGGGCGGAGCTCCATCCTGTTGGAAAATTAAGTCCTGTGAATCTTCCATAACTTGAGAGAACAGCCATTGTTCCAACATGTCCAGGTTCTTTCCGCAAAAAAGAATGGTCTATAAACCTTTGTACGAGATAAGGACAGAACACGTTTATCTTCGGTGAGTCCCTTTCGTGTTGCACTGTTGCATGTGGATTTTGTAAACCCCATATGCGAACATTGTGTCTGTTGACTTTTCCACTAAGGTGGAAAGCCGCTTCATCGCCAAAAATTAGACGCTGTCGTCCTCCATCATTCCTAGCCACATAATTCGAAACGCTTCTCTTTGTCATTAGGACTGAGAGTCTGTACAAGTTGTAATCGGTACAGCAAACGCCGTCTCAGAACTTTCCATATTCCATATTCCAAGTTCTCTAGCTGTATTGTTTGACTTACTTGGACTGCGAACAAAACTGTCTTCAATCCGTCTGACATCATCATTCTTATGCTTTTCTAGTTGGTGGTTCAATACCGAATACTCACTACTCACGGGAAGGAATCCTGCGCATGTATAGGTTAAAAAAAACTTGAAACTTCCTCTTTTCATTGGTATAAAGATTGTTTATTTTGAATTTGTACTTTAATAAATACGAATTTTTAAAATTGGGTCCATCATATAGAATAAGCCTCTATTAAGAATAACCTTTAAATTGTTAAGACATACTTATTAGAGCACATTAAAGGTGATTTTTCAAATTATGTAATTCAATTAATTAAACATTAGAATAGTCGAAATTTGATTTTCATTTTTACTGTGCTTTCTAATCCCTATATCCCTACTATATTTTAAAAAATTCGTTAACAGTCTAAGAATTGAGTTTGTTTAATGTGGAAATGGTCCAAAAGCGTTGTAGAATTTTGTAAATAAAACAAAAAGGTTAAAAATACTAATAATTTTCGAAAAAATGTGAAATAACTAAAAATCGCAGTAGGCCGTTACAAAATTGGCAAGTACAAACTTTTTCCAAAATTTCATTAAATAAACTCATCAAGCATTAATCGTGGCCTAATGTAGGTCATTTTTGGTTCATAATGCATACTTAATGTAACCTTAAATCAAATAGGTACTCAAAAGAAGTTTCCATATTATGGTGCACACCTTTGCGCGAACACTGCGTGCACTAAAAGAATTAAGTACACCTATATAATCCATACGATACACACTTTTTAAAGAACACTGATTTACACATATTTTCAACAATTTTAACACGTTACCTTATTGCATACTTTTGGTGAATATTCAATTAAAGAAACGGAAAGAAACAAGGGACTATTTTCATTCTTTATTTTTATAACTTTTCCCATGGTAATACTCAGCGTTAAATTTCAAAATACCCCCTTACCACTAATGGGAGACTTCAATGCTCGAATTGGAAATGACATAGTATAGGGAGTGAAACAACGATTCCACGAACACGTAAATACCGACAATGGATTACGGTGGTAGAATTTTATGCCCAGGATAGTGTCAGAATTAACAACACATTTTTTGATCACCACATCACCTTTATAAACGCACAGGGTCTACAAGCTATGGTAGATTACGTATTAACAAATAGATAGTTCAAACCTACAGAACTATTAGATGTAAGAACACTAAACTCGACAAGTATAGGTAGTGATCACGCATTCGTCATGCGAACAATAATGCTAAATATCACATTCAGCAACAAAACAGAAAAGCCCCGTGGTTAGTTCAGATAAGCAATGAATTGCTAAAGTACGGGAGAAGCGGTTTAATACAAGAACACACAAAATTGTTCAATAAAATATTGGACGATGGTAAATTAGTTGAAGAATGGATCAAAATCATAGAGGATATTAACACCACAACCCAAATACAAACAGGTAACAAGTTATCGGAAGTCATCAAATGTAACTCTGGCATAAGACAAGTCTAAGTCCAGTCCTGTTGTGTTGGATAAAATCATAACTAGGGTAAGGAATCTAACAGGATATAGGATGGTAAATAAAAATCTATCAATACTTTGTTATGCGGACGACGAAGTACTCATAGCAGACATAGAGGATAACCACCAAAGGCTGCTGCATAACTTTAACATAACAGCAAAACAACATAATATGGATGGCAACTGAAAAAAAACCAAATGTATGGTTATATCCAAGAAACCGGTGAGATGCAAACTAGAAATCGAAGGAAACATACTACAATAAGTAATGGGCTTTAAATACTCGAAACAAGTAGGACAAAACAATTACTTAACACAGTTGAAATGAACACGTTAAGAGCCATAGCAGGAAAGACCAAGTTGGATAGAGAGAGTAAGAAATTCAGATAAACATGTGACAAGAGCTGGTGATACCAGACTTATAAAAATAGCAAGAGACTCAGACTATAAACCTCAAGGAAGAAGGAGTGTAGGAAGACCACAAAAAAGATGGGCTCAAAGTTGGTTATCTTCGGAAGAGGCTACACCGTGACAAAGTTTGAAGCGTGAAAAAAAACAGGGTACTACCCAACAATAAAAGAAGTAGAAGAAATTCCATTGATTCATTTTCCAGAATGTGTATTTTGAAACCATTTGTCAACTTTTTTTGGTTTTGATTTGCAATTTTTTGATACAAAGTATGTGTGTTGGCTAAAACACGCAATTAAAAAAATTAAAGGTTCAGTAAAGGCTTCTTTTATAAATATCGACTTAAAGCACGATCACAGTCCTACGAGCCACATGTGGTTCATAAAAGCATGTACCAGCACGTCCACGAACCACATATGGTTCACACAGATTCGGATAGAAATAGCTCGATTAAACGTAAGACGTGCCAGTATGAATGATTGTTTCTTAATAGGACGTTAGAGGAAAGAAAAACCTATATTTTGATATAAATTAAAATTTATAGCAAGCTGAAGAAATCGACCTTTTGTTCAAAAATAGCAAACAAAATAAATTCAGTTATCTCACTTCTTGCAAATTCTTCTATTGACATCATTCTCTATGATACTTATTATGTAGTTGCTCATACTCAAAATCAAAATCGAAATAACATCATTGTATTTAATTATTTATTTATTTATTCAAGGTAAGTTCAGTGTAATAGGGGTTTGCTCTAATAAGTTCCTTTTTATGAGCATTTCTCGATAATTTAAAACCAAATCTTATAGTATACATGTGATTAGAATTTTAAATGTTAAAATTTGTCTAAATTTTTGTTATTAGAAAAACGGGAAAATTCAAACAGAAATTTGGTACCCTTCGCTTTTCACATAAACGTCTTGATGAGGTTACGGTAATTATCTATACAGCCTTGTGTAATTCAGCGGCACGAAAGTGTTATAATTTTGATGGGCCGTAAGGTAGGATTATCGTAATTCCTTCTCAAGGTTGTAAAACATACAATTACAAACAGAATTGACAAGCTTAATAATCTTGAGCTCGTCATCTCATGAATTTACTAGAAATAACTAAAGTTAATGCTCCTTCTTTTTATAAAGTTTACAATTTTGTTAATAAAAACTTGTACTACATAATAATGAAAACAAATCAAATATTTTTTCTGGAAAATAATGTTTAGGTACTCTACATACTACATAGGTATAGAATTCTTGTGAATTGTGTAATACATACCTACCTACTTTGATATTAAAGGCGCGTTTACATTGGTATAGTTACTTGTACCAGTTACTTGTACAAGCTGCTGGCCTGGATAGTTCACTTTCTCAGATGAAAAGCTAGTAGGTGTTTACACCTAAAGTGGTTGCCAGTTCCCAACGTGCAGTTGACGTGTAACGATGAAATCTTGGCATAGGCGTGCTTTGTTCAAATCAAAACTACTAAATAAAAATTGAATTAAAATTTAATTTTATAAAATCAAACTAAATAAACGACGGCACTGTTTTGCTCTTCAATACTATACTAAACTTGTCAGGTCCCGTCTACACACGGCTAGTTGATAAGTTTATCACCTGGCCAGTGCGAATTTTTGTGGAAGGGGAAGGCTAGTAGGCAAGTAAATAGATGGGCTGGCTATTTACTTTCCTGTCCTCTCTACTTGTGCAAGTACTTGTACAAGTACTTACCTTAACTGTTCACATTGGATTAGTATCTCTCTTGCAAGTTACTGGTACAAGCGACTAACCCATTTACTATACCAATGTAAACGCGCCTTAAGATTCCGAGTAAAATCAATACCTTCGCACTCAAATTCGTGAGACAGTCAACTTAGATAGCGATTAATAAACTTTTAATTCATGAGCAACAAGAAACGATTTCTTTGTTCCAAATGGCAAGGAATTCTTGTTACTGAATACATTAAAAAAAAGTATTTCATTTTCAAAATACGCAATAAATACAAAAAAAAATTAAGTTGCTTTTAATTTCATTGACAGTAGGCCGTACTTCGTATCAAAAATTTCATTACAATCATCCTTATCGGCGCAAATAAACTTTTACGCGAATGACTCTGTTTTAAAAAATCGTTCAACTGTGATTTATGAAGGTTCGAAATGCTTTGGTCCGTTATTAATCTCTCAAAATCTTAAAACTTTTATAATACCCAACAAATGTAAAAATCGAGAAAAATTTCCTCAACGAAAATAAGTTTTTTTGCTGCCTTTAAAGGGTGCGACGTCTCAAAAATTGTTGGTACCTACGCACAAAAATATCCTTTTCCTTTGTAATAATTCGTGTAAAATTTATGTAATATTAAAAGTCCTCAACTTTATAGGAATCAAAATACGAAGCTAAAGAAAAAAAAATTGTAGCAGAATTTTTATTAAGCATAAAATACTAATGGTTCCGAGCATTTTTATATTAAATTCTATTGTGTATTGTCTACATAATAAAATTATAATACAAAAGGAGGTTAGATAGTCACTATTATGCAAGAAGACATTGCAATGAAATTTGTGAAAACTTCTACAGATTATCAAAAACCGTAAAAAAGTGTTTTATTAGTTTAGTTTTACAACTCATTTCGACTTAATATAAGAAATTTAGAATGTAGACATTTGAGAAATTAATTATAGTCGTTTTATCCCGAGCGTGCCTTGAAGAATTAATACACCATTAAAAATATTCGATTAAAAATCTTTATTCTGAACCCAAAAAAGATTCGTATCTTTTCCATTACGAATGATCTAAGAGGGAATGGCGGGAAATAAAATAGCAAAAGTCATCAAGAATAGAACACCTAACGAATTTCGACTCCTAGGAAGAACACCAACGAGATGGTTTGGGTGTTGAGGCTATAAAGCATCTGAAGGCCGCCGAGAGCCGTGTGGGGCCCTGGTATAGACAAAAATCGCGGGCCCCCTTTAGTCGTGTAGCAATAAAATGCGTCGCAGGGGAAACATTTTGGGGTTTTAGAATAATGAATTTATGCAGGACTGCAAAAATATTTCATTTGAAAATATGTTTCCATAGATATTTTTATGTCATACTACCATATTATTTCACCATAACAACTGCCGAAACAAGAAACATTAATGACTAAATAACGCCTCTTTACTTGACAACCGTATTTTACATAGCAACGGGCGTTATTTTTTATATCGCCCGCTTATAACGCCCGCAAATGTAAAATTACGTCTCATCGCTATAGATACGGTTAAGGATGTTAAATGTGAGTCTATACTGATTTTATTGTCATCATCTGTTTTAATCATCTTAATCAACTTCTTGCGAGTATGACATGAAATATAATATAATATAATATAATATAATATAATATAATATAATATAATATAATATAATATAATATAATATAATATAATATAATATAATATAATATAATATAATATAATATAATATAATATAATATATAATATAATATTCTTTATTTCCTGTAGACTGAAAGTGTAGGATACGTCACAAAATTAGATACAAACATTACAAGTAATCAAGATATTCCTTTACATTGTAAAAACAGACATTAACTAGATATTTAAAAAGATTGGTTTTAAATTTAAAAAAATTATCGGAATTTTTAATTCTTTCAGGTAGCTGATTAAAAAGTTTTCTTCCCATCACTGTCGGCGACTTTTCATTTATTTGTAGTTTGTTACGTGGTAATCTGTAAGAGTTTTTATTTCTTAGATTATAATTATAGACGTCTGTATTTTTTTTTAATTCAGCCGAGTTATTGTAAACATATTTACACAATTCGAATATATACATTATACAGGCTAGCGACTGTTAAAATTTTGTATTTTTTGAAGAAATCTCTACATGAATGCGTGTTTGGCACCTTTGCCATTATTCGAATAATTCTTTTCTGGCATACAAGTACATTAAATGCCATTGTCGAAGACCCCCAAAAGCTTATAGCGTACCTAATCGCAGATGAAACTAATGCATGGTAAACTTCAATTAACTGATTAAGTGTAAGTACACTTTTTAAATTTCTAAATAAGTAGATAATAGAATTTAATTTTTTTATTATGTTTGTACAATGTACCTTCCAACTGAGTGTTTCGTCCAAGTGTAAACCTAAAAAGTATACACTGGTTAGTTGTAGGAGTGACTTATTGTGAACCTTAATGTTTATTTGAAGTTCCTTTTTGTTCTGGTAATTATGAAACCGCACATAACTAGTTTTGTCACTATTCAGTACCAAAGAGTTATTAAGAAACCACGACGTCAGTGAATCCATAGTTTCATTACACATTTTTTGAAGATTAATGTCATCCCTATTTGAAATTAATAGGGATGTATCATCAGCATATAGAGTACATGATATGTCCTTTGATAGACAACTGTTGATATTGTTAGTGTAAAAAAGGAACAATACCGGTACTAAAACCGAGCCTTGTGGTACCCCCGACTTGACTTTTACGGGTTGAGAATGGTATGTCTTAGAAGTTCCATTTACTTTATGACTAATGGTAACAAATTGCTTTCGATTCTTCAAAAATTTTAGAAAATACCGAAGTCATTGAAATGGGTCTGTAATTCTCCATCTGTTGTGGGTTCTGTTTTTTATATAAAGGAACTACACTGCTTAACGTTAGTTCTTTTGGAAACTTGGCTTGCTCAAACGATAAGTTAATTAAATATGTAAGTGGCTCGATTATAGCTGGGTATATCTTTTTTATTACAGAAGCCGGTATACCATCCGGTCCCGCTGAATTTTTATTTTTAAGTTTTTTTTTAATTATATTCGAAAGCTCAGCCTGCGCAATTGGAACTAAAGCAATTGAGTCAACTAAACGACTTGAGATAGAGTCACAATGGTTATTTGTGTTTATGGATTTTGTGTTTTTTAAGATCATAGAAGCAATGTTACCAAAATACTTATTAAAGCAGTCGGCTATTTCCACCGGATTGTCTATTGTTACCCCATTTGCATGTAACATTATGTTTTCTTTGTTTGGGTGCGGTTTATTATCGACCGCATTGACAGTTGCCCATAGGGATCTAGAGACATTGTCTGAGTTTGTAATGATTTTTTGGTAGTACATCTGTTTTGTATTTTTAAGCAGACTAAAGTGGTTATTTTTAGCTATATTATAGAGGTGTGATAATTCCGGAAAATTATTCTATGGATTCTATGGAAATATAAAAGGTACGGCAACGATTCTTGCTTGCCAGAGATTAAACGACTACGCAAATTAATAAAAGCAAAAATTAACGTTGACTATAGGAAGTACACTTATAATTTACAAGAAGACATTTCAACCAATCCCAAGCTTTTTTGGAAGTTTGTTAACTCCAAAAGAGGTTCATCGAGAATTCCTACCTCAGTCACATACAACAATAAAACTTATGACAACCCCGAATCTGTATTACAAGCGTTTCAAGAATTTTTTAGCAGTGTTTACGTACCTGCCACCGATCGCGATGTCTCAACCTTCTCTGACATTAACAATTCGCCTACTATTACAATAAGTAACATTACAGCCGATGAAGTAATGTTAGCCGTTCGTAAGCTAAAAAATAGTTACACTGCTGGGCCAGATCAAATTCCAGCCTTCATGGTAAAAGAATAAAGATTGCGCGGCTGTGTTCTCTATTCCTTTGTGTCACATCTTTAATGCATCTCTACGTTCCAAAGTTTTTCCTACGATCTGGAAAGCCGCTAATATTTGCCCTATTTTAAAAAGTGGAGAGCCTAGTGAAGTCACCAACTATCGCCCGATTAGTATATTAAATAACTTCGCGAAAATTTTTGAGATCATTATATACGCTCGCATTTATCCTAAAATAAAGAGAACGATATCAATCCACCAACACGGGTACAACAACCATATGTCTGACACTATTTTAGCTTCATCAGGAGTGCCTCAGGGATCGAACCTAGGACCGTTACTATTTATTTTGTTTATCAACGACCTGCCGAGCGTAATAGTCAGTGACAAGTTATTGTTTGCTGACGATCTGAAAATATTTTCATCAATATCTGCTGAATCTGACTGCCAATTTTTGCAGGAACAATTAGACAAAGTGTTGGAATGGTGTTCTTTAAATTGCTTGCCGCTAAACAAAGCCAAATGTAAAGTTGTCTCGTACACTAGGAAATATCAACCAATCCATTATGAATATGTTCTTGGTGCAACCTTACTCACAAGAATGGAAGTGATAAAGGACTTGGGTATTAATTTCGACAGCAAATTTACGTTTTCACAGCATATTAGTACCCTTACACGTTCATCACTGTCTACCCTTGGGTTTATAATAAGAACCTGTAAATCATGTTTTAACAGCGATATTCTTAAAACTTTGTTCTTTTGTCTCGTGCGTAGTAAGTTAGAATATGGTTCTATAATTTGGTTTCCCATTTATAAACAACATATAAATAGGATTGAGGCTGTTCAAAGAAGATATTTGAAGTATGTATGCTTTAAAGAGGATGGTGTTTACCCTGTAAGAGGATATAGTTATAACTTGTTATTAAATAGATTTAATTTTTGTTCCCTAGAACATAGGAGACATATCGCATGTATAGTGTTTTTGTATAACTTGCTGAACAACAAACTTGACGCACCTAACCTACTGTCCTCAATAAATATCTCTGTCCCTAAATATCATATACGCAACCACGCCTGCTTTCACTATGCTAAACCACGCACAAATGTTTTGTTTAAATCTCCCGTCATAAACTGTTGTAGAATTTATAACACGCAGTATGCACAAGTAGACTTATTTAATTGCAGCCTACGTGAAATATTAAGTGATAGTAATTAACATTATTATATTTTATTTTAAGTTATTCTTTTCTCTTTTCATTTGCATTTTATATATAGTTAATTTGTCGATAAATTCTGTACACTGCTTAGGTAGTTTCAATAATTACTTTTGTCCTATAATTGGAATCCTTTTCTGTTGGGCAATAAATATATTATTATTATTATTATTATTATTTTTTAGGATAAACAAGTCTTTTAATTTCCGACTGGAGGTTTTTACTTCGTTGTTAATCCAGCTCTTCTTTAACTGATCGACACGTGTTATTCTGAGTGGAAAATATTGTTCAAAAATATTTATAAAAGTTTTATAAAATTCTTTGAAAGCACTATCAATATTGGTCAAATTATAGACCTTATCCCAATTGACAGCCTCCAAATACCCATGGACTGCGTCAATACGCTCATGATTAAATACCCTTTTAAATACTGTAACATTATTAGTATCAAGTGGGGATGATGCATTGGTTTTATACAGAATAGATCTATGATCCGAAATAGAATTATCTACGATTACATAATTACCCCACTCTTCGTTCGACACATAAATATGATCAAGTACGCTATCTAGCCTGGTGGGTTCATTGATTACGTTTGTTAAGTTAAATGTGCTTAATAAATTACAAAGCTCTTCATACTCCTGAGAGTTCTTCAACGGGTCCACGTTAAAATCACCTCCAATAATGATTTTAACTTTTGGATTATATATAGATACCAACAGATGATTAAGATTATGCAAGAATATTTCAAAGTCGCCAACAGGTCCAGGAGATCTATAACAACAAAGAATTAAAATGGTTTTATTGGGAATTGGAAATTGGATACCAGTAAAGACCGCATATCTCTATATGTTTTTCAATACAATATTGTTCAAGGTCTATTGGTTGAATATTTATTCCATCTTTGTACCAAATTCCCACACCTCCACCCTTATATGTGGATCTAGAAAAATGTCTGCCTAAAACAAAGTCATCAATACAAAAGGACGAATAATTAACATATAAATTTCGGAACCAAGTTTCTGTTAAACAGAGAAAGTTCAAATCTTGATATGATTCGTTTTGTAGGTATTCCGTAGAAATATAATTTATTTTGTATTCATTTAGTGAGCGGCAGTTTAACAACAGAACATCTGGATTTAATCCTAGGTCGCAGGTTGCTGCTCTTTGGCTGGGTGAAAAAAACGGGAAACAAAGGTTCCTTCTGGCCACGTGCTAGGATCCATGGCTTTATCTATATTGAATAATGAAGGCACTACGGGCGTTATGAGCATAACGCCCTAGATACCTTAATTACTATAAATGCATAAGATGTACTACCTAGTACCTACTCGCTCTCATACTTTACAAAACATGATTGGCTTTGAAAATGTTCAAAAAAATTTTATGCAATTGTTTTTATGCTTATGCCTTTATGATTATTTAAAATTCTATCTATGGAACTTCTTGAGTATCCAAGGTCTCTCTCCGCCGAACGAACAGAATTTTCAGGGAAAACATTAAAATATCCCAATACATTGGTTTCTGCAGCGTCATTGGGGACAATTGGCTTTGCCAGATTTCGTGGCGCATTTACTTCTCTCAAATTTAGAAAATTCTTTTCAATCATTTTGATTTTTTGTTTTGTCATTGTAGGTAAATGAGGGTATCTTTCGTTAAAGTGAATGTAAAACAAATTTAGAATATCAGCATTTGTGTATTCCATATTGCCCAATTAAAAACAAATATCAAGCGCAAAAATCAAAATTCAAACAGATAACATTGATAACAAACGTAAATGTAGCATAAACTTTCAAACTGATAGCTAACTGACACCTGTCAAATAAAAATGAAAACATAAGAAAGCATAAGAATCATAAGAAACAATTGCATAAACATTTTTTGAAAATTTTCAAAGTCAACCATGTTTTGTAAAGTATGTAATTATAAATTTAAATAGAAAAATGTAAATATGTAACTCTGTAATCATTGATTTTCGGTATAGGAACATGGTATATCAATTTAAAGGAAATTTATTTCTGCATCGAATGGACTGATAATTAAATAGGCATTCCATTTGAAAAAAGAGACTTTTTAAAGTTGTTCTTAAGTCTGGAAATAATGTCAAATAGATACGTACCCGCGGGCAATTTTTTATTATCCGTTTACAATTGTGTCTCAATCTTTTGACATTGAGAACATAGAATTCCATTTCCCTAACTTTTACTGCTTTCGACTTTCAATTTTATTTCCTAAACAAGATTTTGAAATTTTTCAGTGAAAAAAAATTCTTGTCTCATCAATAGAAATTGACACGCCGATTATTAAGCATACTTACTAAACATTCTATGACACATCAGAATGTGAAAAAAAATTGCCTGGTTTGTATTTAAAATAAAGATGTTGATGCTTACTTCCGGTATTTCCGGAAGTGCTGCCATTTGGAAAATATTTTTATTTAATAGATTAAACACGGCATGTCGCATGTGCAAAATTTCAAATTTCTAGCTTTTACCGTTCTTGATATAGTTCTAACCGACGGTCACCGTGAGACACCCTGTATGTTTAAAATTCATGCCGTAGTGAATAAATACTTTTAATCGACAAATAATAAATCTACACATTGACTTTTTTATTAGGAACTTGTGAGATATATCCATGCCCACATAAGTTATTGGTGTCTAAAGTGGAAAAGATAGACTATGTAGGAGTATCGGAAGGTAATTGGAATTGCTCAATTCTAATCACACCATATAATCATCTAAATGGGCTTAATAAATTTTGATAATTTCACTCATTTGTTAAAAGAAACGGATTTTATTTATTTTAATCACCAATGTTAAACACGTTAGAATATTTATTTAGGAGCAATTTCTATTTATGGAATAAATGAATCGATTACTCTCAATTCTGCAATAACTTTTATAAATGTTACACCTTGGCACCAATTCAATCTTTAATGCTGACACAGTTTTCAACAGCTTCGCCCACACCTCTCACAACTTCTAATTCCAATTTTAGACCTTAGCAAAAATTTCGGAAGTTTTATTTGTTTATGTCTGTCTCAAACTCAACATAACAAAGTAATTTTTCCCATTTCTCTTAACTTTGAAGTGTTCATATCACTTTAAAGAGAAATAACGAGCAATGTCTAGCATTTGTTATAATATATTTTACAAAAGCATAGAAATCCATTGCGTCCGTAAATAAGTAAGCAAAGATCAAAGGAATACAGATTACTTCGGCGTTTTCTTCCAACTTTGCACAAAGTTTCATCCCCTTAAAAATCTTTTATCCATTTTTACTTTCGCGAACGTTGCACTTGAACAGTTTTTTTACACAAATTCAACGTCTGGTAATTAATCAGTTGTTTTATCGCTTACTAAACCTCTTTGCGAAATTGTGGAACGGTATCTAATGTATAAATCTGACTTATTTATAACCTTACGTTGTTGTTTTATCTATAGGAAATTGAATGAAACAGGGAGTGGCCTATTTATGGAGAAATAACGGTTACCAAGTCATCTCCTAAATAAGGAGCTCTGTTACAGCGTACGACGCTAAGTCAACTAAAAGCGTTTTAGAAATGCTCGAATGTCCATACCGTATGAATCACATCATTGCCATTAGAATTTTTCTCTACCGAATGCCTCTCAGGTGAATCGAAAACATGGAAATCGCTGGGCTATATGGGGCCGGGACACTACGCCGAATGCCCACAACGCCGACACGATTTTTTGATGGCCCATATCGCCGACTACGGACACTACGCCGACGGACACAACGCCGACTGTGCCCAGATCGTCGACAAGTGTACAAGGGACACAACGCCGACCATGCCCACATCGCCGAAGGACACTACGCCGACAGTGCCCACATCGTCGACAAGGGACATTTCGCCGAATTTTTATTTTTATTGCAGAATGCAAAATGCAAAACTTAAATGTTGATTGCCACTAAAGCGCCTAGGTTATTTGCAGGTTTAGTATATTTTTTTTCAATTGATACTTTTTCATAATCAAGTGCAACATTTAATTACGCAAATAAGTTTAAAAATAATGATACCTATTACGTTAGGTAATTGCAATTAAAATTGCCGGTGTTGTGTCCACAGAGAAAAATTCGGCGTTGTGTCCCTTGTACACTTGTCGACGATGTGGGCACTCTCGGCGTAGTGTCCCTAGTCGGCGATATGAACCATCAAAAAAGCGTGTCGGCGTTGTGGGCATTCGGCGTAGTGTCATATGCCCGGCTATATTAGGGGAACAAGGAGGATGTGGTAGACCTTTGTAGATCTTTGACGTGCATTTCTGTTCGATTTGCATGTGACACTGGTAGCAGTAAACTCCTCTCCTGACATGTAATTCTAAAAAAAAAAACAGTATAGCCTTCTCCGCCTGCAATTGTGCGAATTTTTTGAGTTTTGTGTCAAGTGTCTCCCAATTGCTTCCTTGTTCTCTTGATTTCGTGTTGATAGTGCACCCAGGACTTATCCCCAGTAACAATCCCCCTTTTTCTGTCTTACAGAGTCGAAGAAGAAGTTGCTTTGGAATCGACTTAAGTGAAGTTGTTATTTTTAAATTTTCACCGAGTCTACATTTTCAATGGTCTTAGAAATAATATTACTTGCAATAAATTTTCGTTTGGTATATTTTTTACAGCAGTTTTAAAGTTTTTCAGTCGGCTTAGCCTCGTAATATCTACAGTTACATCACAATAATTTATTATCGTACGACGGTCAATCAATAAGTAACGAGACAAATTATTGTAGCTCAGTAACATTTTTATACAATACTGTCAGGGCGTTAAGTCGGCATCCTTGTACTTTGTGTCTGATTCGAGAGTATTCCGCAAGCATAACCTCTAAGTTACTCGGTTAACAAAGGCGATTCCGGTGGGGGTTGCAAAGGTAATAAAATCCACGAAAGAATATTGAAACTGTACGAAAATAATTGTTTGAACCGTACGAACGTTTAAAAATGTGTAGAACGTGCCTCCAAGGATCAAGGATCAACGGATATGAAAAGAAGTGCATGAGCTATTTATCGTTATTTCCATTTATTATTTTGAAAGGGGCAAGTTCTACGCATATGGAAAGATGATACAAAGGTGTTATTTGTATGTTTAAAATGAAAAATGAACGAAATCGAATGTGTGTAGGCGTCCAAAATGATTCTCTCTTCCGTACTTAGAATTTTTAAATCACGAAAAAATCTTGGAGGAAAAAAAAAGTAAAAAAGATCGTTTTTCTCCCCCCTTTCCACTCCCAAAAAAGGGGTTGCAGTTGAGGGTGAAATTTGCAATTTGAGAGTAGTTTTTTATGGAGAATCGAAAAGTGCAATTAAAAATAGGCGTTCCCATTTAAGTTTTCAAAACTCACCCCCGCTCCACCCCACAGGGGGCTGAGAGTGATGTTTACGTATCATGATGCAATAGGATTCAAAAAATAAAGGAAACGTGCTTTTCCTTTGTGTAATTGGATGTGTCGTTCTCGAGATATTCAAGGGTGTATATTTTGACTTTAATGGCGTCCCGACGGCGAACGGGTGACCCGATCAAAAAATTTACCAGCGATTTGGAATCAGTGAAGAATTTCCTATAAGTTGACACCACTTCCAGCTTTCTAAACCCTGTAACATCGACCAAGGCACAGACACACGGACATCCGAAGGAATTTAGTAACCAACTTTTTGAAGTTGGTTGATTATGGAAATAGAGAGACGGGCAGATACGCTCAGTACCTTGTGTTATAATTCTTAAAAGTCAGTTGTGATTTTTAAAACAACAGAGAAATAAAAATTAGAATTCTATTAACCATATGTTTGGGGGCAAAGGGGCAAAGCGGGTTATCGAAAGGATTCCCAACCATGCAAAACCATAAAATTTACTTATTTCTCATCCCCAAAGTACACGTTGTTGCTGTTTTCCCACAGAAACGGATGTATATTTAAAAATATTGGACATCTCTGTCCACAAAATTTAGAACATCCCAGAGGCAAGATGTTTGGCATTTTCCAAGGAAATAAACTAATAAATACAAATTTCCAATATGGTGGACGTAATTGCAAGACAGAATGTTACGAGGAACAAACAAAAATTAACGTTTCAGTAAAGAGTCCTCTAGGAAATATTTTTCGGGGGGGAGGACGATTCGCTTTAGTTACAATACAAGCATTTAAATGTCGTCAGGCATACAATATGTCGGCTATTTACTGCAAAAAGTTTCAACATTAGCACATTTTTTTCTTTAATTTAAAAAAATGCGAAAATAAAAATATATGACACCCCACTTTCAATATCTTCAGTTTTTAGAGGCTCGGAAGGGAAATTCAAATTTAAAAAGGTACACAACACCGAACAAAACCTTTCACTCTTACATTTGCGTCAAAGATTACAGAAAAGTTAATAACAAAATGCAATGGACCATATAATAATTTGAGGGGAAGGAGTGAAATACAGGCTTCTTTATGTTATCGATCATGTGGCACACTATCTCCAATATTGTTTATTATTGTTATTATGTCAGTACATTCTTCTCCGATGAAGATACTGTACTAAAATTTGAAATATTTTGTAAGACAATTGTATATTGTCATTTACGGCAACTGACAGTATTAGTGCTATAGGTCATATTCTCTATTATTTCATCACAACAAACTTCAATTCAATAAGTACGCTGAGAATCTCCGAACTATTGTTGTGCGTTGAGTGAACGTACATCGTTATTCAATGGAGTCGGCCAATTGACGTCCCACCACCAAACAAACTCCACTAGAAGGTCTCCAATATTCCCAGGAGAAATCACCTCGTTCGTTAAATCCATAGAAGTACACTAAGTAGTTATTCAATGTGTTGGGTAATTGCAATTATTGTAATGTCCTGACGCGAAAGTTATTATTAGTGAAGAGAAAAAGTTTGGTATTATAAAATAATATAACAAGCGTACACGCTGCACGCATTGAAAACAGATACGTTCGTACGAGTTCTTTGAGTATTTTATTATATGCTGTTCTCTTAAATGTGAAAGCGAAAATTTCGCTTAAATCCTATGTAATAAGCCTGTTGAAAAGTAATATTTCAAAATCAAAGGAAGTACTTGCTGTGTAAAAAATGTATTTAGGACGCCTTTTTATAAAACACTTCAAAATTGTATTCAAATTAAAACACCTCATATTTAATCTGTTTAAATTAAAAAAAAAAAGAAGAGGGAAACAACTGTTAAAGGCTTGTCCAATTTTGTTACGTAAACGGATTCGTCCTCAAGTAAGTAAAGCGAAATGAAAGCATAAAGTTTTATGCAAGGGTTTTATCTAGCTTATACGTTTAATTTTGTTTAAAGATTGTCAAATCCTCAAAGATTGCTGTCTTCAAAATACAAAAATTAATCACTTTTTTGTATTTGAAACAATGTTAAAGCTGCGTTGATCGTGAAAAGAAAATAAGCACACTTTCCTTTTATCCCATGCTTATCACGACGGAAATAGAATGAAAAATTACGTAAGTATAAAAATTAAATTATAATGTTAGATACAGTAATAAATTCACCCCAGGCGTACATCCTCCAGCGAAAAATGTTACAAAAGCAAAAGTAAATTAAATAGACAAATAAAATACAAATTTATGTTTGAATTCACAGAAAAATTTTAATTTACGCTGCTGATTGTTACGTTATGATACAACCGAACCAGTCGAGAATGAATATATTATAAACCCTAACTTCAGTCGCAAAAGGATTTCCAATATTCTACTCGTATAATCAGCATAAAACTCTCAATATTATATATCAGACCCTTCAGAGTTAGTCTTTAGTGCGACGGGAAACAGGAAGTTACATACAAATTACGGTTTTATCTCTTCTAAATCACACGATGAGCTTTTTACTAAGGGATTAGGAAATTTAAAACCTTTTATATTGGCGCAGTACATAAAACCTTGGATTTTTATGTTTGAAAACTCCCCATCACTCATTTGTGTAAGAAATAAAATTTTCTAATGTATTATTTACGTCATTTAAACTCGACTATACTATGAAGTGTATCATTTTTGTAATTATAAATTGATACTATCATTGTTTTCTTGTTGCTGTTGTTACAATTAGGTCATTTTGAGAAAAAGGTAGGTATTATACATATCGAAAAGGAAGCAATTATCTGTTAAAGCGTTTGTATCATATGGTTGCACCCCGATTCAGCGGTTTCCGATTCGACGGTCCCCGTTTCAGCGGTCCCGTTTCAGCAGCCCCCGTTTCAGCGGCCACCCGTTACAGCGGTTCCCATTTTAGCGGTCACCCGTTTCAGCGGTCCCCGTTTCGGCGGTATATCTTTTTCGGAGCCCCTTTGCACTGTTTCGTAGTAACTTATGATTAACGAGAAAGTATAATTTTGAAAAAAATAATTTTAAACGATGAGCTCCCATCCTTTTACCCTTACGAAATTGATTGTAATTACTTTACTATTAATATTTCTTTTATCTCAAAAGGTATTTTTTGCCAAAAAGCAGTAACTTTCTGATTAAAAAATTCTTGTAGGTACCTTTTACAATAAATCAAATAACTATTCAAAATGAATTTTTCGGTTTCCTTCGTTTGTCTTCAAAAGCGGTTGGAATTTTTGATTTTTAAGCACCATTTGAATCGGTATGCACTGCACGAAACGAATATACGACAAAAAGGCAAACAGGTCGTCAAAAGGACGCCGCGAAAAAAGGACGCGGTTTACTCCATCAAAGAGTTGATTAACATGTGAACTATTAATTAAAATTAACTTATTCATATAGAATATAACCAATGATTACATGTTGTGACAACCATTATTCTTTTTCTGATTAACCAAAGTACTTGCTGAAACGGGGGCACCGCCGAAATGGGAAACGCTGAAACGGGGCACCGCGGAAACGGGGAGCGCTGAAACGGGACACCGCCGAAACAAGACCGCTGAAACGGAGACCGCTGAATAGGCGGCCGCTGAATCGAGGTTATGCCGTATCATATATTCAAGTGTACTTCGATATAATATTCTTCATTATCGTAAGACGAACCTTTTAAATTTTGCTGAATGTTATTAAACTTGGAAAGAAAAAGATTTTGCAAACTAATATGAGACCTTATCACCCCATTTTCTTTATTATTTGTTTAAGCATCCATTATATTAATTAAAACTTAGTCCAATACCTCCAATTAAAAAATTAAAAAAAAAGACAACGGAGGCGGTATTTAACTTGCTGAAAACGTAATGTTTGGTACAGAGAGAGGCAGGAGTGGAGAATTGCAAACCGAAAAATCATTATCCCCATTTTACGAAAAAATACTTTTCATTAGGTTCGACTTATTTCATCTAAGCGCACGCACCCTTTTCGATTAATGTCGACGAAAATACACGCCGTTTAGTCCCAAGATTTTTGCCACCCGAACACCCGTCTAGATACAACTCCGAACCCAATTAAAAAGTATTGTACAACTGCGGCTCCAAAAGTTGTTGGAAGCAAAAATAATACAACGATAAAGTCATAAACAAGGTATCCAAGTTCTTTAAGAAAATGAATATGAGAAAACTGCCGACGATGATAGCAGCAAAAGGAAGAATATAAGAGTAACAAAAAGAAGGAGAACATGTTAAGCGATATGTGAAAAGAAAAAGCAATATATTGAGTACATCGAGAAGACGACGCTAGAGGTACTGAAGATGATTGAAAACGAGGAAGGAAACACTTTGGATCTTCTCTTTCAAAAAAATATAAAATTTAACTGCAAAGTACAGCTTCTTACATTCTATTTACGATTAAGCCAAGTTAAATAACTATACATGAAAGTGTATTAAAGAGAGATGTGTTTATATTGAACTCTGATAAAAGGACACTAATTTTTTCAAAAAAATTCTTTCAGGACATTTCGAAGGTCTTTCTAAGCGAACCTCGTCCTACAAGTTGACAGAAAGCGTTAAAATTCATTGATGTAAATCGTAGCATGAAGCTGAAAAATCATGTTTGCCACTTCAGTAAATGTTCATGTAAAAGTTCAAATGGGTTATGTTGTGAGGCCTGAATCGATTGCATCATTGGATGCCTTGTTAAAAGAAAATTGTCGGATTATGCTTAACTGAACTGTTGAAGTTTAATGAAATGGCGCTCAGCTTCATTCAGTGATAGCAAGTTGATGTTTTTAAAGAATTAAAACTGGGATAAACATTAGCTACAACCTGAAATCAACAGGACAAGCAACACATATTTGCGATAAAACACAAAAAATTCACACAGAACTATAGGAAGGGAATTTTAGAGGACTACACGCTTATGGAGGTTACTGCTATAGCGTCATACACACAACTCCTCTCTAACTGCGTTAGACCAAAGGCCGCAGATTTTTGGAATGATGTCCTCCTCTGGCACGACAATTCGTGGCCAGATACTGCACGTTCATCGTTTGGATGTCCATGTCCAGTATATCCTCTTTCTTCCCCCCTTTACCCCTATTTGTCATCGCTTAAACTTATGTGTTCTATCCACGCGACTGAAAGAATTTTCTACTTTGAGCATTCAAACACTTCCATTTCCAAAACGATGAAGGACGTACATAAACGAGGAAAACTGACACATAATTTCACTATTTACGTTCAAAGGACAGGTAATCTTTTCTGTTATAGAAAGTTGAATAAAAATTAAACCATTTTCCCTACATTTGTAGAAAAGGTAAATTATACTGCAAAATTGAAGAAAAAAATTCTGAAGAAGCATTATATGTATATGTAAGTCGATTATATTTGTTATTTGAAACTGTTAGAAAACAACCAAATTCCCTGTGACTTTTAATACTTAATTATGTTAAGGCTTCCACTGAAATTAACTATGTAAATTCTATTCGTCAAGGGTATAAAGCTCGTGATCTCACCGTTCAAAATTTAAAAGCTTTAAAATACAATTTCTGATGTATTGATTGGGTGAAAACCCAATTGTTACCGAACTTACTTGAGTATTTATGTATACAAGTTCTTATTACTGTGTAAATTGTTTAAAGCGAGTTACTTATTGGAGCTCTAAAGAAAAATTTTCCTCTAGTGTGAATCACATAGAAGCTGAGATTTTAGAAAGAGTAATAAATTACGTATCGAGAGAGAAGCGCGCGTGGAAAAAAAAACGGAAAACAAAAAATTCTGTTGAACGCTTTAAAATATTTGAACAAGAAATGCAAATTTTGAATCTCATTTTTGTACGCAATAGTTATTTACATAAAAGTCAGGAAAATCTCACATTACTGAAGAGGAGCTAAATTGAAATACGAGGCACTTTGTGCCGAGTATTTTAAAGATCCGAGTCAAGTAGGAGATTTTACTGATGTGTTTTGTATGACATTTTTTCGGAAATCGCAAAAAAAGACGAAAGAAAATTTTATTAAAAATTCCACTAAAATCAAGTTTGTCAATTTTGTTTCTAACTATACAAAGTTACAAACTATATTTTGGGTCTTGTGAAGTCTTTACAGAAATCCGCGTAAATAAGCAGGCAAATGTTGTTTCCAAGACGATTTCCAGAAAAAATATTTGTTGCAGATAGAATAGCGTTAAATACCAAGAGAGCTATAATTTGTTGAAAGAACAACAAGCTAACATTATCTGATTTCATAAAAGTCTAGTCAAATTACAATAAACCCCTGTATAAATCCAATGGTTTTCTCGTCCCTTTCGTTATCTTCCATCATCCCTATTGTATCTATTGTATATTCTTACTTTTTGATTTTAGCAGTTCAGCAGCATTTCACTTACAATTTTCATTCTGTTACAAATCGCCGCAAAGTGCGTACAGTACATTTTAAAAGATAAACGGATAGAGGGTTAACAAAAAAAAGTTCCTCATCAACTGGCCCAAACATCTCAAGGAACTAGGTTTCTTAGATTTTGAAACTACGTTATTACTAGGCTTGGGCAGATATGCTGTAAAGATGAAGCATATATGCTCTAAAATATGCTTCTATAAATGCCTTAAATATGTCATATTTATATGCTCTAAAAAAAATTTTTTTCCTATAACTCTTTCAAAATGACAAAAAGTTAAATATTTCTTCATTAAATTTGAGAGATTAAAATACCAACATTATTGTTTTGCATGGCACCTGACAAAAAATTAAAAATGTACACGAAATTTTGTTAAATGTTTTTAATTTTGAATACAAACGATTTTTATAATTAATAAAATGCAGTTCTTAATTAATAATTATACTAAAAAAATTAACAAAAATAACTAGAAACAATAAAAATACAAGTAGAGCAGAATCTGTTTACCTACTTGTTACAATAAATAGATTTTAATTACCAAGAATTTAATACTTCCTGTTCTGCAACAACGGCTATTTGTCAATGAATAGGTACCTTGTTAAGTGCATGGGATTACGTATCACAGATAAGGGCTAAAACAGAAACGGGAATTTCTAAGAAATGTTGAATGAACGGTTTTAAAAAGCATTTTCAGTTTCAGTTTTCAGTTAAAGTTACAATGCAAAATTTACTCTAAAACATGCATTTTTATGCACTCAATGTTCGATATAAGCACTTTTATATGTCATATGCTGTAAACCTTAAACATATGCACAATATGCAAAATAAAATGCGGTTTATATTGAAGTAAATATTGTGAAACGCGAAAATATCGAAAGATTAGCTGATTATGCTTATTAGGTAAAAACATGCAAATATGCATATGCCCAAGCTTAGTTATTACTATAATCACGATGTAATTTCGATCATGCTAGTTGACCTTATAACATTCACGGCATTTTTGTCACTATTAACGGGTTATAAATGCAAATAACCTTATGATTGGGATTTTGTAAGAAAAATTAAGGGAAGTAGTCATATTGAACCTAATTAGTGTTGAAGTTATATTTTCAATGAATCAAAAAATGACCATCATAAAATGGTACGATTTTTGAAGGGCTACCACGACTACTAAAAAAAGATCTAAGTTTTTGGAAAGTTAATTTTCAGCTGTACAAATGCGTCTGCATAATTGTAGATATAATTTCAGAAAAGGCATACAATCAAATAAGTGTAGGTTATGCCAAATCTTCAAACATGTTTCTTGAAGATCAGGACCAAGAGCTATTAACATGCTTATCAATCTTATCATGATTTAATCGAACTCAACCTTCTACTACACAGCCGAGTTGTATAACGAGAATTACTTTTCCCGAAAGCAGGTTCGCGAAAAACGATCGCTACACGTATATAAAGCAAACCCTCAATCTTGGTAGACACTCCGGCGAAGAGGTACTCGATGATGAAGCACAAGAGAAATAAAAAGTAAAGAAGGAACATTACAAGTTAAGAAAAATCTAAATATCACTCATTAAATTGAGAAAGGGAAAGTTTAGAACAAACTGGATGTTTCAGAAAGCTTTGAAGAAGACGTTTTCAGCATAAGAAAATGCACTATCTGTAAACGGCGGGGAAAGGGTTTGCGGTTCCGACGACGACTTTTCATGAACAGTTCGCGAACTGTTTTTGGGCTGTTTGCGAACAGTTCGCAAGTTCGTTATTAGTTTTAAGCCAGTTCGCGAGAAGTTCGGTTGGGCTATTTATTATTTTAAAATATAGAAACAATGTCGACGTCGTCCAGCGAGGGAGAAGATCTCCTCACTCAATTCCATTGTCACACAGAGCTAACACACACGCTTCTTTTTGAATAAGAATAAAGCAGAATTAACAACGGTCAGTTCACGATTCAATCATTCATCAACAACGTACACACTAGGCCTGCTGTTTAATACGTGTTTGCTAACAGTATCTTTGAAGTTACCGCTCAAGTAGTGAACTTTGGCTGAACTCGCCAACAGACACGAGCTCATCGCGATCTTTAGTACACATAGCGTCTTCAGGGGTTCGAGAACTGTTAGCGAACTGTTCCCGAACTATTCGCGAACTTGGTCTGTGTGTTTCTATACTTAAAGTGTTCTCATCTATTCAAAACTGTAGCATTCATGTAACAACTTACACCTATACTTAAGAACATGCTTTAGTATGGGGCATATTTTACAACAAATTATTTTTTAATTATTCCTGATTTTAACCACACCTAGAAATGAAAAATTTAACATTTTTCTAAAGTTTAATCTTTATAAAGTTGTCCTATCTAACTTAACATTTTCAGGTCAATAATTTTCGTTAAAGGAATGTAACTTGCGAAAATTGTAACAACTTGTCCCACTTATCCCAAGCTGTAAAATTGCTTTATAAATACATTACCGAGAGGATACCCAAAGGCCAAAGGACTATACTTGGTGAAATCTATTGGATCTATGTAAAGTTTAAAAAGAGGGTTGCATGAATCGGCGGAATACGACACAAAATCTTCCCCTTGACATATTTATTAATTAATGTTTAACAATAACTTTTAAAGTACGTAGTGATGGTGAGTGTGTGATTCCATTGCATTCATTTTAATATAGCGACATGTTCTGGCGTAACATTAGATTTTCAGGCTTTGAGTGATGACAATTTTATAACTGATGAAGAATAAAAGTAAAGCTTTAAATTATATTTTTAAAAGAAATCCTGGTAAGGGGGAAAAATTTGATTGTCACAGATGATAAAATTACATTTACATTACATCAAATCAGCAATTCATAAATCGATTTTACAGCTTTAATTAACAGATTCGCCTGAAAAGGTGATATTACTTCTGAACCTCTGCTATATTGTGTAATTCTGTATATATTTTCATATTTATGAGAAACTAAAATATCAGGGTTGTTTTACTTTTGTGTAACTGAACCTCAATCCACTTTGAATAAATTTAAACATAAAGGGGTTTTGTCCAAGGAGTCTGCCTTTATCCTATATATCCCGACCTTTCTGGAACGTTCGTAATTATCCCAGTATTCATGCTGTTAATGTTTAATCTAACTTTTTAGACATGTTCCGTTCTTATAAGAGGTGTAATAAAACGCAACAAGAGTCCTCCAAAGATCTCAGTTTATTAACAATACAGAGCACCTTTTTATTCATCTTGTCTACGTTAATGGACACAAATTTCTTATTACTTTAAGTAAGCGTAATTTATTCATTTCTCGATTCGATACTAAAGACAAAAAGAAATGGAATTAGTGAACAAACGCAACATTAAGCAAACTATATACAATGTTACTTAAACAAAATATGTTCCACTAAATCCAAATATCGTCATAGGCTTTAGTATCCACATCTATAGAAGTTGTCAAATATGATTTCAGCTCATCCCGTTTTCTACAGTCTTCGTTCGTTACCGTTACCGCGTTTCACAATTTTATGTCGTACATCGTTACATTTTTAGTGACACATTTCAGGCACCTAATTTCTTATTTCTCACAAACTTACTTTCGCAAATTGTTGACATTTTATTTGACCTTTTAGTATACCCCAACTGAAAGGAAAAGTTTTACAACACAAACTGATCTTGCATTTCCTTTTACTACATAATATATACTAGGTATACGTACTAACGTACGCATCTAATATATAAAAAATGTCAATATCTAAAGTTTTCTGATTTTGAAAGTATTTTTATGGACGAATGCTCCTAAAAGAACCGAATCGGAAGTTTAAAATCGTGTCTTATTTGTGATTTATCGATTTTTCGTGTATTTTCATTTTTATTCCTTAAATTGGAAGAAATGAAATTTACTTTTTATATTGAACAGTTTTTTTTTTTTTTGTAAATCGAGTTTGTAGATTTCCAGGAATAAATTAGAATTTGTAACCAATGTAACCGACGTTCACGTACCTACATTACGTTATCGGTTATAAAATTGAGGACGTGCGGCCTCGATTAGAAATCCGAATTGGAAACCTACGTCGGCGTCGTCGAATGGCAAAGTTGAAATTTGCCGCTATTTTCTTTTAATATACCAGTACGCTGGTAAAGGTCGGTTCTCCAATTACAATGACATTTTCAATTTCACAAACTGATTTCCTTTTCGTGGTACGAGTTCACAGGACAAATTGTAACCAAGTCTTACGTGAAAAGGATCGTATGTAATTATTCGTGGGTACCTCAATTTTAAAAAATCAGTTGCCGACTAAGGTTTATACAATATTTTGGGCAATTTACAATTGCAACTGGGCTCTCAGATTCCTCTTTGAATCGCCTCAATTTTGATATACAATTGCAACATCCTTTAGACACTGTGTTCGCAATTCCCTTTATGTATCTACCAGAAGGCATCTAATAAACACCGTATGACACAAACCTTAATTTTTTTAAATTGCGTAGGTAAAATGAAGAACCTAGTTTCGGAGCTTTTAAATACGGTACATCCCTTATTTTTATCTTTACTGAAGTAATATTTATACTAGGGACACCGCCTTTTCCAGATATACATATATAGCACCAGTATAACGTACAGTGCATTTTGATTCAAAACAAGCAACAGTTAACATGTTTATTAAAATTACTTAATGTTTCTGTTTCTTCTTATATTTATTTTCGTAAATATTAGCTGCTCAGTGATTATCCTCACGCATGTAGTGTAGGGGAACGGGGAACGCTATTTCCTTACTTAAACAAGTGAATAATAAGAACGAACTCGATTGTTATAATTATTGAAAAACTTACAAAAAACTATCACTTTCTAACGCATCATGATAGTTCGGGTCCTTAAGGCTTATACTTCACTGTAATTAGTATAAAGATGTTAATTATCTGACCATCCTAAGCCTTGGCATTACCATAAATAAGGAAAAACTTCGAAACATGATCGGCCTAAAGTTTTAAATTTTCCTGACGGACATCTATTAGTATGGTAGGTTAAATGAACAACATTAACAAATGGAGTAATGAAAAAATTGCTGCATGAATACTGTGAAACAGAACCCGCATCATTTCCTGCTCGAAAGAAAATATTAATTATCATTCGTTCGAATTTTAAAAATAAATTACAGACACTGAACAAAATGGAGCAGTTGATGAAGATGGAGACTTGCTCAAAACGAGTAAAACGAATTTTTGGAAAATTTTACAAACGAACTTCTTCCGTGAAAAACGAATCACGAGAGCCATACTTTTGGAAATGAGGTATTGTGTGTTTATACGAAAATATCTAGGTGCGGGAAAACTTAGGGGATACATTTTATCATGAACGTTTCATCCCCGCCCGCCTAGCAGCCCCCACTATTTAGTCCTTGCAGTTTCGCCCCGGGATGTGTTATGATTTATGATGAATATAATTATTGGAAAAAGATTAAAGCCACATGATTTTCAAAATAATCTTTTTCGTAAATAACTTGTAATAAACGTATTTAATTTGAACTGATGTTATAGATTTCTTGTCAGATTTATAACCCAATTTATTGTATGTTTCAAAGGGACGCTATTTGAAAGTTAGTAACCTCTTCAGATTTACTGAAGTATCAATAAAACAATCATTCGCAATTAGCAATTTTTTTCCCAAATTAATTGATCAATAGTAATTATGATTATTGCTTTAACCTTGATGAACGGATAAAGTTTTCGTAATTAACCCTTTTTATTATTATATTAATTCACTAAACATTATTATATGTTATACTGAGCCAGCCTTGGAAGTAAAAAGTACGAAAGTTAAGCCTACAAAAAAGTTTTAAACGACTGGTCACTGATCCTATTACGACGAACCTGAAGGTTTTAACCACCTCTCTAACTCCCGTTACAACTGTGGTAGCTTTCCTTAGAAATATTTGAAAATTATAATGATCGGTCAATACACCTACATGTGGAATTTGATTGTTCGCCTTGATATTATTATTATTCCTATTCCTATTTAATGCAAAAATAAACCTACTGTATATCAGGGGATGAAACGAGGGCTCTTGGAACGAAACGATGGGAGTCAAACGGTGGGGGCGAAACGTCCGTACCCCTAAAAAAGGATATATCTGGATGATTCACCTCAAAAGGTAGGCCATTTGGAAAATACGTGTTAAAATGAGAACTACTGGCTATTGTAAGGTACCTAATATTAACAAATTATGATCAATATGACAAAACAGCATCTTTAAGATGTATAATGTTCCTACAGTATTAAATAGTTCAATAAATATTCTGAAGGCAGACAGTGTGTAACACGTCAGAAAGAAAAGGCTTCCACGGCCAGAATCAGTAAGACAAAGGCGACTTCCGGGGTAGGACCGTATTTAGTCATTTGTGTTTTGTTTCTGGTCCTGGTCGTGATGAAGCCCCCTGCGAAAGTGGGCGAAACGTTGACTTTTTCAACATTGACACGGTTCTACCCCGAAAGTCGTCTTTATCTTAGTGTGCAACATGTTTTAAGGAAAGAACACAGATCTAAAGACATGAACATTGCTAAACTTAAAAGAGAGTGCAGAGGACCTTCATGTCGGTCGTACTAGAGTGTAAAATAATCAACAATAAGAAAAATCTGTCAATTTCATTTCAATAACAAAAATTTCTAAACAAAAACTTCTAGAAGCTTTCAAAAAGAGAAAGGAGACTTTTCTGGTTACAATTTTCAGCGTTTACGAGTCAAGCAAAGCATAGATAAAAATTCAAAAAGAAATACCACACATTTTAATATTCACTTATAATTGCACAAGGGGTTTGTATTTTACCGAGTAAATTTGGGTTGTTCAATAAGAATCTGTTGCCTAGCAATTAGACGAGAAAAACTGTCAACCAATAAAAATGCGACACCGAAGGTGGAGCATTTTTAGGTTGACAGTTTTTCTCGTCTAATTGCTAAAGGAAACAGATTAGAATTGAAACAACACAAATTTAATCGGTATAAATACAAACCTCGAGTGTAATTCGGCAGGATAATTTAACGAACAAGAAATTTAGAAATCCGTTCGTAACTTTACCAAATGCAAGCTCCTAACATCGCGTCGGTCGGTCTACATCACACAGGTGTTTTAGGAATTTTGGACAAACATGAATTTCGGGCGTAGATACAAATTCCAATGCAAAAAGATTGTGAAAGACGCAGCTGTTTTTATTTCGAAGTGAAAAACAAGTTTTGGAATAATAAATAAATACAAAAATCAAATAAAACCCTGGTTTTTATATAAATCATCATCGTGTAACCCCAATACCGATTTTGTTTTTAAAAGTAGCATCACATTTAATTGAGGAATAATGCGTTTTTTGATATACGTAAAAAGATACCGCTTATAAACAAGGTAACTGTCCCCCGAATGGGTCGTTTCCACTGCATTAAATGCGAACCTTTCTACCTAATTATGGGGGAAGATCCAAGTTTATTACATTACACTTTCAATTTTTACAAGTTATTATTTTCGCGCAGTAATACTTTCTTTTAACGTCGAGAACCGTTCCCCTTTACATAATAATTTCGCTCTTTACGGTAGAGCTCCTTCTAATTTGGGTAATCTTCATTAAGTAAAATATTTCGTCTGTGTCAAATGAGATATTTTAGGAACGCATAATTAACCACGAAACACAAGTTTCGCCATATTACCGAAAATCGTTTAATAAAGGGTAACGATCAAACGTAACCAAATATTATATTCATTACAGTAAGTTTTTGTCAAATACATACGCAATGAGTCGTGGATTGCGACAGATGTTTCCACAATTTACTGTAAGCGTAACAAATTCGCTGGGGAGATTAAATAAAGTTACATGGTTCAAAAACAGAAATTTTCAGGAGAGATTTTTGGCTTAATTTAAATACATAGTGAAATAAATACAGGGTTAGATATCTTTTGAGTTGAGAAATTTAAATCCATTTTTATTTGTTCTGCCGATAAACTTTTGTTCCCTGATGTTTTTCGTTGTACTTATTGCTTTCGCATTCATACTTTTAAAATGACCTTTTTTTCATTTCGCCAAAACTATCTACTAATTTCAAATTCGTGTGTAGGCATTGAAATGAGGCTGCGAAATACGTAGTTCAGTTCTACACTACTCTTTGTATCTATCTATGTATTTATTATTATGTATTTGTTAACTAAAGTTTCGTTTATAACTTAATTACCAAGTTTTGGGTTATTAGTAATATCAAGTATTAGATTACCAATAAACCTCAGTTATTTAACTACCAGTTTTGTTAAAAATTTTCGTAATTGTTGTAGAAACGTTTTATTGAGCTAAACTCCGTAAAAGAAATATTTATTTGATAATAAAATAATTTATTGAGCTTAAGTTATTATTAAGATAAGTAAATTATAAATTTGAAATAGGTATAGGGTACTTATCAACGCAGACTACTGCAATAATTATTTAATTTATGGAAACGGCGCTTTTCAATTCGCATGAGATTTTATAAAAAGGAACACAACTTAAACAACTGGCTAAACATAATTAATGGAATCGTACCTATTGTTTGTCCTTTTAAAAGAATAAGAAATTTCGCCTAATCCATTGTAGAGAAAATTCCTATTGATACAAAAGGAACTTTACGAGCAAAGAAGTTAAAAGCAAACAAAATGTTTAATTGTAAATGAGTGAGTCGGAAAAGGATAATCACGGTTCTAACTAATGTTAACTTTTCAAAAGAAGCGCGACGTAAACTCCATTATTGTAGTCGTTCCAATGATGTATTTTCCTGTTCCAATAGGAGGAGGGGTTAATTTAATCTTTATTTCTGCTGTGATACATTTCATTGTCTGGAAACGGAACAATTACGTATTTAAGTATAAATACGTGTGTATTATTGAAGCTTTTAAAGGGCCATGGTCAATGCCGTCTTTACCATAAGGGCACACGGGGCCCGTGCCCAGAGCCCCCGACCTCAGGGGGCCCCGGAAGGCCGATACAACGCTTGTGCTCAATAGCGCATTTTTTCCGTCAACGTTTCTAAATTGAAATATTAATCGGGCACCTGACACCAGATCAGATTTTAACATTTTAATAATAAAAAATACCTATTGCTCACCTAAAACAGAGACTTTGAGGGTACATATAATAGAAAATTTTTGAGAACAGAAATCCCGAAGGAAATCATTATCGTAACCAATTCAAACCTGCACCGTTTTATGTAATAATGTACCTTAGCTATAAGTTCTATAAATGTAGGTACCTATTTGATTTGTACTACAGTGACTTTAAGTCACTGTAATTTGTACCAATTACCCATAATAAATTTAAAATCATAACAGAAAAATGCTTTTTCTAAAACTACCTTAGAAAATAGTATTTTTCTAACATCGCTTATGAAAATGACACTTTCATCACTCAATGTAGTGAGGAAAATAGTCATTTGCATCACTAGTGAGGAAAGTTCATTTCCATAAGTTGTTTAAGGTTAGTTGTCATTTTTGACAGACAGATGACTGAACTGTCAATATCATATGTTTATCATACATTTTAATATGTATGTATCACATTAAAATTTATGATTTATTCATTTCCATAGCAACGTTAGAATACAAAATCACCAACTAGATTCTTGAAAAAATAGGAGAGTAAAGTAATTATAAAGAAATTTAAAATTCAGGCTCATTTTTGCGATGTTGGAAAAAATAGTATAGTGCGATTTTTCAACTCGCAATACTATCCTCACTCGCTTTCGCTCGTGAATATACAATGTATTGCTCGTTGAAAAATCTACCACTTTCATCACTTAGTGTAATGTACTATTTCTTTAGTAAAATGAGTGAGTTGTGATGAAAGTAAACAGTATTGCCAACACCATTTATCATACCTATTGCAGGAAAACAAATGAATTCAATAAACTGTCAACATTGACAATTTAAGGTTATAAATAAAAAATTAATGAATATTTTTTTAATTATAATTATGCGGTTTTAGAAAAAAATTTGTGGAAAACACGAGAAGAAAATGTTTTTAACTCTCACCCAATTGACGCACTCGCCACGCTCGTGCGACAAACTTTGATCTCGAGCTGAAAAAGCATAAGTTCCTTCCTTGTGGTACAAATAATTATTTTTGTAATTAACTTTTTTTTACTTTCCAAAGGGGCCCCAAATGTTTGTGTGCCCAGGGGTCCCGACCTTCCCTAAGACGGCTCTGGCCATGGTTTCTTTGTTAATACATGTAGTAGCTGCGTATCCTATTTCAAAATTTTAAGAATTTCCTTTTCATGCAATCACCAATCTTTTAGTTTTACTTTCTGACAATTTGTCTATCTAATTGTTAGCTTTAGGCAATTTATATTTACTTTTTGTCCCTGAAATCTCTTAATGTGGAAGTTTTTTAAAAAAAGTGCTCTGTATATAAAGAAAACTTTTTTGAAACAATGGAAAAAAGGATGTAACATTCATCCAAGATGCGATGAATCTGTCACTCCTGTCATTCCTTGAAATTATTGTTTATGCGTTTTTAATAAAAACAGTTTTGACACTATCAATAAAATAAGTGGATAGAATGCATAATGTTTCTAGTTTAAAATACAAAAAACATGCAATAATTTTCCACTTGCTTTGACACTTTATGGAAATTTAGGTGGAGATATCTGCCGATATAAAAATTAACTAAAAGATACTTTGCTGATTTATATGTCGCCTAAATCTTAGTTCGTGTAATTTTAAGAATGAGTCATACCCAACTTTATTTGAATCAAACTATACATAGCTAATGACAACTCGCATAACAGTAAACTTTTTTACTTAACACAATTTACAGAACAGGTATTATTTCAAAAGATTGTCTTCCATCAACTTTTGCGACGCTCCCGAAAAAGAATAATGCAAGGGAGTGCTCTAAACATAGAACTATAATAGCATTGATGAATCATACTTTGAAAGTTTTTTTGAAAGGATGCTTATTGAGGAAGAGATAATGACGCACCATTGGAAATTGGGAACTAGGGAAGCTCTGGTGTAAGTGTATTGGGGAAAAGATCATCAGATATAAATCAAGGCTCATAGGGATGTTATAGACTTAAAAAAGTATTGGATAAGGCAGTTTGAATAATAAACATTAGAAGGTCCATAGATAAAGCAGAAAATGTTACATTTCCGTAAATAGGCACTTCTTAACAATTGTAATATTTGGTTATATTTAAGAAAGTTTTTGTTGGTTATTTTCTCTGTATCAAGGGAATTGACTATTTAATTATATTAAAATTATGAACAACGAGGTGGAAATGATCACGAAGGAAATATGAAATGAATAAATTTTGAGCACAGTGAGCGTTGTGAACAGTGACCGTATATTATTGTTAATGCTACCCATGTGATTTTGCTTATACATTTATGTTATGATAAATTCAGTTTAAATATAATTTTTTTTAAATAAATTTAAATTTCCCAGTGTAAATAATAGTTGAAAATTACATGGTTTTAACCACTATTAATGGGTATCAAATGAGAGCCAGTGTAATCGGTTTAGCTCAGAGCTCAATAATTACAAAAATATGCAATTCATTCAATTCAAAATAAAGAGCATTCCTTCATAAAATAATGAATACACAACATTAAACGTACCAAAATAAAGGTGTGGGTACAAAATCAAAATAATTGCTTAGGGGAACTGCAATTATATAATCATCATACCAAAAACAGCTCGATTGAGAAGTTATGCCACACCCTCCCCATTACTTTAACATTAATCTATTAGCTCCTAACCGCGGTCTGTTTTCAGGCAAATAATAGAAAAATGAATGAATGAAAATTCAAGCTAAATTTTATATTCAGTTTGAAATAATTAAATCGCTATTTCAAAATTAGGAGTGAAGTTGTTTTAAATTAAAATGTCTAGCCAATTTTATGTTAGGCGCAACTGAATTAATAAAATGGCAAGCGAATGCAGCAAAATTAGTTGAATTATGTAAAAGGAAAATGTCCTTTGTAAATGACGTACAACTAGCTACTCGTATTGAGAAGCCCCACTACTACAAAAGGCAATGATTCCCTGAGAATTTCAAAATGTACCTATTATTATTTGTTCTGGGGGTGGTCCCAATAGGTTCCCGCACTGCGACCTTTTGGTCTATTGTGCTCCCCGGTGTTGTCTACCCTTCAAGAATGCCTGTATCTTTTACAAAGTCCAGGATTTTAGTAGGGTGAATCTTCGTTACTTCCTCTTGTGTATTTTTTTCATTTCCAAGTAGGAGTTCCCTTGCCTTTACGAATGCCTCACATTGGCAAATGACGTGATAGGGCGTTTCATCTGCCTCACCACAACCCCTGCATGTCGGGCTTTCAGTCAGTCCCATGTTGTGCAGGTGTTTGTTCATGCGACAGTGGCCCGTGACGATTTCTGTCGCAAGTTTTATCTTCGTCCTCCTTAACTTTAAGATGGACGTAGCTAGGTCCCCGTTTGGGGTTTCCAGGAAGGTCTTGGAATGACTCTGTCCTGGGATTTTCGACCAATGTCTGCAATGCTCTTTCGTGAGTATTGCTTGAATCTCCTTTTTGACTGTGTTATAAGTAATCCCACAAGCCGGTTCGGGTCCTATGAATGGTTTTGCGCTTGCCATTCTCGCAAGCTCGTCAGCAACCTGGTTACCTGCGATTCCCGCATGCCCAGGTGCCCACACTAGTGTGACTGAGTTGCACTTACCTAGTGCGTTTAGCATTTGTGTGCATTGAAGGACTAGCCCTGAATTTACCACATATCAGTCTATTGCTGCAATCGCTGCTTTGCTGTCTGTCACTATAAAGATTTTCCTTTTGATGAGGTTCTCTTTTAATAGTTGAGCAGCCGCCGTCAGGATTGCATATACCTCGGCTTGGAATACGGTCGCTTGTTGTCCTAGGCTTACAGAAATTCTGCAGCCCCGTCCATTGCTCCCGTATACTCCAGAGCCGGTGCCCTTTGTGGTTTTCGAGCCGTCTGTGTAATACACGATTCCATTCAGCTTCGCTTTACTGGAATTGCTCTCCCAGTCTTGCCGAGTGGGGATTGTTGTCTTAAACAGTTTGATAGGACAAACTGTTTTGGGTATCCTCTCAGTGTTCATACTAAGGGTTTTGTCTTTGGAGATTTCGTCAAAGATGAGCGAGTGCCCCGCCCTTGACGATCCCTCCTCGCCGTTAACTCTCAGCCGGTATGCCCCTCTGAGCGCCTCTGCCCTAATTGCTAGGTTTAGGGGCGGTAAGTTCAGGAGGGTCTCCATAGCTGCCGTAGGGGTGGTTATCATTGCCCCCGTGATGCCAAGGCAAGCCCTACGCTGCACCTTGCTAAGTTTCTGTATGTTCGTCTGGGTGGAGGTTTTATGCCACCACACCAGTGAGCCATACGTAATGATCGGTCTGATCATTCTGGTGTATATCCAGTGGGTCATCATTGGAGATAAGCCCCACTTGCTTCCGAACGCTCGCCTGCAAGCCCACAAGGACTTTGTGGCTTTGTTCGCTGTCTTCTCTAGGTGCGGTTTGAAGGTTAGCCCTTGGTCTAGCGTTATTCCCAAGTATTTGCCTTCTCCCACAACCTTCACCTTGGTGCCATACATTGCTATGTCTTTTAGCTTTGTCGGCCCTTTTCTTCGTGAGAAGAGAATGAGGTTCGTTTTTGTTGGATTAACCGACAGACCCTCTTCTCCGCACCATGCTTCCACTAGATTTAAAGCTCCCTGCATCACAACTGATACGGTCTCTTCAAATCTGCCACGTACCACAATTGCTATGTCATCGGCATAGCCAACCGTGGTATTGTCTCAAAACGCAAAAAAGGCTTCAAGAAAATTAAAAACTGGTTTTTTACAGTAGTTGAGGAAATGTAAATGTGTTGGCATTAACTAAATGGAACGATTTAAAGAACTATACAAAGCGACCAGTCGACCAAATGCCATTATATTTCCCACAGCATCATTTTTTATAAAAATTTCCTTCATAAACATTAATTAATACTTTTCCCTTTACTGCTTCATTGTTATTTTTCCGTTATTATCCTATTTCAAAAGACCGTATCCGAATTTTATACTAACCCTTTAACAGTCAACTCATACAGTTAACAAAGTTAAGGAATAGCATTAATGCTATATTAAATTAAGCTTATTTTAATATTTACCCCATAGTCGCTATTATGTTCTTGTGTTTTGTAGTAAAAGGGAGAACAAAGCAAAAATATAAATGGGTTCATTAAAACAGTAGGTAGGAAATTTCGACTCATTGTGAATGCATGAAGTACAATATTAGATTAATTTTTTTCTTGCCAAATTGTTCATTAAAGCATAATTTGTTTGTAATGCTTTGGTCAAATATTACACATTATTGTATTATTTAAGATAATGGCCAAATAAGCCTGCTATGTTATGAATAAATAAAATTCAAACGAAATAAATATTTTATTATGAAAAACTTACCGATCTGCTATAGGCATGAGAAGCAATCGCCTGAAATAAGAGAAACGGACATTAGCACTTTTCGAAAATTAAAGGTAATGGAGACGTTTCATTTTTAAATTAATAACCCTATAATTAACTTAAGTTCTATTATAATCGTTTAATTAACCATCTTACCCCGTCCATACAAAAATTGTGCACCACCTCTGCACTCACGAAAACGAAATAATAATAGTCACATTTGAACCGTTTCACTTAAAATCAACGCCGAAACTAAACTACAGAATTATTGCAACATTTGTAGAATTATATCGAATGTTCATTAGTCATAACACAGGTGAGCGTCGCGTCGGCGACCTGTTCTTATCGCACTCACCAGTTTTAAATTGTTTTCGATTTTGTTCTAAGGCAGATAACGTTTCTCGATCTTGGATATTTTTATGAAAAATAACGTAATTTACATTTTTTAGTGCAACCGATCAATATTAATTAACGTTTAAATAGGAATTGGTGTTTCAAAAAGGATGTACATATTTCGAAACTTTTCGCCTTTGCATAATAAGCTACAATATGGCAAAGCAAATGCAACTACTACTTTGAAAACAGCAGTAGTTCATTTTTAATCAGATTTGTAGGGAAAACTAAAAATGAAACCCATGGTTTATTACGATCTTCAAAGTTCTTTAACTCTTGAACAAGGATTTGGTGATTAAACTGAGGCTAACAACAACGAATTTAACGAAAGAATTATTTGGAGAACTTTGAGGAGTAGCATGATTGTATCTGTATGAGAACGAAGATCATTTTTTTGTAAGGATACCTCATTATTTAACGTGCATTAAAAGTTACAGCGTCTAATGGCGCAAGGCAGCTCTAAAGGAGTACAACGAACATCGCTCCTCCATACCCTATCTGGCCAGATTCGGTCTCCTTGACGCCCACGAGGAATTACTGCGCGGCTGCTGATCAGATAGTGGATGTGGCGAGCGTCACCTGACGGTGAAGTCGTTCTCCGCATATAAATCACGTGGATTAGGACGTCATAATACCGGCTCCTCTGCAATGGAGCCTGGATGTTTTTGTTGTTCACCTAGCGAGACGGGCTGTATCGTCTTCAGATGTAAACGAAAACAATGGAGGGAGATGAAAATTGTTCCTATCCCCAAACCTGGCAGAGGTGATTACTGCAGATCTAAACCATATGGTCCAATCAGTCTATAATGTTTTTCCTCAGAGCGGAGGCTTCCATGGCCAGAGTCAGTAAGATAAAGACGACTTCCGGGGTAGGACCGTGTCAATGTTGAAAAAGTCAACGTTTCGCCCACTTTTATAAGGGACTTTATCACGACAAGAACAAAACACAAATAAAATAAAACAACAAACCACAATATCTTCTTTCAAGAAGCCAAATCTTTATCTCACTCTTCTTCTACCAAAGGAAAATCCGCGAGAGCATTGAGATCTTCAAACACCCCAACAATTTCAACCGTGACGAAGGGTGGTCACTTTCCCCACTTTGGAAATTAGTTATCCCATTGGCTGACGTGCCACTTTTCCCTGACGGAATAGATTTAAATATCCAGGTTTAGCTCTCTCTTTTCAGTGTTCCAGCGTATGCAGTTTTGTCTAGTAGTATGTGTTGTTCCCGTTGGTTCATTTGGTAAAAGTTTTTATATTATATTGCTGTTATATTTTATTTGTGTTTTGTTGTTGTCCTGATGAAGCCCCTTAAGAAAGAGGGTGAAACGTTGACTTTTTCAACATTAACACGGTTCTCCGCGGAAGTCGTCTTTAATGTTTTTCCTCCTTAAGATACTTAAAAGATTGTGCGATAGGCACTAGGTTATTGTAAAATTAGCTCTAAGGTTGGTACCACAAGAGCAAGCAGCAACACCCTAGACAGAAGGCGATGAGAAAACCGATACTTTATTACGACTGACATCAAAACAGGCTGTTTTATGACCCAAAGTCGGTTCTCCACTTACGCTATCCCCTTGAGACGCCCAATCTCAGCACAAGGCTAGGTGGAACACGTTCCTTCACAGGGCTTTAAAAAAAAAACTTGCGACTACTTGTGAGCATACTTTCTGGTCATTGTAAACTAAACACGTACATACACCGCATGGGGTAAATTTTTATTGAATTCCTTATTAAATTATAATTGAATATGTGAGAATGAAAGGTGCCCAACCCCCATACGTGAACTGAGAAAAATCAAAAAACTGTTTTGAAAGGGGGCAACTTTTTCGATTATCTGGTCTTTTCTTTAAGTTCTACTCCATTTTACAGTTACATGTCTTTAGATGACAAATGCAAGGAAAAACAGTGTCTAATATAATTTTGGAACATTCCCAAAAATACTATCATATACCTATATGGATTTGGGCCCCTTTCATTCTCACATATCCAATTACAGAACATTGTAGAAATAGGAGAACGCAAGTAAATAAAATTCACCGATTTCTAGAGGATAGATACAATTCGCAACGAAATACAGGGTGTTTCCTAAGTAATCTAAAATATGATATGGGGCGCTTCGTCACTCAATTTTAAGACGAAAAGTTCATATAAACATGTGTGATAAGTCTTGTCGTTAATGAGATACAGGGTGCTGAATTGTTTGTAATAAATCAGCTCTGATTGTATTTGAAATTAATTTTACCTGGTGACGCGACTGGTTTTTAGAAGTAATACGAAAAACATGCTTATTCTAAGTGGCCTTTGGAGTAACGTTAAACGTACAAGATCTTCAAAATCGTATCATACAAGGCTGTAATGTTATTCGTAACAATCCTGGTATCTTCGAACGTATTCGGCAATCAATTAGACATCGAGCAGATGCTTGCATTTTAGCTGCAGGTGGACATTTTGAACATATTCTCTGAAATATACTATTTTTTCTTTATGTTTAACACATGTTGTTGCTTCTAATAAAATAATAAAACACCCTGTATCTCATTAACAACAAGACTTATCACACATGTTTATATGAACTTTTCGTCTTAAAATTGAGTGACGAAGCGCCTCATATAATATTTTAGATTACTTAGGAAACACCCTGTATAAGGAAAGCATAAACCAATCAATTTTGACACAAACTCAATTATACTTTAATATAATGTTAATGTGTAGATTAGCTTGCAGTTGCACGTGATAAAGTTTTTACTTCACGGGTTAAGGAAAACACAGATAAATATATCTGGGCATACCACACCAAAGGATCTTGGTTAAGACTGATCAAGAATGTGAAGTAATAACGAATTAATAAGGTCAATATGGTCGTTCATTGAAGGTATACACGGCTTTATGCCGTTTTATATAATATACTATATAAACTTCAAGGGAAAACATCTAATTTGGATTTTATATTTCAAAAATGTGATGTTATTATGTCAAGTCTGTGTTTTAGTAAATTTTTGACGTAGTTTGACCTATCTGTGTGTTTGTATTTTACTAACATATTCTTTGTATCTAATATCGAAATTGCGAATTATTGTATACCGAATTACAAAATGCGCAGATCAATTTAAAAATACCCGATGTTATGAAGTCTTGTGTTTTGTCTTAAAAAGACATTTGAAAATGTTAGAGTTGGTTGTAAAGGCTACTTTATGGAATTTTATAGGTTTTTGTCTTATGTTGGCAATTTTTTGGGACGTTTTACCAAAGTATGGGAGTGAAATGTATTTAATATTTTCTTCCTTAGTTCCAGTAGGGTAAATTTTGTTGATAGCTATTAGTGGCATTAAGTACTTGGATTTATTATTGCAATTAGAAAACATTTTCCTAGATCTAACAATTATTCTGCTTGCTTACGAAGCCTATTATACAGACATTTTTTTTCACAATAAATTGGGATATAGGCAAGAGTTCGACGAGTGCTGTAACTTTTCAGCTTTAGCTCTTGTGTCAATTGTATCCTGTAAGGAGGTCGTTCAAGACTGCGACAACAATTCATCAAGTTGGAATCGCAGAAACTTTTTTATAAACGATGAAAAGCTGAGAGGTTTCGTTTCTACGCGCTCTTCATATTCTCGTTTGAACGAACGTTTCGACGATCCACGCCCACTAGGTGCCGAAACCGCGGTTCAACAAATTTTCTCAAATATTACGATTACTCACTAAATGCCCCGAGAGGTGCGCAGCTTGCAGAACATTTCGTAAACAGTTGACAAATTTTTATAATATACCTTCACAATTTCAATTCAAAGATAATGAGAAACGGCTCTATCTATTTTCGAAGAGTTGTTAAATAAGCATTCATTACGTGTTGTTTCTGACTGTAGTGCATCTGTATGTAAACGATTATTACTTATTTAGTTAATTCAACCCATGAAAATAAATGTGGTTTAAGGCATGTACGCCACTTACGCCTAATGGAATTTCGCCAATGGACATTCGCCTAATACTCCTTCACCAATTCCAATCTGGCCAAATGTAAATTCGCCAAAATCAAATTCGCCACCCCCTCTTTCGCCTAATTCATTTTCGCCAAGAACACTCTCGCCAAATCTATTTTCGCCCTTTGCATTTTCGCCAAATCGACTTTCGCCAATGTTAAAAATGCAATTGAATCGGTGAATGAAAGAACAGTATAAGCGCCAAAACTGACATTTTTAACTGAGGTAGGAAAAATGATTCAAACACGTTAACCCATCAGTGAGCGAAAAAGCAGTACATAAACCTCATGCTTTGATTCAATACCGACAACGCTGTTTGAGAGATGAGTGGAAGAACGATACAAGTGCGGCGGTTATACTGTTCTATCACTCAGTGACAAATGAAATCATTTTTGACTTTGCTACATCTGTTTACAAATCTTTATTGCAAGCTCGAAAAGCGTTATATTAATTTTGCGAAGTGAAAACTCGACTATTTCCATAATAGAATTTTAAATGATAATTGCTGATGCAATAGAAATCATTTTGGGACCGTTCGTCAATCTCAAAACTCGCGTTTCAAATTGGCGAATGTCCATTTGTCAAAAATGCTATTGGCGAGCATACCATTGGCGAAATTCTACTTGGCAAAAATACACTTGGCAAAACTACCCTTGGCGAATGTGGTATTGGCAAGATTACCTTTGGCGAAGGTAGATTAGACCAAATTGACATTGGCGAATGTGGATTGGCGAAAATACATTAGGCGAAAGTGGGGGGAATCGTTTAAGGTACTATCCTTGTTTATATACCTTATATAAACAAGGGTACTATTAACACCTCCACCGTGAAGATTATTATTATTCCATTTTGGGCCAAGGGACAAACCTTAACCTTTTTCGAAATATAGATTCTGTAATTGGGTCATTGTAAAAATATATTTACGATTTAACTTGCACTTTAAGTATTAAAGCCAATAATTAGTATTTAAACACTGAAAGAAAAGCCCAGAATCAATATTTTAATCCACTTTTCCTGTAAAGCACAAGAGTGTAAAATGTGTATTTCAGGCAAAGCACACGCAGATATGGTAATATGCAGATTGTGCTTACAACGTTTTATCAGAGTTACGTAATAATGAAAACCAAACAGAGACCGTACGTGATTACCTACATTTTCCGTCGCGCTGTGATATTAACACAATGTATCAAATGTCACGCTAATTCAACAACAAACGCATTAACGGCTTGTTTTTAAAGGAACGTTGTCGATTGTCATTACTTTTATTTAACATGGTGAACTTGCAAATTAACTGGGGCTCCAGGGTGTAGTGAGGACTGAATTTTGAATACAATACGCCATTAACTATTTACATGGGGATGTGTAACCGGTTCAAATACATTTAAATGTTTACCTTTATCCCCTAACACTCGCTACCATTACGCGATGTATGTAAACGGAACGAACGTCAATTACGACAAAATTAACTTTCAAAATTAAAAATAAATGTACCTACATGTACCTAGTAATGGGTTGAAAATTGATCATTCAATTATTGTTTTGACACTCGATCTAAGAAAATAATGATTCTATTTCAAAATAATTCAAATATTAAAAACGGAAGCTCGTCTTATTACATGTTTCAGCCATCATTAGGCACGACAATATTAATATACCTAAACCCATGAGAGTTAAATCCATTACATAAGAACCAATCTTCAATAAAGGCCAGTAACAAAATTACTTAACAAATAATACTCAAGGCCCAAGGGAAATGCTTTTTTTATGGACTGGAGAAATACTTAATATGCAGCTATAATTTCATAAACAGTAATGACAGTAGTGTACAAGTAACTCCAGAATATTCCCCATAAAATTGTTTATTAGATGTTAAATCTGTTAATAGCTACTAAATGACCATCTTAGTCTTTCATAAAAACAATATACTTTTACCTTTATGTGAAACACTATTTACATTTTCATAATTTCTAATAAGTAATAATAATGTGAGTGAACGGATTAGGTAACACAAATGTGGTGATTTAATTAATTAGGTAACAAATGATTACGTTTAAGTCATTTGTTTTAGTTTTCAAAATCACGTAAAACAGATCCTTGACAGTAAGCTAACAAATAATTTAAAGCTTTCGCGGTTCCTCGAACTGTCAAGGTAACTAGTTTTTAGCTTGTAACACGTCATTGTATTATTCCACAGCTTGCATTGAAAGGCTTGCCTTGCCTTTTCTCTTGTGAGATAAAACAAGGATTTTTGGGATGATTATCCATCCTCTTATTAGCTCCCGATGTTAGTAAGTCTAGGTTTGTCAGGCCCGACTGCTGAATGTGAAACCAAAAGTTCTGGTGTTTCGCAAGACATTGCGGCTTGCATCTTCAGAGTGATCGTAAGGAAAAAATCAAGGCTAGCGTTTCAACGCAGGCTGTAGAACAAACATGGTATTCGAAAACTATATAGTTATCTTGACAGTAAGTTAACAAGTTGCACTCTATTCTAAGCTTCAACATCAAATAAATGAATTCAATCATTTTTGGCCCTCTACAGTAATTAACCTATTTAGTATGCAGTAAAATAAATTGATTATTGTGGTGATCATTCATTTCGCAATACAAAATCATCATATGGTATAGAAGGATAGCGATGACTGGTAAAGGACGACACTTAATGATACGGGAAGAATAAGCAATATTTGTGGCAATTTCGCATATGGTATTGATTATCTTTGGTTAACGGTTTGGTTAAGACAATTACACAGAACCTAAATCCTTAAAGTGATAACTTATGGGACTGGAGTGAAAGGTATGAAAGGAAATGGTTATCAATGGTGCTTGGTTTTCTATAAGCAACGAATACAAAATGCCTTTGAGGCCTAGTAATAGAAATAGAAATAGAAAACCAAAAAGTTCTAATTTAGTAAATTTCTTTAAAAACAAAAGGGAAAAAGGTACGCTTGCCGTAAATGCAAAAAAATTTACTTTCCACCGCACACAATTTCGTAATCGGGGAGATCCACCTTATTACTACATCCGGTGGAAAAAAGGAGCAAAGTTCTATCAATTAATTAGTAGAAAATTTAATATTTTCCCAAAATGATTTTTTGTGGGCCTATGCGTTACAGCACCAATAAACTTAATAGGTACTCTTGAAATATAAAAAGCTCTATGATACACTTTTTAAATACCTATCGAGACAAACTCAATAAAAATTAGACACATGTTATATGCAATTTTGTATTGCAATTCGTCTGTATTACCACCTCCTAAATTATGTACTATTCTTCCCGAAACACCCTGTATAGTCTATTAACAACACTAATAATAGTATATTATACACCAAGGTGGTGAAGACTGTTATTATTGACCGAGCACCAAGATTATTTCGCGAGGGGCTTTGCCCCGAGCGGAATAAGGTGCGAGGTCTATAAATGGCTTCACCACCGTGGTGTATATACAATTTTTTCCACTACTAGTCAAATTTAAGACACAAATTAAAAATTAAAAAAATTCTTGTAAAAATCAAGTAGGTAGCACAGGAATGCAAATTCGCCTTTCCACTACATAATAAAACAAAAATCAAGTAGTCTGATGCAGATTGACATTTCCATTAATAAAACTGTTATTCAAATAATTTTATCGTGTTAGGTAATTTTAAGCAGCAAATACGTTAAAGACAATCTCCTGGGTATACAAAATTATGTTGCACAAGTTTTGGTTAAACAACTATCCCTGAATTCTCACAACGTTTGAATTTGTCCATTATTAACCTAGGTTAATAATAGAAGAAATTATTGACCACTAGGTAGAGAAATTAAACTTCTCAGTTGTCTAGGATACGCAATAATTGTCAACTTCACAGCTAGTAGTGGAAAAAACTGAGAAGTTTAATTTCTCTACCTAGTGGTTAATAATCTATTATATTATTCACCTAGGTTAATAATGGGAATTTGCATTCCTGTCCTACCTACTTGATTTTTACAAGAAATTTTTTTATTTTTAATTTGTGTCTTAAATTTGACTAGTAGTGGAAAAAATTGTATATACACCACGGTGGTGAAGCCATTTAAAGACCTCGCACCTTATTCCGCTCGGGGCAAAGCCCCTCGCGAAATAATCTTGGTGCTCGGTCAATAATAACAGTCTTCACCACCTTGGTGTATAATATACTATTATTAAACGTAAAACAAATTTGATCACGTAATCATTTGATCGCATTGTTAGTTGACGATATAGTTAACTACGCTTTTATAAAACCCGTGGCAAATGTATAACCTATATATAAATATTTTAAAAGGATAAATGGCAATACCCTCATGAGTAAAAATATTAATACACCTTTATAAAATGATTTATTCCTCGATTATTTAACGTGTTTGGCAGAAGGGGTGGTTTGCAACTCGAAAGTCAGTTTATACATAATTTCGAAAGCTCCTAAATCGAAGGATAATAATACACAGTGATAAAATGATCCGTTTCTCTATTATTTAACATAGTTCCCTCTTGTGTTTTTGGCACAAGGGGTGGATTTCCTACAAAGGGGTTGCCACTTGGAAATGAAGTGTTACATATTATTGTAGCCTAATAATACTGGAACTACATACATTACAGATATTATAGAAATGGTATTTTCTATGAGTTACCTCTTCGGCAAAACTAGTTTTTGGGGTTCTTTTAAGGTAAGGGATGGAGCTCGAAAATCGAAACTACACTAGTTTAAGAGCTCCTAAAGAGCTCCTAATTATGCGCTTATGCGCGATCCTCCGTTGCTGTTTTTAAGAGGTTCACCCCCCCTCCCCCCACTTTCAAATGGAAATTTCTGCTAAAGGGATCGAGCTCAAAATTTTATTCTTGCGGATTTTGAAAGCTCATAAATAGCTTCTAATTCAGAGCTATCATTTTTTAAATTTTCGCTAGGTGGGGGGCCAGCTGAACGAGGGTTCCAGAAAATCACATAAAACCTACTTTCATTTCAAAAGTTCACGTTCAAATCACCTAATATGACTACATTAAAACTAATCATCTCATCAAGCATAACTTCAAAAGAAACACGCAAAAGACATATGGAGAAGGAGAGAGAATTGAATGCTCACGTTAGTAAGATGGAGTCATTCAGAATATCAACAATTTTAAGATATGAAAGACCTCGATACTCTGAATAAAATAGCTTTGTAAAAGACTTTTCTATTCAGTAATTCCAATATCGAATTTTGGTGTCACGGTTCAAAAAAGATTTTCTTGAATTTTTCCTCTTCAAATTTATCATTAATTGCTAATAAGTGGCTAATTAGTAGTGAAAATCACAGTTATTAGGGATTTTGGGTTGTCCTTATTAATTAGAAAAATACTTTAATTCGTATTTTGTTTATACGTTGCAAAGTACCAAAAAACGGATCGCGTTAACGTATGCTGTGCTCATTATTTTTCTTTTTAACTTGTAGGCGTTACAAAGAACAGCTCAAGTCTCTGCTTGTAAAAATAGTTCTATTATCTTTACCCCTTTTGAATTGTGTTTATGAATGTGTTAGAGTGACATACGAGTACAGTGAACAGTTCATTCTTAAAAGTTAATGACGCAAGCCTAAAGCACAGCAATTTCAGTAGTATGAAGCTTTGTGCTTTCTATACGTGGCTCGTTCCAAAGCTAATTACCTTCAAAAGAACGATGAAAACGTATTCATTTGAAAATTACACTCTGTGAAGATCAGAGATACGCTTGGATAACAGTGTCACAAGTACAAACAAGAAATGCGATTTTCTATATATAGCGGATTTTATACCACCAGGGTTGCAATTGGAAATGTCAACCGAGGCAGCAGCAGACACAGTGAATTATGCGTATTAGAAATTTTGTTAAAAGTATTCATTATCTTATCAGTACCTACTACTTTCAACAATCCTTTGTGATTGGTTTACTTTGAAAGTCTACAAGTTGCACATTAAACACAGCGCAAACTATTCGCATTTATATGTCCAGTAATTTTAAATATTCTCAAAAAAATGTGTCATACAAGCAAGGGAATCGGTACATGTATTCATTGTTGTCTTCTCATTGAAGTTTTATAAAGTCCATCAAAAAAAAAGTTGTGCTCAAGCAGCCGTCTTGGAAAATGCAGGCCAATATACGGTTTTTTGGGTTTTACTACTTAAGCGTTGCGTTTAGAAAAAAATGTTTAAACAAAAGTTGTTTGACATGTACCTAATTATCGACATATTTTGTTATTACCATTTTTTTGTGTGACTAACTATAATGGCATAAAATGCCTTTTTCTTTTCAACAAGTTTCTGACAAGTGATGATTTCTTATTTTTCCTCAAAAACACACTATGAAACAATGCTGGGGGTCTGAGTACAAGCTCATGCTGAAAGCATCTTTTTAACTCCTTTCGATCATTTATAACAACAATAATCCTGTTAAAAAGTTGCTGTGTATTCACATTTACCACCTCGTTGTTTATAATTTTTAAAAACTATACCCCTAATTAATATTGTAAGTCCACTAATTTCAGAATCAATATCAGAAAATAATGTAAGTGAATTTATTTACATTTTCTTTACGGACGCCATTTTGTGCATGTATCATGGTTCACACAAAAAAATGGTGGTAATAAAATATGTAGATAATTACATGACAAACAACCTTTGTATAAAATTTTTTTCTAAACTCAACCGTTAAGTAATAAAACCCAAAAAAACTGTATTTTGGCCGCCATTCTCCACGATGGCGGCTTCAGCACAACTTTTTTTGGGGGACTTTATAACTCTTTAATGACACGGCAACAATGAATATGTGCATCGATTTCCTTGCTTGTATGACAAATATTTGAAAACACGTAATTTTTTGCCTAAAATGACTGGACGTAAATACATAAATTTCATTTAAATATTTTTAAGTAAAGTACTCGTATGTAAACTGAATCTAAACTTTGAAAATAACAATCAAATGCATTTTTCTAATAGTGACCGCCTTAGAAAATATTACATTACGCAGTGAAACAGGTTGAGAAAATTACAATTTCCTCCACCCTAAACATGAATATAAAAACTGTTACCTAGCTCAAAAAAAAACCAGGCAATACTAATTATTATTATAAGAAATATTTTCTATATCAAGGGTCGGTATTTTCATCTCAAATTACAATATATAAACGGTGTTGTTCGTGGAGAAAGTAAAGCAAAGTAAGTATAACAAATTCCAATAACTGAAACAAACATAAATGTAGTCATTGTACATTATAATTTAGTTTGCGATTTATGTTGTTTTGTTTGAAAAATGTTTTTCATTTCAGTTTAAAATTGTAAATTAGTTTAACGAATTTAAATTGAAAACGTAATAGTACGCAATAGTACGTACAATAAAAGAAAAAGAATATTTCAAAATGTCGCAGGTCCTTCACCAATACCAGTACGAAAAGGTGCATTAAATTAATTGCTTGTACTTCTACAAAATATGAACCGGAAGCATCTTGAATAATTGATACAAAGCACTGTTGTTTTCAAAAATTGTCAATTTTACTCTAAGCAGGGGAGACAACTTTCTACAAAAGAATTACCTTTACATCTTCATCCTGAACTTAGGTATAAATCGATGGAGATAAATTGACTTTTTGTGCCATTTCGTATAAGTTTGCGAACTAAAATGTCGACGAAATAAGTTTTCAGTTCAAAGAGACATTTTTTCTTGTTTTGTCTCTCATTTTTTTTCCAAACTAATATTTGAAAGGATAAATGTTGGCTTAGCTTAAGATAAATGTAGGTCCAGGACAATAACTTTCAATTTGTTGCGTTTCTTGAAAGTTGATTGAATTTTGTATTAAATTCAAGGAAATCGTACATATTGTTGGGGAAAATGTGATTTAAAAATGAAATTTTCAGTTTCCCTTCAGATAAAAATGAATTTCAAATATTACGTGTATATGTCGTAGGCTTTTAGTGAAATTCGTCTTTTCATGAAAAACCTTGGCACTTCGTGAAGAGCCGACTGTGAGGGCGGACCTTTGTGTACATGGGGCCGAAGCATATTGAATCGTTGTTAGGACCTCTTAGGTTTTTTTGCACGTTTCTACATTAAAAGCCGGCTCTTCACGAAGTGCCAAGGTTTTTCATGAAAAGACGAATTTCACTAAAAGCCTACGACATATACATATACATTACTATTATTACTAAAATGACATTTTGGTTGAATAAATACTTGTAACGTGTTGTACATGAACCTTGAATACTTACTAAATCAAGTGAAAACTCATTCAAACGATTGTATTTTGTACCTACTTATACAGGGTGTCCCACTGCTCCGTAATCGGTCGATAACTCAATGTGGGTTGAAGATACAGAAAAAAGTTTCAAATAAAGGTTGCTTTGATTTGAATTGCGCATCTTTTAAAAATATTCTTATATCTACAGTATGTTGCATTTTCACGTGGCAGGAAAATGTCACTTTTTTTAAATGGCACACCCTGTATTTTGTTCTCTTAATATATCGACCAACCATATTTATATCACGCCTGAAATTTTTTTTGATATTGGATGTGCGGTTGCCAAGTTATTAATTATTTTGTCAAAATTTGTTACAATTCAAGGTCGGACTATAATATTCATAACTAAGTTATTCTTCAAAAAAGGAAAAATTTATTTAACGAATAATATTGCCCTAATGTCGTGTTACTCTACAAAAAAAAACTAAGTGATTAATTTTATACCGAGTGTTTAAAATGAGAATTCAAACTTTGTGAACTTTAAATAGAATTTATACGAATATTTTAAATGGAACACCCTGTATTTTTATTTACCATCAAATTCTCGACAAAAAACCCTATTCAACGGTGTATTATTTCCTGGTATTATTTTTTGTACTTTTGTTAATATTTACGATTTTGAAAATTTCACGTAAAAAAATTTGTTAAAAGTAATTTTTCTTTAATTATTATTACAAAATACCGTTTAAATAGTTGGTATCAACCCAAAAGAACAAAACTCAAGTCCTGCGACTATCTTAAATTCTAAATAATTAAAGCAAAACAACAGTCAGAGGTGCGCGCGAGAATTGGATTTACTGTACCCTAACAAAGTAGAGGAGGCCCTGTTCCTTGGCCGCCAAGGTCACCGGACCTTACCTTTATGGATTACTATCTTTGGGGAACTTTAAATCTCAAATATATCAACAGCTGCCACAACACGAGATGACATGAAAATTTGAATTTGGGAGGCGTTTCGACCAATTACTCCTATGATTTTAAACAATGTGAGATTATTTAGGGTTAGGCTTCAAAAGTGCATTGATCAAAGTGGAAGACATTTTGAACATTTACCTTAATGAGAGATATTGTATTTATTTTCTATTTTAATTTTCGAGAAACACCGTTTATTAAAAATTCGAGAAATACCGTTTACTAAAAATGTTGTTTTAATTATTTACAAATTAAGATAGTCACAGGACTTGAGTTTTGTTCTTTTGCGTTGATAACAACTATTTAAACGGTATTTTGTAATAATAATTAAATAAAAATTACTTTTAACATTTTTTTTACGTGAAATTTTAAAAATCGTAAATATTAACAAAAGTACAAAAAATAATACCAGGAAATAGTACACCGTTGAATAGGGTTTTTTGTCGAGAATTTGATGGTAAATAAAAATACAGGGTGTTCCATTTAAAATATTCGTATAAATTCTATTTAAAGTTCACAAAGTTTGAATTCTCATTTTAAACACTCGGTATAAAATTAATCACTTAGTTTTATTTTGTAGAGTAACACGACATTAGGGTAATATTATTCGTTAAATAAATTTTTCCTTTTTTGAAGAATAACTTAGTTATGAATATTTTAGTCCGACCTTGAATTGTACCAAATTTTGACAAAATAATTAATAACTTGGCAACCGCACATCCAATAACAAAAAAAATTTCAGGCGTGATATAAATATGGTTGGTCGATACATTAAGAGAACAAAATACAGGGTGTGCCATTTAAAAAAAAGTGACATTCTCCTGCCACGTGAAAATGCAACATACTGTAGATATAAGAATATTTTTAAAAGATGCGCAATTCAAATCAAAGCAACCTTTATTTGAAACTTTTTTCTGTATTTTCAACCCACATTGAGTTATCGACCGATTACGAAGCAGTGGGACACCCTGTATAAAAAATGTAGTGACATGACGTAGGGTCAGCAGAGTTTCCATTTTTATTCATTTGTTTGAAGCCGGAGATAGAGGTGTTCAATAGTTTCAGGTTCCCACTTTGTGTACTACCATTGAGTAAATAATGAATTTACTCAATGGTACTACCACTTTTATGTGACCATACTCTTTTTTAGATTTTTCCATAGTTGTAGCATTGGTACCAGCAATTACAATATTTCAGTCAGTCACTTTCAATAAACTCCATTTTATATACTGGATGTCTTGATGTCAGTTGCTTTTTCCTGTAGACATTTTTGACATTCTGACTTTTGATTCTAGTAGAACATCAAAATTTCAAAATTATCTATTTCATTGGAAAAGTGGTCAAAATGACCGTCGATTATGTCATCATGACAATGCAAGCTTGCGCATTCTTAATTGGTTTTTTGTTATATTTGTTCTTATCAAGGGTTGCGATCTTTATTTACCTTTCTTTTTTCTTTTCCTTTTCCCTTTTTTTAAATGTTATTTTTGGCAATTCAACATACAATTTATTACATTGAATATAACAGTTATTGATTTTTAAAAATTATTGCAAAAAGCAAACAAAGATGAAACCTCTTTATTTTTCTTAAAATTTGGTATTTCAAATGAGTAATTAAATTAAACCAGGTTACGTAGCCAAATAAAACTATTGCAGCATTTTCATCCCTTAGGTACGTTACATTTCTTGAAGGTGAATTGATGCGGTTTTTTGCTTTTGGAAATGTTGCGAACGTTACCATTTCTGTTTTCCAACCTTTTCAGTGTATTACTAAATAGAAATTATGTAGGAGACAGAAAATAACGTACAAAGTAATGTAATGGTATGTAATGGCCCGAAATCAATAGCCATTGGAATAGTGCATCCTGGCAAAGTCTACACCTGGTTCCATCAAAAGTGTACAATACCAAGACTAGAATTCATGTCCAGGCTGATTCTAGGATACGGAAAGTAGCGAAAAAAGTCGTCGATTCGAGCAAATTCTTTGTACATTTTGGAGTAATTTCAACACAGCTCTCGTATGGATTGCAGACTGGAGTGTGAGGAAGATACTGTCAGCAACAGATAACCAACAATTGAAGGCATGTCCCCTCTATAAACTCGGCTGACCGTGACTGAAATGCACACTACTCAACTCTTGTAGTTGAAATGGTAGCGCAAAAAGAGAGTAGGTTTAGGATAAGTGATTCATAATGAAACATTACGTGTTCAGACGGAGCTCCAATTTAAGTTTAGAACGATTTTACATATCCTACTCTACAAAAAAAATCATCATCTTGTGGAACAAACTATCATAGAAGCGCACATACCACAGAATAATAATAATAATAATAATAACCATTTATTGCCAATCTGATCTTGATGACACTAATAAATTGCGTAATTGTACAATAAATGTTTCAGATACTAATAAACATATACTATTTTAGATGATTAATGATTATGAAAGTGCATTGTACAAACTGTGAAACTAAGTCATAAATTGATTTGTTGTTTCACAGTTTGTGCTGTTGTTCTGTTTGAGTGGACAATGTACGAGTGAGTGAGAAGTTCGGGGTACATGAATTAGTGTCTAAGTGTCAACCGAAAGTGTCGAGTCGATATCATCTGGTGATAGCGTTGAAGTAATTTTTTTTATACTAGCCATGAATGACCGTATGTTGTTAAACTCAAAAATGTCGATGTTATGAGTATTGAGCAGAAAATTATAGACTAAATGTAGATGGTATCCAAAGTATGACTGAGTTGCGCTTTTAGATGTATCGGGTTTGTACACACATCCAGATGTTTTGATTCTCGTGCTGTATTCGTGCTGAGGATAGTGAAGATTTAGATTGTATCTATTTTTAAACATATAGCGACCAATAGAGACTAAGTACAGTTGTAATACGGTGTGTACACCGGACTGACGATAAACTAATTCGCTACAGTATCTCCTGGGTTTATGCAACATTGTTTTTAATAGTAATTTTTGAGCGATTATTAATTTGTTTAAATGTTTTTTTGCAGCACCACCCCACACCAAGATGCCGTATTGAAGTATTGATTGAACAAATCCAAAATAGATAGTTTTTAGTGATTTAAAGTGCATGTAGTTCTTCAAATTGTTGAATAGGTAGGTCAACGATCTAATTTTGTTGGTTGTGTAATTAATGTGTTCGTGCCACCTAAGATGAGAATCGATGATCACACCCAGATAGTTTATTTTGTTGACTCGATCTATGCTTGTATTGCAATCACAAGGTGCCATGTTGCAGCCAATGTCATGAATGAGTATGTTGTTTACTGTTGAATGCTTGCTGTCGTAAAGTGAGAAATGCATGAAGTGAGTTTTGTTAACGTTGAGTGACAAGGTGTTACAATCTAACCAGTGTTTAATGTAGGACATATTTTGCTGAATTTTGTTAAATAAAGCGTCCTGAGATGTATCTGTGGCAACTAGTACCATATCGTCAGCAAATGAAATAATTGTGGAAGTATTTAACTGTAGGTTTAGTAGATCGTTTATGTATAACTTAAAGAGTAGTGGCCCTAAGACAGTGCCTTGAGGTACTCCACATGTTACTGCCCTACTGTCACTTTCTGTTCTGTTGTAAAGTACGTGCTGTTGTCTATTATTTAAGTATGATTTCAGCAATGACAGTGCCACACCCCTTATACCGTAGTACTCGAGTTTCGAGCAGAGATTATTGTGTGGAACTGTGTCGAACGCTTTGGCCAAATCAAGAAATACAGCTGCGCCACGTAGTGATTTGTCAAAACATTCTTTTATGCAAGTGACCAATTTAGCTAGTGCATCTTCGGTACCTAAACCTTCTCGAAAGCCGAACTGATTATCGTTTACTAGATTACAGGTGTATATAAACTTATCGAGTTGTTTTTTAATTATTTTTTCAAAAACTTTGGATATATTGCTTATTAGTGCTATCGGTCTGTAGTTGGTTATTAAGTCTCGACTCCCTTTTTTGTATAAAGGTATTACTGAATATATTTTAAATAGGTTAGGATAAATCCCTTTTTCGAAACATTTATTGAATAAGGCGCACAATGGATCGGCAACTTCTTTTGCATTTTGTTTAAGCACTTCGGTTGATATGTTATCAGGACCGCATGAGGACACGTTGTTTAAACTGGTTATTGCCGATGTAACGTCTGACGATGTAACAGGAGTCCAGAACAAGCTAATGGGATTAACTTCAATCGGTGGTGTGCGATTCAAGCTTACATTATTTATGTTTTTGGAGAGTTCTAAAGGTGTTTCAATAAAGTATTTATTAAATTCATTAGCAATGTCTACATCTTGATCGATCTCCTTACCTAGTGTGGTTTTTATATAAAGTGTTGGTGAATCAACTTTAGCTAGATTCAAAGATTCCTTTGTTAATTTCCAGAGATCTTTGACTTTATTGCATTTATTGAATTTGATTTTGTAAAAGTTAATTTTGGTATTCCTGATCAGATTGTTGACTTTATTTCTTTGATTTTTATAGTGGTTCCAGGAAACTACGTCGTTTTGGTTTTTTAAGTGTTCTTTGTGTAGTAGATTTTTTAAATCGATTTCGTCAAATATATTGCGGGTCATCCAAGGTTTCTTTTTATTGAAATGATTTTTTTTTTGTTTTTTGAAGAATGTTGAGTTATTTATATGCGAAACAAGGGTTTTTGTAAATACTCTGTCATTTGTTCGACATCATCTTGATTGCGTGTGCCGGGCCAACTTTCATTTTTTAGTGAATTGTGTAGTTTGGTGTAATCTATAGTTTTTCTGACCTTCGAGTTATTGCAATTGGTATTTGTGGACCTTGCGCAACTTATATGTAAGATAATCGGAAAGTGATCTGATATTGAGGAATTCAGTATTACCGGCAAAACCTGGACCACCTTGTCGCTGAATTTAACAAAAAAGTGATCGATGCAGGTCCCGAAATTGTTGAAGATCCTGGTAGGGCTGACAATACATTGTTTTAATCCGTGTTCGCACATCAAGTTTTTGTACTGTTCCGAAATATTGTTCGCTGTGAGGGTATCGATATTAATGTCGCCTGCGAATATTTCTATGTTATTTTTAGAATGCTGATCTAAATATATATTTAGAGTTTCTAGAAACGAATGAACGTTGCTGGAGGGTGGCCTGTAGGGTAATTCGAGGAGAGATGGACCACATTTTCATTGAAGTGATCTATGTTTCTTATCTGTGCTACTAAAAATCCTTCTAAATACCCGTTGCTTGTCATATTTATAATGTACCATTTGGTATAGTTTAACTTTGGATACTGCACCAACTTAACGAATTATAAACAAAAACATGAGAAAGTCTAAAAGTCCATCTCTCCTCTACATTGGAGGAGAGACGGACTACGGCCTAGAGGTGAGATGGTTCAATCCTTCAACAAATAAAACAAAATACAAATTATTCTTCTTTAACCAAAATTATTGATTTAAACGGTGAAAAATACAAAATCAAGTTTAATTATGTATTAAAAGACTCAAATTAATGATTAAAAAGTTCAAGAAAACAAAAACAAGTTTATTACTGTATTGACAAAATGTCTGGATCATTTTTTCTTCAGAGCATGTTTGCTACACTGAACTTCGGCATTTTTCTGTAACAATAAAAACATACCTACTTTAATTTTTTAATATTATATGCCACTTCAAACACGTTGGCAAGTTTAACAGGTATTTATTTTCTAGGTCCATCTCTCCTACAAGTTGGAGGATAGATGGACCAGTTGATTTTACTACTTCAATTTATTGATTGTGATGAAATTTTTGGTTAGGTACACGCTAACATAAGCACATTATGCAAGCACAACCAAAAATTAAGGCTAAACTCGCCTGATGGCTGATTATTGCACTTTACAAATAATACCGATAAAATTTTCACTAGGTACAAATACGTTTTCGTTGAATAAGTCCTGTAACTTTTTATTTATGCACGATGGTTAACAACGTGTGTTATCGCAACAACATTCGTAATGCAACATAGCGATCCACAGGGCGCAATGTTGCCACAAATCGGCTAAAGTTAAACTGGACCGTCTGTCCTCCTGGTCCATCTCTCCTCGAATTACCCTATATAGAAGACAATCCTGCTTTGGTACCATCCACATACAGTTCGGTTCTAATGAATGAGAAATTGTTGACAGTTATGATCGTAGTATTGTGAGTTAATGATTGTTTTACGTACACAATGGTGCCGTCATTTTTATTTATGGAGCTCGAATTATAGTATATTGAATATCCATCAAGATGAAAAAACTCGACGCTTCTGATTTTCCACGTTTCTGTTAAAACTATAATATCAAAATTTGAACTTAAAGAACTTAACAAAGCTTCTAAATCAATAAAATGAAAGCTTATGCTTCTTATATTTGTATGAAAAATGTTTATGGATTTGCGACTGCCCTCGAAGTTGGATTTTGCGTTCTTATAATCCTTGATACTGTGGATAAATACATCTTTCATGATTGGTAATTCCTCGGTTACTTCAAACATTATTGAAAGCGAATCGGATGAAAAGAAAAAGAAAAAAAAAGAAAGTTATGAATGAGAGAAAAATATATGAATTGAGTAGTTAAACGTCGGCCTTTTATACATATTATGCTTATCCTAACAGTTTAGTATACCACTAATTATATCTAGTATAAGTTACTTGGCACTGGATCGGAGAAAATGTTTGGTGTTTGGTTTTTCGCGAATATCGTTTAGTTTTCCGTAGATATCTTCCAGTTCACTAACACTGTTAATTCTCTTCTTATTTCCGTCAGGATAGACGACCCAGATATGTCCATCGCGAGTCCAACAAGAGTGGTTGCCAAATTCTTTTTTTACCTCTTTGTACAGATCAGAGTTGTTTTTAGTGAGCGACTCCGTGATTAAGAATTGTGTCCCTTTCAGTTTCTTCTTGTTTGCCCACACCTTGCTTCTCACAATGTAGGTAGAAAATTTTATAATGATCGCTCTAGGTTTAGCTTTGTTTGCGTTTGGAGAACCCAGTCTGTGACAATTATCGATATTGTTGATTGAGATGCAGTCGAGGCCGAGTTTTGTATTGAAAAAATTAAGTACAGTGTCGCAGATACTTTCGTTTTTTGTTTCTTCTATTCCGTGCATGATTAGGCAGTTTTTACGCGAATATACTTCTTGTTCTTCTAGTCGAGCGTCCACTTTAGACAAAGTTTCTTTGATTTCATAGATGTCTTGCAAGATACTTGTTTTAAATTTCTTGAACTCGTTAGCTAGATCGATAAGTTCTAATGATTCTGATCCGGGAGCTCTCGTTAACGCTTTTTCTAGACGATCTTCGTAATCTTGCATGGTATTTGCGAATGATTCTTCTACAGACTGCAGCTTATTTTTAGCTAGGCGACTCATGTCGGAATTAGCGTATTTTAGCACTTAAACAATGTTTGTAGATGTACTTGATAACTTTGAATTTAGGAAATTATTGTGTGGAATTTTTATTTATAATGATATAGTATCGTGTTATAGGTGAATGATAAAAGCAAATAACTGACCTGCCTTTAGTTGTTTATGAATTCTAACTACACGAATTCCACATATGAATTAATATCCTTGAATGTTGAGGTTTTTTTTGGAATTTTCAGTTGAATTTTGCACTTGGGAGAAATCACTGAACTTATTTTCCAAAATTTAATTATATTTTATTTACGTAGAGATTTTTAATTTATAGCCGACGTTCTACATACGTGTTACTCGCACGACATACGATTTGCGAAAAAAAAAAAAAAAAAAAAAAAAAAAAATGGACTTATCAAAACCATTACAACTGCAAAAAGGTTCTGGAAAGGTTTTTTTAAATGTATGAACTACTAATTACACTTCATACTAACAATGGCACTGATTTGGTATGGGATAAATCATGTTTCGTTATCTGGACTGGACTGGAAGCAAGTTGAAGAAGCAGCCACGCGAAACTGATTTATTGGACGTTTGCGGAAAGTTGGTTCGAATGTCTTAGATTGCCAGTGGATGTGTTATCTCTGTAATAAGTTAAAGGTTATACGTGTAGACAAAGGAACGTTAAAGTATCATTGAGTGCACGATACTGAAAAATAATAACGCCATTAGTGTTCTGAGACCACTAGGCCGAGAAAACAATGACGAATAGGATTTTGCGTCCGAAAGCTTTCTCATCTTCGACAACTTAGGAATGTTTAGAAGGCACGGAAAGGTTGCAAAACGCTTAGGAGTAAAATGTAAAAATAGGCAAAATGGTTCTGGTCGGAGGTTGCGGGGTTGGATAAAACACAATATGGAGCGATAGGAACCCTAATTTAAGTTGTCTAAACGTATTTTAAGGTTTAAAAGTATGCAAAAAAGCAGAAATGGATACTACACAAGAATAGAATAAAATGTTATGGAATTTTTAATCTTAAAACTAACGACGTTATAACCAATAAAAAGTGACAGTGCTGGAAGAGGCAGGGTACCTACCGATAAAAATACACATATTCAGACTTTTCAATAAATCCACCAAAACACAATGGCAAAAATGCAGCAATAGATGTCAGATTCGGTTGGGGGAGAAGTTACAGTAAAGATGACTGTTACAATATAAATTGCAAAGGGAACGTTGAACGTGATGCTGTAATTCTTACCCAATCTGAAAGAGCTGTCAAAAAGTCTAGTAGGTATATAGAATGAATTCATTTTTGTAAATAATAATTCTTTTAACTCGTTAGCGCGTGTATATCATTAAAAAGGTGGGACGAGTAAAAGGGGTCTTTCTTCTAATACGTTTTGTTATTATTGAACTTAATTAACGAAGTGTCGAAATGAAATAAAGCACGAATTCTCATCCTTTGTTAGTGAAATCTTTAGAATATTAGGAATTTACGGGTGGTTTAATTGTCGAATTCAATTATTTAAAAAGTGAGCTACCAATTACGTTTATTCTAAATTAATTGTGACCTTTTGCAACTGCTTGTTGATTTGTGTTGTAAGTTCCAAACGAACATTATTCTACCAACCATCAAAGGTATTTCTCACTTATAATTGCATAAGAGGTTTGTATTTTACCGAGTAAATTTTGGTTGTTTAATAAGAATCTGTTGCCTAGCAATTAGGCGAGAAAAACTGTCAACCAATAAAATGCGACACCGAAGGTGTCGCATTTTATTGGTTGACAGTTTTTCGAGTCAAATTGCTAAAGGAAACAGATCAGAATTTAAACAACACAAATTTACTCGGTATAAATGCAAACCTCGAGTGTAATTCTGCAGGACACTTTAACGAACAAGAAATTTAGGAATCCGTTCGTAACTTTACCAAATCGATTCATTCTTAAAATAACACAATCAATTGTCAAACTATACAACGTGCTCAAGATAAGGACGAACAGCATGGGGATCTTGAAAACGATAAGAGATGCGAAGGCGGTTAAATTAGAGAAAAGTTGTATAATTTAGGGCATGTTTATTGTTTATAGTTTCCGAGATTTAAAACAAAATGCGATTTTAGAGTTTTTCTTTATTCCTAATTCCTTCCTTTATTTTTTGAATTCTATTAGATGGCGTTTTCATATTTTTTATTCGACGTTTCGTCTTCGAGAAACCATCATCAACTTTATTTTTTTATATCGCCGCAACGAACGAAACGCCTTGTATTCGATAGTATTTTTAATTACGAATTTAACGATACATTATGGTTTTGAAGCTAATTTTTTTAAAGATATATTCGCATTAATTTTAGGGACGCGACCGTTTGAACGCGACCGTTTGAACGCGGCCGTTTGAACGCAGGGACGTTTGAACGCAGGGACTTTTGAGCGCAGGGACGTTTGAACGCAGAGACGTTTGAACGCAGAGACGTTTGAACGCAGGGACTTTTGAACGCAGAGACGTTTGAACGCAGAGACCTTCGAACACAAAATTTAAAATTTTTTTAAACTATTACCGTTTAAGTTTAGTTTAGAACACATTCGTGTGAGGGCGGACCTCTGTGTACATGGGGGCGAAGCATATTGAATCGTTGTTAGGACCTCTTCAGTTTTTTTTTTAAAACCACCTAAAAATACTTTTAATATTAAGACGTAGGTCTTTTTTTGACCTAATAACAATCAATTTATTAGTGGATTTTAAGGAAGGTGGACAAAAGAATTTATGGATTTTGAGGGCGCTGGACTAAAGAATTAGTGGACGTAGCGGCCAGTGGACGAAATGGAATGGGCGAAACGTCACACAATCTAAAATAGTTAGATAGCATTTCCTAAATAGAATTTTGTCTTTATCGCGAAAGTTCAACGATCTAACTGTAAGTCTTTAACAAAAACAATCATTTTAGACTACATATTTACAGGTGCTCAGTTTTTGGTAATGTGTTCTAAACTAAACTTAAACGGTAATAATTTAAAAAATAATTTAAATTTTGTGTTCGAAGGTCTCTGCGTTCAAACGTCCCTGCGTTCAAACATCCCTGCGTTCAAATGGCCTGCGTCCAAACGTCTTTCCGTTCAAAAGTCCCTGCGTTCAAACGTCCCTGCGTTCAACCGTCTCTGCGTTCAAACGGCCGCGTTCAAACGGTCGCGTTCAAACGGTCGCGTCCAAACGTCTTAGACCCTTAATTTTAGTATTTGATCATATTTTTGCTGTACAAATTTAACAACTCCAATCTTTTAAACCTGTTTAATTAAAGTTAAATAATTACAATAACTGTTCAAATAGGTTCCCGTTATTTTCTGGACATAGGTTTACTGTGTTTATTGAAATTTTTCTTAAAAATTAGCTTCAAAACCATAATGTTAAATAGGTAATAAAAAAATACTTTGCCGCTGTCAAGTGACAATTACACTGCGGCTAATGCGATTTTTTATACATGAGTTAAATTGTCAAGAAAAACATACATACAAGCCGATTCATCACGGTCGAGAAATATTTTTTTATTCTTAAAAGCTTCTTCGTACAGAGGTTTTCTAGTAAAGGTATTAGAGGAGAATTACTCCCAAGACGAATATCACTATCCCATATAAGGACACGCTACAATTTTCTAACTCCAGTCCTTATGGGACGCTAAAAAGTTCGAGTGTGATTGCATTTTTGATTAGTGGTCGTATTCAGTTACCCTCGTTCTTTCTAAATTTCTTACAGAAGAATCGTCAAAGCCTTCAAAATATGTGCGCCTTTTAAGAAAATTAACTGAAATTGCAAGGAAGGGAAACTCATTTCTGAGCCATAATCTGAACGAAGTATATTGACGTAATCAACTTAAGAGAAAATATTTAAAATTCAATTAGAAAAACCTTTCGTATTTACTTTTTAAAGTTAAGAAATTCCCGTTTCTATAACAATCGATTGAAAAATACTAAACAAACTTCATCGTCTCATATAAAATCCTTCGGCTTTCTTTTTCTCTTTGCTTTGTTATTAATTTCGCATCATTTACCTTAAAAGCTCACATAATTTATTCATAAATCGAAAATGGAAGTTCGCTAACAAAAAGTCAGGTTATAGAACGTTGTTTGTTTTAAAAAGTTATCTACGTTTTTATACCGCACGAAATAATAAATGAATTGTTTTAAGGTAGAGGTCATGTTGCCTGTCACGAGTGAACGCTTTGCTTAATAGCCCAGTCAATGAAGGTTTTTTGTCGCAACAAATTAGGGGAAAGCTGAATTTTTTATATGTGATACACCGTTATGAGACATGTATTTTCTCAAAAGTCCCCGCCTCTCCCCCTTGTGCTTCTCCCCCAATCACCCCTAACAGCTTACAAATGCATAGTTTCACTAGATTGATTACAAGTAGAGAATTAATTTTTTTTTTATTTTGTTCCTTAATACCCATAAAAAGTATCTTATTCTTATAAACTTTTCGTTAAAGTTGATATTAAGGGACCTATAAAACAACAAACACAAAAAAAACGGTTTCTCGAAGCACGTGAATTTACTTTATTACCTATATTTTGGTTGTTAATTAAAATACACAAAAAAGATTCAAATAAAACTTTTAGTGTGTATCTTTAGCTTCAAGATGATGTGTTTCATTGCTTGTTTAAGTTTATCGCTTGCGCTTGGGACGTCGTCATAGAGAGCGCTTGCACTCCGCTTCAGTGGTCCGACGTATACGATTAGCCCAGTAAAATGGGAAAATTTGGATGAAATTAATGGTTACAGCTTTGAAAATTTGGGAACAGGCTTGTTTTGTGATCCCTTTGAAGTATTCAAAAGTCCCCATCCGTACCCCCCCTCCGAGAGAAATGGGGGGCGAAAAAGTGTCAAAAAAATAGGATTTCGTAAATAACTGAAAAAGTATCAATTTTATCAAAAACAAAAACGTTAAGAAAGTTGTAGCTGACAAAATTCCGCACATTTTCATTTTTTATTTTTGTCTCTACGACCAATAGGAGCCGAGATAGATTTTTTTTAAATGTCGACTGTTTTGCGGCGAAACGTTAACACGGGCGCGCATCGCGCGTATTTCGCTTATATCTCGAGAATGGCCATGCGTATCGCAAAATTCTTCAAATAAAAGTTGTAGAGAATTTAATTACGAATAATTTTCTTTTTTAAACATTTCCGTACGATTAATATTGACAGAGATATAATCATTTAAACCTTTTCTAAGACACAATCGCTGCTCGTTTAGCATAATAAAATCAATAATAAGTCGAAAACTATTGATTCTACGTACTTAGTGCATATAATGAAAGTTGTAGAGAATTAAATGTTGAATCTATATGTATACACGAAATATCATTTTGGTGATCTTTATAAGGCGATGGAGGAAGAAATAATGAAAAATTCTCATTTTCAAGCGTTTCTTTGCAAATAACTATGTTTTGACTACTTGTAGACAGTAAAGTGTAAAAAATTGTTTTGACTTTTCCAAGTATCAGAAGTTATTCTCTGATCATTTATGAGTAAATTAAGATATATTTTTACAATAAAGTGCAACTTGCGAACGATTATTGTATTGTATTACCTTTGTACCTATATATACATATAAAGTACTGAAAATAGGATAAAACCAATTTTTAACAAAAATTTAACGGCCATTTTTAGCGAAAATCGGGATTCTTAATAAAATGTCAATTTTTGAGTATAGATACCTTCAAACAGCTGTAACTAGCGAACTATTTGTCGTACGAACTTCTGCCGACACTCATTTTACAGGTACGTTAATTATCTTTAATTATCTTTAAAAAACTATACACTTTACTGTCTACAAGTAGTCAAAACATAGTTATTTGCAAAGAAACGCTTGAAAATGAGAATTTTTCATTATTTCATTATTCCTCCATCGCCTTATAAAGATCACCAAAATGATATTTCGCGTATACATATAGATTCAACATTTAATTCTCTACAACTTTCATAAAAAAAATCTATCTCGGCTCCTATTGGTCGTAGAGACAAAAATAAAAAATGAAAATGTGCGGAATTTTGTCAGCTACAACTTTCTTAACGTTTTTGTTTTTGATAAAATTGATACTTTTTCAGTTATTTACGAAATCCTATTTTTTTGACACTTTTTCGCCCCCCATTTCTCTCGGAGGGGGGGTACGGATGGGGACTTTTGAACACTTCAAAGGGATCACAAAACAAGCCTGTTCCCAAATTTTCAAAGCTGTAACCATTAATTTCATCCAAATTTTCCCATTTTACTGGGCTAAGCGTATAGTCGGACCACTGAAGCGGAGTGCAAGCGCTCTCTATGACGACGTCCCAAGCGCAAGCGATAAACTTAAACAAGCAATGAACCACATCATCTTGAAGCTAAAGATACACACTAAAAGTTTTATTTGAACCATTTTTGTGTATTTTAATTAACAACCAAAATATAGGTAATAAAGTAAATTCACGTGCTTCGAGAAACCGTTTTTTTTGTGTTTGTTGTTTTATAGGTCCCTTAATATCAACTTTAACGAAAAGTTTATAAGAATAAGATACTTTTTATGGGTATTAAGGAACAAAATAAAAAAAAATTAATTCTCTACGACGAATATTAAAGAACTTGTAAGCAATCTAGTGAAACTATGCATTTGTAAGCTGTTAAGGGTGATTGGGTGAGAAGCACAAGAGGGAGAGGCGGGGACTTTTGAGAAAATACATGTCTCATAACGGTGTATCACATATAAAAAATTCAGCTTTCCCCTAATTTGTTGCGACAAATGGCACTTTTCGGCCTTTATTGACTGGGCTATAAATTTCCCTCGTCATACTACAATGGCGTAATACCTAAATTAACGTGATTACTATAAGAACATGCGTAAATTTATCGAAACGCGCGCCGTACCGTAGCGAAATTTTCCTAGTGAAAGATAATTATCAAAGCATGCAATATACAGGGTCGGTTAGAAGTATATCAAGAACGGTAAAAGCTAGAAATTTGAAATTTTGCACATGCGACATGCCGTGTTTAATCTATTAAATAAAAATATTTTCCAAATGGCAGCACATCCGGAAATACCGGAAGTGAGCATCAACATTTTTATTTTAAATACAAACCAGGCAATTTTTTTTCACATTCTGATGTGTCATAAAATGTTTAGTAAGTATGCTTAAAATAATCGGCGTATCAATTTCGATTGTTGAGAAAAAAATTCTTTTCCACTGAAAAATTTGAAAATCTTGTTTAGGAAATAAAATTGAAAGTCGAAAGTGGTAAAAGTTACGGAAATGGGATTTTAGGTTCTCAATGTCAAAAGATTGAGACACAATTGTCTGTAACGGATAATAAAAAATTGCCCGCGGTTACTGATGTATTTGACGTTATTTCCAGACTTAAGAAAAAAAAGTCTCTTTTTTCAAATGGAATGCCTATTTAATTATCAGCCCATTCGATGTAGAACTAAATTTCCTTGAAATTGATATACCATGTTCCTATACCTAAAATTAATGATTATACAGAGTTATTTACATTTTTCTATTTAAATTTATAATTACACACTTTACAAAACATGGTTGGCTTTGAAAATTTTCAAAAAATGTTTATTCAATTGCTTCTTGATTATAACCATAGGATTGAGGGTAAAATAATTAACCAACCAGCGATTTATGTTGATTGATGGATGTTTAATAACAATAACAAATTTAGCCCAAAGTAACGGATGCGTCGAAAACCATGGAAACCATGTTGTTAACATTAATATTAAAGTGTCTTTATTCTTCTGACTTCAGCGGCTAAAATTCATGATTGAATTAAGTACATTATATTTAACACGTTTATGGAATCGTTTTGCTATAAGGGATAAAAATATGTAGCAACCCGGCTGATAACACAAGAAACCAAGTTTTTAGTTTTGAACATTTTGACGAATCCATCGAATCTTTTACAAGTTATTTATAACGTGTAGTTACTTCGATCTCAAGGATGTGAAGGATCACGGCGACATGCTAAGATTGATAAGGTTAAATACATAACAATAGGCTTATTGTATTGATTGGTAGTGGGATTAAAATACCATTAGGAGGATAAATACCTCGGGGAAATTAAATTGATTTAAGCTACAGCCTACAGTCGTGCTTTCATGACATTATTTCTTTAAAAATACGTACTATGGTCTTTGCGTAACATTTGGATTTATGTTGTATACGGAAAGATTATAATAATTAATACATTTTCGTTGACCAATTGATTCTGTTACCGTTGTGTCTGCCACTATACTTCAATGTTCAGCCTTTGGTATCATATTTATTCAGATTCCAATAAGCCACTTAGATTTTCTATAAACTATTTTATTTGTTTCTTACTTATAAACAGTACTCGAAATGGAGTTAGTTATTCACGAACCGGAACGCAAACTTTTCGGATTCAGATTTCACCATATACATGTGACCCATGTGATTCTTAAATAAATTTTTTAGGAAGACAATTTTATTTTTTTGCGCAGACATTTATTTTGATCCAAGGAGATAAATAACAATTACGTTTAAAATATTATTCGACTCAAGTGCTCACCTTCTTCCCTGATGACAAAATGTGCTCTTTTTTCGGCATTTTCCATCACTTTTTCGACCGTAGCTCTCGGTGTCGCGTCGCCGCTATTTCACGTTCGATGTTTGCTTTAAGTTGAACCAAAGTACGTGGCTTGTTGATGTACACTTTGGATTTCAAAAATCTCCACAAATAGAAGTCTGGCGGCGTCAGATCAGGTAAACTCGGTGACCAGTCCAAATCGCCATGTTTGGATATCAAGCGACCAGGGAAGAATGACCTCAACAAATCCATCGTGGCGGTTACAGTAAGGCAAGGCGCGCCATCCTGTTGGAACCAGAAGTTACGCATTCGCTTTCTACGCACAATTGGCATAAAAAAATCTGTTATCACGGCTCGATAATGGTTACCATTGACGATAAGTGGCTTCGATCGCTCGTCCTCGAAAAAGTACGGTCCAATCACACATTTCGCGGTAATACCACACTAAACGGTTACTCTTTGGTCATAGAGAAGCTTTTCGTGGATTACTTGTGGGTTTTCAGTGGCGTAGTAGCGGCAGTTTTGCTTGTTTACCGTTCCATTCAGTAAGAAATGTGCCTCGTCGCTCAAAATTGTCCGTATGCAACCCGACGCGGTTTGTCCTGTGGATCGATGTTGTTCGTGATTTGTATTTTATATGGGAATAAAATCAAATCGTCATGGATTATGCGTCGGAGAGTTGATCTTTGGATGTTTAACTGCGCAGATCGACGTCGACTCGAAGTTCCCGGAGACCTTTCAACATTGGCCGGTATGGCAGCGACATTTTCATCGGAACGTCTTGGTCTTGGTTTATTTGGACGCCTGGCATTACTTTACTACCACTCATATAAATTTTTCGTACAAAGGCTTTATGGTGTTCTTTGCGGCAGCACTTTTGATTTTATTTTTTAAACGAAACGCACGTTGAGTAGCCACGATTGAGAAACTTTTTTGGATGTATAGCTGAACAATTTCAGCGCATTCAATCGGAGTGTAGTTATCCATGGTAAATATAACTTCTTGAAATGACGCATGACTGTGGTATGACGTTTGTCAATTTGACAACGTATGCCAAAGTTATTAAGAGTTTACATGGGTATAATATCTATTATATTGAACTAACTACATAAAAATATTAACATTAATAGACACTAATAGAAAAAATACGTTATTGATATATGTCTCAACTCGCATAACCATAGCAACACAATAACAGGATATAACAGTTCTCCCCCACTAAACTTAAGAATACCCTGTTGGTTTCGAACACAAAAATAACTTAAACTTAAAAGTACATTACTTTATAAAATAAAGTTATACTTCATAATCTCTTAAGAATGCAGGTTGTCTCCTTACACGCTCAGACCTGCGCATAATAGGTAAGTCTGGGTGCTGATTCCTATTTGGTGTTGGTGCGTCATTCGGCATATCTGGAAGGTCCCTGTTTGGTGTTTGTGCGTTGTTCGGTGTATCTGAAAATGTTTCTTCACCACTAGGTAATCTGGGAACATCAAATGTAACACGTGTTGCGTCGTGAGGTTTGTGTGAATGTGAATCCTTGAAGTCATTGTGGTGCGATACACGGGTGGAACATAATTGGTTAATATGGCGTTTGATAATACGTCCTGAATCCATCTTCACAAGGTAGTGACGAGAGCCCAATTTTTGTGTAACGTATCCAAATTGCCAGATTTCTCTGTTTTGTATGAACATACGGATTTGAACTCTCTCCCCCACTGATAAGGAACGGACCTGGTTCTTTGAAAGATGTGATTTCTGAGGGTAATTTGGAAAAATTGCGTCCAATTGGATTCTCATCTTGCGGCCATAATAGAGTTCAGCCGGAGATTTACCACATGCAAGAGGAGTAGCTCTGTATTTGAACATGATTCTTTGAACTTTCTGCGATAAACTTCCTGGTTCTTCCGTAATGGACTTCAGGCGATTCTTGAAGGTTTGCACATTCCTCTCGGCTAACCCGTTAGTAGCGGGATGTCCGGGCGCGATTAATCTTTGTAATATTCCGTGTGCAGAGCAATACTCTTTGAATTCCGCGCTTGTAAAAATTGTGGCATTATCTGATACAACTATTTCAGGATACCCGTGAAATGAAAAAATGTCTTCTAAAAGACTAATAGTGGAGCCAGTTGTAGGGGCGTCTCGTACAATACGGATTTCGGCCCATTTGGACTTCGCGTCAACACATACCAAGAAATGATGTCCTTGGAATGGTCCAGCATAATCCACATGAATACGCTCCCAGTTGGTCTGCGGTGGATCCCAGGGGTGTACAATAACTTTCGGAGGGTTTTTTCGCAGCTTAGCGCATTCTTGACAACTCCTGACAAGTTCTTCTATGTTACGGTCTAATCCAGTCCAATAGACGTAACGTCTAGCCAATTGCTTCATTTTTGTTATTCCTATATGTGTAGCATGTAATTCACGGAGAATAGGGGTTTGAAGAGATTTCGGTATAACAACCCTGTCGGCTCGAAATAGAATACCACGAGAGACGGTAAATGACGAATCTACCGATTTTGTCCTAAGTTCTTTAATGATGGCTTGTAATTCTGGATCCTTTGTGGTTTCTTTTAAGATGATGTCAGCGGTAATAGAGATATTTGAAATTTGAAATAATGTTTCAGAGTATAAATAATCAACTTCTTGATTGATATAAGTGTCGAATGTTTTCTGTTCTTGAATAATTGGGGCGCGAGATAGGCAATCAACATTTTCATTGTCTGCGCCTAACTTGAATCTTACTGTATAGTCAAATCCAGATAGAAACGTTGCGTATCGAAGTAAACGTGCTGACGTCATTTGTGGCAATGCTCGATTTTGACCGAAAATTCTGGTAAGCGGTTCATTATCAGTGACTAGATAAAATTTCCTTCCATAAACGTAATTATAGAATCGAGTCACGGCGAATACTATGGCTAAAGCTTCGCGGTCCAACTGGCTGTAATTTTGTTCGGAATGGGTCAGTGATCGTGAGGCATATGCTATTGGCTTTTCACTTCCTTCAATCGAATGACTAAGTACTGCAGCTATTCCGCTGGGACTGGCATCAGTTGTGAGGATAAGCGGCAGCACTGGATCGTATGGTATTAGAACACGGTCACTACACAGTTCTACTTTAAGGTTGATAAAAGCTGATTCACACGCAGCGGTCCAAAAATAACGCTGATTTTTGCACAGCAACCGACGTAAAGGGTAACATTTTGTTGAAAAATCAGGGATAAATCGCGAGTAGTACGTTACCATCCCCAGGAATTGTCGTAATTCTTCTACATTCGAAGGACGTGGCATTTATGACACTGCTCGAACCTTTTCTGGCGATTTGCTTATTTTGTTATATTCGATAACGTACCCCAAATATTCAGTTTTTGTTTGAAAAAACGAACATTTCCTTTTGTTTAAATGCAAATCATTTTCGGCTAACCTTTGCAAACACATTCGCAAATTAGAAGTGCATTCATCTTTAGTAGCGGCATGGACGATGATGTCATCGAAATATGCTTCTACGTTTGGAAGTCCCCGCAGAAGTTGTGAGAGGATACGATTGAATTCCGAAGGGGCAGTCTTTATCCCGAAACTAAGTCTGTTCATCTTGTACGTTCCTTTGTGTGTGGACATTGTTTGAATTTTACTTCCCTCTTCATCGACTTTCAAATGTAGATATGCTTTATATAAGTCTAATTTACAGAAGTATCTGGAATTTCTTAAGCTATTGAGAACATCTTCTATTCGTCTAATCGGAAAGTTGGCTGATTCTAACCTTTCATTCACTCCAGTTTTGTAATCAACACAGATTCTAATACCTCCATCATGCTTAGGTATTACAACAAGGGGTGATCCCCAATCACTTGTGGCAACAGGGGTGATGATACCTGATTGCTCAAGGGCATTCAATTCTTTTTCAACTTGTTCTCGTAAAGAGTAAGGAACATTACGTTCTCTGATGAAAATTGGTTTAGCATCCTTCCGTAGGGTAAGTGATACTTGCAAATTTGGAACACAACCTATCTTTTCTTGAAAAATGTCTTCAAATTCCCGGAAAACATCAACTTGAAGCACTGGTGAGACGTCTGAGGAAGAAGCAGGCTGGTATGTACTATGTGGAGCCGGTTCATTATCGATTTCTTTTAATTCAAGATCTAGACCTCTTATCCATTCACGCCCAATTAGAGAATCGTGACCCTGTGGCACAATGTACAGGTCAGCGCAGAGAGATTTATTTTTGTATTTTACATTAACTGTAGCTTTGCCTCTGCATGGAACAAGATCTTTTGAAAATGTTCTGAATGTTACATTAGCTGGTTGAATTGCAATTCCGAGGTTGAGCTTGAAAAATTCGTCTTCTGAGAGGATAGAAAATTTCGCTCCTGAGTCAACTTCCATTCTGACTGGTTTATTGTTTATGAAAAGCGTAAGCATGTAGTACTTACTTGAATCAGGATTCACTTCTTGTAAGTCAATAACATTGTCGAACAAAGGTTGAATAGTATTGACTCCATATGAATAAACTGGATCATCTTCATTTGGAACTTGATGTATCTGTTTACTGTCAGCTGTTTGTTTTAAGTGCGTTTTAATACAAACTTTAGCAACATGACCGTTTTTATTACAGGCTTCGCAATGGAGATTTCTTCGATCGGTGCGGCATTCACTAGACTTATGATTATTTTTCCCACAATTAAAACACAAATTATCAATTCCAAGTGCTCGATAATCTACTTTTGTTCTTCTTGGTTGATTTCGATAATTCTGTGATGATGAACGCGACAGAGAACGACGTGACATTGAATTATTACGATACTGTGATGTTTGATCGTGATAACGGGGGCGATTTCTACTTTTTTCACGGCGGGACTGAGAATGGCGAACCTGCGACAGTTTGTTCACTTCACTTCCGCTTTCTGACACAACCGAAGGGTTTGTATGTTTCATTAGTTCTTTGCTTTGAATGCGCGACCCTTCTAACACGACTGCTTTATCTACAATATCATGAATCTTAGTAATATCCGTTTGAAGTAATTGTTCTCGAATAAAATTGTCTCTGAGACCACGAATAAATTGTGCTCGTAAAAAAATCTCGGCAACCGACACATTTTGCTTACATGAACACTCCACATGAAAATTGCAATCTGATAAATTTCTTTGTAACGTGGCAACATACTCGGACACAGACTCTTTATCAGTTTGATAGCACGATAAGAAGTAATGTTGAGCCACTGCACTGTTGGTTTTTGGTGTGAGCATTTTTCTAAAACTATTGATAAGGTCTTCGTACTTTACATCTTTAACTTGATTATCGGGGCCCAAGAAAGCTGATAGATTGTTATAGTGAATTGAGCCAATTGACGCACAAAGAAGTTGTGCCTTCTTTGTTGGATCTACAACATTTTTGACAGCAAGGTAAATGTCAAATCTTTCTAGGTAACATGCAAATTTCTCCTTTTTAGGATCGTAATTTTCGAACGGAGCAATATTTAACATCGATTCGGAACCTGTAGTAGATGGTCTATTTAGAAGTTGTTGAACTAGTTGTTGTTGGCTGTTTGTAATTGTTTCAGCAAAAACTCCAAGAATTTGTTTGAGTTGATTGGCATCCATTTTATTTGAATTGTGATTGAAATTGAAAACAGTTGTTGTTACGATAAATTCGACGTACACTTGTATTTTGAATTTTCACCTCGTCGCCAATTATAATATCTATTATATTGAACTAACTACATAAAAATATTAACATTAATAGACACTAATAGAAAAAATACGTTATTGATATATGTCTCAACTCGCATAACCATAGCAACACAATAACAGGATATAACAATGGGTCACATGCAGATGGCCTACCCGCTATAAACAGGATAAACAGGACAGTTCCTCCTAAGTAAATAAGTACCTACATTTATTCAAATTGTTGTCAAACATTACAAAAACAACTACATTTTAATCAAAGCAATAAAAAAATCCTATAACAATACGCTTCATGTAATTCATGTAACATCGCCATATTGGATACGTATTGCTTTGATCAAACTATATTTCGGAAAACCGAAGAGATAAAACAGGAAAAATTGTTCCTTCTTCTATATAGTGTAGGAGGTAGGGGTAGTGGTAGCACTCAAGATAGCTACCATAATAGAGGATAAGGATTTTCATAGAAAAAACGCGTGCAGCATCTTTTTTAACACACTTCGTCTATTCTCCCTCTCTTTTTCTCTGCGAACCTAACATAACATTTCTAAAAGTAACTAATAATTTAATTAATTGTGGTATTTAAAATTCTAAAAGATTGGTTTAAGTATAAACAACTTTAGGGCACATTGTTCTGAAAGGAACAAGATCTTTCTTTATGAACCGGAACCGAACAAAAAAAATTTACGAATCAGAACGGAATAAGATTTTTTTACCGGAACGGCGTTCCGGTGCGTTCCGGTCCATTTCGAGCACTGCTTGTAAACGTCAGTTTATCAAATATTCACTTTGAAAATGTTTCTTAACTCGCTAGTCTGTAAAATTTTACACTTTTGCTCATCCGTTTCCAAAGCAATAGGTCTAAAGGTAATACGATTTTTTTTTGAAATTTATCGGAATTTCTAGAATTTTTATCAGTTTGCAACAGTTATTTACAAGTAAGAAACAAATAAAATATTATACATCATATGCCAGGTAACCGTTTTTACTGGCTCGCCAGTCATCATTCTTCCTCCTATCCCTAGTAAAAGGGAATGGCCCATTTGGACGCGACCGTTTTAACGCGGCCGTTTGAACGCAGGGACGTTTGAACGCAGGGACTATTGAACACAGGGACGTTTGAACGCAGAGACGTTTGAACGCAGAGACGTTTGAACGCAGGGACTTTTGAACGCAGAGACGTTTGAACGCAGAGACCTTCGAACACAAAATTTAAAATTTTTTTAAACTATTACCGTTTAAGTTTAGTTTAGAACACATTCGTGTGAGGGCGGACCTCTGTGTACGTGGGGGCGAAGCATATTGAATCGTTGTTACTTGTTAGGACCTCTTCAGTTTTTTTTTTAAACCTAAAAATACTTTTAATATTAAGACGTAGGTCTTTTTAATAACAATTAATTAGTGGATTTTAAGGGAGGTGGACAAAAGAATTAATGGATTTTGAGGGCGGTGGACTAAAGAATTAGTGGACGTAGCGGCCAGTGGACGAAATGGAATGGACGAAACGTCACACAATCTAAAATAGTAAGATAGCACTTCCTAAATAGAATTTTGTCTTTATCGCGAAAGTTCAACGATCTAACTGTAAGTCTTTAACAAAAACAATCATTTTAGACTACATATTTACAGGTGCTCAGTTTTTGGTAATGTGTTCTAAACTAAACTTAAACGGTAATAATTTAAAAAATAATTTAAATTTTGTGTTCGAAGGTCTCTGCGTTCAAACGTCCCTGCGTTCAAACATCCCTGCGTTCAAATGGCCTGCGTCCAAACGTCTTTCCGTTCAAAAGTCCCTGCGTTCAAACGTCCCTGCGTTCAAACGTCCCTGCGTTCAACCGTCTCTGCGTTCAAACGGCCGCGTTCAAACGGTCGCGTTCAAACGGTCGCGTCCAAACGTCCTAGACCCCTAGTAAAAACTGTTTTACCTGGCTTGTAATGTAAAATACTATAACTCGTTACTCTCCCATTATCATTAATCATAAATTTTCCGGACATTTTCAAACTTGTATTTACGTATTCAATATGTGCTTTCACAGGATAACTGTTTGAAAATACATACAGAATAATAAGGGTTTCAAAGTTATAGTGAGCGTTGCGCAATTGTTAAATCTCTCGGTGTCAAATAGTTATGAAAAATAATGCCCTTTGTGAATTTTGTAAATTAGGCTATCAATAACATGAAGTAAAAAACTGTTTTTTACAATAGGAAATGTAAAATTATTTCTTGGCATCAACACAATGGAAAGATTTAAAAAACTATGCGACCAAATGCGTTTATATTGCCTACAGTATCTGTAGAAGGAAACGTATTACTTACGTCATTTTTTTTATAAAAATACGGTTATCTCCTTCATAAACATTAATATAATAATACTTCCTCCATTAGTGCTTCATTGTTATTTTTCCGTTATTGCCCTATTGCATAATATCCTAATTTTATACCATCCTTTTAACGGTCAACTCATACAATGAGCATTAATAAATAGGTATATTAAATTATGCTTATTTTAATATTTACCCCATAGCCACCATTATATTCATGTATTTTGTAGTAACAAACCAAAAATATAAATGGATTCATTAAAATAGTAGGAAATTGCACTCATTTTGAATGCATTAAGTGCAATTAGATTAATTTGTTTCTTGCCAAATTCATAATTGTTTGTAACGTTTTGGTCGAATACAAAGCTTAGTTCTTTAGTTATTATTTATGATAAACGCGATAAGTCTACTATGTTATGAAAAAATAAAATTGAAACAATTTCATCAATAGAAACATTTTGTTATGAAAAACTTACCGATCTTCTAAAGCCATGAGAAGCGGTCGCCTGAAATAAGAGAAATGGACATTAGCACTTTTCGAAAATTGGAGGTAACGGAGACTTCATTTTTAAAATAATAATCATATATAATTAACTTAAGTTCTATTATAATCGTTTCATTAAATATCTTACCCCGTCCATACGAAAATTTGCGCATTCTACACTCCTGTAATGGAAAACGTTGTCAATTTTGGTTGTTCTACAACCTTTAATACTACACTACAAGTGTGTTTAATCTTTTACAGGACTGCTCTCTGATCAGCAACAAGTAAAAAAGTCTTAATGAACATATTATCGCAAAAGTAACACTTTCTTGAAAAAAAAGGCACTTATTTAACAATCAAAACCAAGTCGTAGTTGAATTTTGAAAATAACACAGGTATCTACGTGGCAACACATGACCCAAAATATGTATTTGATAAATATGAGCCGAATACATTTTGTTACATAATGCCGTTGTGCATTTATCGACGAACTCACTTTTTGAAAAAAAGGTATTTGGGTCAAAATAATCGAAACATTGAGTGAGCTGGTAGCGTTTATGATATGAAGAAATCAATGCGCCAAACGCGTGAATGTATTCCTGAAAGTGCCAATGCCGTGAATCAAAACGTGTTGTCGCGGCATTTTAAAAATTAACCAAATAAATATTTAGAACGAAGAAATTTTATCGATTGGTCTTTAAGGCAGAGTGAAGTTGAGCCACTGTTTCATGTTTTATCAAACAAATCATATTTGATTGAACTATTGCATATGGGAGGTGATGAAAATCCACGTGTCATACTTGAAATATAGCCATATTCACAAACATTAATTGGATCGTGTGCATTTTCGTCCGTTGACACCATTGGTCACTAGAGCATGGCTGTTGGATAACCTGTTCCTCAGTGGAGCAAGTGATTTGCACGAATTTTAGCCTAAACAACTGAAATGTGCGACACCCCCCAAACACAATCAGCTTACTGACATAAGTTTCAGACTACGTAATTTCACGTTTTGGTGCTCTTAAATCTTAAATCTAACACTACTTTCCACAGTCTGTGGGGTTCCATTACTTTATTCGTGTCGTTGCGGAAATTTTTGTGAGCGAAGAGTCAAATATGATTCATCCACACTTCAAGTCTCGCTTCAAAACAAAATACTTTCATATGGATACATCATACATATTAAAGGGCCTATGTTCATTTAACTTTAAAAAGGGTTTGTCTATAGAAGTGTGCAGAGCTCCCTACCATGAAACTAACGAAATCAGATTCGATGCTCTATGCTAAAGGAAACAAGAAGAGAACTCTTTTTTGGAAGTTTGTTTAAATAATCCAGCAACTACCAAGTTGGCAAAGGAACATTTCTTCATTTAAGTACGGATGGATACGAAAAGAGAAAAAACCGAATGGAACACGATTACAGGAAAATCGGAAATTGTTTTACTTCCTTCAGTATACTAAAAGAAACAAATATAGCATTTCTCATTTTTCATTCTTTTAAGCGTATATATAAAAAATGGTTCCTACATTTTTGGAATTCCCCCGCATTTATAAAGAATAATAAATCGTGTACAAAAACGCCACTAAGCCCGCGTAACTTTAAGATCATATGCATGTACAATCCACTTATATTACAAGTTAAAATTTAGTGTTTTTTGTTCTGATTCAACTGACGCGACGCCGACGGTACAAAATGCAAAGGGTAGAAAAGGTTTTCTTCATTACAAATATGTATAATTCCAGTAATTGAGGGTATAAGTGTAAGAGTAGCGTCTGAAATCTCTTTGGGTGCTTGCGTGGGTGGTGTAAACGGTTTGATAACTCAATCAAAGGTGTATACTTTTGATTTAAAGTAGATTGTGCACTATACAGGGTGTTTTTTTGGGAGCTTTAGTTAGACGTTTCTGGGAAAGTTTTATAGGTAGATTTTTGAAAATTTGTACTTAAGGGTTACTCAAAAAGCCGAATCGATGTAAAACATTTTCAAAATGGCAGCACTTCCGGAAATACCGGAAGTAGCTACCAACTTCGTTATTTTAAATAGCAACCCCTATTTTTTATTGCATTTTTGGATTCTACGTGAAATTTCATAACCATTGATACCAACATGTCAATATCTACAAGTTATGGTTTTATTTTCATTTATTTAAAAAAATGGCGGATGCAGACGGTACTTTAAGAATTCATTACTTGAAAACGGTTGTAGCTATGGCAACCTAGTTTTCACCAGCACATAGAGGAAGAATAGGGCTTTCTTTTGGTGTACTTAAAAAAAAGTTATGTTGCGTACGACATCACCTATGAGGCTCCAAATTTAAGAAAATTCAAAGACTGAAAACTCAATTTTTTTAAATGAAATGACCATTTTCTTACTATTGCATTTGATAGAGAATCAAAATCGGCATATTTTGCTCTAACATGTTCCTATCCCTATCTTTAATAGTTTCTGACTTATTCTCATTTCATTGCAATGATACCATTTTTTTCGGATTTTTTAGTAGTTGGCCATGACCTTATGGCAAACGAATTTTAAACCAATCAATCCGTCACCTGTTAGTTCCAAATCAATTTAAAACCTTGTCTTCTTCAACACATGCTCAAAATGAGCGCCTTCATGTTCCAAACACAAACTCTTTTTCGTAAATGTTCTCGTGTGGAGTATTGTATGACTTGTGATTCAGTATTGAGCATATTCTTGCAGAGGCAGCTTTTCTGTTGCAGGAATAACAATATTGCGTAAAATTTCCAAATAACGTTCTGTACCAAAATTTTCTGGATAAATGTGGAAACACAAAATATTGTTATTTTTAAACGCACATCTCCATTCAAACAAGAATTTTAATGGCACCAGCAATGCGAATTATGGCGATTAAATTTTTACTAAATTTGGCCTCGTCTGACCAAGTAATGTTCCCCAAAAAATATTCCTGGTTCCTTAACATTAGCTATTCGTAAAACTCTTACTGTAGGTAAGGTGGTACAAAGCTTCCAAAATTCAAACAATTTCATTCCAGTGTTCGGATGGTACGTTCACTAGGACGCGGTCTTTCTGGTATCTCTCAATGAACGTATGACAGGCATGTGACACGATTCTGTTCATTTCACCATAAATAACAATTAGATTCCAAAAATCTTAATATGTAAAACCATTGCGAGTCATTTTTTTCGATTATTGAAAAACTTATGTTAACCTAGGTATTACAGGTGACGGTTTAGTATCACTTGATTTGTTCAAAATTCGATTGCCATGATCCATGTCATGGTCGACTACTACAAAAAATTCGAAAAAAATGGTATCAATGCAATGAAATGAGAATAAGTCAGAAACTATTAAAGATAGGGATAGGAACATGTAATACCAAAATATGCCCATTTTGATTCTCTATCAAATGCAATAGTAAGAAGATGGTCATTTCATTTAAAAAAATTGAGTTTTCAGTCTTTGAATTTTCTTAAATTTGGAGCCTCATAGGTGACGTCGTACGCAACATAACTTTTTTTTAAGCAGACCAAAAGAAAGCCCTATTCTTCCTCTATGCGCTGGTGAAAACTCGGTTGCCATAGCTACAACGGTTTTCAAGTAATGAATTCTTAAAGTACCGTCTGCATCCGCCATTTTTTTTAAATAAATGAAAATACGTAAAACCATAACTTGTAGATATGTTGGTATCAAAGGTTATGAAATTTCACGTAGAATGCAAAAATGCAATAAAAAATAGGGGTTGCTATTTAAAATAACGAAGTTGGTAGCTACTTCCGGTATTTCCGGAAGTGCTGCCATTTTGAAAATATTTTACATCGATTCGGCTTTCAGAGTAACCCCCAAGTACACATTTTCAGAAACCTACCTATAAAACTTTCCCAGAAACGTCTAACTAAAGCCCCCAAAAAAACACCCTGTATAGTGATGATGCATCATAGGTATTCTTCAAAATACAAACTAAAAAAAATTGGTGAAAAGGTTGTGTTGTAACCACAAGACTAAGAGCCATGTCCAAAAACCTGCTCAGATGAGAAAGGACAAAGGGTGTGAGCAGTCCACTTTTCGAATGTACACTTGTACAGAAACTGGTTAAGGTAGGAAAAAGGTATTTCTGTTCGTTTCTGATAGTTACTAGAAGTAGGAGTCAAGCCCGCCTCGAAATGAAGAGGTGACGGCTACTTTTCAACATACCTGTTGGAAAAAAAAGGGAAGACGACGAATGTTCCTGGAACATATTGAAGATTTTTGAAGATCTTGGTCCGGTCTAGCTTCAAGCGCTTAACTTGTGCGTATGAATGTTTATTTTATCAAACATTTCAAGTAAAATTTTCGATTGGTTGTTTTAAGCATTCACGTGCTTTCAAACTATAAATTTATACGTAGACGGGGATGGAGTTAGAGTAGGGTAAAGGAACGGTTACTACTACAAAATACCATTCCTTTAATATAAAAAAAATCAGTAATATTATTTATTTAGTTTAACCAATTCTATTTTAGGAATAAAGTTTGATTAATTTTATTTTTGCATTTCGAAATTCATCTCTGGTTTATTTATTTTATTTTGAAAAAAGAGATTTTAAAAGGCTACGTAAATTAAGATAAACTTCAAAACTTAAGCTGTTCTTCTGAAATCTAGCGGCCCGCAGCATCTTCATTACAAATCTACACTGAAAAACAATTTCAGGTTTCCCCTAATTAACATACTTTTCGTTAGGAGCAATTATATTACGACGTTTTTTACGTAATTGGATGGTATTTCACGATAGTTAACCCCTCTGATAATTACGGAGATAAATAATTTTCATTCACATTTTGAAAATTTGACACGAATGAATTAACTGCTGAGCGACTGTAAACGACAAGTACTTTTTACGTTCTAAATTGATGAGCGGTGATTTGATTACCCGATGTTTATGGCATAAAAAATTAAATTAAAAGAAGCTATAGTTATGCTTGGAATGACGTCTCCTCAAAGTTTTACGAAAATTGTGTACTCGTTAGTAATTTAGCTCTTGTAACCGAAAACCAAGAGGTTTCGGTTAAAAAATTTATTAGCTTCTTCAGCACGGATCGGTAACCAAACAATAATTCATGAATAAACTTTGAAATTGTGCGGAAGGGTTTGACGTTACAAAGTCGTCATTCGGAAAGCGCTCGATTACATAATTTGAAGTAATTTAGAGATAGGCATGTCCACTCTCGTTCAATTTTGAATGATTGATAGCATTTACAAGCGGGTGTGTGTTCGTGACAGAAAAATTTTATCTCGAAACCGATCGAGTTAATTCTTCATTTATCGTCATATAAAAAAAGGTCGGTCGAATTCAAAATTACAAAACAAACTTTGGCCGTCGCTATAGTATCATATCTAAAATTTGTATAATCTGTAATGGATATCATTTCAATTCGGAAAGCTTTTTATTACCATCCACTTTATTTTCAGTAATTCGATAAAATTTCCATTAAAGGATTATCTTATAAACCTTAATTGAATATTATGTATGTAATTTGCGCGTTAACACAAATTCCCTTACAATTTAATCTAAACCTTTATTGAAAAATATCAATTTAACGAAAGTTTGTTAAATTCAATTTTAATGTTGTTCAGAAATAGTTTATGGCGCACAAGATCGAACGTATCCCTATGACTAAAAAAAGTACACCCTTAGGAATACCTTTCTTTATCTATCTATAAATACTCGTAAAATGACAAATTTAATTTTATTTTATTTTTTATGTTTCAGAGTCATTTAGAAAAAATACTCGAACGTCCTGATCGTTTACCTGCAATTCAGAATGAAAATTCGAATAAGGTTAATGGAAATGCAATTACCGATAACAATCAAAATTCGGAAATGGATACGTTTTGTTCCTTTCAAACGGTGTTCGAACTACGTGCAACTGGAGCTCAAAGTCTCGTCTCGAGGCCCTCGTCGTTCGATCTGAAAACGTCTACGTTAGCCCAAATCGCCAGCTACACAGCGTATACGGGAACAATTCTTAATATTCCGGATGTTGACCACTGGTTAAAAGTAAACAAAAATAATGGAGACGCCGAATCTGCCAGAACGATTCTTTGCATGCCGATTGTCAACGGACAAAAAAATATAATAGGTGTAGCTCAGTTGATTAACAAAGCAAATGGTGTTCCGTTTACCGAATGCGATATTTCCCTATTTGAGGCGTTCGCCATTTTCTGCGGACTCGGAATACACAATACTCAAATGTACGAAAGTGCCTGTAAGTTGATGGCAAAGCAAAAGGTAGCGTTAGAATGCCTTTCGTATCATGCGACCGCCAGCAATGAGGTAACCGAAAAATTGTCTCATGAAGAAATTCCGTCGGCCCAAGTTTACAATCTTTATAATTTCACCTTTATCGATTTCGATTTAAACGATGATGATACCTGCAAGGCATGCATTAGAATGTTTTTGGAGTGTAATTTAGTACAGCAATTTCATATTCCCTACGAGGTAAGATTACATCAGCTTTTATATAACCAAAGTATTTTTACATAATGGCAATTGAAAAAAATAGGAGTAAATGCGATCACGTTTTCAATAACTACCTTTTACAGTTTGATTGACAGAATTCAATTAGGTAGAGCTTTTAAAATTAGGTACATATTGAATTTCGCATGCGCGAAAATTTTAACGTAAAACTACTATTATCGAGTTAATTAGCTACGCCGCAGATTGCTAATCAAACATTAATGAAAATAATAATTAGCCTTCTGTTTTAAGTTGGCACATTTTCAATTTTACAAAATTTATTAATGGCAAACATTGTACGAAATCGATAGTGCATTATGCATAATACTTATACTCAAAAAGTTGCCTCATTTCATTTCTTTTCTAAATTGTTCCTTGTGGGGGGGGGGGCAATCCCAAAGACGATAACTTGACGGGAAAACAGTTGGGAGACTCATCAATGAATTCTGCCGAAACTTTAAATGAAAAGCGTTAAATCCTTTTTTTGAAAACCATAAGCACGCATTTTGAATTTACTAATTTTACCTTCAAATACAATTAATGTCAAGTGAAAATAAAATTTCTAAAGTTTCTGAAACTTTTTTGAATCTATCGAGCTTCGTCTATGAAAACACCAAATATAACCTAAATGCCTTCCAAAGAATATTTACATTTGTATTGCATAAAGACATAAAGTGCGAAAAGTTAGAGCTTTCAATATAACGGGTCCGGCAGTGAAACGGAAAGATTTCGTAAATAATTTTATTGTTAAAGAATATTTTTTTAAATAATTTTTAATACATTAATGGAAAATAAGAGAGCAGCCATTTGGTTTACAATGTCAAAAAAATTAATTTTTGAATACTAGATCTGCCAAATGTCCTCCGTTACAATTTATGCATTCTTGGAGTCATTCCTGAAAGTTTTATATAACACTGCGCAGCATATCGAAAGGTATTGCTGGTGTGTCGTCACGAATCCGTTGTTTGAGAGCTGGGATTGCCCTGAGTGGATCATTTGCAAACACATTCGTCTTTAGGTATCCCCAAAGAAGGACGTCGCAGGCGGTTAGATCGGGAGACCGAGGGAGCCAACTGATATCCCCGTTTCCAGAAACGATACGCCCTGAGAACAATACATTTACAGCAATCATTGAAATTCGTGCAGTGTGACTTCTTGAAAAAGTGTGTTTTCATTCACTGGAAGGCCTTCAAGTTGTGGTGTGAGAAAATTCTGTATCATTGCAACGTATCGCACAGAATATTAACGGTAACGCCATTTTCAACCTCATTCTCAAAAAAATACACGCTCACGCGTCCAACGCCCCATTGTAAACTAAATGGCAAATCATGCAGATCTTGTAAGTCGGCTACTTTCATCCCCACCACTTCGCGGCGCTCTGCAAACCGTACCTCAAATCTTTCCGTTTCACTGCCGGACCCTGTATTTTCAATGCTTCGTTTTTGTATAAAAATCACCCTTCAAATAGAAAAACATGATGACCGTCACTATGGAATTCAAATGGTATCTCTCATCAATGTTATGGGGAGGGGAAGGTGGTCTTGTGGAGCCGGCGTCCTCGGAACTTTTCCAACATATAAAGAAGTGTAACTTCAACGAAGCGAATTTCAAAAATATTAAAGCAAGTACCAACCACGGTATTTAATTTTGAACACACTTGATAGTTTCAAATTCAATAATTTTGGTCATTTAATCTCCTACTTACTTTAGCTTCGACTCAGTAAGTTTACAATCTCGCACCGGCCTTGCTGTTCTTCCTCCGTGTTCATTCTTGAAATTTCTTATTCGTTCTCGTTTCCATCGTCCAGTACACTACATTACTTAAGTTTTTCCCACCAACGATCTCAGAGCTCTAGAAGTACCCGCGTTGCCTTTAGAACCTAATCTTTAAGTAAAGGCTTCTTCCGCTTGCTATGTTCACCCTCAAGTATGTATTGATGTTTTCTATATCTTTACCGTATATTTCCAATTTTCATCCCAGGAGATGACTAGACACTTCTATCATGGAATGGGGGGGGGGGGGGGGTCTCATTAATTTTTGGGTTTTAATTTGTTTATGATAGTTATTACACTGTTTGTTGGCGCCTTATCTGCTTCTTGTGACTATTTTATCACTTATTTAATTTCATATTCTGTTAGTTCCACAGGTGCTTTATGGTGTTCGGTTCATCTTGTCTCAATTGGACTTGTTGGTTAGCCGTTTATGTTGGTATTCCTAGTACCCTTCTCAGTGGTGGTCCATGGAATCACGTTTGCTATTGGCTCGTATTGGTTAATTTTGTTCCTACTACGTTACTTCATTATCTTAACGCTTTCAAATTATGTACTTAGGTTTTTCTTGTGTTTAGTTCAGTTAATTATTATATTATTTAGTTTTAGTGGCCTGATGATGACACTGAGATTGTGTCGAAACTAGTAGCCATTTATATCTAACATTTATGTTTAGAAATAAATTTTATGGGAAAGGTTTGGAGTTACTTTCGATATTATTCCGCTCTATTTCTTTAATCTGTTGCAGATTTACGTTCGCTTGTCTCGTACCATCTGCATTTGTACCAAGGTCTATGCTGAGCTAATTATGACGGCATAGGCCAATTAGCACCTCACCGCGATGATTCGTCACCCTCTCTCTCCTTCCCTTAACGGATTTGCTTTAACGAGACGCCAAGCTTTTTCCTCTACGAAAATTTTCGTAAATCTCTACAGGGTGCGCAGGGGTAAAATACGTTGATGTGGTAATTACAAAATAGCTATTTATATAACAAGTTGCAAAATGTACGTGTTTTTTGCACTAGATGTGCAACGTGTTAATATACAAGATTTTTTGCAATTCAGTAAAATTCATCTTCATTTTGAATTTATTTGACTTGGTAATTATTTGACGTCGGAGATTTTCAAAGCAATCCTTGTTTGTTGCTATGGACATCAACCATCACAACAATGAAATCTCATTTTGTCACTCAACATTTTGTCACTGAAAATGGGTGACAAAATAATGACATTTCGTAACTGAATTGCAAAAAATTGATTAATATCACTTAATTTTTTAGCTAACGGTTAGTGTTAAGTTTTTTTGTAAGTAATTCAAAATAACATTTATCCTACAACAAAAATAAGTCCATCAAGCGTGTCCCCATCTCAGATACATGTAGATATTAGTACATTAACAAAAATAATGAATATCAAGCTGATTTTTTTCTGCAGCTTAGTAAATATTTGCATAATTAAATGCCCACTTTGTCCTACAAATTAATTGCGACGTTTTCCCATGACATTCATCAATTTTTTTGTAATTTTCAAATCAATGTGTTTTCCTCTGCGCACCCCGTAGGACCCATTTGCGAAAATTTTCGTAGAGGAAAAAGTTTGGCGCCTCGTTAAAATAAAGCCGCTCACGAAGTATAAAAAGTATACTAATTGATTGGAAAAAAGGCGGGCGGCTCCCGGACTATAATCTACTCAGTAACTCAGAGCAGCCATTTTCTAGTCAAATCGGAAACATCGCTCATTTTCTCCCATAGAACAGAAGATGTACTCTTTCCTCTTATAATATCGAAAGGTACCTCGATTATAATTAAAAGATTTGGTATTGCGGGCACTTTCGTGAAATTTGTGTTACTTGCATCGCAGTTTCAACTAAAATCCCTTTTCAATATACATAAAAGCAAACTTTAACGAATACAACAACTTTTTATATTCTAAACTCCTAAAACCACCTAAAAAGTATTTTAACTAGGATTATTTTCAATAGAGCCATTTTAAAAGCTTCAACTTTATTATGTTAGTAAAGTGCGAATCGCTGAAAAACTATCGAACATTTTTCAGATATTCGCTACCCACATATTCATTCATCTTTAGCAAACTAACTTTACATATAATCGAAGTAACGGTATTATTATCCTGTGCAAGGATAATGTGAAGGTTTTCAAAAGTTTTTCCAAAAGTATAAGTATCCTGTTTATCAACGAATAGATCAAGGATACAACATGTCTCTAACATAATACGTAAAATCGAAAATCGAATGACATTTACACATTTTTGATATTTATAATAAGTAATCGTAAAATGGTGCCGTTTAATCAATCTACTATAGGTTACCTACCGCCAATAATTGACATAGCGATACATATTCAACTAATTAGTTATTGTTCACCTTATCGAATGTTTATCACCTTCATATTTATTGGATTTTCTGTGAAGCTGTTACCTGTACATTTAAAACACTCTTTATCAGTGCCATAGTTAGGTAGGTACATACATATACTGCGTCCCGTCTTCTATAGCTCCATTATTAAAATTAAGTTAGGTTTTTGATATTTTGCAGACGTTTCCTGTATCTCAGAGTATATTTCGGGAAAATATTTTTGATTATACAAGGTGTCCCAACAAAGTGTGACGCTATGATGATATATTTTTTTAAATTACATGCTTTACTTTTTTTATTTATTTGATCGTCTATGCTTGCCTACATATCCCTAAAATTCTGTTGAAATCGGTTCGATGAAACTGGTGAAAAAAAAATAAAAACGGAAAAAGTCGGTTTTACACCACTGGTTTTAAAAATTATCATGGCGTCACACTTTGTTGGGACACCCTGTATAACCAACAATATTTTCCTGAAATATACTCTGAGGTACAGGAAACGTCTGCAAAATATCAAAAACCTAACTTAATTATTAATAACTGAGCTACAAAAGACGGGAGGCGAGGTGCAGGATCCTGTATAAAGTGCGAATCGAGGTTTCTTCCAAAGTGGCCAAAGTTTTAAAGCCTCGTTTCAATAAACCCGAGATGAACACAAAGCTGATAACTTATAGTGCCAAACGTATCTAATATTTACCAAAATTCTGACCATCATTTTAAAATGGATTATTTAATAACCGGAAAAATGTTAGAAAAACTTCTTCTGAATTGCTACAAATTAATAATAATAATAATAATAATAATAATAATAATAATAATAATTGAAATTCAAAATTGAAACTCTGTTGCATACACAACATAACATTATAGAAAGTCCATTACCAACACACAACACTTCAACAATCACTCACGTAACACCTCTAACTCGTTCTCATGCACTGAAACGTAAACACACAATATACTCACAGTATCAGAATTCGCAATTAACACAAAACACAAACAACACATTACCCACTCGAGTGCAACCTATGCGTCGAGCTAAACAACAAAAAACGCTTACACAATAACCATAACACTTTTTCAAAACAGTACATATTATGTTCATTTTTTCTTTTCTATAAAAAGTCACTAAGTCACGAATAAGTGACGCCAACGGAGAAGCCTAGGAATATAGGGTCTCTTTTTGTTATTGATGCGCGACGCTGCGTTCATGTTAATGCCTTCGCGGAAAGAGGGTCGACGGGACGTGGCTTTTACAAATTGGGATCAAATACACCGAGGCTTCTCAAACAAATACATTATCTAAAATGTGATCAGCGTTGGTTTTATCAACGTCATTTAATTTAATGAACATAATATGTGTATAGTATTTAGTATGTTCACTTTTTAACAGCAACCTCAAATTTATATTGTATAGATATATGTATTAGTAGGACTAATCGTTACTTGATTTCGATCCGTGCGATTAGTTAACCAGGCTTGGCCTGAGTATCGATAACAATCGAAGTATGTACATAATAATAATAATAATAATATGTCCGAAAATTCTTTAATATAAATTAATTTCATTTCACTTATAAATTAATAGTAGATAATATAATATAATTTTATTTAATTTTAAGATTCCTTAAAAATGAATTTGTGGTTGGATGTTGTCCCCCATAAATTTAATTACTGTAAGTACCACTATGTAAGTGTGAATCAATAAATAATAATAATAATTGATTCCGATCCGTGCGGTTAGTTAACCAGGCTCAGCCTGAGTATCGATAAGAACCAAAGTACTATAATAATAATAATAATAAACATTTATTGTTCCAGAAGACCAGAGAACGGTATAGAACACGTCATTGTAAATAATCACACAAAATAATTATATAAGTCTAAATCACTAAAATGACGCATTGACGAGTAAATAAATACCATAGAATAAGACAATAATAGCTAAGTAGCTATAACAAAATTTACAATAGACATTAATTAAACATTTAATTTAATTGGTAGAAGTTTTTGAGATCTCCTAAGGACCCTTTAGATCCATTGACAGCTTCAGGTGTTTCTAAAATTTTATGTTCTTGTGGTTTGGTATATATTGGAACTACTAAACGTAGCTTTTTAACTAGAAGGAAAGAACACATGTGTTTTTGCAGATTAAATCAACCTGAAAAATCTGCAATAGCAGAACATGCGTTAAATAATCTTAGTCATGATGTTCTGTTTCATGATATGAAGATTTTATCGAGAACTTCTAATTTTTATGTTCGCCTTCAACGTGAATCCATTGAAATTTATAAACACCCTAACAATATTAATAGACAGTTCGATAATATTTGCCTTAATAAGACTTGGCACTTGGTTTTGAAAAATGTTCGTGTCATAGATAATAATATTTAATTATTTAGTTGGCGTATACTTATATTAGTTGACAATTTAGTTTTAATTGTACAATTTGTCAGTTTTCTTTTCGTTTTAATTTTAATTTTTAACCCACTGAAGAAGGCACCTGTAATTGGTGTCCGAAACGTTTGGATTATTTAATCAATTCCATTATCTACACAGTTTAACCCAGAACAAATAAAATTTTTAAATTTCTAAATTTATATCGACACTTAAGAATTCGGACACACTATAAAAAACATTATTTAGTAAAAACTTGTGAATTCTTTTGTCGAATTGTTTATTGCTTGTTGCCTTTATAATACCATTAATATTTAATGCAACACGTCGAAACGACTAATTTCCATTTGGAAAATGGCAGAAATTATCATTATCTACAAACCAGGCAAAATACCAGAAGGAATTTCGTTATACAAGCCTATAAGCCTTTTACCTATACTATACAAAGACTAAAAATTATACTATGTGGTAATAAAATTATACCCGAACACCAATACTGGCTTCGATAAAAGTATAGCACTACATAAAGTACGTCACAAACAGGCCTTACAATACCGGAATTCCAGGATTGCGAAAACTGGGATCTCGGACAAAATTGGTGCAATATTTAAAACGGTGTGCGGTCAATTCGCCCCGGCACTTCGCCCTCGGACACTTCGCCCCGGACATTTCGCCCTCGGACATATCGCCCCCAAGACATTTCGCCCTCTGATATATCGCCCCCAAGACATTTCGCCTAAAAACATTTCGCCCCCGAAACATATCGCCCCCAAGACATTTCGCCTCCGAACATTTCACCCCCGAAACATATCGCCCCCAAGAGATTTCGCCTTTATATATTTCGCCCCCGAAACATCGCCCCAATATTCCATTATCCATTGTCTATTAGCTTATACAGTGGTCCAAATTTCGACGCTCACCATCGGTATCTCGGTTATTAGAAGAGGTAGAGCAGCGGTTAAATAGGAAATGTTTTTTAGAATTCAATTCTCGCGATAAATCTCATTTCTAATTCTCTTCAATGTCTTTAGATTTTCGAAAACATTTTCAAGACAAACTTTTTGATGTAATCAGAAAACCACCGTTCTATTTGGGGTCTGGACACAACGGCCACTGGACACAACGGCCACACGGAATTTAGTATGGCCATATCGGCCACACTGGACACATCGGCCAAACGTGATGTGTGGACACAACGGCCACCTTGGACATAACGGCCACAGCTCTAGCTGGACACGATGGCCACCTTGGACACTACGGCCACATATCAGATACGTAGATTGACACTAAAGCGCTTAGGTTATTTGCAGATTTAGTATTTTTTTTTTCAATTGATACAAAACATAATGCTAAACTTAAACGTAGATTGACACTTAAGCGCCTAGGTTATTTGCAGATTTAGTATTTTTTTTTTCCTATAAATAGAAAACTCCTATTATTTGTGAAATCTTTATCGCAAACCATTACCTTACAATTCTGTGTGGCCGTAGTGTCCAGTGGCCGTTGTGTCCAAGGTGGCCGTTACGTCCAGCTAGAGCTGTGGCCGTTACGTCCAAGGTGGCCGTTGTGTCCACACATCACGTTTGGCCGATGTGTCCAGTGTGGCCGATATGGGCATACTAAATTCTGTGTGGCCGTTGTGTCCAGTGGCCGTTGTGTCCTAGACCCTTCTATTTTTAATTTTTTAAGTTTAAGTAATGTGTGCCAGCAATGGTTTTCATACGGCAGATGTTATAGAATTTTTATTAGTTAATTGCCTTTGAAAAGAGATTTTCAAAAATGTATAACATGCCTGAAAAATATTTATTTATGGGAGAGATATTAACAAAAACATGTATTTATCTATAGCACATGAGAAATATAACCTTAAAGGTATGCAAGTGCTAAGTAAAACTGTGAAATACAGAAACCAGAACTGTATTTTTGAAAATCTACGAAAATTATGGAGAATTTGAATGTCACGGGTATTAAACCCTGAAAAACATTCCCTAAGTATTTAACCTCTGCTCTACTTCTTCTAATAGCTCTACAAATGGTGAGCATTGAAATGTGGACACACTGTATAACGGATGAAGGCGATGTGAGGGCGATATGTTTTGGGGGCGAAATTGTCGGGGGCGATATGTCCTGGGAGGCGAAGTGTCAGGTGGCGAAATGTCCGGGGGCGAACTGTCCGGGGGGAGAAATGTCCGGGGGCGAACTGTCCGGGGGGCGAAATGTCCGGGGGCGAACGGTCCGTGGGGCGAAGTGACGGGGCGAAAAGTCCGGGGGCGATGTGTCATGGGGCGATTTGCCCTACAACCATTTAAAACCGATATTCATACGTAAATACCGGTATTTCAGTATTACTTTTAAAAAATATTTTGGATTAATTATATTTACAACTAGTGCAAAATATTGTATGTATGCAAGGTGGGCCAATAGTGTGTGGATGGAAGATTGTGGGTTTATTAACGAACATTTCAAAAGTTCGTTGCAGGGATATGGTAAAGGCTACAAATCTAAAATATTTTCACTCAAATCGCAAAGTTTATACCTGGTGATTTATATCAAAGTTGCATTTTTTTTAATGGAACCTCCTGTATATTTTTTGGTCAATCCTAGTGCGACTTTATTTGTCACACATAGTACTTAAAACGAATCGTTTAGCCGCATGTGTCCAAAAAATGGAAAAGTTTATTATTTCGAATTTCAATTTTGAATTTAATAGTAATATTTTGCGTTGCGAGTTTTGAAATTCGAATTCAAAATTTACAATTTCAATTGGATTTCTGACTTTGAATAATTATAATATTTCAACTTTCAAAGTTCTGCTTTTGAGTGATTTAGAATTTATTAGCATTAATATTTTGAGTTTCAACTTTTTTGTTGCAAATTTCTATTTTGAATACGAAATTTTTGAATTTTAAGTGGATTTGTTTAATTTACATTTCATATTTACTTCTTTGAATAATTTGAATACTTTGAATTTTGAACTTTGAATTTCTAAGCTATGCGTTTTTCAATTTCTTTTATAATTTCAGCAGGAAAAAAAGTCAATACCGGTAATAATACCGGGATCCCGGGGTTCACATTGATTGAATACCGACAACCGGTATTCAAAATTTCTTCCGGTATTGTAATCCCTAGTCACAAAGACCTTCGATAATGTGTGACACAAGAGACTATCTGGAAAATTATGCCGCTCTCTCATATCTATTACTTAAATCCCATTCCAATAACAGGCATTTAGTTGTATAACAAAACCAGGAACACGCAATGTTATATCGAATAAAATGGAGTGTTCCTCCGGAGTTTTTACTATATTCAATACACATACCAGATCTCTCTCTCTCTCTCTAAAGAAATTCTCTAGCCACATATCATTAAAATTATCAAACTTAGTTTTCGGTCATTGAAATAACTAACCTAATAATTTTTAATAACATGGACAACATGACTTCCGTGGTGGATTAAATTTGAAATTAACGGTGATAGAATTTATAAGGCATCAGTCTACTAAGTTTGAACAAAATCGATAGGATGTAGGGACAAGCAGAATAATCCCAAATTGCACCTAAGGTAATGTTTACGCTCCAAAGCAGTGTAGTGTATAATCTAACACTTTGTCAAAGTTGAGAAGTTACTTAACTTAACAGCTTCTTATTGTGTTTTAGGTACTCTGTCGATGGATTTTAAGTGTAAAAAAAAACTACCGACCAGTCAAGTACCACAACTGGAGACACGCACTTAATGTCGCACAAACAATGTTCGCAATGTTTAAAACGGGAAAAATGGAACGTTTTATGAGCGATTTAGAAATTTTAGGATTATTAGTGGCCTGTTTATGTCACGATCTCGATCACAGGGGAACGAATAACGCATTTCAAACTAAAACCGATTCACCGCTGGCGATATTGTATTCAACTAGTACGATGGAGCATCATCATTTTGATCAATGCGTGATGATATTAAACACCGAAAGCAATAATATATTCCAAGTAGGTGGGTTTGAGTATTACCAGGAAGGTTTAAAATAGGAAATAAAACACTATTAAATGCAACTAAATATTTTAGGATAATTTCCTAACTCTACATTTCAACATTCTTTCAGGCTTTGTCACCTGACGACTATAGGAAAGTGATGAAAATTGTTGAGACGGCGATTTTATCAACCGATCTAGCGATGTATTTCAAAAAACGAAATAAATTTTTAGACCTAGTGGAGAACGGAGAGTTCGATTGGCAGAGTGATGATAAAAAGGAGTGTAAGATGCTACTTTTACTTATTTCAATTGAATCTGATTTTTATCTGTTGTAGTGCTTTGTGGTATGATGATGACAGCTTGTGATGTTAGTGCAATCGCCAAACCTTGGGATGTGCAGCATCGTGTAGCAAAATTGGTAGCCGATGAGTTTTTTGATCAAGGTGATCTGGAGAAGCTTCAGTTGAAGGAGCAACCTGTGGTTCGTGTACAAGTTAATGTATGGATAAAAAAAGTTTAAAACGTTTGTCAATAGGCGATGATGGATCGCGAACGTAAAGATGAGTTGCCTCAAATGCAAGTCGGTTTTATAGACGTTATTTGTTTACCGTTATACAGAGTGTTATCAGAAACATTTCCGTGGATGAAACCGTTATACCAAGAAACTTTAGAAAATAGAAGGCATTGGCAAGACCTTGCTGAGAAAGTTGAAATGGGCCTTACTTGGATAGATCACGATACTATTGATAAACCGGTGGAAGCGATCACGGGTAAGAAAAAGCAATTCCCTGCCTTTTTCACTATCTTTTCTCCCCTTCTGAAGTAAATAAAGATTTCGTTTTTTACCGTTTTTAATAATTACACCTAAGTATCATAATTTTGAAATACATAGAGAAGTGGAAGTTAAAAGGAATTAGAAAGCAAGAAAATATATATTAGTGCTGATTCAAAGGAGCTTAGTGGAGGTTTAATAAGTACCAAAGCTTAATCAGTTTTAAAAAAGTAAAAATTCGAGTATATATAATGTTGTGTCGTCGTCTGGAGGGGAAGATTACAACGGAAATAAAATTCGAAATAAACGCTGTTTTCTGAGATTAATTCCCTTCACCTTCCACTCCAGATGTCATAGACGAAGTCCTGTATATGATTTGAGATCCAGGAAGCAACCCTAACAACCTATTAATTCCACCTGTAACATTTTTCCACGAAATGGGTTGGACATCTGCTCAGTATGGATCCAAAACGCATTCGGCTCAAGAAGAAAACAATGGATAGCAAACATGGACTAGGTGTGGATTTACAACAACATTCCAGAATCTAATGTGCAGTCACATCAGTGGATGAAACCTGGCGATTCACCCCTGAAGAGGACTGTGATAATGACAGCATCTATGGGATGCGAAAGTAGGATTGTCAGATCAATAAAGTATTTTCTCCGTTCCATTTCCTTTTAAATGACTAATTTTATTTTTTCGCCCTAGTTTTTGGAATTTCGAACCTTTTAGAATTCTTCCCTCGTTCCAGACAAAATTTCAGATCTTATCCAGAAAATTAATAACGTATAGCAAACCTATTAGCGGGAAGAAAAATTGCATTGAGATTTTAAATCGTTCAGCACCCCTTCGGGAATTTCTTCAGTCCCAAAAATTAGATGTTACCTGGTCAGGGATTTCGCTCAAATGAGAAAGTGGTAGAGATTAAAAGGAATTACATTGATGTAGGTATAATGAACTTCGAAGGAAATGACGTGGAAAAAGTGTACATTCATTTAGTTATTTTGCATATGGCAATACTGGAAACTTTTGGATCTATCCGCGTATAAGAGTAGTTATCTATCAACAGATACAATTTTAAGAGAATCGTAAGTAAAAACAAAACAGATAGGAAGTGCTTTGTCTCAAAACCAGATCGATACCAAAATTTAACTATTGATACGAAAGGTACGTAGTGGGAATGACAAGCTGTCGGAAGGGGGATGAGAGCAAGGCATTTAATTACTCTTTGTAAGAACCCCGATCAAAAAAGGATATTGTTCGATACCCATATAACCATCAATAAATAGGTTTCGATATTTATTTATCAAGGCCATCAAGGACGTTAATACGGCCACGGCCCCGTTTGCTGGTGGCTTAGACAATTGGGTTAATTCACATAATTTTTTTATACGCTTAATAAATGCAAAGATGTCAGATGTCTTCGATATTGCAAAAATAAGCGGCGTTAGAATAATTTAAACAGCTTTTTTTCAAATTTTAAATCGCGAAGCGTCGAAACTGCACGACAACTCAGCGACAGGTGCCGACTACGGCATGACGTCATATACTGGTGTTTCAGCTAAACTGGTATTTACGAATGATTGTTTGGCGATCATGGAGCCGTCGAAAAGGTGTTACAAGTGGTATTTTGTGCCTATGTGCACTAATACGACTTTTACAACACCTGAAAAGACATTTTTGACAATGCCTCGAGACGTAAAAATTCGAAAAATGTGGTTCAAAGCAGCTAGAAGAGATTATTCTAAATAACTTCTTCGGATTTCTACTGCTGCGAGGATCACTTTGATGTAAGATGTAGTTACTTACTAAGCAAACCTAAATGTTTAAGTAATTGACAAAAATAAATATACATGAGACGTGGTAAACGAGTAAAGTAATGCAATATGCAAAATATCTGCGTAGTAAGAGTCTGAGTCTGTCAAGCAAACGAATTTCACATTGTTAGGTTTTATTCAAGCTTTTGCTCCACGAATTTCTGCAGTATTAAATCGATCATCCTTCTTTAAGAACTCGGCCAACATAAAAACATCTACTCGAGGAAGATTATCCGACATAGCTTTCAAATAACCTGCATCCACCATCGTAAGAATCAGTTTCAAAAACGCAACGATAGCCGACTGACAGTGGGCGTTTCCCAGTACGTGACGTCACTATCTGTTTAAAACTGATTTAGCGCGAACGCTCATGTTTGAACACTTCAATTCTTTTTTTCTCGGAAATGGTACGTTTTATTTAACTTTTTTGAACTGCAATAGTTTACAAACACGATTCAAAAGCAGAATCTTATGTTTATTTTGAAATTTATTTTTATGAACTAACCCAATTACCTGCAGTCTCTCCTAAAAGGGTTTGCAGCTTTGCAATCGCCTAAGCCACCAGCAAACGGCGGCCGCGGCCGTATTGACGCACGATATAAATACTAAAGATAGGATGTTGCGCATGGTGGGCGGTCCGCAAATATGACGCGTGACGTCACTTGTAGAGTGAATTACATTTGAGGAATACTCATTTGATGTGTTTTTCGTCTGTACCGAGTTTATTTTTCGAGATACAAAAAATTCCATAAGAACAAATATGCTCCTTATGATGTCTTTTATATGTAAAAAATAATAGGGTAGCTCAATCTCTCTCAGTTAACCTGAAAAATACTTGTATAAAATATCATAATTACATCTGATGGTGTTTGCGCCGCGACGACACAAAAACCGTGCTAGATAGAGGAAAATTGCATATGAACAAATTTGTAGAGCACAAAATTTACTAAAGAAAAGTCCGCGGTAGGGTGTCACGATCTTCGATAGTTTAAGAGTTACAGGCGTCCAAAATGATGCAAACCTTATTCGCGCAACTGTCCACACCGCTTTTTCCCAAACTAATGGAGATAATTACACCCTCCCGCGGACTTTTTTTTAGTAAATTTTGTGCTCTACAAATTTGTTCATATGCAATTTTCCTCTATCTAGCGCCGTTTTGGTGTCGTCGCGGCGCAAACACCATCAGATGTAATTATGATACTTTATAGGTACAAGTATTTTTCGGGTTAACTCAGAGAGATTCAGCTACCCTATTATTTTTAAGATATAAAAGACACAAAATGAATTTTATGTTAATTTTATCATATTGTTTTTACTGGTTCCCTACTTTACCTTTTTTTATTGGTACCCTACGTTACCTTTTTTATTTCACGTTTTTAAACCACGCCTCGATTTAAGTTATGTTCAATAAATAAATAAACGGTACATTTTTCCACCTTGTGTTATGATGTTCATGTTTGTGCAGATCAACAGGTAACCATTTTTTTTTAATGTAAATTACCACAAGGTGTTAAAAAAATAGAGTTAAGTGCGAAATTGTCTTGAATCCATCAATGAAATCACCCAGATCTCCTAACGCTTTCTCCTCGAACGCTGCGAAAACCATTATATATTTTAGACAGAGAAAAAATGAAATGAATCAATTTTGTAATGCACAAAATTTACTACAAAACAGTCCGCGGGAGGGTGTAATTATCTCAATCCCAGTAGCTCAATCTGTCTAAGTTAACGCGAAAATACATGTATAAAGTATCATAATTACATCTGATGGTGTTTGCGCCGCGACGACACAAAAACGGCGCTAGATAGAGGAAAATTGCATATGAACAAATTTGTAGAGCACAAAATTTACTAAAGAAAAGTTCGCGAGAGGGTGTAATTATCTCCATTAGTTTGGGAAAAAGCGGTGTGGACAGTTGCGCGAATAAGGTTTGCATCATTTTGGACGCCTGTAACTCTTAAACTATCGAAGATCGTGACACCCTACCGCGGACTTTTCTTTAGTAAATTTTGTGCTCTACAAATTTGTTCATATGCAATTTTCCTCTATCTAGCACCGTTTTTGTGTCGTCGCGGCGCAAACACCATCAGATGTAATTATGATATTTTATACAAGTATTTTTCAGGTTAACTGAGAGAGATTGAGTTACCCTATTATTGTTTACATATAAAAGACATCATAAGGAACATATTTGTTCTTATGGAATTTTTTGTATCTCGAAAAATAAACTCGGTACAGACGAAAAACACATCAAATGAGCATGTCGCAAATGTAATTCACTCTACAGGTGACGTCATGCGCACGGTGTGACGAAATCTGAACGTCGGAGCATCCGGCCCTGGTATTGACGTCCTTGACGGCCTTGATAAATTAATATTATTATTGTATACCCTTCGGGCTCGTCTCTCCTAAAAGGGTTAAAGTTTCAGTGATTACGATCCCAAATTGTAGTAGGAAAAATTTGTGAGAGTAGCAACACAAATATTGTCAGCAAGAATAAAGGAAGCAATGGGGAGGACCTAAGCGAGCCTACAAAATGCTGGATAAATTATTACTTTCTTACGTAAATTTTTAATATAAGACTAGGAAATTTACTAGGCCTTCTTAAACCTGAGGCCTAAACAGGTCAATAGCGTTGTTTTTTTGAAAATCTATCGTACAATTTTCTCAATAACATTCATTAACTTAAGAGTTCATGATCCACAGTTATTATGAATTGGTGCTCTGAAAATTTCATCTGGTGGGGTTTTTAGAAAATGGGGGGTGACATTGCGTGTTCGTAATTGTAAACCTGGTGCTTTAGGCAGCAGTACACAAGCAAGTTACCACGACGATTTATTTTATTTTATTATTCGTAGGTTTTGGTAAGTATACGTAAACAATCCATAATGATTAATATTGGATAATACTTAAAGCATAACAATTATTTTGTTTGGTGTGAAAGTAGGTTTTTTATATACATATTTTGTAGTTTTGGATTATGTCGCCATACGAAGAGGAGCAAAGACGTCTTCGAAAGCGAGGAAAAAGAAGTAGTTGACCACGATGATGAAGAAGACGTAGAAGAAAGCCAAAAGGAAACTATCGACCACCAATCTGTGTCACTGCTTTCTGAAAATGAAGATATTTTATAGACAAATATCGAACCCGGTTTGTGCTTCCTCGGAAAAATCTAAAAGAAAAGGAAAAACTGTCGGAGTCGCTCTTTATTCACCGAAAAATCGTTTATTTAATCAGAAAGCGAGATGCAGCAGATACGTCCAAATAAAATAAAATATAGTTTTTTTTAACAATGCATAAGGAAGATAACATTAGTGAAAGAAACGTCGGCGGGAGACATTAGCACCGCATTGAATGCGAATATAGGAGAAAACTCAAGAAAACAACCGTTGCTAAGGCGATAGTATAGAAAAATTGTCCGCTGATCGCACAAACAAGAAAAATACTGAAGCTGAACCTAACGAAATGCGCGAAACATCGGAAAATAAAATCCCCGTAAAGTAAATTGTGAAACAAAAGCATTAAACAGCAAGAGATCAAATGGATGGGGTCGGGGGGGGGGGGGCATACGAAATTAATCTTCAATAGAAACAGCGAAAACGTAAAAAAAGAGAACCGTCAGCTTAAAGGAAAAACAGGTACAAAAAGATTATAGGATAGAAACATCGACATATAGAAATGGACTGCGCGTGGTTATGCTAAGCCGGGATACTGCAGGTGAGAGAGAGGGTAAACGTGGAGGCCTAGTTCTAGCTTTATCTGTCACTATTTATTGGTCGTTGCATTCCCCTAGCTTTATCTGTCGCGTATTTATTGGTCCCTGCATTCCCATGAAAATGCAGCAACCAATAGATACGCGACAGATAAAGCTAGAACTAGGCCTCCACGTTTACCCTCTCTCTCACCTGCAGTATCCCGGCTTAGCATAACAACGCGCAATCCATTTCTATATGTCGATGGATAGAAATCATTGAATTGAGATCAAAAAATTTAAAAAAATTAAGAAAGAAAAAAAAGGACGGATATTGTGGAGTGAAAGATGGATAAGAAGGGAGACAAAAATAGATGGATGGCATCCTTTGAAAGTGGGTGAGGAAAAAAAGGCTGGAAACGGGATTTATTACCCAAAGAAAATTGAAGGATAAAGTTAACCCAAGTAAAAAGAAGTAAAAACAAGAGTAATATATGTAAGCAAAGTAGAAAATTAAGTGAAGAAGAATAAGTTTGATGGAAAATGCGAAAAAATGACAGAATTGATAAAAAAAAGGAAAATTGAAAATTATGATAGAAGAGATGAAAACGATAATCGAGAGAGCGATTGCACGAAGAAGGACCAATGAGGAAGTAGAAGAGAAAGTAGTAACGTATATCAAGATGCCGAAAATAAAATGGTTGGGCCAGATGAAAATAATAGGAAACGAAAGAATTCAAAAAATGACACAAAAACTAATATATAGGAAAGAAAAAAAGAGGAAGTCCACGGAAAAGATGGTTTAAGATGTAGAAAGCGGATCTAGAAAAATGAATGTCACGGAGTAGAATACTAAGGAAGAAGATATAAGAGAGGTGTTCAGAATAACTGTAATCTTGTAGTTGATTCGTCTATGACTAGCATATTTTTAAACGTTATATGTAATAAATTATGTACCTACCTATAAATAAATATATTACCTACTTTCAGTGAAGAGTTATATTTTCAAGCAGTTTATTCCAGATTTCCTTCTATTAAGTATCATTATTGTTGAATAAAAACTTTTATTTGATGCCAAAATGTGTATTTAGTTTATAAATAACGATTCGTCCATGTACTTATACGTACTGTGCGCGTGTTACTACATAACTTTTTTCTAGGTAAAAAATAGGTATTTGTGTATTATGCAAACAAGATTTGTTGTAAAATCGTCTAAATCCACCTTTTAAAGCTTTGAAAAAAAAATGGCACGATTCGTTCTCAAAAATCAAGTTGCCGGTTGCTATGGTTGCATATTTAAATATACGGGGTGTTAATATTAAGTTGTAATACACGAAAACGGCAGCTAGAACCCATTGAAACAAATAACTTTTCTTAGTTCAAATTTTTTACTTGAAGCCTCAGTTCATAGTTATTGGCGTTTTTTGTTTTTCGAAAAGTCGCCGTTGCTCCCTTATTTTAAAGAATATTTAAAAAATATAAAACCTTTCGGCATTTGCTTTCGGTTCTCTAAAACATTTGTAGTTACAATTATTTTCTATTTTATCAAATAGGTAGGTAACAAAATGGCGACCGATCAAAAATTGCAAAACAGGATATTTTGAAAACCACTCGATTTTTGAAAATGAAACATTTATAAAAGTGTTAAAGTACATAGATATATCTTCTATAACATTTGTCTGAAACATTTTTTTTTATCTGCCCGAAAAAAGTTTTATTCAAATTGAAATAAGAGATAAATTTTAACAAACTGCAACAATCACTTAAAACAAAGTAGGCGTGCTGCAATTAAAAAATGAAATAAAAGCCGAATAATAAACGCGCGTAGGTACTTCAAACTTGAGGCACGTGTTTTCTAGTTTGTACGTTCAAATTTAAATACTTTTTGATCTTGTTCGTTAGAATAATCTTTATTTTAAAAATAAATTTTATTAATTGCTTCATCTTGAAAATTTATTTGCATAATTTGTGTATAAAAATGCAAAACGTCGAACTTTTCGACATGCTTTTGGTTTTTAGAGAGGCAAGGAGAAATGCACAAGAAGCTCGTAGAATTTATCGTACCTACAAGATAAGAATTGTCAGCAACCCAAGTAGCCGTATTTTTAGAGGAATATGTAGATGTTTGTTAGATACTGGAAGTTTTTACCCAAGAATTGGTGGGAATTCCAAAATAGATTACCTATACGTTCTTTAATATTATTGAAGATGAGCCATCAACGAGCACAAGAGTATCTACCTAATAGCAAGTAGATTAGATGTAAATCACGTGATAGTTTGGCAAGATTTTGACAAGCTTTGGGACCTGAAGACTTTCAGCCAAGATTGTTATTTTGTCGTTGGATTCTTGAACGTTGCAATCTTCAGAGGCGCTTACTTTATTTTATTTTAGGGACGGTGTATTTAATAATCACCTGTGGTATGATGAAAATCCTCACGCAACATTTACTCGTGCGCATCGACGACGTTTTTCAGTAAATGTATGGGCTGGAATAAGTAGTAGAGGGATGTACGTTATTGAACCCTACGTTCTCCCAAACCGATTGAATGATGAAAATTCGTTTACTTTCTTATCTAACGTTCTGTCAGAGCTTCTTTATGACTTACCGCTAAAATCAGACGAAGACTTTGGTTTCAACACGATGGAGCACCAGCTCACACAACCCGAGAAGTCATAGCACTACGTAACAGAGAATATCCGAATAAGTGAATTGGGAAAGTTCTGTTGCGTGGCCAGCCCGGACCCTCTCGATTTCGTTTTCTGAGGTCAGATGAAGACCGCTCGCTGTATATGAGACACCAGTAAACATCGAATTAGAACTGTGGTGGCTAAAATAGTAGCTGTAGCAAAAGATAAAAGACAAGCAGACAACTACTCTTGTAAGTGTCTCTTCGAATAAATAAAACACGCTGCCGGGATTACGTTATGCCGCGAATGGTCGACATTTTGAAAATCAAACTTAGTCCCTCCCTTGTTTCATTGTTTTATTTTTCTTGTTTAATAGCAGCAAGCCTACTTGTTTTAAATGGTTGTTGCAGTTTAATAAAATTTACCTAATTTCAATTTGAATAAAACTTTTTTTATAGTGGCATCTGTACACGACAAAAAATTGCAATATACGGCGTTTGATGATTAAAAGGTTTCCATTGGCAGAGTGAATAGTTAGAACCCTTAGATCATTTTACGAAGGAGAGCCATCCAAATTTTTGATGTGGGGGGTGAGGGGGAGGTCTTTTGTTAATAAGCGCTTTTTTAGGTTACAAAATTAAGTTTAGTATCATTTTCGACTAAACTCGAAACGTAGAATCCATTTATGAAATAATATTCATAGTATTTAATATAAAAAACTCGAAAGAAAAAGAAAATTAATAAAAATATTCACTTTTGCCTTGAAAGGGTTGCAATGTTTTTGCCACGATAATTTAATTAAAGTTAGATGTGCCGGTTCCGATGTTCCGAACGGCTCACTAAGCTTCGGTCAAGGTGATCGCCCGCTTGCATGCCGCGCATATCGCTCCCTCTCTTTCTCGCTTGCGTCCCCGCCTATGCGCTTGTACCTACTTGCGCGCACTGCCGACTGCGCGGCGCGCGAAGTCAGTTTCTATTGAGGTGTTACCGTGTGATACTGTTTCAACGTTTCATTCTAAGGGCAAAACGTTAACGTGGAATACTTGGCAGCGATATCCCGAGGTTACTGTTGCTTTCAAAGCCTTATCTAACCCACTAGAAGAACTGGTCCAGAATGTATTTAATACATTAGAAAAATATGCGGTGCGGCTTTACTGTGGAGACGTTGACATCATTAGTGTTAACGATGCAAGAAAATTCTTATTCGCATCTAAAAATAGGTCTCTGCAGAATATTCCTCCAACAAAAGATGCTCTCAAGATGCACATCATGCGGACATCTTATCAGGCAGGCCATATATGGGAGCAACCCTTTGAATCATTGTCTCGAAGGCGGACTGGGAATGAACTGACACAGGAGAAGTGTGGAAGCGGACATAGACTACCCACTTACCCAGGCCTATATCTGGGAATCTGTCAGTCAGTTAACCAGTTAACCAAGTGTTCCTGTAAGGAAGGTTGCAGGGGACAGAGGATTAATCTCTATTCATATTCATAGAACTTCTTTGTATAAACGTGGATTTGCCTATCAACTTCCGACTATGTACAACAGTTTGCCAGAATTCATAAAATCATATCACACGATCACTACCTTTAAATACAAATTGTACCGAATGTTACTGTCCCAACAATGTATTAATTAATCTAATGATTGTCTATAATCTTTTTTCTAACCGTTTTATCTACTTCCTTTGTGTCAGTTCTATTGCGTTACTTTGCGTTACGTCGCACAATAATTATGTGAATGCTTTCCTTTTTCGCCAAGGTTCAGTGGAAGAGCAAAAGATTTCTTTTCTTTTGAACTGCGCCTTGAGATTATTTGTTTCACTTGTCTTGTTCATAATTAATTCTATGTGTGTTTACCTACTGAAGCAAATAATAAAGACATTATTCATCGAAAAGAGTCGCAATGCACGCAGCTATGTAACTGCAGAGAGAACTGCGATAATTCGAGGTACGATTTTTATGGTTCACGAATTACTTACATATTTGAATGGGTTCTTTAATAATTTATTATCTTTGGCATTTATCCTTATTTCAATTCTTACAGTGTAATAGACAGCGGGGACTAGACGACGCCGACGTGGAAGACGATATTCCAGACTAATGTACCTCGTTTATTTTGATTTTTTAAATTTAATTATTAAAAAATTTAAAAATAAGGCGTTATAGTTTATTTTATTACTACCTGCGGCCTTATCAATAACAGACATTATTTAGACACGCCTGCTCTATCTTAACTGCACCATCTTTTCCTGTCAGATGAGTTTGTGGTCGAAAGCAATATAGTGTTCTTGATACTGTGACGAGAATTTTTTTTTGTCCATATTACTCAAACCAATACATCATGTCATGTGGGTACTTTTTAATAAGATGATTAAATAGGCTTTCTAAATAAGTGATTCTTATTTTATTATCAATTCAAATATAATAGACATGGCCGATTTTGTACAAAAAATTGGAAAATGTTGATTTTTTTTGAATTTTTTGACTGTTTCTGTGAAAAATATTGCAAATTAAATATCAGAAATGAATTCTACATATTTGATTTATTTGAAAATGACACCAAAATTGACGTTGCAGCTACGAGTTAGACAGGACCCCCACCCCCCGCCCCCAATTGAAAAATTAATGGCTCCCCTTCTTAAATCATTCTTTTCGTCCTAAAGATCAACTCGGCAAAAGGAAATGTCTTAATCATTAATCGCCGTATAATTTAGTGTACACCAGCAACTATTAGCACAGATCGAAATAAATGTTTCAGGCAAATGTAAATATACTTTAAGGATTTTGTAAATGTTTTATTTTCAAAAATCGAGGGAGTGTTTTTCAAAATATCTTGTTTTGAAATTTTTGATAGGGTCGCCATTCCGTTATTTGATAAAATAGAAAATAATTGTAACTACAAATCTTTTAGACTTTTAGAGAATCGAAAGCAAATGCCGAAAGTTTTTGTGTTTTTTAAATATTCCTTAAAAGAAGGGAGTAACGGCGAGTTTTCGAAAAACAAAAAAAAACCCAACAACTATGAAGTGGGGATCAAAATCAAAAATGTGAAGTAAGGAATTTCAATGAGTTCTGTCGTTTTCGGATGTTACAACTTAGTATTAACACCCTGTATAACAATAATTACAATTGCAGGTTTTTTAGGTTCTATGGTGTGAAAGGCACTATTTACGTCGGCGATTTTAAAGAAATTATATTTTTAACATCTTTATGGAGATTTTTTCAGTTAACGTTTCGTCACAAGAAATATGTTATTATTACTGCCTTATTTTTTTTTAGTAACAGAATCTCTCGCTTACTTAAAATAACTGAATAGAAATCGACAAACAATAAGATATAAATTTATTGGAAATTATTACAATGGCTTAATAATAAAATAACGGATAGAAAAATATGTTACATCCTAGAATAAATATTAGAAGTAATAAAATAGTAAAATTCTTAAACTAGATAACACGTAATTAAATAATCAACCATAAATTTTTGTTTTCAGACCCGGAAGAAACCAAAGACATAGAGCTAACAGTACAGACGTTACATACGATACCTGCAAGCAATCCACTTCCACCGTTGGACCATAAATTAAAAAGAAGACATAAATTATGCTGCATTTTGTGACAACACATTAATACGAAAAGAAATATCAATATGAACCAAGTATAAGGAAAAAAATAATTTATATAGAAGGGGGGGAGATGCTCACAGAAGTTTTTACAGTGGACAATCTAATGAGTTTGTTAGAAATGTATAAAATATGGTAGCGATTTACGAATAGGAACTTAAAAACTTTATGCTTTTTAAAAACTGAAATATTTGTAAATTTCTCCTAGTTATTTGTATATACATTTTTCCGTTTTAAATAAATTATAATGGGTTTCGAATAAATGTAATATTACAATTGGAAGTAAATAATATACATTTTAGAGTACGTTTTGAATTTCATTTCCGTATATATGCTAATAGACAGCCACATTCCCACGCAATACCTCAAAACCGTCCTACTAGGTTAATACTAGATCTCATTTTACATAAAAAACTCCTGTGTGGAGTGCGATAGTGTCAGTCATACGTTAGGAGGTCGATCTAAACAACTAATTTCTATCACACGTAGTCCTCTCAAGCTTGGATCCGTTACTATTAAACCTCTCGGTTGATAAACACGTTCGTTTTGTTCGGCGACAAACTTAGAAACTCGTCGTAAACACTAGAATAATTATTAAATTAGGTCGAAAACGTAACACCACTCGGACACCTACCTTTTCATAGTGCGTCTCCTTGCAAATGTATATTAAATAAGCCGTAAGACATGCCAAACAACCTTCACAATAATTCGCACAGGTAGCTTTCTCGGCGATAGCAAAGTACTCGTTCAATTTAGTAATTGTATGTTCGAATGCTTGCCTTTCGATCTAAATACAATTAAGATATAAATCTTGATTTGTTTAATAATGAAAAGACTCACTCTTCCTTCCAGTTCAGTAGGAAATCTAGTTTGAAATTTAACGACAGTCCCTTCGCTATAATCTCTTTGTATAAAAACCTTTAAACACTGTTGAGGTGCCATTTGTTCAGTTTCACTATTATGGTGAGTACCCATTATTTTTCTACTTAATACGTTAGATATAAAATTAGAAAAACGTTTAAAATATATGTTGATATTCCTAAAAACTAAGTCGCCATTTTCACTTTATTAATGACAGCTGATGTCATCGAATACATTCGACGAATAAATGCAGGTTCATCGAATTTTACTCTACATATAAAATTTACCAATATTTCAAAAATTTTCCATTTTCCAGCGGGTATCCAATTGCATTATGGTTCTTTTCTGCAAAATGCTCAAAAAGTTGCCGATTATGACGAAATGATGGAAAACTAGTCTCGTTTTACTTCTAGTCATCAGTTTTTCAAAGCTTACCAACACAACAAGTTCCATTCCCATTCACCCATTATACAGTGATGCACTAATAGTTACTGAATCCATGTCTTCCATATCTCTGAATCTGACGTGTTCACACTATTATTAAAGCTAAAATGCAGCAAAAGCAAGAATTTGTGGATAGTTTCATTCTTATAAAGGGGTTATTGAGATAAAAAACTTAGCAATAAAACTCACAACCTCCCCTTAAATGTTTTAATGCTCCAATGAGATGAAGAGATGAAGGTTTATGTTTTTTTTATGTTTTTTAAGTATTTAAACTGTCGGCGATGCAAACCGATAGGAAGTAAAATTGTGACCGTAAAACGTCCCTCGCTATATAACGTTGTATTGACGTAGGTGAACGTATAACCCTCAATCGGGAAACAATTAAGAGGTGAAAGTTAAAGGAGACATGTTTCGAAACCTTCCTGATGAAGAAATGTGAAACTACATTTATTACTCTTCTTAAGATTAATAATATTAAATATGAGTTAAGGCCTTAATGGTCCTTGATTATACGGATAAAAATTTTTGTAATTGATATTATAGTTATTGGAAGTCAACAGAATTAATCATGATGTCTTAATAAATAAGTTATTAACATTTGGTGATCTTCTCAGATGGCTGAATAGTTACTTTCGCGGTCGAACTCAGATGGTGAAGTTGAAATCCCTAGTTTCTACTAGGTTTTTAGTTACATCAGGAGTGCCACAGGGGTCCAATCAGGGACACTATTTGTTCAAAATATTCATTAGTGACATCTGGAGATGCTTCAAAGGAATAAAGATCCTATTATTTGCTGACTATTTAAAAATATATTTTACTGTGTCCTGTCAGGAACACGGGTTGTGCTTCAACGGTGCCTAGTAAATTTTGAAGTGTGGTGCAGACTTAATAACATTGACGTTAACCCTTCAAAGTGCTACACCATCCCCTTCCACCGTAATCAACATCCTCCGAGTTTCCACTACTCATTATTTGGACAAACTCTTGCTCGGAAAGACACTGTCAAAGATCTTGGAGTTACTATGTTGCGTTAGGCTTTAAGCGCCATATAGAAAATATTGCTAAGAAAGCCAACTCAATCCTGGGATTTCCATCAAGAAATACCAAATAGCTTAAGTCATTTGTTCTTCTAAAGGTTTTATACACCACTCTAGTTAGACCAATTCTGGAATATGCGAGTACAGTGGTCTCCTCACTACCACTCACACATGGATGGACTAGAGGCAGTACAGAGAAGATTTCTGAGATTAATCTGGTACAGAGAAAAAGTACGGTGAAGTACCCTATGAAGACCTATTGACCTCTCTAGGACTAAAAACATTGCAAACTAGGCGGTGGTAGCTAGATCTTATTGTTCTTTACAAAATAGTCCACTCTCTGGTAGACAGTCCATGAGTTACTATCGCTCCTTGACTAGCATGTTCCAGCGGCCAGAACCATATACAACAGCTGATGTTCGCCATCCACCGTTATCGGAGCAATTACCTAAAGCACAGCCCCATTCCAAGAATCATGACGCATAAGCTAATCAGCTGAAGATCGATATCCTCAACACTACTCGAACTTTACTGCGATTTAAACGGTTTCTAACATGGTTACTTTTTGATGAAAATCAATTACAAGGTTTCTTTCTTCTTATTTATTGTGTAGTGGACAGTTTGTCCGTGAAATAAATAAATAAATAAATAAATAAACTTGAATCGAGGAATTCTTGTTATAATATGTAAATTTCAAATGTGTAGAGTGGACTTTTCACGCTATTGAAATTTCTTTACAAAAAGGTATTATGGTAAACGTACCAGTTATCTTTTTATTTGACTCATACTAGTGACATCTTTCAATCATCATGTGAAGCTAGGCTACAAACTAGTGGGTCATCGAAACGTTTCAATGGAGTGTCGTTGTTCCCACTACCGTAGTGTAAAGAAATATAAAGAGTGGGCTAACGGAAAGGTAACAGACGGTTTTTTTTGAGAAATGTAAGAACACGTCAATTTATATATCACGTGGGACAACTTTTGTCATGATTTGCAACCTGAAATGATTTCATCCCTTAGCGCTGTGAGAACAACACCTAAAATTTAAATAGGGCAAGTCATACGTCATTTGAAAGGTCTTTATTTTCTGAATTCAGTGCACTAGTTTTTTTATTTTTAACAAAAAAATTGAAGTTGCAAAAATGGAAAATAAGTTTGAGGCATTTAAAAACTAAAAAAAACGCGGACAGGGCAATTGATTTTTTTTGTGAGCAGGTGCCCCATCTTGTTGAAAGAGGATCACGTTAAGTTGAGCCAAAGGCATATCATCTAGTAAATCAGGTATAACTTGTTCGAAAATATAAAGATGTCTTTTTCCAGTAAGTGTAGTGTAGTGATAAATAATATATCTTATGTTGGTATTCAAAACAACGGTTAAAAATACCCTACACTGCTTATAATAAGACTCTTCAGACTATATTACTTTTTTGTGAACATTGTCATCATTAGCCACCGTCAAAAGGTTAACCGCTTCTGAGTATCAGCCGCGTCATAAATTTGTTTTTCCTTAAAATTTGGTGCGGCTTTTGACCGCCTCTATGCTGCCCAATATATTACTTTCGGCAATTTCTTTCTTTCGCCACATTATCAATTTCGCCCTGTACCTTTAAAACTAAAAATGTTAGCAAAAATTTGCTTTCGTCATCGATTCTGTCTCGATCGTGCACAGGAAAGAGAAAACTACAACTCGCTAGCACTAATATTAATCCCATCGAAATGTGGACATACTTTACATCTTCAATTTCCATTTGGATTCTTGTAATACACTATACAAATAATTCAGTCGATATTTTACAGGTTATTTGGAGCTACTCTACCATGTCTATCCTAAGTTTTCGATCTCCAGGACTCTGTGCTATCTTGGTGGGAGAGCAAAACCTCAAAATGTTCGGACCTTTTTCAGTTTATCGCTTATATCTCGTAAACTAAGCATATATTGTGTGTACCATAGTGCAACTCAAAGTTTTAGGGCATTAACTTTGCTAAAATTCAATTGGATAAACGAATTTTTAGACCTAATATTAACCGAGATGCAGCCGATCAAAGTTAGGTGAAGTTTCTCGAAATGTAAAAAATAGCCGAATGATAATAAGAAAAGAATTAGATTGTTTATGATAAAAGATAAAAGTGTTTTATTTGTGAGGAAAGTTTGGAAGGTGGTGAAGTGTCTGTAGTGAAAAGGAGAGGAGTTGCTACGTTTCTTGCTTCTGCTGGAAAACGAAGACAGCGCGAATATCAACGTTTGCTGGAAGGAGTGGAAAAAATTACAATTCCCACGGCTTGCCAAAAAATACAATATAACGAGGAGTTAATTGTGACTTCTTTGGGCCGTGCAAACGAAATTCCTCTACACCTCCCACCAAGACGACTCGCTCAACCTCATTATCATTTCATTTTAACAACAAAAGTGCTTCTTTTGCGAAGAGTCGGTTACTGAAGAGTACTGGCAAAGGCAGAACAAATTACCAGTCGAAAGGCGTAATCCGATGGTCAAAGTGACACTACCCGTGGTAGCAAATACGATTTTGTGGTACGCAAGGCAGCGTAGGGATTAGTGGGTGAAAAAGATCGTATTGGCTTTACGGAAAAAATGGTCACCCACCACTGCAGGCTGCAGCTGCTAAATGGTTGGTCTGTTGTGCTCTGCAGTATGCAAGCACTGCGTAGGGGACAACTCCCCTCAGCCTGACACCGATGACGAGAGTGAGGATCACACTTACTGCACCAAAAGTGCATAAGGAAGACGTCCCATGGACTCCGACAACAATGACGATGACGAGGAAGGTTCGGAAGCCCCAAAGTTCTTTAAGGTTGACTACGCCTGATGCACTTTGTTAATTGCAAATGGTTTTTTTGTAAATAAAGTTCAAGATTATGGGTTAAACAGGAACTCACAGTAGGGTGATGGTCAGGCACGAAAATATGGAAATAACTGCAAATCACGAATCACGTTTAAGGGAATGCGGCCATAGATGTTGATATTGATGAGTGATTCACATAATTAACATGGAAATGATGGCAATAAACACTTATAGGGCCAAAACCTTCGTTTTTTGGCTATTTTTTTACATTTCGAGAAACTTTTGTCTAAATTTAATCGATTTTCCCTCCCCCCAAGTTGCACAGGGTCCTCGAAGTCGAAAACTTAGGATAGACATGCTAGAGTAGCCCTAAACAACCTGTCAAAATTCTACTAATTTGGGAATACTCTCCAGCAACCCCCATATTTTTCGATATATCGACTGGACTAAAACCAATTTATAGCAATTTGAATTAAAACAGTTCTGCTGAACTATATTATATTTTATTTGCCCATTCCTTTATTTTTGTCAGGGACTCAGGGTATAACATAATTTGTTTAAAAAAGGTAGGTATTTGTCTAGCAAAGTTCAGTAAGAAACGGCGTTACTATTTTTTAAATTAAAGTAGTAGAGTTAAGTATACTGTAAAGAAGTTATTCATTAAAAATGTATTAAACAATTTTAAAACTTGTTTCAATAGAGAAGTTTTCTCTGATGATACTTCACTATAATCGCCTACCACCTACTGCAATGCTTCAAAATTAGTTTTCAACTTAACTCTATGTTGAAGCACAAAGTAATCTGTCGTAATTTTCAATGCAAAGCTGCATTGTAAGAGATGACAGCGAAATAAGCTCATCTCTTTGAAAGACGAACTTTTCTAGAGAGAAATATTTAATCAAATGTAGCTGTAATCATGTATTAGGTACGTGTTACGTGTACTAATTTACTGCGTCGTGTTGCTTGTTATTTTGGGTGACAGTTAAATTATTAGGAATGCAATTACAGTCAGTGTTAGAAATGTAAAGTCGATTTGTGGCGGTTGACGTTTTGGTATGTTTAGAGCGTATTTACAATTTAAACTCAATTAAAGAAGCCGCAGATGGTCTTGAATATTTTATACGTTTTATGTACTACTATTTTTCAAGCGTAAGTAGTGTAGCTAATTTTCGTTTGTGTAGCTACAATGTAAATTTTCCTTCTATTTTCGTACATATTTTCGCAGTAATACCTCCGTACAAAACAACAAAAATGAAATTATATACCTATTACATACATCACATACTAGAAATGAGATTCCTTGGAAATTATTTAGCAACACCTACAAATAATTTATCTTTCAAAGTGATTATGTAAACCAAATTGCTAATGTGACTAATTCCCTTTGGCAGTTAACAGCATCGTACCTACAGTTTTAAATTTTAATTCATGACAATACAAAAACCAAACAAGGTGAAACGTATCAAATATTTGAGAAAAATTATAAACAAAGAAGGAATATGCGCATAAAAGATCAAGCAAAGGGTGGAAAGTAGTAGAAAAGTTACAGGGAAGGTCAATTCAGTGTGCTGGGATAGACATACATATTTCAAAAGAAACCAAGAAGCGACTAGGCAAAGCTACAGGGCGGCGTCCGGGAAAATGTAAGAAATCTCTCGAATTCAGACAGAGCATTAAAAATTATAAATTTTTTCCCTCCAGGCCTTCCCTGCGGAGATATATGCCCATGAAGGATGTCGCTGTTAATCCTTTTTTCATAAATAACTTTCAGAGAACTCAATATGATTTGATAAAAATTTAATATGATAGACCGTGGGCTCCGTGAAGTCTAATACATTATACACTTTTATTAGAGAAAAACATGAATTCGTTTATTATTATTTATCTCGAAAACGGTTCATTTTATCGATATTTTTTTTGTGTCTAAGGTTCAAGCTACCCAGATCCATTTGTTTAAAGTGTTTATCATACAGGATGTTAAAAATTTGAGCATCAATGTGTAAAGCTTAGCTCGCTCTTGAAAATCTGGAAAAGCTAAATAATGTTTCATGGACACCATTTTAAGAGGTTAATAGTGTCCATCATATCAAATTTTTATCAAATTATATTGAGTTCTCTGAAAGTTATTCAAGAAAAAAGATTAGCAGCAACGTTCTTCATCGGCTCATATTTCCGCAGGGAAGAGCTGTAGGGAAAATGTTTGTCGGGACTAGTCATCTTATTTTTTAATGCTCTGCCCGAATCCGAGAGATTTCCCGCATTTTCCCGGATACCCATAATCAGTACTGCTGTATGGGAGCGTATTGGACAGTAATAAAGCAATTATATGGGTAACTAGCTGACCCGGCGAACTTCGTACCGCCAATAAAAGTTGTTAATTTTAAGTTTGACAGTAATAAAATTGCGCTTTTGTTTACATTGTTTACTAATACAATCAAAACTCCATAACTTCAAACCTTATTTTGACCCACTTAGGGGATGAATGAAGGTTCACTGAAAATTTCAAGTTTCTAGATTCATTGGTTTGGCCTGGGCGTTGAGTGTGTCAGTCAGTCATTACTTTATCCTTTTATATAAAATGTAGATTAAACTAATAAACAATATGACATTAACACTAAGGCCGTTGTCCCACCAAAGCGGCGCAACAGCGACGCGACAACTACACGATGTCGCTAGCGTGTATCTTTCGTGTTTAACCCATGGTTTCTATGCACCGTACACACACCAACGCTCCGCTAGAGAAACATCCAAGCTGCGCGTCGGCTTTTTGTTGCCTAGCGACTCGACAGGTCAGTTGTGAAGCGACACTGTAGATCTATGTGCGGTGGTTTAACGAAAAGGAAAATGAATTTCATTGGGAAACATAATGAACAGGAATTTAATGTAGAAAACACGTTGCTTTGGTGGGACAACTCCATGTCGCCTGCTTGTGTCATGTCGAAATCGTGTCGCTGTTGCGCTGCTTTGGTGGGACAAGGGCCTAATAGTTTACAGCGATTTTTTTAAGAAAACATGAATGCGAGGAGGAATTCGGACTTTCGCAGTTTTCCTTTAATCAAGAGGTATGAGTAGTTTCAAAAACTTCAACCAGAGATAAAATTTTTTTAGGAAAACATTATTATTATTATGAACAAGCGAGATGCTACTTGATTTCGTCGTTCTCTAAGTGTGGGCAATTGTAAAATTGTTAGCCGCTGGCCATATAGTAACTTTCTTATACTGTAGACAAGCTTTGTGGCTGTACGTTAGAACCTTTCAAGTGCTTCAATATCTTTAATTAGCTAAGGATTCCAGACATTACAACTAAACTCTCTCAGACTGGGCGCACATAGGTTTTATACAGTTTCAAAAACACTTTTAGTTTTAGGCACTTAAAATTAATCTTGATCATATACAACAGACTGTTGGCTTTTTTTACAAGATGGGTGATATGCGACGACCATTTTAAGTTCTTGGTCATAATAATACCGAGGTCCGACTGTTCGTCTACCTTCCTAAGAGGTCTTCTTTCTAGCTTGGGATTATTAGGTCCGATGTGTAGGATGGTACATTTGTCCGTGTTGAGTGTTCGTGGCCACGTTTTAGTCCAGCAGATCAGTATATTGAGGTCTGACTGTATGATGTGAGCATTCTGCAATGGATTGTTAAAGAATTTCGTGTCAGATCAGCTATATAAACCAGGAATAATATGGGACCAAGTACTGATCCTTGTGGTACTCCACTTCTTCCTGGATAGGATAGGATTAACCCGCACTTGATAGGTACGATCGGACAAAAAGCTTGTATTCCACTTCAGTAGATTTCCTCTTACACCATAAAATGTTCTAGTTTGAGCAGCAGCCTCTGATGTGGAACTTTATGAAACGCCTTCTGAAAGTCCACATTAATGACGTCGATTGGTGATCGTTCGTCAGTGGACTTAGTCGTCCACGAATCAAGGTTCGGCAACTTATTTGAAAGAACCGACCTGTCCTGTATGAAGCCATGCTGGCAATCTCGAATAATATCATTCGCGATTAGGAATTCCGTAAGTTCGTTGGTTATGATTCTTTCCATATATTTGCAGACAATAGAGGTTAGGGCGGTAGTTCCTGAGTGCGAGTAAATATGGGGACTATGATAGATTTTTTTCCATTCGAGAGGGAGTAATCCTTGGCTCAGCGATAATTACATTAAGTTTGCAATAGGTTCGACCAGGCTAACGGCACAGTTTTTCAAAATGTTAGGGGATATATTGTCCGGTCCTGGCGGAGAATCTGTCTCAATGGTAGATAGTTGCTTGAGGACTAGATTGCCTGTAATCAGCACATCCGTCAGTGAGTTTCGTACTCTTTTTGATTCTTCCATATCTAGTACAGGTAGCGATTCATCCACAAACACACTTTGAAACTGTTGTGCAAATACCTAGTTCGCTAGTTACAGCAGGGTTGGAGTGCATAGCTCCGCATCTACCGAACACAGAGCTATTGTAGTTGTCACTGATGTCAAGTTTTGTTTTATGTTTTTGTAAAATTGTTTAAACGCGAGGAGAAATTCAGACTTAAGAGTTTTCCTATAATAAAAAGGTTTGAGTAATTTTGAAAACATCAATGAGAAGTTCAACTGTAGATTAGATCTAAAGAAGTAGTGAGGAGATCTAAATATAATCAGGTGAAAAATTATAAAAGCGCATAAATTGAAAATTTTAGTTGAAAGTACGCGATTATCGTATTGAAAAACCTGTGTGGATTAATCAAATGATACTTAATGTCTTTGAGGAGAACAAATTATAAAATAAAACGTGCAAACGCCAGGTTAAAGTGACAAAGTAAACGAGTTAACATTTACCTTAAAACATTAACGTAGAAGAATTTAATTACTAATAAGGATCTATTTAGCCCACATATACTGAGACTCTGAGACGTTACGTACCTACTCAATTAAAAGCGCTTGATAAGTATGTCGGTTAGGTAATTATTCTACCGTTATGTTCAGCCAGTTTTATTAAGGGGAGAGATGGTATGTGTAGAATCCTATATTAAGCACGTGGTGATGCTTGTACTTATACAGCGTATAATATGAAGGAAAATAAATGGTAATTTTATAAAGACGTTAATTCCATATTTGCTTCAAATAAACTTAAATGTGCAGAATTAAACTAATTAAACTAATAACACTTTTATTAAATGGGCCTAATTCGGGATTTAAAATGTTCGCTTAACCCTTTAGTAGCTTTTGCAAATTACCATCAACATTAATATTATTTAATTCTCCAATTCCCAAATTTTACTCATTTAGTACCTACTAAGTAAGCGACTTATTAAAATCATTATTATCATTTTAAATTACAATATGGGGATCAAACGGAAATTAGTTTTAATTTTTCTATATTAGCCAATATAATCGTTAAATAATAGGTAAATCAGTATTTATTACCAAAAGAAATTACGAATTTTACTTTTGTAATCGAGTCTTATCCGATTCTCTCGCTGGATGACTTTATTTTGGGTCATTTACACTATCTTTCCCATGAATCAACTCTCTTTACAATTGATCCATCCTTAACCTTTCATGCTACATACTACTTTACATGAGGTACGCTCACAACCACCCACGACTTGCTTAACAAATTCAAGGATCTTTTACACTAGACCATCCTGATTTTAATGCCATCTATAGTAGTGAAACAAGTGATTATTTATGCCTTCATTATGCCTTTTTTATGTGCAGTTCAAGCCCGCTCATAATAATTATGTAAAGGATCACTGATCTAGTCCAAAGTCACAGCGAAATTCGAAAGAATCAAGTTATCGAGAGAATGCATTGGTGAGAATCATTAGAGGCTTTGGTTATTTATATTGTGCCCATAGTACCATAAATGGTCAAATTATGAATGGAAAAGTGCAGGTAAGAAATTTAATAGGCACTGGAAAACATGGCGGAGTACACAAAATCACAGAGTGATTAAGGTAAAACGTAACACAAAAATGTAACAGAAAGGTCTTTTGTAGTGATCACTGAGGTCATGGTGTTCTAAGTATATTTTTTCAAATGACCTACTGTATCATATGCAAGCTTACGAGTCTCAAGAGTATTAGCAGTTCTTGAAAGCCTTTTTGTTATTACAGCCATGGGATCAATTACTTTTTGGTGTTTATGCAGAAGGAAAATCAAAGCTACACTACATTTGGTTATGTTATGGTTGTAGGAGAGTAGAACAGTAATATGCCGATAAGTAACGAAAGTATTGGAGGAGTGCAGCAGAATATTATCTGATTTAAAATTAATTTTGTTTACATAACTAATGATATGGTAATAAAAGGTTCATCAAGATTAAATGGAGACGGGAATTTGGTTCATATTACTTTCTAGAAAAATGTGAAAATTTAAACAGAAGAAAAGGAAGGTAAATAAGATGATGTAGGTTGGAGTCCAGTTCATAATTACAGAAATAGGGTGGAAATAGTAAAATTAGTAATTTAAAATGAAATAGAACGGCACATTATGAGCCGGTTTGGGACTTAAAATCACGCTGCACAGAGTTTCAAAAAAAGCAAAAAGCGAGAACTTTACTAATGAAAAACATTTAAACGAAAGGTACTATAGTAGTCCACAGCAGGTAGGTACCTATGGAAGACTAACCAGATATAGGAACGCATGAAACGTAATGGGTGGCGGAACAAAGAAAACCAAAGGATTAATATTCAAGGAAAGAAAAAAACTACCATATTTTAGGTCTAAATATTGAAACAAATATAATAATATAAAACACAGAGATGAAAGGTAACCTAACCTTTGGAAAAAAATATAGCATGTGTAAGTAATAGAAGCTGAAGGATAAATACCAAGAACTGTAAGGATACTAAGAATTCGTGAATTGTGTGATGGTTGAAGTGCAAATAAAGAGTTATAAAAACATTAAAAAGTATACGTAAAGAGACTTCAAAACAAACTTCAGAGTAACCTTCATGAAAGTGAGTCAGATTTTAAAGAATGCGCAACGTTACAAATTCAAAAACAGAAAACTGGAACGTGTGGTGCTATTGATTGGTACAAACATCAAGCAATTAGCGGATATGTATCTATGAGTGTTAGTGTCATAATTGTGTTCTATCTTAATCAAAAAAAGAAATTAACCCACAATGGTGACCATATGGGTAACGTAAAACACGTGCTCAACGATAAGAATATATTACTTCCTCGCGAATTACTGTTCTCACGACACATGCAAAAAATGGAAACCAATCCAAATCTAATTGAGGGAAACGGTCTACCAGGTATCTCTCACAACCAGTCCGTTACGCCACTAACCATTTCGGCATAATCAATAATGCTACTCCCATTTTAGTTTTCAATGGCCGAAATAAAGATTCAATTGGACTACCCTAAGATAATACGGGAAGAGACGAAGTTCCATTACGCCCTTACAGTACTTCCTCCAGAGGTCGTAGGTAAGGTTAGCGATACAATCATTCAATCCGACCCTCAATAACAATACACAGCATTGAAAACTGCTATTATCAATCGTCAAATTCTCAAAAGTTAAAGAAACTGCTTTCGGGAGAAAATAGAACTGGGAAGTAGGGACCCTTCACAATAGCTGCGCCACATGAAGCAAGAACATACCTCCTGCTAAATCAATGTTTTACTCGTAAAATGGACCAAAAAGGGGGAAGTGGAGGGGAAATAGAGATAGGAGAGGAGGAGATGGATATAGGTGCTATAAGTATGCTGGAGAGCATGAAGAATGAGTCGGGAGAGATAAGAAAAGAAGTCAGGGAAAACAACGGGGAAAGCAAAAGATTGAGAGAGGAGGTTAAGCAAATGAAGGAAGAAAGGGAAAGAATGGAGTGAGGAGAGATTAGAATTAAAAGGGAAGATAGTAAAAATAAAGAGGGAAAAGAAACAATTAGACGGAAAAATAATATAGTTGTGAAAGGTGAGGGAAGCCAGGAAAGATCTGGAAGGATTTACACGGGACAATGTGGGAGCGAGTGTAAACGTTAAAGAAGTTATGGGCAGTGAACAAAGGGACAGAAAAAGAACTAATAGTGGCGGAGCTGGGCAGTTGGGAAGAGTAATGCGGAAAAAGGGAAACTTGAAGAACTCAAATATATAGATTGAGGATGATCTGACGAGAGAAGAGAGGAGCGTGCAAGGAGAACTAAGAAAGATTGCGAACGTGGAACGGGAGGGAGGAGGCAGAGTTAGGGTGGGTAAAGGAGGGAGACGCCATAAGGGAAAGGGGTGGGATTAGTAATTTGGCACATAGGTATGTTAGGGGAATGTGATGACTTGAGAGAGGAGAGTAGGAGTTGGAAGAAGGTATTAGGGGAGGGAGGAGAAGGGTTAGGGTGGATGGAAGAAGTCGTAGAAAGAAGAAGATTTGTAAGAGTAGCAGGTGAACGAGACGGTTATTGGAGAGAGGAAGGATAATGGGAAAATTAGGTTTATGCAAATGTACAGTTTAGTGTAAGAACTATTTGTAAAAAATATTTTTTAAGTAATATATCGAATTGATTGATTGATTGAACATCATGATTTTCTTTTCGACGCTCATCATAAAATTTTGTGAAAAAACACTAACAGGTCAGATGTTGTTTTTATCCCTGGTGCGTAAGGAATAGATACAAACTTAAATTGTGTAAAACCATTGTACGCTTGGTGTTAGTAGTACTTACAAATATGCAAAGTTAAGCACACGTTGACCTGTCCTCACCTTCGTGGGATCGTGGGATTTTATGTTCACATGTTTTGTATCTAGGAATCTACGTAATGTGTAATTAGATAACGTGCGTGCCACGAATTTGATGTAAAACCTTTGAAATATGCCCATTATCCTTTGTGCGTTCTGATGAATATGAAAAAGAACCAAAGTTTTACCCACGCTTTTCCATTTAGAAATTAAAATAAAAAGGAAAACTTTACAGTGCATTAACAATGAACACGGCCACGATAAAATAATTTGTTTATATTATGACATTAAGTTTGTTATAAAAAGAAAAGCTGTGCACCATATGAAATTAAGCATGATTTTGGTTGTGAACACTTATGCTAATAGGGGTGGCTCACTGCGGATCAGCAACATCTTTACTCAAATTAACTGTTTCACGACTGCTTTCTCCTTTGGTTTTCAAATACCTACTTGATAAATAACAAATCAAAAATTTTAAGTGATGATTTAGAATTTGTTTTACATAATTCGTATGATAGTAGGTAAATCGTTGTCGGTTTATTTATGCGTTATATTATAACATTTGAAAAGAGAAAAATCTTGTGATTTGTCGATTGCAACGTTTTAAGTAAATAGAAAATAAATACTACTTTTATTTAAATAAAACGAGGTATAAACGTCTCACAGTAATATTTCAAAGTTATTCTCTTACTTAAAATGCGTCATGCAGCGAAACACTTCATTTCTTACAATAAATATTAAGTATGTGTAGTAGGTACAATACAAGGAATAAATAATGGGATGAAGCTGAAGGAAGAGAAAATTTCGTCACAACTGCCACATTTTCCTTATTTATCATCCGATCTTTCAGGTGAAATAATCTTTTGCAATGGTAGCATGTAACGTAATTTATCCAATAAATTATCTTCCCTGATATTTAATCAATAGTACAATCATATAGGTATACACATACAACATGACAACATGATATAAAACAGGTAATTTTACTTATTTACATTATAAATTGCACAAAATAATGTACAATGTAATTACTTTCTTGGTATACTAACGATAACGCTGTGCAAATGATACCTATATGCATAATATGTACTCATAACGTGCGATTCAGACATTTAATACGTTAATATCACAGTTTGTATCTACATATACTTATAGTTAAAGTACACATATTCCTATATACACCCCACTTACACAGAAATAAATTTCTTAAGAAATAAACATCTACGTATTATTAATTACGTAATTTCAATTATCGGGCAAAATTTTAAGGGCTCAATGTATAAAACTTTGCGGATCTCATTTCGTAATTAATAACTTACACACATATATCTACATTTTTATTAGTAAACAAATATACAGGGTTACTGATCTAATTATGTACCTCCCCAAGCGTTTATCGCTTCGAGGAGATGCATAGATACTCCCTCTGTTTGGATATTAACATACACCGATATTACTAGATTGAAATATCCACATTCGTTATTGTTTATAACTTTTTTGTTTCGCTTTAATTATAAAAATTGCTAGTTTACCCTGATTCACAATATATAATATAGATCTAAAGGCCATCACTAATTGAAACTAATGGCAAACACTCTTTGAGGTGAAACACACAAACAAGTACTTTGAGACAAACAAAAAGAATTGCCGCATTAGAAAACAGTTTATAGGTTAGTTGCGGGTTGCAATACTGTGGGTACTCCATTTTTGCTAACTATATCTTTACATGTCATATCTTTCGCATCGGTTGTAGCAAGCGTGATATTTGAACGCGACGTAAGCGTTATGGCAGAAGTTGATGCGTCTGCCCTACTGACCAAGAGACCGGCATCGCAGTCTTCTTCGTTGTTTGGACAAATGGATGTCGCTCGGGTCGGTTTATGTTTGTCAGAAGCCTGCTTTTTACGCGGAAAAACGCTATTTTCTAAATGCAAGGTGGCATTTATGTCCTTTCCCGCGGCGCAAGTGCAAGCCTTCAAAAAGCTCTTTTTAAAATTATCGCTTAAGAACGCGTACAAAATTGGATTCATCGCCGAATTCGAGTAACTTAAACAAAATGCCAATAAATGGATCGTAACGACGAACTGTGACGGACCTTCGTTGGTTGGCGTAAAGGTCATCGCAATTTGGGCTATCCAATACGGAAGCCAACACAAAACGTAAACCGTTACGACAGTTAGAACCAAATTAGTCACTTTCCTATGGGATCGCTTCTTCTCCTTTGACTTATTCTTCGGTCCTACCGTTTTCAATTTTTGAATTACGAGACAATAAAATATCAAAGTCAGACATAGTGGGATAGCAAAACTAAAAACAAAACTGTATAAAATAAAAGTGGTCGCCTTTTGTTGACTTTCCGTAGAGTTCTCGGTCGAATTTTCTGACCATACAATAACGCACGATTTAAAAGATATGTTTTGACCGTTCTCGCCGGTACGCCAATTTTCCTCCTGCTTCGAATGACTAAATATAGGTATAATTAAAATAATGCTACAGAACCAGGCCGCGACCGAAACACATCTCGATATAAATGGAGTACGAAATTTGGGCGAAGATATAGGATGACATACGGCTATGTAACGATCCGCGCTCATTACAAACAAAAAAATGCTACTCGTAAATTGATTAATGCTCGCTAGTATGAGATAAGCCTTACACATCACTTCACCAAATATCCACGAACTTTTAATCATCGTCACTAGTAAAAATGGTATACCTATAAGGAAACATTCGTCAGCTATTGCTAAATTAACGATGTACATATTTGTAACTGTTTGCATTTTGGAGAAACGTATAACTACGTAAATAACCAGTGTGTTACCCAACAGTCCAACTAAACAAACAATAGCGAATAAAATTTCTTGAGAAATTAGTGCTATTGAAGATGCAGGTATTGATGTATGAGGTTGATGTAAAGGAATCGTCGAGTTAGGCGTTACTGATGCCAGAAGAGAGTCATTTGGTGACGAAAATGTTAACGAATCCTCGTCGAGTTCCATCTTGCTCGATTCCTTTAATTATCCTGTAAGTGTAACACTTTATTAGTGTAACATTAATAAAAACTACTTCTATAAGCAAAGCGAGCTAAAAGCAAACATGCTGGGTTTATGTTTGTCATCAGGCTGGGTTTTCGTATGGATTTTCATAAGCTTTTCATTGCAAGCGTGATTTAACAAAAAAGCGGGGTTTAGGTATAGGTAGATATAATATCATAAAGTAAATGAAATTAATCATCTTAAATAATGCGTTGTAGGAAATTAATTCCACATCTTTTAGTACGTTCGTGCTTTATAGCGAATTCACATTCATCTTTCATAGGTTTGACTCAGTACAATTCCTTCCTAAAAGACCGATCTGTCTTTAATAACTGTCACTTCATTCTGTTATCGGGGTTGGATGATAAATTAGTTTTATGTTGCAACGATTGTGTTGATGGAAGAAATTCCTGCTGCTCTCATATGCACGCTATCCCGAAGGTCTAATGTGGTTGTAATTGACTAGAAATATCTTGATTAGATCGTTTTGGAATTGAAAACAGTAAATATACACAAAGTTCATTAAACTAGGGAAACATTTAGAAATACTCAGTGGATAAATTCGTAAATTTTCGTTTCTTTAAGTTATAGCACGATATTAAAGTTTTAATTATTGTATTCGTCTGGATAAATATATAACAGCATTTTCCACGTAACATTACGGATTTTATGCTGGGCGATTTATAATATGACATGAAGGCTTAAAGATGAATTTATCGATTCAAAATATCCAAAAACGCTTCGACTTTGACAGGCAGGTAAAGTTTCTTATTATTATTATTTAATATTTAAAAAAAAATTATGCAAAAAAATAGTATCAGTACATTATTTAAAAACGACCCCCCTATGTATATGTATCTATCTTTCGAATTGCAAGTTATTAAAATTAAAAGGGGTGCATTTTCAATAACTTTTATAATATAACTTTCGTACTTTGTGGGTTTCCATTAATTCATCAATTTAATTTTGTATTCTAAGAATTTACTTCAATAATTTAGTTAAATACAAGCTACATTAAACAGAATTGAAGATGCAAGTATTGATGTATGATGCACAACCTTTTTCTTAAAAGCGAAGGGAGGTACGTAAAAAATTCAGGAACAAAGAATAGAACTAATTTAAACAATAATAATTTAAAACAATTTAAATAACGGTAATGGTGTACTAATTTGTTGAATTGTTAAGTGCATGTGTCTTACGGGACCAAATTAATTAAATTAGATACAATAAAGACACCTTTTTCGAAATATATGGAGCAATTTTTATAAAATTACGTAATGAAGTTTTTATACCTCCACCATTCTGTTATTATGCATTTTTGGAAGGAAACCCGCACAGAGAAATAATGTATGACACTTAGAATTATACTATGAATGACGCTAAAAAAGCTCATTAATTAATAAACCATAGCGCAAACGAGAAAACGTTGGGATTATCAGCATTCACCCACTGAGATCCTTTTTTAAAAGCTCATTTATGAAGAGAAATGTTGTACTATTTATAGATAAAAAGAACAATAAAATAATTCATTAGAAACTTATTAATTAAATTACGTTATTTTTTAGTCAATGTATATTTTTGAAGTATCCCAGTCCCAGTAAATAATGATGGTATAATAATGATGAGATGACCCATAAAACCTCAAGGCATTAAGGTTATGATCATTTAAAGGAATATCCACCCACTTCTAAATACTCATATTATAGACCCGCTAACTATCGATTAAAAATTTTTGTTTAAGTTTGTTATTAGTTGATCAAGTGAAATTAAATATGATTGGTTTATATTAAACATATATGGTCGCGTGGCTAGGTATTTACCATCAGTTATCACTCAATTAACTTATCAACATAATTTAGTTTGCGGATTGTATAATAATAATTTTAAGCTTTACTATTTTCAGGTTACATTTGACTGAGTAGCACTATTGTTGCTGGTCAAGGTACCAATAAGCAGCAATATATAAGCATATAAAAAAAATGTATAAGCAAGTATTGATGGTTATATCGGAAAAAGCTACACAATTGCGATAATAGTGAAGGTTAATGTATTCAGTGCTTATTGGAGTTCATCTGAATACCAGCAACAAGACAACAACTTACAGCAAAAAATCCATTATCAAAAAATGGCGAAGAAGAAAGGAAAGAAGAGGGAATGCAACATAAAATAGGAAGGAATCGAAAAGCTGATGCAAGTAAGTGGATTAGATCCATTAGCAAGAACAGAGGGAGGGACATAATTTTCAAGCAGTAAAATTGTACATAAGAGACAATTATTTTGTTGCATCGGTTTGTAGCTGTTTTTTTTTAATTTGTATAGGTTGGAAGAATTATACCAGCTAAATTATTTCCGTCTTTATTTAAAAATTACTACTAATTTTTAAAAAGCTATAACTCTTCCAACCTATACAAAATAAGAGACAATAATGTTCAAGAAAATGGAACCCATTGTTTAGTAAGGAAAATAGAACAAGAATCTGGCCCATTAGATAGTATGTAAGTTCACAAATAAATGAAAAAGAATAAAAAAAGGTTCTAAAGAGTAGAAGATGAAACAATATTTTCTAATGAAAAATACTGAACCAGCACAAAAAATATGAACAATGTGATAATCGCTCTTATGTAAGTTCACAAATAAATGAAAAAGAATAAAAAAAGGTTCTAAAGAGTAGAAGATGAAACAATATTTTCTAATGAAAAATACTGAACCAGCACAAAAAATATGAACAATGTGATAATCGCTCTTACTTATGGAAGCATATACAGAGTGACCCATTGAAATGTGCCGTTCAAAAGGTCAAAGGTGGCGTGTTTCAGGATTTTTTCTAAACAACACCCCCACCTTAGTTAATCTAGAGGGTGCTTTCATGGGGGCGAAAAAAATTGAGTAAATCTAATTTTCATTTATACTGTCAAATAGACAATTAAAAGACGCTTCAAATGAGGTGTCGCTCGATACCCTTCCCAATTTAAATTCTTGAGATAGGGGTTGCTGGGGCTAGGGGGTTGACCTGACAAACTCAAATTTGACATCAAAATATGCCGTTCAAAAGGTGAAAAGTGACGTGTTTCAGGATTTTTCCTAAACATCACCCCCACCTTCATTAATTTGGAGGGTGCTTTTCATCGGGGCGAAAAAAAAATTGAATAAAACTAATTTTCATGTGTACTATCGAATAGAGAATTAAAAGACGCTTCAAATGAGGGGTCGCTCGACTTGTTTTCCCTATTTAAATTCTTGAGTTAGGGGTTGCTGGGGCTAGAGGGTTGACCTGACAAAGTCAAATTTGACATCAAAAGTTGTCCCCCAAAAATAGAAAATCGACGTGTCCGAGCGTTTTTTTAAGAAAATGGTCTAAGTGTCCCAAAACAGGCGTGTTACCTTTTCAATGGGCCACCCTGTATAACGTGCGTACGTTATGGCTATGGAGCCTAAACTACTAGTCCGATTTTGATGAAATTTAAAACTAAGGCCTATAAAAGAACTTCATCGGTAAAACAAACTTCTCATCAAAATCGGCCCACAGGGGCCCAAATTAGGGGGGTTATTTTGGGAGCAAACATTCAAATTTTAACCCAAACTAATTTCCCTTGGAGAAAAGTTAGTACACATTGTTACAAGTATAACACCGTTTTTCGTTTATTTGGCCAATACAGCAATTCTCCAAGTTTTTACTTTTTAGGGTCTAGCTCAAGAACCGTTTAACTTAATCAAAATTTGAAAATTGAAAATTATAACCAAGGGATAGCTAGAACTATTACTTATAATTGGTAAAGAACAAAAATTAAACGTAGCCTATTTATTGGTGCCCAAAATTGGTCAAAAATTAAAAATCGATTTTCTCAAAATCTGCTCCAAGCTTTCTTTTATTTATATGTTGAAATGTTATACATATAGTTCATGAAAAACTATTGGCACTACATTTATTTCTTTATTTCCCATAGGGGGGGGGGGGGGATTAATGTTTGAAGTTGAAAATTTTATACCTATCTTCATAACTTTTTTGCTGTAAATATCTTACAAAGTTTATCATGTAATTAAGTAATTTTTTCACATAGAGATACTAAAAAAACTACGCCCTACAGGGTGTCATTTCCGGAGAAGACTGGGGACTACGAATATCACGTTGGGGTGGTATCTCATACTCTATTAATTTTCCCCCTACTTCCTTAATGACGTTACAAAATTTCAAATCGTTATCTTTTAAAACACCAGATATAATTCCATTTAAAATTTTCGCGCGGACACCGTGTATAAATGACTAATGTACTGCCCAAAAATTAAAAAAATCACCCTCCAGTTTTTTAAGTATGACCACTCAAAGTCACGGGCCTTGCATTTTTGCTCAGATAGTAGTGTGTTGCGCTAAACCCTTTAATTAATAGTGTACAGTACCTAAGGTTACAACATGGAAGCGAAACATTTAAAACGTAGTTGAAAGGTCATAATTCATAAATATCAAGCAATAAAGTTTCGAATGGAACTAAAGTTGTCAGTAAATTGTGAGAAAGAAGGTGAAGAGAACAAAAAGAAGTCTTATAAGGACCACAATAATGCAAAATCACTCGTTATTTGGTTATCAGTTACGTAAATATCTAAGCCTTCCGGCAGCTTTTATTATATGGGGTAGTGTAACAAGAAACTGAAGGTTGAGAGCGTGTGAATTAGTGATCAGGACTTCTAAAGGTTTTGTTTTTGAATGAAACCGATGTTTTGGGTTCGTTTTAATAATTGAACAATTTGGAAATAAAGAGCTTAAAAGTCGTTACGGGTGTTTACGATCCTGCGATTTTATTTTTATGGGGTGATTAAACATCTTAAAAAAAGGTCATTAACGTAAAAATGTCTTAATAAAAAATACTCCCTTGCGAAAATACCGTCCTGTCTAAGTTACAATTTTATTTCAGAAAAATAATGGTAACGAAGGAACGAAGTATCAAATTTATATCCAGAACTGGATTTAACCCACTTTGAAATTTTAAATTTTACTATAATTTTTTCCCAGGACCGTATTTTCGAATTATCTTCAGGTTTTATTAAAGTCCAATTAATTTTACGAAAAAAAGATACTCTTATTTCATATCGATATCTCTTAACGGTTTACGAGATATAGCGATTTGAATAGTGTAGATCAGAGGTTCCCAATCCTTTTCGGTTTGCGGCTCCTTAAATAATCGGATTTTTTCCGCGGCGCCCTTAATACATCAGATTTTTTGCTAAATTTTTGACTTTCTTGAAAAATTGGATAACTTTCCTTTTAAAAACGATCCAACTAAAGCATGTGTGGGGAAGCCGTGCTTGCGCACTAGCCGTTTCAAAAGATGTGGATTGGAAAGAAAACAATGAAAGACTCGAAAGTTGCTAAATTCTTGGAATTTTGTCAGCATACATGATTGTTGGCGCAAAAATTCGAGAATTGGAAATTCCAAGAAAATTGCCGAATTGTTTAATTGAATATTTCGCGGCGCCCTTATGACGGCAGCGCGGCTCCCTGGCGAGCCGCGGCGCACACTTTGGGAACCTCTGGTTTAGATCGTAATTTTCGTGTCGAGTCGTATCTTATGATCTTAAGTCGTAATAAGACCGACAAACTCCCACGGCTGCTAGAAGAGGTTATTTTACGTTATTGATTTATTTTAAGATGTTTGTTTAATCACCCCTTAAAAATAAAAAAAACCGTAAACACCCTGTATATAAGCGTACATTTCCTTAGAACCACTAATTGTATAAAATATAGGAGTATATTGAGATTTTGGGAGAGAAATAGATGATTCGAATGAAGGTATGTTTAATATGAAAATAAAGCTGCAAGAAAATAGGGTGAAGGAAACAGTTTTTCCAGAAGGTATTCGTTAGACATAGTCCTTAATAAAATGTTACATAATAGAGCAAAGGTGTCAAATTATTACGAAAAGAAAAAGGTTATGAAAGAAATTAAAATATATAGAAACCACTATACTTACTATTCTTTAAGGTATTCTCGTCTTTTGTTTGCTAGAAATGCCAATTCCTTTTTATATGGAAATAAAAGGGTTAGTGAAAATACGAAAGGGTCCAAACTATCAGATTTGTTCATTTAGGGCAGTGTTCAACTGTTTAGTATCTACCTGCACGCAGCGAAATCATGAACTATGGTTAGCTTTACGCGAGCTTAATAAATCTACATAATAAGCTAGCGTAAAATATCAACAATAAAATTGAAAAGGGTAAATTTTCACTAATTTCAACTCGCTTTTGTACAATGAAAGAAAGACAAAAGCATAAATTCCACCCAAAAACATTTACGGAGCGCAATTTAACTTTTTTTCTCATTTGGTAAACGAGTAAAAATAACCGAAATTGATTTTTTTCCCGTAGATAGCGGTTTAACTGTCTCCTTGCAGACCACTTTGTTAAAATAACAGCATAACCTTGATTTTACCCTTATCCTTTTCATTGTTTAGCAAAGTAATTAAAACACCCTCTGTAGTTAATTGGTGTGCAAAAAACATAATGAAGTTAATTAACTTGTTATAATTTATGTTTATTAATTTTTAAGCGTTACGTTAACACTAAAACAAACTTTTAAAGCTGACGTGTAACATTATAATTCAGTTTCTAGACGATGTAAGGGTTTTCCAAAGATTAACTGGTCCTAAACTGAACAAGGTTAGGAGTACTTTTGAATTAATGATGCGGTCAAAGCCGAAAGCTGTCTTAGAAAGTGGCAACTTTAGTGTTTATAAACACTATATTGCATTATGTGTGTAAAAGATTATGGTTTAAAAGCTTTAAAATTAAATTTTGGTCAAGCTATCTTATGAATTACGATGAATTTATTAAGTCGATATTGTTCGCGGTTACGTAACGTAATTATAGTATATTATATTAATAGGTTTAGTTTACAACTTAAACAATATTTTACAAGTACAATAACAAACTTTGTTAGTAACTGTAACCATACTGAGATTCTAAACTTTGTTAAAGTTTTTGTTTACCTATCTGAAATCGGTTTTAACACACTTATTCACACATAATTTTCAACGAAGCCGCGTTACTCGGTTGATGTCAAATTTGCAGGATTATTTCAAAGTGTGTGTAAAACTTTAAATCAGTACCTTGGCATAAATACACTGCATTAACCATTAACCAAACTATTTTAAATATTTACTTCTTTTAAGAGAAAACTTATCAAATGTTAAAAAATCGTTGAAGAAGGGCATTAGCAAGATAAACGATCTTTAATATTGTTAAAGGAGATTCGACGAACAAGAGTGGATAAAGACATCAGACGTGACAAGTGACGAGTGACGTGTGTGTTAATTTTATTTTAAAGATTGTATTTTCAAGTTAGTTTTTTCAAAAGTAATCGACTAAACGGTATTATGTTGTTTTTTGTTATTAAATAGTTGTGTACAAAGCGTGTTAACAACAACAAATATACCTACCAATGAACGTATCATTCGCGAATGGAGAAACTTGCACATTATAACAAGCCAAATATATAACATTTTTTGCAATTACAATAGATAATTCTTTCAAAATGTAATATATGTAGTTATTGGTATTACAACAAATTTAATTATTATTGTAGAAAATATCTGCAGAACTTGAGACTACTAGTAGAGACGCAGAATACGAAAAGTCGTCAAAATACGAAGTTGGTTCTCCCCATCTGGCAACCAGGAACCACCGGTTTAAATAGCTTCTAGGGTCATCATAGAGTACTTCTAGGGTGGTGGTCAACTTCTCAGGTGGGGAGGTCATGCTTTTATGACGTTATCAAGATGGCGGACGGCCGCTCTCGGGAAAACGTGTATAACATGAAAACTTGTCATACGATTTTAATGTTTTTAGTCTCGTTTAAAAGATAATTTTAAGCTCTATACAACATGTTCTAAACATTTTCACGAAATTCCCCATACTTTCCGTGATATAAGCCCTAGAACCCAAAATTTGAGTATGGAAATCTAGGACGCCTATTAGTATAATATGTTTTAGTATGAAACGCATGAATCAATTATTAATTCATGAAATAATACTATAACAATTGAATCAGTTATTTGGAAAACGGCATAATATATAAGAATAGGTTAATTACAGTAACTTATGTCCTTTTCCAAATAACCTATTCAATTATGACGCATTCAATAAAATTTATTTTATTTATTATATAAGCTCTATAACGACTATAACATAAATTCGTAGGCTTTCTGTTGCATTAACAATTACATCAGATCATGGACTGTCCGGTGCATGCTGACGTGCAAGGATTCTTGCATCGTTCTAAAGTACACGTGCACGAGATCATGCATGGCAAGCCATTTTTTGTACAGGTGCAACTTGCTCGATCGCAGTTTTTCTTACAACAACATTGTAACAACTTCTTGTATAAGGGGGGGAACGGTTCTTTCTCCATCAGTTTTGGTTTGAGTTCGCCGGCTTCATTCTCATACCACCCGGAATCCAGAATATTTGGTAGGCAAGGTTTAGATTGTAGTGCTTTTCGCCACACAAACGCTTGATAATTTGCACGTTGCAAGTGCAGTTTTAAAGCGTCATTTGTCGGTGGAAGTAATTCAGGTGACTTTTTCCCAAACAGTACTGCTCTCAATTCATTGATCGATTCTGGAATATCGATTGTTGCCGGTAGAGAGCGAGAATATAATTTAATAAAGAACGCTTCAGCTGACTTTATTCCACTATCGGTAAGCTGTCGGGCACCTATTTCAGCGAGGAGGGAAGGGTTTTTTACGTATACATCCCAGGCTTGTTTCTTCCCATGTCCATACAGCTGACTAGTAGTGTCGCTACCTGTTGCTGCGTGAAATCCGAGAATGAATTCACGTACAGGTTCAGGAATCCTAGCAAATACAGTGTGCACAGGAATGAATAGTCTTTTAGCTGCTGTACCTTGCCGCATCCATATTTCTTCAGCGTTTATCTTCGTAAACATGTGAATGAGTAGAACCAAAACGTCTGTGTCTTTACAGATAACTATAAGTCGTTTGTATCCACAAGCAGAAGCATCCTTGGCATGCAACAGCATTCTTGTATCCGCCTCTTCGTGGCTTGAAAATAAGGTGTTTGACGGAGCACCGTTAGAAGAGGTGGCATGTTCGATTTGGTCATAACCTCCTGCGCATACCAGATACTGATCCGGGTGTAGCCGTTGAGAGGCGGCTTTCATGAGCTCTTTCGACAAAAATTGAGTCAGAGATTGCTTATTTTCCACCATATTTATGAACCCAGCCCATTTTCCGGGTAATGGCACATTTCTGTTCGAAATGTCACGCCGAATCAATGTAGTCTGCGTCCCAGTACGATGGACCCTAGTAGCAGACTTTATTGAGTTGTGCTTATAGCTGTCAAATACTACATCAACTCGAGTAGTGTTTGAGTTGAAGTTTTGGAATACCGATTTGATGAAGATGTCGGCAAGATCCCCGAAGTTTGAAGCTCCTTTTGGCTTGCCAAGAGCTTGCACTATACTCATTGCATCAATAATACAGCACGTGGACATTTCACTTTCTGTGGTTGCAATTTCTGATACAGCGCAGTTGTCAATCAAAATATGACTAAGATCAGCCTTGTTTGAAGGCGTGCGAAGATTGCCATCGTTGGTAGCTATTGAAAGCGGCACATTATGGAGTTCATGTTGTAGTAGTTTGGCAACATCTATATTACGTCCACTGTCAGCGGCTACTATAAGTCTACGGAGTAAAGTTGCATCGGAAATATCATTTTTCTTTTTAGTTTGCTTCATAGCAGCTGGATTCTGTAGATTACAAAACGTCTTTGATTTGTTCTTCTGTAATTTATCATACAGAGAGACGTTAGATTCAGACTGAAGACGTTCTTTAATGAAGTAATGCAATGTTCGCGTTTTGGGTAAATGACAATCAACGATTTGTCATTTACTTGTTTTTTTGCTGTTTTTTGAGCAGTACTTTCCAAAGTTTTAATGTTTGTATCGTTTCAACGTTTTTTTGCATCATTGGTATTATGTGGCTTCACTTTATTTGGACTTTATCGAACGTATCCTAATTCGTTTCTGACTTACATGAATGTATCCAGCGTTGCATATTTGATTTTTTTAAAATCAGGTCCCAATAGCACCACCAAGACACCAGTAAGTGGTAAAAGAGAAAAAGGTGATAGAGATACACATTAGGGTACACATTTAAAGGATGGAGAATGAGGATGCAGAGGTTCAAAATGATTAGACAAATGCGTAACTTTCATCAGAGGAACACGAAAAAAAAACATACTCAACTGGAATTTAAGGCAAACATCAGCTAGAAGCTGCAAGCTGCAGGTTTAACTGCTGAAACGTTTAAAGACCCCTGATTGACTTTATACAACAATGCCTTCTCGTCACTCCAGCACCTATAAGTCCAGTTATTTGAACATTTATTATCTTTCTCACACCAACACCACTTTTCCTGGTCTTCAGTAGTTTCCCTGTATCGTTCTTCTCTTCTACAGTTACTTCCCTTGCCTATGACGGCTTGTACTGGTTATTCATCCAGACATGGAAACTTTCCTTCCTAAAAATATGTACCATAATACACATTTCCCATAACCTACTTGGGCTTTGTAACGTCCACTGTACTGTACTAAAACGTTGCTCCAGGGATAACATTGTATTGTACACAATCTCCATTGCTCTTTTTCTCTAATTACTCAAATTTTATAACATTTCCAATATTTTCAGAAAATTAAAGAAATTTCTTTCTTTATATCGAGAAATAGCACATTTGGATCTGTGAAGGAAAGAAATAATTTGTATCCCAATCGGGCTGTGGATGTATTCTTGCCTTTAGAACAATTTTTTCATGTTTTTATCATGTGTATTATCAAGCTCGTGTTTCCCTTTCTTCGTCAACTCTATGATATTCCCTATGCTTGCATCTTTCTTTTTACCTTCGCAGTATTTATAAAATTAAAGTTAAGATCTTTTGTAAGACGCTATCAAGAAATCTTCGTTCTCAGTTTCAAAATAACAATTCGAGAGGCCAAGAATTGTACCTACATACTTGACAAAGCTAGAGTGTTAGCGAAACAATGGAAATAATTTTTTAAAATTGCTAAAAATTTAAATAAATAATATTGGAAATTCATACTTAGTAATTTCAAGTGTTTGCTGAAAATATTAAAAAAACAACGTATTTATAGTGGAATGGTTGGTTGTGAACTATGAAGCGTACAGTGATCCCTTATTCGACCTACAAGTCATTGTAAGATCTCCTCGGGAACCCAGGTTTGCCCATTAGGCCGCAGTGGACAGTGTCAACCATATATCTCCCTCACCACCATCCATGTCAAGGAGCACATTAATTTGATAAATTTATAAGGTGATGGGGGTGAATGTGATGATAAAAAAGTTAAAGATTTAAAAAATTTTCCATTTGAAAATTTAAAAATTACAGCAAAATCTCTGAAAACCGAATATCATAAAGGTGGAAGAGTAAAAAAGAATACTTAGGCAAAGATTGGCGAGCCCAATTGGTAAGAAACAATTTTTTTAATTAATTTAATTAATTAGGGTTAGAAGGGGCCGCAAATTGAAAATACTTACGGGATAAAATAGAAATCTAGCGGGTTAACAAATAAGGGGAGAGAAAGCCTCGCAGACGAAAGAGATTGAGAATAAAATGAGATTATTAATATGGACGCCATACGCGGTGGTCACAACTAACACATAAAGCAAGTATGTGTGGAAGAGTTAGGGAACTGTCAAAAATAAATTATACGAGGTGAAACCAGAATACGGGGTAAGATAAAAAATAGTAAGTTAAGGAATGAGGAGGTTTTTATTGATGTTGAGGGTTTCATTCAAGGATAATGAAGGGTTATTGTTGTAATTCGTAATTACTTCTTTCGTTTCAAGAAGGTCAAACTTAATCCCCTTACCGTAAACATGTAATATCTCGTAATTGGAGTTAGGGTCGATGAAGTGGCCACGGTCTAAGATGTGATGGGAAAACGAAGATTTTGTACCTAAATTGTTGTGTTTTATACTGAAGAAATGTTCGGCGAATCTGGTTTTGAACCTCCTCCCAGTTTGACCAATGTAGGAGGATCCACAGATACCGCAAGAAAGTTTATAGACGCCGCATTTTTTGAGGATATTAATTTTGTCTTTACATATTATGTACCAAAAGATATTGAAGATTGTGTTTGGAAGAGAAAGATATGTTGATGTTTTTAAATTGATAAGAAGGGGGTTCAATGAAAGGCAAAGAAAAGTATTTATGAGGAGGCTTCTCAGTAATGGGGTGCAAAATTGTGTGGTTTTTGAAGAGGAGATTGAGAGAGAGGTGGTTGTACAATTTTAGAATTAATTTATAAGGATAGCCATTACGTGCAGCGATATCAAAGATTAGGTTGAATTCTTTTTTGAAATTTGTATCATTAAGGGGTATTGAAGAAGGCGCTAAAAACGGCTAATTTATGAGATAGGGGGTGAAAGGAATAAAACGGAATAACGTGGCCGGTGGTCGTGGGCTTTCTAAAAAATGTCAATATCTAAATGTTTTTTTAATCTAGTGATCTTCAAGTCCATCAAGTAATCGATTAATTGTACTCTTGTAGCCTGATGATGACAAACCAGTTTTGTCGAAACATGTAGTGTATCTAAACAAATTTTCCTTTCAACGTATATGTATAAGAATAATAAATTTAAGCCAAAGAAGGAGTCTCACACCCTTCAACTTTTGTCAACTTCATCAATCAATTGAATTCCAATTATTAAAGAAATATTATGGGGAAGGTTTTGAGTGTTTATTAATCATAATACTTTGAATAGTTTTATATTTCTTAATTGATTGCTTTCTATTTGCAAATATCGGATTTGAATTCTTCGCTAAGGAAACTGATTCTAAGTCTGAGCACATATTATTATTTTGACGGTCCATATTATTGTTTATAGCACCCATTTAACGCACAATCCAACAGGAACCCTTACATTTTGTAGGCAATAAGGCAAAATAAATACATAAATAAATAACGCGGTAAAAAATTACTCCTTATATATCAAGCGAAAAATATTGTTTGTTATAGACGATCCTCATTTTCTTAAAAGCAAATGTATACAAATAACTTTATTCATCTTACGATTTCAAATAAACACATTTCTTGATTAGGAAACCGTCACCGTAGAAAGCGTTACACAAAATAACTTTTCCTCTATAGAAAGCTAGTATTACAATTAAAGACGCCTCTCCGAAATCATTTTCTCTTTTCCGGAATCTGAGCATCCAATATTCAAAAGTAGCTTCAAACGCGTAAAACTAAGACATTTCAACAAATTTACGCGAAGGAACGGAAACTGACACGACTATTCACTTTGGTAAGATAATAATTAAAAGCTCGGTTGAAAGAAATTTAAATATGTAGAAGAATACTTAGTTCTAATTAAGTGTTCAAATTACCTACTGCAATAAATTATCAGCAAGAAGCGAGCTTTAAAAGTTTAAATTGTCGGAAAGTAGAAAAAATACCGCTGAATTTTAAATATAGTGAGGGAATTTGAATATTCCGTGACAAGTTAGGTTAGCTTTAAATCCTTCAGGAATTAATGAATATTTTAAACTTCCTAATGTTATTGCTGTTTTAATGTAATCCGTGATAATTAAATCGAGTCGAGCTTTTTCTTTGACATTAATTTTTTAAAGGTTTAATAATTATATTTTTCAAACTTTTTAACTGAATTAGTCTGAGTAATTTTTTCTTCACTTTTCAATCTCATAAATTAGCAAAGACTTCTAAGCTTTTGTTTCTTGCGGTCCTTACCAGTAATTATAACGAGTATTCCCCAAAAAGCTCACTGAACATACAAATGAAGGATGAAAGAATCGCGAGTAATAACGGCCAAATGTAATAAATTAACCAACATGTGAAAACAAGCGGAGTTTATGCAACCGAATCTGTTTTTTGTTTACGCTTATTGTGGAAACAGGGGAGGAAGTTTAATGAAATTTAATGAAAAAAGTATTAATCTATGCCGTATTATGAAGGCAATTTATGCTACATAATATTGAGATACTCTCTTTGTAGTATACCTAACTTCTAATACACCCCTTGACAGAAAAAATGTATCTATGGCAGAGATGGAAACAGTGGTTAAGGTCCAAGTGCAATTGGATGGAATGGAATTAACCTTGAAATAAATAAAATGTCCCCATTTACAATTATTCCTTATATCACACAGGGTGAATATATTCCCTGAAGTTTAGAAGAGTGTAATATTTTGCAATTTTATAACGTCAATAGCTAGTAATTAATTTGTTTGTTCCGCAAGGTTCTACATTAGGTCCTTCACTTTTACGGTTTAATGATTTCATGCAGATACTCATGAAAAAAGACAGAAAATTCTCAATGCAACTGAGTGCATTTGTGCTTTTGAATGGAAATAAATATAATAAGTTCACTTCTTTAATTTTCATGTCTTCCTTAGATTGCATGACAAAGATTTCATGATTAGTTTAGATTCTTAATTATATCATCAAATTTTAAATTCGTAGTAGGTAGTTTACTTTAATAATACATAATTTCGTCGACCTCACACAAAACTGGTAGAGACCACATGTGAAAGCTTTGAAAGAAATTATCATCGAACCAAAGTACCACTGTAGGTACCACTAAAAAAACAATGTTCAAAAATATTCATCTTTATAGTAATCAACTACTTCCTTAAATTTTCACAATTCTTTTTCGAAAATCTACAACTGACGAAAAGTATTTCATACCAATGCCAACAGGTAACAGTTTTACAGAGAAAAAAAGTGTGCGACCCAGAAAAATCAGAAAGCAAGTGTTTCAGACAGTAAGTGATGCCGATAATACTAAAAAATCACTTAAATCCACAAACTTCGGCAACACCACAAATTCATTGAACACAAGTAGGCTACCGGTAAACCTATATCCAAATACTGGCTTTGTTTGACGAAAATTCACGAAACTTGTATTTGTGTTACTTTAACCTTTCAAAAAGGTAACGGAACCACAATTAGTATTAAAACCGCCCCACAAGTTGCATTGTTGGTAGAATCTCGCGAAAACAATAAATTAATAAGAAGTTAGTCGATGGAATGGATGCCAAAAATCTACAAAAGCGCCAAGTGTCGTCAAAAGGGGAGTAGACATGGATCTAGAGAACTGTCTACTGAAAGACAACTCAACCAATAGAGCTTTGCTAATATACCTACGTTGGACGTAGTAAATGTTCTGTATTTTTATTATGAGGTGTAAAAAACGTGGTCAACTAAGGTACGTGTGTCCTAAAAAATGATATGAGGGCCCTCAAGCCTGAACATTGGTTGTATTGAATCGGAAGACAATTTTAGGAAAATAATAATAATAAAAATAATATTTATTGCTACGATTCTTAAAAGAAAAACATAATGAAACCTAATGTGTTTAGGGTTCATCCATATACTTTAGTGCCCAAAGAATTCTTTTAGGTTGCAAAAATGTTTATCTATAGTAAAGTTCTGTTTTAAACTTGTGTATGTCGCTTAGAGCTTTTATGTAATTTTGGAGGGAGTTGAAAATCTGACAGCTTAAAAATAATTCTGAAAAGCCTTTTCGAAACATGTCGTATCATTTATCACTTTAATCAATTTTATTCACTTCGATTTTTAATCCAAAATAAAAGTTATTCATGGGGGAGTTTGTGTGATTATTTGGTTATTATCATTATTCACCCCATTTGGAGAAACAATCACATTTTAGACCAAGAATATGGAGTCAATCAATTTAGGGAAAGGGAGTCGCGCGACAACTCATTGGAAGCGTCTTTCAATTAATTCTCTATGCGACAGCATGGCCGAAATTAGTTTTATTCAATTGTTTTTTCGTCGTCATGAAAACCACCCACTGGATTAACTAAGGTGGGGCCACAGGGTGTAACTACAAAATGTAGGCCCCCACGCAATATCTTTCAAATCCCCCCCGTCATTTATATAATATAATATCACTAAATTTCTGCCTAGGAAAAATATTTTTTTAAGTAATTAGTAATAATTACAGAGAGATACTTATTGATTCGGGTACTAAAAAAATTAATCCAAAAATAAGTACATAAACCCTTAATTTGTGCACTTACCTCTACAGAAGATCGCAAAATAGTGAAATGATTTTGATTTGATTTATTTTATTTATAGTCGTTGGTATAGAGCTGCCGCGCCCTTTGAGGCTTTTCCGGCAAGAAGCGGCCGGGCCGACGCGATGGCCGCTATCAAAAGACAATACTTTTTATTATTTAAATATTTTCCGTTTGAGAAACTGGTGATAATGTAACGTAGAATTCAACATCAATGTTACAATACAAATTAAAACAAAGGTTTGCCGCCAGTTCTGTTCTTTTTCCGACACGAAACGTGCCACGGAGCGACACATAGTGCCAAAGGGAGGAGCATCGACGAGTCTAGGCAGTATGGTTCATGCGGTTTGTTGCGAAACTTTTTTTTTCTTTAGAAACTTGCACAATTGAAAGGTGCCGATATGTAAGTTTTATTTATTTTATTTTATTTGTCGACCCGATGAAGGGTGGTTGAGAACATCAACTGCTATAAAAAAATAAACGGATTATTTTGAATTCTTATTTTTACTAATTAGATTTAAAAACTTAGAAGGATCTGGATCGGAAGGCCCTTGGGCCCCCTCGCGTCTAGGGCCTCCACGCATAGCGTGGGCTTGCGTGGGCGTAGCTACGTCAGTTGGCGGGGGTGTTGTTTAGGAAAAATCCTGAAACACGCCACCTTTTGAACGGAATATTTTGATGTCAAATTTGACTTTTGCAGGTGAACCCCCTAGCTCCAACAAACCCTAACAAAAACAAAAATTACGGTATGGTGGTCGAGTGACCCCTCATTTTAAAGGTCTCATGATTTTCTATGTGAGTGCACGATTGTTTTTAGGTTTATAAAAATTTAAGTGTAGAAAAAAATTTAAACATCTAAATACAACGCCAGAAGAAATTTTTATCAATTCAACAAATGATCAAATTGTGCACCACCAATTTCTATACAATGATACAAATTCTGCTCGAAACGTTTCGTTACATTTTGGAGGATCTGTGGCGTAATTTGGAGGCATTCTTCAATAATGCGTCGACGCAACTCTTCCAGAGACCCTGGTTCCGTTGCGTAAATTTGACTAAAAAATTGAATAAGACTAATTTCGGCCATGCTGTCGCATAGAGAATTGAAAGACGCTTCAATCCCTATTTAAATTCTTGATTTAGGGGTTACTGGGGCTAGGGAGTTGATGAGTTAATGTCAACTTTGACATCAAAAGTTGTCCCGCAAAAATCAAGAATCGACGCGTCCGAGGTTTTTTTTTAAGAAACCTGTCTAAGTGTCCCAAAACAGGCGTGTTTCCTTTTCAATGGCCCACCCTGTATGTTTTATGTTGTGGGCCGAGATCTAGGAGCAGCGGATTTCCAAGCATCTCTACGCTCATCAAAGTGTTTTGGTTATTAGCACTACCCTTACTAGAATTTTGCCTGGCTAAGGGAATTTCACCCTCAATCAGGGATCTTTATGTGCCGAATATCGACACAGTACCTACGATTTTACTTTGTATCCGAGAAGAAGGCGTGTTTCAGTTTTTCGGGCGAAAGGCGAAACACACTTACCTTAAGACCACCTAGGTGGCTAGGTAAAACATTATAATTATACAATTTGGTAAATTTCTTCCAAAATAAGAGTAAATCAAAATTTTACTTACACGAAAAGGTACCGTTCCGGCTTAACAGGGAATTCTATAAAACGTTTTATGTACTTAACTGAATGTTTGTTAATCATGCTATTAAGGATCAATTGTATTGGATTTGTTAACTTTGATCCAATCGAAATGTTTAAGTTGATGGGATCCATATGCGATGTTTAAAATGTAGCTCAAAATGGGGGTAAAGCATATAAGGGTGGTGAATTATTAAAAATCAAAAAACCTTCCCCATATGGAATTTATTACAATTAAATTGAAATAAGAAGTTGAAGGTTGAAGTTACGTTGAGCAACGATTGAAATAGCAATAAATTAACTAATAAAAACAGTTGATGATAAATCAGTTAAAAATTACAATAAGTAGGGCTAAGTTACGACATGTTTCGACATATCATAAATGTCATCATCAGGTAAAAATAATAAATCTGGATATGGTTGAAGAAATGAGGTAATGAGGGCGAGTGATGGTGAAGTTTAAAGTTGATAAAATGAATAAAAATTACATTAGCGAAGCCGTTAGGTTAATATCAATGGCCTAGATAGGGTCAGATCTTAACGGTGAATAGACACCGAAACAATTAAAATCAATTCCAGATACAAAACCATGGGGAACACGACACAAAATAAACTTCACAAAACAAATAGCAGGAAACACAAAATCTAAAATTCAAGTGGCCAATATTCCATATGGGGAAGGTTTTGTGATTTTTAATTCACCACCATTATGAAATGTTTAACGTAACATTAATGCTGCGTTAAATATTTTTAACACTGATGCAAGGTCCATTTCATAAAATTCGTCTACATTTATTATAATAAGAAGCAAGATATGTACCAATATTATCTTTAAAGATTCTTTCTGTTTGAGAGCCATTACAAAACCTAAAACGGAATTGTTGCATTACATCAAAAAGATAATCGTTATGGAGATACAAGTGCCACAGAAGTGTGAGAAGTGAAAGAGAATAATGTTGCAAATGGATTTATGTATTTGTAAAATTCAGACGCCTTTACGAAATTCGTCCATTTTCAAGCAATTGAACATAGTTCCTAAATCACAATTTATATTTTATAAAAATCTTTCGAGGAATACATGTTTCTCATTTACAAAAACATGTAAGTAGATGTTTCTTTTTCACATGTACTAAGTCAATTATCATATCGGTATATAAATGAATAATATTCCGTATTTTTTTTCTTCCAAGGTGGAAGGCACAAGTTACGACTATCTGTCAATATTTAGTTTGCAGTCGTTCCATATTGATGAGTTTTCTAGGTATATATGTTTTAGCATCTCTATCTACAACGTTTCTAGAAAAAACACGCCTTGTTCGTTCAATAGTTGTTTTAACACCGCGTTGCAGAATAAACGCAGAACGTTTCGAAGGTTCCTTTTACTATACTGAAAACTCGTATTAAAATTGTGCAATTGTAACGTGTTGTGGATTAATATTATAATATTAAACTACTATAGCACGCATTTGTATTCTGTTTGTTTAACCTCGTAACATGTCAAAATGATTGCGTGTTAGAAACAATGATCATTAATGGATAATGAAATAATGCTTTAGCTGGTTGTGAATTTTAAAAAAAGATTAGGTAGCACCAAATGACGCATGTAAACTAAGTAGAGTCAACTGGGATTAGTATTTAGTGTAACAGACGAACGAGTTTGAACATGCGTTTCTAATAAATGATGGCATTTGCAGCAGTCTTAATCGAAATTTACGGATATTAACATCGTTTCCAATAATTTGAGGTAATACATCATCATTCAGCCAACTCCCAAACGCGTCACTGAATCAGAATTATACGCACGTGTTACTTCATGTTAACGTATAGGTACGAAGTGGGAATCCAGTTTGCCAATTATTTTATAACTGGTTATATAAAAGTGAAATGTCCGATTTTGATACAGAGGTTGTATCCCTTTAAGCTTTAATATTGAATAAAGTTACAAAGCTGATTGAAGTTGAAATGAGTTTGATGAACTTTTTTTGTAAATCAACATTTTCCATTTTTATATATAAATCGTATAAGCAAGTTAACAAGCATCTGTTGCTCAGCCTCAATTTATCCCATCACGTACTGAAACTAAATTACCCGTTTTTCATATTACCGCGAGTAAATGAAGCAATTGCGAGCAAAAAGAAACAATGAACGCATAAAAATGTTTATGTACCATAGGCTATCTTGTTAACCTATATTTCCAATGTATATTGAATGGCTTTTTATACCAAATCATGTAAGGGATAAATTCATGGAATCGATCTTAGTTTACGATGGCATTCTACGTGACTATGCGAAATGTAATAAATATTATATGAATCGCGCCATTTTGTCAAAGATCTTAAACGTGAAAAATTCTATTTTTAGAATGAACCAATTAAACGCAAATCTATTGAAAAACCATTTTTAGGAAACGTGATCCATTTCGTGCAATCGATCGTGACATTTAGTTTCTCTTTTAGGTTTGTTCCTTTTTACTACTTCCAGATTACGATAATGAGAAAAGGCAATATGGTTAATACAAAAGTTTAATTAAAGTCGAATGTTTATTTTGTTAGAAGTTTTTTTTTGATCAAAGAAACACAATGAAAACTATTTGTATCATTATATGGAATTGGACTTATTGGATTATTGTCGTTAATGAACTAGTCAATCTTTCCATCCACTCTAGCGGATTCAATAGCTTTTGTTGCATTTATTTGCCCTGAATAAGCTCTATGCAGTAAGTTTTAATTTGCACGTAATAGCTAAAATAAAATTAAACAGCATTTATGTATTATCTCTGAAGGTAACTATGCTTTCATGAGAATATTGTGAAATAAAACTTACTGTATTGTGATCGATATCCCTTTTAGCATATATTTCGCTTTATCACCAAACAAATTAAACACTAACGGTTTATAATACTGGCTAAAGGGAGTACCTCATTTCTAACAACACAAACGAATAACGTGATGATGAATGAATGAAAGGGGCTGTTGAATAGCAATAGGTATTGAAGTTGGCCACTATCGAATTCTGGGTAAGCGACTGCCTATCCTAGAGTGGCGATCTGACTCACTCATCCCTCAATTTATATTAGGGACAAACTACCACATCTTCTTAGATGCGGAAGTGTCACCCCCAACATGACATATTGATCTAAAACAATGGAAGCAACTGGTATTTACTCCAATGAACTGAACTTCCATATCACCCAAGCACTAGGCAAATTTCCGCCTGTATTCCAGTCAGAATTGGTAGGATTAACGCCTAGTGCAAGAAAATTTGTTATGCATAACATAAAAGAACAAAACTATTAGAATTTCCAATGACAGCAGGGACTTGGTCACTGTAAAATTACCTCTAGTTTGGTTTCCAAATGCGTCACCATGAGCAAGTAGCAACACCCTCAAGCTTGTATGGGTTAAAGGGCATGCTGGAACTAAAGGCAATGAGAAAGTCAATGAGTTAGCTGGTTTTTTTGATCCAGTCTTCGACTTACAACATCAACTGTAAACAACCTAATCACACAATACATTCAAGCCCATCACAAGGACTCGCAATCTAGAAATCCAGAAAGTGATGATGACACTTTAACAGATTAAAATTTCAAAGACGAGAAAATCAGTTGTGGCCGTTGAATTAAGACACAACATAGGAAACATCAACAACGAATGTGATATTTTATTAAAATTTTCTATTTTTACTGTGTTATGTTACATTTCAACATTTACGGAAAATCGATACCTAGTATAAGAAACGGCAAGATCATCAATCAAGAACTTTAAGAATAGTAGACAAAAGCTCGTTGTTTCCTTCCATATTATCTACATACAGGGATTTACTCAACGGACCTCTTTTATGTATATGTTTTATACTATGAAAAATCTCTTTGAATTTTGAAATACGTAAATAGTGAACTTTTTAAAAAAGGAACCCTTCTTATTTAGGGAACTTGAGGAAACCAAATAACAGGATTAAAAAAAATTCTAACCCTTCTACATATCGAATGTTTGAGGTTTTTTATAGGTGTAGATTTTTGCATTTTTATTTATTTACCTATGAATAGGTAATCCGTAAATAACGTCTGCACCATATACACCCACACATTTCAAAACTCTACACAAGCCCACAATGAATGCAAGAAATTCGCATTCCTAGGCTATCCTAGGTCTTTAATGCAGTTAATAAAAGGCAAAACAAATTGCAAAAATACAAGTAGAACTTTTTATTATATCAGAATAGAAGAAAAACTGCTAGACGTTGCTTACTTAGTCTGCTTAAATAATAAATAGTTCCCCAGAAGATTTTTCAATTCACTTACTATATTATTATTATTATTATTGTTTAAAAAATATCAATAAACGTATCAAAAGAATAATAATGCCATATTCGTGGCCATAATTTTAATGCTTTTTGCTTTTCCAACGAGGTACCTAAGCGAAAGGTAATGGACAGCAGTGCCGGTTTATACATTACGCACACTACGCACGTGCGTAGGGCCCGGACGTGCGTAGGGCCCGGACAAATCTAAAGTTTTAAGTTTATTAATTATGAGTATCAATCAATGCATTTAATATTATTAAGGAATTAAGGTGTATTTATTTCACTCACGACTTCCCTTCAGAATAAATACTGTAAGATACAACAATCTTAAATAACAGGAAAGTTAAAATTTCAAAAGAAGGTATAATAATAAGAAGACACCCTTTAACACGTTTGAGACTAAAATTTATTGGTCATATATTTTAAAAGAGTTTATTGCAGATTGAACATTTCCTCGTCCCTTTCTAAGTAAATAACCTTTGTACTTAATTATGCCGACACAAGAGGGGTTTGTGAATCAGGGGCGTAAGTATCAGCCCTGCGGAACCCGGGCCTGTGATCTATGGGACCCGGATGTCACGGCACTAATATTTGTATTTTCGTAAACATTCCTCTTAAATTGCTGAAAACGTACCTATTTAAAAAAATTGCAAAATGTAAATTTTATTTTCCAGCAAGTTAACAATAATGTGAAACATTCCATTTATGGAACATAATTCTTATTGCCATAATTTCCGGCCTACCCTTCGTTTACGTGCGGTGTTGTTTGTACTCGTACCAACCATAAATAAAAACAGATGCGCCGTATTTATTGTATTGTAAGGTTCTTGAGAGTTTAGACTTGCCGTTTTCATCTTATGAAGCTATTTAAAATATATTAGCTGAATGATTCTCATTTTTATCGTCTCAAAAGCAATGGAGGTGGAGAAAAAAATAGATTGACTTGTATCAAATTCGAAGTTTTGCTATGTATGCAAATTGTGGGGGGGGGGTGCTGGTGAGGGGCCCAATGTTACTTAGTGCGTACTACTAAATGACATGTAAAACCGGCACTGATGGACAGAGTTACTTTTTTTGAGTGAAATACAGCGACATACTTTATTTTTATTACATGATTGCTATATGGAAAATAAAAGAAATTTGCCGCTTTCCTTGAAGAATTTGAAATGTAAATATGTTGACAGACTTTTTTCAAAACAACTCAAAATCTATATACAGCGTAGTTAATGAATTTTCATCAGTGGAATACAGGAAAAAAACGTCTGTATAGTCGGTACATAATAATTATAAGTTGCACCTGCTCAACGAAGCTTGACAGTTTCGTACTTTCCTGTGTACTGCAGATCGCATACCTAACTTAAATTTTTTTGGGAGAATTCGCATATTTACAACTTACTTTACATGGCGTATTAAGTAAATTGAATAACATTAAACAGACTTTGTAAGGAGAAGCCATTCATTAATGGGTTTCAGATAATTCCCGAATGTATTGGTGTGGTCTTGGAGCTTACTGTGATAGTTTTCAGAGAAACTGTGGATCTCATCAGCGACGAATGGTATTCGAAGGTCCTCGTGTAGGGTCTGGTTTGTGACAAAAACCACGGAGTGTTTTGGATGGAAATTGTTAAATAATTTTAATCCTTGTTGGTTTGGCACAGCTAAGAGCTTTGATCGTTACTTTGTACAGTTATTTGGTGATAGTTTAGACTTCCTTCCAATAAGCCAATACATTTGCCGAAAAAAACATACATTTATATATTGTTTTAACTAATTTACACATATTTGAAAAGTAAAGTCAGTCATTTTTTTCTAATGAAGGGCATTGAATCGACTTGAGGATAACTTATATCAAATTATTAATTAAATACAAAAAAAATATGTCATTACGTCGTGTACCTACTCATGAACAACTGTAAAATTGTATATTGTTTATTACACGTAGGTGTAAGCTTTTCTAATTTAAATATTAACAATGTTACATAAATTTGAGTTTCGAATTTGTGAAACGCTTTTCGTTAAAGACCATTTTGTAAAAGCAGGTTCATAAAGAAATCATTGTGATATTATCTTCTATTTCACAAAAGTTAGGTTAAAATTTCGCATCTTGATGTAAATCGTGCTTGACAAACATTATAATTATAATTAAAATTCACAGCTAACATAGCCTAGCCGACAAAATAATTTACCTACTGCATTGCAGTTTCTTCAACAAATTAATCTACATTTGTACCTTCCTCACTTTCATTGTTCGCTTGAGAAGCGGTCTTTGTCTTCATTATAATTAGCGTATTCTTACGGAAAAAATTAGGTGATTTATTGCCGTTGACCTAAATATTGTTCGAGAAACTCGAGATGCTAGATTTATGTTACAAGCTTCACTTCTCCGAAATAATTTTCGAAAACGTCTTGACTTAGGCGATTTGTTTACGCGTTAATTAAATTTGTTTTCCTTTTTTTAATTCATCGTGCAGTTAAGTACCTAATGCTGGTAATTGTTTGTATAATGTCGGAAAAGCAAAGAACGCGAATTCCTGTAAATTTGAACCTTCATTAATTTTTAATAAAAGTTTTCTGGTGCGATAATAACTGTAAAATTGCATATTTATAAGGATTTTTATGATCAACTGATTTAAGAGTATCGACTGTTTGATTTATTAATGTAAGGAAAGCTGTTTGTATGGTGGTTTCGCTGTTTAATTGGTTAGTTAAAATACAAGTTTTTATAGCAGCGGATACAGAATTACTAAATATAAGGAGTTCAAATAAGTTTTGAGGGTTTTTCGATGTGTTATTCAGAGAAATTGTGCAACGTGTTTTATTGGAGGTTGGCTGTGACTTTTCCCCCATCATTCTGGATTCCGCATTGAAAAAATTTTTCATCTTTTGAGGCGATCCAAGAGTCGACCCAATTTTTACCTGTTTCGTAAGAAGCAAAGTGCTGCTCGACCAGACCACGTGCCATCCACCGGAACAAGTGGTAGTCGGAAGAAGCAATATATGATGAATAAAGTGGGTGGGGTAGGAGCGCATCTAATGTATCCTGGACAACTTTTCCAACATGTGGCCGAGCATTATCGTGCTGAAAGATCACTTTGCCACGTCTTTTGACATATTGGGGGCGTTTGAGCTTCAATGTTCGGCTCAATTGTATCAATTGTTGTTGGTAACGTTCCCCAGTGATGGTTACGTTAGGCTGGAGTAGCTCATAGTAGATCATTCCAACCAGATGCACAGCATTAGTTTTTTGTCATGAATATTCAGTTTTGCTGTTAGTTGGTGGACTTACTCCGTGATTTTCTGCGCTTTGGGTTGTCGTAGTGGATCCACTTTTCGTCTCCCGTCACGATTCGATGCAAAACAACCCTTCCGATTTTGCCTTTGGAGCAATTGTTCGCATGCGAAAAAACAGCGTTCGACATTTCTTGGATTGAGGTCATTCGGAACCCAATTTCTTTGTTCTTGCACCATACCCATGGCATTGAGGGGGTTTGAAATCGCTTTTTGAGTTACTTCCAAGGTTTCAGCGAGCTCCTCTTGAGTTGGGCATGAATCTTGGTCCAATAACGCCTCCACCAACTCAGCGTCTTCAAATTTTACTGGCCTCCTCTCGCGTTCTTTGTCGCTGGGTCCAAAATCGCCACTTTTAAAACGCCGGAACCAGTACTCACATGTTTTTAATGATGGAGCATGTTACCGAAATGCTTCACACCGCAATCGATGTCCATCAGCTGCACCTTTTTTCAAATTAATAACAAAAAAGCAGCGCTTCCCGCAAATTGTGTTTTGTTGGCACAAAGGTTGACATGGTTAGAGCACAAAGAAAATATGTTTCGACGTGATCGGTTCAATTATGTAAAGATTAATCCCATTCAGCTAACAACTTTTAATAATAGTGCTCTATTATTGTAGTTATATGTAAACAAATTGCTTTCAAAGTGGTAAGTAAATTCGAAAAATTAGTTAAAAGTGTTATGGTATTTGGAGCAGAGATATGGGGTTGGAAGGAATGGGAAAGGTTAGAGAGAATACAAGAGAAATACTGGAAATGGATAATGGGCTTAGACAGAGAAACACCGGGATATATAGTGGAGGAAAAGTTGAAATTGGAGAAAATAAGGGAAGGCAGGCGCAGTGAGGTATGGAAGAAGGAATGGAATTAAGAGGAGATAACAAGATATTGCAAGAATGTTGGAGGGAAGAAGAATAGGACGAAGCGGGGTCAAGAAGAAAAGAAAAAATACTACGAGAGAGGAGTATGGCGAGGGAGGAGGTGGAAAGGAGAAGGGGGAGGGAAAGAGCGTTGAGGTGGAGTTGGTAATGAGGGATAAAAACGTACAAGGACAAATAGGAAAGGGCCAAAATAAGGGAAGGAAAATATAATGAAAAATATGAAGGAGATTCCAAGTTATCTGAAGGGAGGGATGGGCATGAAAGCAAAAAAAATAGTTGCGAGGTTTAGGTGCGGAAATGAAGAGGGAGTGAATAGGTATTGGAGAGAGGACGAAAGTAGAATGTGTAGACTGTGTGGGGAAGGGTGGGAGAGCTTGGAACATATGATGAGGGAATGTGCGGAGTTGACAGAGGAGGAAAGAGGTAAGATGGAGATATTGGGTGATGGAGGAGAAGGGGTGGAGTGGATGAAGGAAGTGTTAGAGAGAAGGAAGAAGTTAGCAAATATGTATAATATGTAGGATCTAATTCTTTGTTTAAACTTGGTAAAAACAACAAAACAACAAACATGTAAACAAATTGTTGTTTTGATGGAATTGGATGGTTCCTATTTTAATTAATAGCGGTTTTATGTATTAAAAATAAAATATTTGTGAAAGTGCGCGTTTTAGTTTTCCAATTGTACAATATTTGCAGAGATATAAATTGATCAGTTTTGCAAAAAACAAATGGTTTATGTAGAAAGTAGCGACAATTAGTTATAACTAGAGGGCGGATTAATATGCACATAAAAAGTCACATATATGCGCATATATATGCACCAAATATGTTAAAGATATGCAGTCAGTTTGTTAAAATATGCAACATTATATGCAAAATATGCATACAAAGAAATAATAAACAACCTGTATTAAACAAAAACTGTTATTAATGTGAAAAAGGTTCTTAATGAAATTAAAAAAATTAAGTAATTAAAATAATGTATATGCGTAATATTAACTACAAATAATCTTACGATCAGTTGAAGAATTAAACATATTATTCTGATCATCGCTTTTCTGCCTATAATAATTTACAATAAGGTGTTTTTCCAAATTGTTTAAATTAAATCCTTGTCGCGTATCAGATAAAATATATCCCCGTTCGATCAAGTGGATGTAGGGACGCGACTGAGAAATCTCGGTAAGAAATGCAAGGCAGCATGCTCCATCTAAATCTCGATATGATCGAATGCTACGGCGAAATTATAGCAGCGACGCTTCTCTTACCTTCTACAGGAATTTTTGAAGGTTTTCTGTTTTAGATTTTAATCTTTCATTTAAAAAGTTTCAATTACTGTGCTCGTTTGAGGAGATGAGAGAATTTTTTTTAAGTAAAATGTCAGATTTATTTAGAAATGCACAAATTATGCAATAATATATACATTTTACAAAAATATGAACATTGCTGCAAATATATGCAAAATATGCAAAATTAAATTGGTGTCATATAACTCGCATTAATGTGATTCACCTAGATATGGAAGGGTACCTTTACAGCATCAATATTCAACAATATGCATTTTGCATATAATCCGCCCTCTAGTTATAACAGTGTTCTGCTGTTCTTATTGCTTTCATTCAACATAGTAAAGGATATAATTAATATAAGACAATTTTTATTGCGCTCAACTCAAAATTCTCCCTTAATTACAAATTTTCAAATCTTTGTTACTGGTTCCTATAAATAGGTTTTACTGTTTATGTGCATTATTTGAAAATGTATATGTATAAATATTTAATGTAAACCTTGTTCTAGACGGGTATTTAATGCCATATGAGTTTCATTGAAAAATGTGTAGTATATTTTCACGCATTAGAAAGCTTTCCAAAAATGAACGCAAACAGAATCTATTTAAGCTCCCATGAATCACTTAAATTTAATGAATAATGTTTGCGTAGCTTGCTTTATAAATGGTAACCTTTATAATTTGTTGAAGTTAGTTTTAATATTGTTAAAACTTGCTAATTAATATTTTCTGTTAATTAGAGAGAATTAAAATTATTTTATGAAATTATGAAGTTTCAACAATGGATAATTGTGTGTGTGGGTGTGTGTGGTGCAGTCTAATTGGAAATTGTGGCATACTGTAGAGCTCAAGCTAATTAGTCAATTAAAATTGTAGTTATAAAACAACTCTCTTAAAGACCTGTAAAAAACGGAGACTGCAGGTAACAAGGTGTGAAATAACATTTGCTTATCCCGACTTCGAGAAATCTCCTTGCAACTCGCTGTAATTCTTTTACTAAAACTACGAACCGGAATCGCTTTCACTTTCACTCAAAAAATGGTGTACCTACGTTTTATTTTAAGCAATATTTTGCCAAGCGTCTTAACATTTGGTGGTGAAGAAAATACAAGACGACGCGATAGCAGCTGAGATCTCTCGTTCGATTCTGCACGTGGGATTGCGAGGAATGAAGACGTAGAGGATACCTACGTCATCAAAAAGATCTTGAACCTTATCAACATATTGGGACTCATCTCGTAAGTTGCCTTTATCTGCAGAGACGATGACCAAAATTGGAATTATTGCGAAGATTTGTAAGGGCAACATACTCCGATCTATTGATGGATTTGGGGGCTCTAGACGAATTAATACGACTGTAGACGAATGGAATAGGAAACCTTGTGTACTACTGGTCAACTTGATATGGATCCCAGCGATTTTATAGGAAACCTCTCTGGAAACAATGTAGATGGATAGTAACAATGTCTTCCTTGGGAACCTTAGTGGGGGCAACAGCACCGAATGCTCGCCAGGAGTTAGGGTATAAGAGGACAAAAAATTACCGATAGCTACCTTGGGATGGGGCTTAGTGGCAGAAGATTCTTGGACTGAAGATTCAGGAACTCTTGAGGTGGGTTTGGGTGATTAATTCCAAAGTGACTTGCGATTGCTCAAAGGAGATTCTATCGAAATTCGACCAATGGTCTTCAGAGAGGGTATTTGAGAGTTCGAGGTGAAGAAATAGAAGTTCTTTGGACAACAAATCTAGTTTCCTCCTGATGGTTTGTTGAATGCGTTTTCGGACAAGGGCTAACCTAGCACGCTGAAGAATGGATTGGGAAGACCTGGATTGTTAGAGGAACTATAAACGAAAAATACTGGAAAAAGGGAGCATTTCCTTGTTTTTGATATTTGTGTTGTAGGTCGAGATCTAGGAACAGCGAATTTCCAAGCATCTCTGCGCGCATCAACTGCGTTGGTTATTACCACTACCCTTACTTGAATTTTACCTGACTCAGCAAATTCCACCCTCAACTAGGGATCTTTGGCGTGTGGAATGGCATCGACACGTTTCTATGTCGTTTTTTATATTTAAATTTAAAGCAGTTGATGCGCGTTATAGTTGCTTGGAAATTCGCTGTTCCTAGATCTTGGCCCAAAACATAAATAAATAAAAAAAATAAAATAATTAAAATTTTTCATTTCAGTGTCAAATTTTTGTTTACGATCTAATCAACAGAAACGTTAATACAATAATGGGGATGTGTGCTGTAACAGTTAAAAATTACTCTACATTTGTAGAATGGAGAAGCTCAAAAATTGATGTGAATATAATTTAACCCTTCGTAAATTTCGAATTATTGACTAATTACTTATAACGAATAATCTAATACTATGATTACGGCAGGTTAAAACGATGGGCAAAATTGAAAAAAAAAATTACAATCCTTATTAGCTTCGTTCCCAAATAATTATTACCTACAATGAAATGAAAATCAATACATACTCGAGCAAGCTAAACTTCAAAAATTTATAAATTACAGTATCCATTCTCAATTCTTTATCAATTTCCATTTCATTTAGTGCTTTGTTCGTAAACTTTTGCGTATTTAAGATAAAAAAAATCTTCGGGAATTACACTAAAAGATTCTACGCGCGATTAATAAAAATCAATTGTATCTCGCAAAAAAGGAAATGCTCATTAATCATTTTCAACGTCTTTCGTTTTTTTTTCGAATGCCGACTTATTACAATGCTTTCTTTACTTTGCTTACAAAGTGGCAAAAATTTAAAGTGGATGCAGCAAGAAAAACTGAGTTAAGCGTCCGACAACTGAAGGGAAATTAATCAATGTATGTATTAGTTTAGGGATCATTAATTATCTGACAATATTCATTATTCAACTTCAGGTTTTGAATTGGCAGAGCATCAGTAAACATTTTTTTGGCTCTATATAAACAGTTTGATATACAATTTGAAGCGTCAATAAAATTTTAAACCCATATTTCACGTCAAATTAAAAGCTGATTTAATATGCTAGGTATAATATCCGATTCGGTGAAGTGAAATTTCGAATACAAATGTGTGCGATAGAGATCAATTTTGGGTGCTAATGCGTTACAGCATCACAATAAAGTGCGAAAAGGTAAATATACTGCTTCAAGTGTAAATTCTGGAATATTATGAGAAAATTACATTAATTTAGTTGAAATTTGAAGAATTTCTAGGTATTTAAGCTCCTTTTCATTATCAACGTAGGTAGGATGTAATTACAAAAAGAAACTAAGGCCGTATAAAGAACGTAAAGCAAAGATATAATTAGAATTACTAATTTCTGTGTCTTATAATTATAATAATATATGCTGTGTACGGCATGTCAACACGATTTAAATTCATCGTATTTTATATTAATTCATACCTAATTTTTACTAGCATATCTACTTCCACAAACTACACACAAATTTTGTAATTACGTAATGAAATGAATTAATTAATAAATAATTATTAATCCTCGCAATTTCTTCGAATAACTGTATCGATACTTGTAAACGTGTTATTACGTTTTACAATTTAGTAAGTGTTAGTTCATCAACTAATTTAATTTTTTAATCCATATAATAAAATGCCTTGGGGAGGTATAAAAAGACACTTTATCTAAAGTTTGGCAATCAATTTCAGAACTGATGTAATCAATTAAGGATTAGATTAATAGATGTCCAACCATCGAATTGTTGTATTTATCCTGTAAAATCTATAATTTTAATTTGTACTAATTACATTCTTCTTTTATCAGTTTTAAATAATTACGTTACTAAATCGAAAAGATTTCTGTAATTTAACCACTGAAAATCAAGAATCTAATACGAATTTATTAAAAAAATTAATTGCTATATGATTTCAAGAAACCAAGAACGCTTACTACTTTTTCTGTCGTTTTGAAATTGTCAATTAGCTGTTATTCTATTAATAAAACTTTGTCTACAAAGCCATTAAAAATTTTTTTCTAACTGAAAGTGAATTATTCACCAAACTTAACCACATTTGTTTAACCCCCCACATTGTTCTCATTATATGGAATTAAATTACAGTAAACAGTAAAGAGAAAATTTAATTTTGATGGTATATACTCGTATAATTTCTTTTAGGTCTGTCAATCTATCAGGAAAAAAAAGGAAAAACATTTTCTACTGTTACTACATATACTACTATTTATGCAAGGTGTTGTGTACGAATATATGCCGAGTTATACTATAAAATATTTTGAAATTTGTTGTTAATTACAGACATTCACATTCACATTCACGAAAGTTGGATGGGCTTGGTGGACAAAGCAAAGGACAAATCATCGAAATATATTAATGGTACTATCGATGCGAACGATTTTGAAATGCATCGAAAGTTGAATAAAGTACCGTTGATATTGAATGGCAATAAACCATCTTTGGTTTACATCACCATTAATGGCGATGACCATGTAATGTGCACATCATCTGCTGGTGAAATAGTAGATGAACTATTCACAAACTTGCCAAGCATTATATTCAACGAAAGATGCAAAAATGGGTGTTACAACAGAAAAACATTCATGCAGCGAATCTCTCTTCCACCAGGCGTCATAAGTAAACCAGAATTTAATACTCAGATTGAACCTAACATTATACATTGCTTAAATACTTCAGATTATCCGACAAATGGATGCGAATGGTGGATATTCAAGAAGTGGGCAACATTGTGTTTTATAATATTAATCAATAATACCCATCACCATCCTGTAGAGGATGCTACACAGAAGATGAGACGGCGCAACACATCCTTTGTGAGTGTCCCGTACTTGTCGAATTAAGACGATCCATGTTGGGGGACTCCTGGCCGGACATGGCTAAGATTAGAGCCGCTTCCCCGTCCAGCATCCTCAGGTTTATCTCACGTGTGGGACGGCTTGAGTGATGATGCGGGGTCGAACGACTCTAATCAGGGAGGCAGCACAAATAGGTGGCCTATGTGCGAGTGGACTTTTGACCACCCTCCCATCGTAATCCAGAATCCAGAATACCCATATGTGACATAATAATACGAATATATCTGAATTTAACACACGTTCATGTTGATTTTAAGAAAATTATTAACCTTAGACTTCCAGCAAAACTTTCAGTCTGGAAGAATAAGCCTCGACATGATACAGGACCAGTTCTTCAACCAAACACTTACAAATTACTAGGAGTAATTGAATACGTAGATTCAAAAGAGCGTGGAAAACTTGACGATATATTGAGCAATGCATGGTACGAAATGGACGATCTAAAAAGACACGCACAAGCATCTAAAATCGTTTTACCTATTTTAGTAAATAATTTGCAGAAAGACTTACAGCTAAATATTTAAGTGTGAGGGTTGTTTTTTCCAAACTCCGATAGGTCACACATAACAGTCAATTGAATACAAAAAACAATTTATTACAAACAAAATGTACCTACTCTAATGATTACTTTCAACATAGAGGATAATAAATAATCATTTAAACCAAAAACGTAATTCATTTTCATAATTTTTGGGATAGGAGTGTCAGTATTACAAAGGATTCCTTCTTTAATTTCCAAAAAGAAGGTCGTTGGCGTAACGCCAAGCTAGGACCGCCACGGAAAAATTCGATTCCTAACTATATTTTTGCGTTCCAACATTTTTCATTGTGTTCCAAAGTTAGTTTTTAATTGTTCCTTAATTATTGCATCGAAATCTTTCATCTTTCTTTAAATTCCAAAGAAAAGGTCGCTGACTTGACGTCAAGCTAGCACCCTCAACCAAAAATTGCGTTTCCTGACTATATTTTTGCGTTCCAAAATTAGTCGTTAATTGTTCTTTAATTATTAGATAGGAATTTTCCGAATTCCTGATTGGGGGGGGGGGGCAATTCCTACTTTTTAATTAATTAAATTTAATTAAGGAATTAATATTTGAAAAAACTGTATTAACATCAAGTGTGCATGGAAAAATAATGACAGTTTGTTATATAAACGTATGTCTGCAAATGCTTAGTTTTCCGAGATACGGGGTGTTAAAGTTTATCTTAAAAACTGATGACGATTTATTTATTGCTCTGAGACCGGTCGAGATATGCAAATCATATTTTGTGGTTTTTTTTTTATTTTAACGAAATGTCAAATTAGCGTTTCTTCATTATTAAGCTTTTAGTTTGCTATAACATTAATGTTAATAAGTAATTAATTATTCTTTTATCGAAAAGAATGGAAAATTTTACAAATTCGGAATTGTCAGACATGCATTTTCTCTATGGTCGAAGTAATGGAAATTGTCGGCAAGCTCGACGATTATAATATTATGCTGAGTTGTGTCCAGGATGTAGGGTAGGTACCCCAAAAACTTTAACACCCCGTATCTCGGAAAACTAAGCATTTGCAGACATACGTTTATATAGCAAACTGACATTATTTTTCCATGCAGAATCATCCCCTAATGTTTGTTGCGCTTATTTACTAATACCCTGTATATAGGGAGAGTGTGAACTAATAGTAGGAATTGAATAACCGAAAAATGGTTTAACCCCAACTCAACATGCCATATATGTCGAAAGGTTTTTAGTGTCTGAAGAGATTACCAACATTCTAAACTTGCTTCCAATCACACCCCACACATGCTGTGAATTTCGCTTTCTATGCCACTGAGTAGAAACATTTTCATTACAACGAAAGCAAAGAAGATATCAGTGTATGAAAGATACTGAACAATGAAAATTCATATAATTACCGCTCAGTATTCAATGATGTTTCCCTCGACTAAACCAAACGTTTTCTCCTTCAAATTAAAAGGTGTGATTAGATGGATTAGAAGAGACAGCCCGTAGAACGATACGGTTTATTTCAGTGGGTGCCCAACGTCCTATTGATACCAGAGTGTATCAATAAGTTCATGATGTTCTTATTTTCTCGCGTTAGAACTTAAAAACGCGTAACTTGAGAAGGAATATTGGCTACACCACAAGCTATTAAAAAAATTGCGCGAGATTAGGGAAGCCGTAGGCGTATCGTATAGCTCAGTATGCACGCATCGATTACCTTCAACGAGTAATGCGAACTGATTGATCCGGTTCAACGACGCGACGATTAAAAGAACAACATCCGGTGAAATTTTATGAAATGAGCTCCTCATCTGCCATATTTCCTGGATTTAGCCCACAGTGACATGCCCCGTTTCTCTGACGAAACGGTATGGCAGAAAGATTTGACAAATTTCTGTTTTGAGCACTTCGTAGCGTCTACTTTCGTTTATTACAAAAAGAATAATAAGAGTAAGTATAACAGCCATGCGGCCTTAGTTTTCAATTTATGTAGTGATCTTTTTTCATTTTATGTATGTATCATTAGTCTTGAAACTTTAAAATTTTAAATCTTGGCTTATATTCACAGTCGATAATGATTTAATTCGAAAGTTGTTATCAAAACTGTTCGAAAAAGACCCTCTTTTTAAAAAATATCAAAGCAATCGAAAAAGTCGGTACCAAATTGGTATTGGGATAGAGAGACGCCAGGGTATATAGTAGAGGAAGAAATAAAATCTGAGAAAATAAGAGTTCAGGCAGGAAAGAGAGCGGTGAAGTATGAGGAAGAGGTCAGGAAGAGGAATGAAATTGTAATGGTGAATGAGTGTATGAGAGAGATGAGGAAAAACGGATAAGGTATGGACAGGAGGAGAGGGGAATGTTTTATGAGAGAGGAGGCTATGCGATGGAGGAGAAGGGTGGAAGGAAGTGATATGGTGGAAGAGCTGGTAAGAAGAGATAAAGATATGCAAGGCCAAGAAAGGAGAGCGAGGATAGGTGAGAGGAGGTATAATGAGGGATATCGGGAGATTATGGTAGAAGGCAAGGCCGAGTGCCTGTTGGGGGACATGGGACTGAATGAAACAAGAATTGTGGCGAGATTTAGGTGCGGGAATGAGGAGAATAAAAATAGTTATTGGTGGGAGGACGAGAATGTGCAGTGAAGGGAGGGAAAGTGTGTGTCATATGATGAGGGAATGTGAGGAGCTAAGAGAAGAGGTGAGAGAGAGAAAGGTGATTCTGGGAGATAAGGGGGTAGGAGTGGGATGAATGAAGGAGGTGTTAGAGAGGAAAGGGTGAGGGCGAAACGTAGGGGGCAGGAGTAAAGAAAGTTTTGGAGTAGTAGTTTTTAGTGGTAGATTTGGGGGTTTGTTGGTGTTTTTATGTATAATAGGTATATTATGTTTAGTTTGTGGTTATGGAGCGGGGATAAGAATCCTTTGTATATTTTTATTATGAATACAATAAATAAAGAATGATTGAAATTGTATTTTTTTCCATTGCTAGAAAAGCTAGGAAACTCACACGAGGCATTTTTTTAATGACCTATATCGAATTTCTTTCTTAAATATGATTATTTTACAGGATGAGTTTCCGTACTACATTAAGCAAACGGTAAAAATATAATTAATCATTTTTTGATTTTAATTTTTAGTCGTTCCTGATATTTTGGATGATTACTTATAGTTGATAAATAGGATACGGCAGATACATTTTTTTACATTTTGAATTAAGAGTTTGGATAAAATCTGTCAAAATTCGTAAAATATAATTACTTCATACTTATGTTAAAAATACAGGATAATTTTAATTGTTATATAAAATTCAATTTTTATACTCAATTTTGACTTTGAAAAAGCCAACAAGGAAGTTTGGTGAGACGTTGTCCTGTATTTTTAACATATCAAGTAATTATACTTGTGGATGATGTGGAAGAAGAAAACTAAGCTAACTTGTAGTTTGTCAGGTATTTATACATATAAATACTTAAGGTTATAATTTAAAATAAAATTGACGTTCGCCCATCTTAGTGAGCTTTTTCATAATTACAAATCTGTAACAAAAATCTGTAATAAAAAATTACATGTTTATCGGAAGTTTTACGAGTACTAATGATATGTGTCAGACGACATAATCAATAATAGTAATTTTTACTCACTGTTGAAGGAGAATTAAAGACAACAAATCTTGTCGATTTTCTTTTCAATTTAAGTAATCGACATATTTTCTAAAAAAATCTATTCCTACCAAAGCTCAATAGAAAATAAGTTCACAGAAAAAATGTCTCTAAGCTAATAGCGAGAGGAATTATTTTATAGGTGAAATGACGTGTATAGATAACGGTTGCTAAGCACGATTTTGTCTCTAAGTATACCTTAAAAAAGCTCTATTTGTATGTTATCTTTTAACAATCATTGAACCGTAGCAGAAGCACTCTGAACTTTGAGAGGGACCTGGATTATTTCTTTGTGCGAATTAAAATGTGCTTTTAGTTAAAACTTTTAAAGTCTTTTGTATTTTTCTATCTTCAATAAGAAAAGCGAGCGTATGTATTTTTAGGGTTGTGCGAACCTCGGTTTTCCTTTGAAATTTACGAACAAGAGGTTGCGCTTTTCTATATGAGCACTAAATATAGATTATCAGACAAACTAGTTTACTACATTTTGAGCGACTTTGGAAAGAATTTTAATTAATTTGCTAAATATAGAAAGTGTTACATTACTGAATGTCATTGTAGATTCATTCAATTAGCCCTTTAATAATAGCAGCTTGTTTACGTACTTTTGTTTTAAATTTTTGATTAGCGCGTCTGAAATTAATTAACATCTGTTCAAATTTAGGACGATGAAAACTTGCACTAACTTAAAGAGTTGAGCTTTACGCGAATGTAACTAAGTCAAACCACTTTAAAAGAAAAGTCAGTTTTAATAAAACAAAAGTATCCACGAGAAGATCGACTACATGAGGCTTTCCAAGTTTAATAATAACGTAACTCGAGCTCAATATTTCTACAAACTTTTTTAATAAACAATGTTACGACTTTGTCTGGTCAAATAACGTTTAACATTTATGATGTAGTATTATTTGTGTATTCAAGTATTCGCAGTGGAAAATTCTAATCACGATGCGATTGTCAACGTTAACGAGCTTTCTTGCCCAGTAAGCGCGTACGGTAAAAATTGTGATTTAAGGCTTCGATGATTATTAAAGGATTCTGCGGAAATGAAACTTCTACTAAACAATGAAAGGGCAGTTCGTAGCCATTTACAAAGATTTATTTTATAGTTGACCTTTTTGTTCCTATTTCCGATGTAATATTGGACATAGATGAAATGTTTCAGCAGGTAATATCGGAAAAATATAACTTATTTTTTACTTGTACTTTAATTTAACACATGGACAATGTCGCTGGAATTTTCTCATTTAAAGGATTGATTAGTTACGAGATTAGTTATTTATGTATCTACCTATGAACAAAATGAATGAAGGTTATTGAATGTATCCATTTCTCGTTTGGTGTTCTATCAGAGTGCTAAATAAGTACCTATATAATAAATATAAATGGCAAATCTTATATTATTATTTTTTCTTCAAACGTCAAGAAATTATGTCATTATTCGACCGAATAGTAGGGCCAAAGTTTGACATTTATCGCTAGAGCAGATTTTAATTTTACTTTTCCGCCGCCGGAGGGAAAAGTGTTGTCATAGAAACATTTTTCCGCCGCCGCCGGAGGTAATACAATGTAATTCTCATGCGTTACCAAGGAAAAAGCACCTTTACCTACCTCTTCGTAAAAACAAGTACCTGGTTGACAATGACGTTTAATTTAACGAACGCCGCTAATAATATCCCTTAAAAACACTTAAAAATAAATGTTTTGCGTAAATTTGCGGAAGTTTGAAGAAAAAATAGCATATTTTATTTGGAGGAGAAGTTACTTTTCATGGCTTGCCTTCTATTAGCTAAACACAGGTGCGCCATGAAAACTTGTGCTTCTCTGCTACATAAAATAATATACTATTATCTTATTTTATACAAAATCACCACAATGAGTAATAAACTTAATTCCCTAGTGCAATCATTTAACGTAGTGGAAATTATAAAATTTGTGGTAATTCTATGTCGTGTTCTTCTGAACCAAAGACTGAACTTAATCACAATTAGAAGTAAGTACATAATTTTAGCTACTCACGCTAGGAACTTAATGACTAGGTGAAAATAATTCGCTTACGCTTATTATATTAGCTATAACATAATTTTTATACAGCTTCAAAATTAAGATCAATAGTACAGTCCATTTCGTGACATGACATCTTATAATTAATTGTTAAATGGGGAGGTATAAGGTGCTTATGGAAGATAGGATAAGAAGACGGTAAATTGGAGAGGTGCAGGATAGATAAAGGTAAATGGAAAGAGAGGTGCAGGGAGCTGATGGAGGGGATTAATACGAGGAGACGGAAAGACAGAAGGATGTCGGGGAAAATAAGAAATCCAGGCAGAGGAGGATAAGTTTAAAGAAGCTAGAATGTGTTTTAAAGAAAATTAAGAGGAGGAAGGCTGAGGGGCCTGACGGGATACAAGGGGAGCAATGGAAGTATACGGGAACAATAGTGAGAGGAAAGATATTGACGCTCCTAAACAGTGCATTGGAGGGGCAGAGAATTCCAGAGTCATGGAGGGAGGCTACTGTTTGCTCTGTATACAAGGGAGGTGAAAAGAAAGACGTAAAGAGTTATAGGCCAATAAGTGTATTGAACGTGGGATACAAAGTGTTTGCGATGGTGGTACGGGAAAAAATGGAGAAGGAGAGAGAAGAGAAGGGAATGATCTCAGACTGGCAGGCTGGCTTCAGAAAGGGGAGGTGCACTACAGACAGATATATACTGAGGCAGTTAGTTAACAAGGAGTTTGATAGGAAATGGGGTAGAGTGTTCGCGCTATTTATAGACATTAGGGCGTTTGACAGGTTGAATAGGGGGAAGGTCTGGGAAAGGTTAAGGGCCCTAAAGATGGACGAAGAAGTAGTAGAGGTGATGGAAGAAATGTAGAGGGAAACAAGATACAGGGTGAAGGTGGGTGATGATATCGGTGAACCCTTCTGGACTGGGAAAGGACTTCGGCAGGGCTGCCTTCTGAGTCCCAGCCTCTTTTCAATATTGGAGACTTGGAGGAAGTACTACGGAGAAATCAGAGCAGTGGGGTCGTGATAGGTGGCAAAAAAGTGTTTGAGTGCTAGGATATGCGACGATGTGGTGTTGGTGGCGACGAGAAAGGAAAAGATGAAGGGCACGATAAGAGTAACAAAGAAATACATGGAGAAAGAGGCCTAGAGGTGAATACAAGAAAGACTAAGATGGTGAAGTTTCAAAAGAAGAGAGTAAGAAGTAAGAAGGGAGAATGGAACTGGGGTCATGAAGTTATAGAAAGCGCAGACGAAGTTACATACCTCGGTTACAGAATAAGGTATGACAATAAAGCCAATGGGCAGATTAGAAAGTTGATTAGGAAAGGGAATACAATAGGGGAGCAAGTGTGGGGGAAAGATGGATGGGGGGAGATATACAGGGTGTTTCAGACCACCCGTACCGCCCAAATATCTCGCGAAATACAAAACGCATTGAAAAAAGAAAAAATACGTCTAAAAAATTTTTTAAAACTCTATTGTTTGATAGTAATAGGATGTCCCCACTCCCACCCCCGGGGGCGGAGAGGGGGGTAACTTCGTAATCCTTAAACAGCACCCCCTAGTTTATTATGCAGATTTGAATTCTGCGTTAAAAAATAGGAACTTTTTGTTTGAAACATTTTTTGAAGTTCGTGACAGATGGCGCTATGATCGCCGAAAGAAGTTTGTCCGATTATCTATGCTAATTTGGTGTCAGTTTTGTTAAGTGACAATCAAAAATGTTAATGCTTTGTAAAAGGGAAGAGGGGGAGCTTCATTAACCCCCCCTCCCTCCCTCCCTCAAACCGCCACTTCACCCCTAATTTTAGATTTAAACGTATCTCGAATGTCAATGTGTTCATTACTCGTGAAATCAAAGTATTTCAAATTTTTTTTTCTATTTTCCATCAAAGACAAAAAAAAATTACAAAATTTAACTTCTTCAATTGTGGTATTGAACAATTGTTTAAATCTAAAATGGTTGCGTTTTTCCATCCTAGGTTATGGGCCGTAGGGGTGAAGTGGCGGTGTGGGGAAGAAGGGGGGGTTAATAAAGCTCCTCCTCTTCCCTTTTACAAAGCATTAACATTTTTGATTGTCACTCATAGCGCCATCTGTCACGAACTTCAAAAAATATTTCAAACAAAATGTTCCTATTTTTTAACGCAGAATTCAAATCTGCATAATAAACTGGGGGGGTGCTATTTAAGATTACGAAGTTACCCCCTCTCCACTCCCCGGGGGTGGGAGTGGGGGCATGCTATTACTATCAAACAATAGACCCTTAAAATTTTTTAGACGTATTTTTTCTTTTTTCAATGCGTTTTGTATTTCGCGAGATATTTGGGTGGTACGGGTGGTCTGAAACACCCTGTATATAAAGTGGCTGTTTCATAGGCTAGTTAAAAGCGTGATGTTATACGGGGCGAAGGTGTGGGGGTGGGAGGAAAGGGCGCAGATAGAAAAGATTCAACAACAATCTTGGAGGTGGGTGCTAGGGTTGGATAGAGTAACCCCGGGGTACGTGGTGGAGGAGGAGGTTAAGCTGAGGCGAAAAAGAGAGCGATGGCTTTTGAGAAAAAGAGGAATAAAATCAATTTTTTGTATCTAGTGCGCGAAATGCCACTTTGGTGATCGAGAACTGATTTATTTAACGACAAACAACAAATATTGATCGTCTTGTTTTTGTTGCACCGATCCACATAAGGACAAATCCATCACTAAGTCAGTGTTCAGATCAAGGAGTCAATCCTATTAACTTATTCCTTCATTCCTGTTTCCATTATATTGCAAAAAAGTAGTGTGTTTGTAAACGAAACTCTTAAAATTCTGACTTCACACTAGTGATCCAGAAGTACGTTCAGTTTACTGAACGAAATGAATTGAAACAACCTGTAAGCCCTTTCTTTGCATTTGTTTATTCTATTAATGGTGCATGTGACGGGGATATCACTGAAGAATTAGTGCAGATGGTTGTATTTGTAGTGTAAAAAATGAAGAAATGCTGTAAACATTGAAGAAGAAATCAAGCGAAGCAGTGAGAGGTGGTTAGCTTTAATTTAATCAGTGCAGAGGGAAAAAATAACCAAGGAAAATATTCACAGTATAAAAATCCAGAAAACCCATTCGTTAATAAAGCGTAACACAAATTTTCTTCCTTGGGACTGATTATGCTTTAACATAAATCCGCAACAAAACTGTTTTATCCATAATTATAAAAATTCTAATTAATGGGAATAATTTTAATATAAAAAAATAATAAGCGGCTGTAAATACTTCCATTTAGGGTTGAATAAACCCATGGGACAGAAAAATTAATAAAAAAAGTAAGAAAGTGTAGAAATGGACGGTTTGTACATTTGATCGAAAGAAAATAAAATACAGAACATGCGTCTACATTATTTGGCTGGCGCAACCGAGCTGAATCCAAATTTAAAATATTAACATAGGCTATTCGATTATTTATTTAGGATCTGAAAGGTCTCAAATTCTATTTGTTCCAATTACATTAATAGATCATCCATAATAATGATAAATGTAATAATTATTGTCAAAGGATCATAAGTCATAAACTTCCGACAACCATATATGTTTTCAGTAAGCGTCTTATCGAATTTATTTCTTGTCAAAATACATAAAAAACTGGAAATAAAATAGGGATATTTATGTGTAGGATGCATACATGTTGATTGATATCGTTCCTTTTTAGTTACTATAATTTACGATTGAATCAAAGTAGATATAGGGGCAACCTATGAACCCACAATACATCACCTAATACATTTAGCTGTATTGGAAACACAAGTGATTTATGTATAAGAACAAGATCGAAAAAGAAATAAAATTAAACCTCTTTCAAATGTAAGCTCTTGTTGTTGTCGCTTCGAATATTGTTAACAGGGTGTAAATGTCGAATTATTATTCAAACAGTTTATAATGTGATGATATTTTTAAATGTTATTTTAAAGTTTTACGATGCAAACTTATCCACTAAAACTTGAAAGGGCAATAAAGTTGATTCTACTGCAAATAATATTTTATACTACCTATTATTAATTGTTTTTGAGCTTGTTGTGAGGTCAAATTGTGACGTTATAATATCGTTCATTCAGCCAATGGAAAAGATTGAACGTTGAACTTTTGACATGTTCGAAACTTTAATTAAAATCAATTTGGCCGTAAAGAAAAGGTATACAAAAGTAATTAATTAAATATACTTTTCGAACTTTAAGAGATAGGTACATATAATAGCGATCATAATAAAAATGGCGATGAAACCACCTCTATTTCCTAATTGAATACCGTAGATTTATATGTTGATAAATGGTTGCTACAAACTATTTTGAAACTTAATTACATACAGAGTGTTCATTTTGAAGTTGATAAGGAACATATATTTTCAATGCTTTAACCGTAGAGGGAAGTCCTTTTATTAAATATAATTAGTATGAATGATTTTTGCTCCCAAATATTTATACTCGAGCTACAAAATGGTAAAGTTTATTAGAACAATCGACGTTTTATTTTCCCTCTGAAACTAGGAATTGGCAGAAAAGGCAATTTTCCATTCAGTCTACACAAATGAAAATGGAAGTATAATGTCTGATTGCAATCCATATCATAACGAGAATAATAAGAATTCATTCTTCTTGGCATCGGTATGAGTGTTTCCAGATTTGGATTATACATACATATCTATACAGGGTGTCTCACGGTGACCGTCGGTTAGAAGTATATCAAGAACTGTAAAAGCTAGAAATTTGAAATTTTGCACATGCGACATGGAGTGTTTAATCTATTAAATAAAAATATTTTCCAAATGGCAGCACTTCCGGAAACACCGGAAGTGACCATCAACTTCTTTATTTTAAATACAAACCAGGCAATTTTTTTTCACATTCTGATGTGTCATAAAATGTTTAGTAAGTATGCTTAAAATAATCGGCGTATCAACTTTGATTGTTGAGAAAAAAATTTTTTTTCACTGAAAAATGTCAAAATCGTGTTTAGGAAATAAAATTGAAAGTCGAAAGTGGTAAAAGTTAGGGAAATGGGATTTTAGGTTCTCAATGTCAAAAGATTGAGACACAATTGTCTGTCATGGATTATAAAAAATTGCCCGCGGTTACGTATCTATTTAACGTTATTTCCAGACTTAAGAAAAACTTTAAAAAGTCTCTTTTTTTAAATGGAATGCCTATTTAATTATCGGCCCATTCGATGCAGAAATAAATTTCCTTTAAATTGATATACCATGTTCCTATACCTAAAATCAATGATTACAGAGTTATTTACATTTTTCTAATTAAATTTATAATTACATACTTTACAAAACATGGTTGGCTTTGAAAATTTTCAAAAAAATTTTATTCAATTGTTTCTTATGATGACAGTTGTCAGTTAGCTATCAGTTTGAAAGTTTACGCTACATTTACGTTTGTTATCAGTGTTATCTGTTTGAATTTTGATTTTTGCGCTTAATATTTGTTTTTAATTGGGAAATATGGAATACACAAACGCTGATATTCTAAATTTGTTTTACATTCATGGCGAGTCTGCTCGTATTACTTTTCGGACCTGCAGAACCTTTAACCATTGAATAAAGAATCACTCAACACTTTAACGAAAGATATCCGCATTTACCTACAATGACAGAACAAAAAATCAGGATGATTGAAAAGAATATTTTAAATTTGGGCGAAGTAAATACGCCACGAAATTTGGAAAAGCCAATTGTCCCCAATGACGCTGCAGAAACCAATGTATTGGGATATTTTAATGTTTTCCCTGAAAGTTCTGTTCGTTCGGCGGAAAGAGACCTTGGATAGTCAAGAAGTTGCATAGATAGAATTTTAAATAATCATAAAAGCATAAGAAACATTTGAATAAAAATTTTTTGAAAATTTTCAAAGCCAACCATGTTTTGTAAAGTATGTAATTATAAATTTAATTAGAAAAATGTAAATAACTCTGTAATCATTGATTTTAGGTATAGGAACATGGTATATCAATTTAAAGGAAATTTATTTCTGCATCGAATGGGCCGATAATTAAATAGGCATTCCATTTAAAAAAAGAGACTTTTTAAAGTTTTTCTTAATTCTGGAAATAACGTCAAATAGATACGTAACCGCGGGCAATTTTTTATAATCCATGATAGACAATTGTGTCTCAATCTTTTGACATTGAGAACCTAAAATCCCATTTCCCTAACTTTTACCACCTTCGACTTTCAATTTTATTTCCTAAACACGATTTTGACATTTTTCAGTTGAAAAATTTTTTTTTCTCAACAATCAAAATTGATACGCCGATTATTTTGAGCATACTTACTAAACATTTTATGACACATCAGAATGTGGAAAAAAATTGCCTGGTTTGTATTTAAAATAAAGAAGTTGATGGTCACTTCCGGTATTTCCGGAAGTGCTGCCATTTGGAAAATATTTTTAATTAATAGATTAAACACTCCATGTCGCATATGCAAAATTTCAAATTTCTAGCTTTTACAGTTCTTGATATACTTCTAACCGACGTTCACCGTGAGACACCCTGTATAATATGTATAAATGCCGACACAGACAAAAATTTACACAATAAATTATGAATAGTATTAATTTGGTGATGGGCCAATTTTTCATATTCTTTCAAAAGACCATTTACATTTATTACGTTTATTAAATTATATTTTTGGATTATTATCATCGAGAGAAATGGAAATATCACTGAATTATTATGGAAAGAACACGATAACGAATCTCAGTCGTAAATTATGTATGCACGAACAGTGGTACTGGATCATTCTTGCTTGAAATATCTGATACTGAAATATATGAAACAAGCCGTTCCAGACACTTATAGTCGCCACTTTGGGTTTGAAGTACAAGAAACAGATAACAGAAGAGTACTTGTGAACAATTCTATATGATCTCCAAAGGAAAGTTTATGTAACTATCTAAATAGTGGATTCATTGACTTTCGAACGAAAATATAAGCTGTACGAGTATAACTTACTGTGAAACTGATTTATCTTATCATTTACTATACTAAAGAGTTCGAATTTTAAGATCGAATAATCACTATAAAGAATCACAAGACGTGAACATATGAATTTTAGGTAACATTTGAACAGTACATTTTAATTGTGAACTGTTCTTTTCAGCACAGTTATTAGACATACAAATTGTTCTATGTTAAGGAGCTGGTTTTTTTGTTCATTGATGATGGAATATTCTCGATATTTCTCTAACTAAAAGGCTTTCATTGTCACTTCTGACCACTGAATTATCCCACAAGTTGATGATGAGAACCGAAGCGACCAAAGCGCTGAATATGGGTAGGTGCATGCTGATTGCTGGTTCTCTTCCTAGACATAAAGCAGGCATTTGACCGTGTTTGGCACGCGGGTCTTATTCACAAACTTCATTGGAATTCCCGACCTAATGACCAAATTCCTTTTCTCCTACCTCTCAAACCGCTCCTCTTAAACCCATGTAATTACTCTCCTACGGGAGCAATACTTTCAAGGCATCCTAAAAAGAAGTTCAAACGGCTACGCCTACCACAACTCCTCCAAGAGCTCCCCCCAGAATACGAAATCCTGCAAGAAAATGCACCCTACTCCATCCTTTAGCTCTGTTAGCTTAGAGCGGAAAACAAATGCATAACTCACAGATTACTGCCTACGCTATTTATTTTTCAGAGTTAGTAGAAAACCGCCCAACCAGTCACCTGAAACCCACTTCCCAACCTCCTATTCGCTACTATGCGAACGATGACGGCCACAGAAATGATAAGGACAACGATTAAACATATTTATTTTACATATACATATCTTAAAAACTTAATCTTGCTTTTTTTTTGTAAATAACTTTAATTACCATGTACATCCAAAAATAATGTAACTGCTAACATAAAACAACCGACGAGGGCTCAAGACGATAATAATCCTGAGCAGCCCAAACAAAACTTACTGACCCAAAATGAATTGTAAATACTTCTTATAAAAATAAACGTTTTTGAATTGAATTGATGCTGAAAAATAATTTGATTAGCAGAGAAACCCTGAACTGTCGCTAAAAGAAGCAGATGGATTGTCTAAAAATCGAAACCTTGGATACGGTGCTAGATTTTTAGTCACTTAAGGATAACTGTAGTAGTTTGTAATAAAATACGGAGCTATTTTCCTACCTCCTGCTTGTATTATCAAAGGACAAAATAGGACAACGAGATTTGGAACTGGAATATCACCAAGATCTGTTAATTACATGCACTGAAATATAAGCAACCTGGAACGCGCACGGTGCATTTAACCTGTAGGAAATAAACCGAGCGTGCGATAGCAATAACGAAGGGTCATTTTGTCCTTGTTGTACTCATTGTCTCATTCACAGTTAAGCTGTTGAAGCATTTTGATTGTTTTACGATTAATCAAATTAGTTTTTGTCCTACACTTTGAAAAACAATCGTGTTATACGATGGTTAAATATTGTTGTTCTACAATCAATAAACAATAAAAACAAAGTAAAATTGCCGCCTTTCATAGAGACGATGGAGTTAATTAAAAATTGACGGTAAGCAATTCAATTGATTACTTATTGTTAGTAAGCAACTATTAAGGTTTCTCTCGCAGTGTGACATAAAGCCTTGTATGCAATTCGTACATAGGAGGGTTCATTGACTCCCTACATATTTAGTTTCGCGTTTGTCGGAAAATTACTTATACGATACAATAACATAATCAGCAAGACAGAGACCGAATGACCCTACATTAATTCCCTTTCTGACGGCTCGGCTGTAAGTTAAGCGTAAGCGTTCCAGGTTGCTTATATTTCAGTGATTACATGTAACAAAAATGAGCTTATTTTAATTCATATATATTCTTATAGAATCAATAGAAGCTCACTTCGTACTACGAAAATCTGCTGAGAAGAACCTCTTGAATTGTCACTTTTCCTAATAGAATACAGCGTGGTAAATTGGAACGTGAAAGGAGAGAAGTCTGTACAAAGATGTGTGGAGCTATAAACCCGAGCAATCTGGTGCGGTGAATGATCATGAGTCTAGAGGAGTTGTGCAGAAAAATACATGCAGAATCTATCAAACTAGAGAGCGAGACAGGACAATCATGAAAGGCAGAATATTATAGTACACTTAGGCTGATATCAGGTGCTGATCATCACCTACCAGCATCACATGGCCGGAAGGATGTTGTTGACGATATCCGGCCGTGTCACAAAGCAAGATAGATAGAGGGAGGAAAGGGTTTTAGTGGGTAAACCCACACACCCCCTGCTACAGAGCCGAGCGGGGAGAATCTAAAAAAGGTTTCTCATACCTTGGCATAAAAAAAGGCATCTTCCTGTAGAAGTAATAAAGCTGTATTACTTACACATCTGGCCCTGAAGAAGCAAAAGATGATAATATAGAACCATAAAACTCTAATCCGCCATCTATGTTTCGTGAAAGCTCTCGTAACAATGAACTTCAGGCATCACTTATACAGTACAGATAATATTATCGACTCTGAAAAAGACACTAAATGTTGTTTCCCAAGTTCTAAATGGAACAATATTAAAGCCAAAGTGTCTAAAAGTAGCTGAGGAACTCACCAACCCAGAAAAATAGCAAAACACCACAATCACCAGCAATCAAAAAACAATATTCCATTAAACAAGAAATATGCCAGCAAAGGCAAAAGGCAAAATTACTTCATTGACTCGAAAGAGAAAAAAACAAGTAGGCACTCAGTGACTTGGAATGGTAGTGGAAAGGGACGAGACATTCCACGAATTTAACATCAGAAACGATAGAGGTAATCAGAATTGTAGACCACAAACAAGTTTTTAACGGAGAAGCAAGTAAAAGGAAGCTAACTTCTTTCAATTTTTAGGTAGTAGTATTGTTGTTCTGTAATTAAATGAACTAATTCCAAACAATACCAAAGAAGTGATTTTAGCATATGTTTTCAGCAAACACCGTTAAGAAATGTTGATGACGATTGATCAGTTTTGAACTGGACAAATCGCAAATTAGTAGTATAAGATTTATTGAAATTATTGTTGTACCTACTAAGGAGTTTAATTCAGTTCACATGAGCAGGTATCGATTTGAAAGTGTTAGTGACTTTAGGGACCTAAACAGTAAGTGAAATTGTTGCATAGTGCGAACATTTTTTAAAGATGCTCTAACTTTGGTGTCATCAAACATATTACCTAAATTGATATAGCGATTACTTTTATTGATTCTTGGAAATTAAATTAGCTTAAATTAATTAAACGTAGCGGCATGTTTCGATAATACAGAGATTATCATCATCAGGCTAAATGGCCAAAAGTTCCCATAGGCAGGTTTCGATATGAAAGTCTTAGTGACCTTAGGGACCTGAACAGTAAGTGAAATTGTTGCATAGTGCGAACATTTTTCAAAGATACTCTAACTTTGGTGTCATCAAACATATTAAATTGACATAGCAATTACTTTTATTGATTCTTGGAAATTAAATTAGCTTAAATTAATTAAACGTAGCGACATGTTTCGATAATTCAGAGATTATCATCATCAGGCTAATTAAATTGTGAGTGACATACAGACGATATTAACAATAAGATGGAGGCGAATAAAGATGAAGTTTGAAATTTTAAATTAAAAATTCGTCATCACCATCAAAGCGTCGAAGATATAAAAGCTAACAGACAGCTGTTGTGAAAATTAAAATGAACACCACATGGGAATTTCATTGAAAGTACCTACAAACTAAATAATTAATTAAAACATAGCTAAAGTGGCGAAAATAGTAGCAAACCTCTAGGTTGGGGACATCTTAACAAATTTGAACAAAATTACAAGCACAAATTGAGTAGAAATGAAAACGGCCACCACGAACTATCTAAGTTTAAGATCATCTGTATGTCACCCACAGTTTAATTAGCCTGATGATGATAATCTCTGAATTATCGAGTATACGTTTAATTAATTTAAGCTAATTTAATAATAAATCATCCATGGGGAAGGTTTCGAGTTTTCTTTGAAAATTTCTCATTAACTTTTTCACATTTCTAGTTAAATGTTGTCATCATTATTATTACTAATTACTAATTACTTAATTAAATACTTCCTGAACAGTTTCTTACTACTGTAGCACAATGTGTAGTGTAAGTATAGTAATATAATATAATATAATGTCTTGAGCTTTTTGGTGCTCATTATACGATAATAAAACCTCTTTTAAGACTAATATTATTTAGATTTTTTTGTGTAAATTCTCAAACCATAAAAATGTGAAATGTAAAAAGAACAAAAATGTTTAGAAAAATAGGGCAAAATGGAAAAGGTGATAAAAAGTTTGTACTAAATCCGTTTTTGCGGTAAAATAATTTTCTTAACACATTAAAAGTTCTTTGGCAACATGGATATGCTTTGAATATAACTTCAAAATATGAAATAAGAGAACACAGTTGTATAACCGTTTGTATAATGTACTTTAACGTGAACACTCTTCGAAAGTTTTAAAATTAAATAACTTTACACAATTTAGAAAAATACTTTTACGCAATATAACCAGTAGGAAAATGTATACGAAATGTAAAATCTCAGTCTTCAAGAAATGGGTAGGTATTTAATATTCATTGTGTAACTTTCCTTTAAAAAGAACTGCTCGCTTTCATCTAGCGAGGATTTTGCAAGAGAAAATGATAATTAACGGGAATGCACCTCTCTTTTAATTATATAATTATAAGCTCCTTTTACAAAGGTTGGGGGCGAACTTTGATTAAACTAAAACAAACTAGAATCTCAGAAGTATCCACGAATGAAACTAAACAATAAGTTATACAACATACATACACATACGGTATGTGTGCAAGGCAACAAACTGAACAAACATACCCCCAAGAATAACACAGGTCAAACGTAATTAAATTAAGTCTTCCAAGTTTCTATTAGTATTACTTGTATTTTGTTTGATGAAGTGTAACGAAATAAAGGGGAGTTAAACTTGTGATACTGTTTATAAGGGTAACATTTCATACGCTTGTATAATTTATTTAGGCATTCCATGAGATTTTCTGAGCTTTTCATATTATTTGAAGACACTTAATCTTGCCAAGTAGTTATTATTGGTTATTTATTTATATTTAATCCTCTTAAGTTGATGCCGTCCGGATAACAATAACCACGTATTAATATAAAATGAAACATTTCATTCCTCATTCTGAATAGGAGGAATTACGAAGACAATGTAAAAGATTCAGTGTTAAATATTGTATTTTCAAAGTGTGGTCGTGTAAGCGCGAAAGAAAATGTATGCCAATTAGAGAAGTACGTGTTTTGCCGAATTTAGTATCATCGAGTTTATGTTACAGCAGAATGTGTAAATTTAACATTTTTAGCGTGTTTTTGAGTTAAAATTTAATTGGAAGAGTTACAGCTTACGAGGCTTTCAAAACATTTATACAAAGTTACTACGTTATAAAAACGTTGTAATATTGATCAGAAATAAAAATAAAAATAATTTTCTTCCGTTACAGCCACTGAACCTGATTTATTAAGAGTGTAAAATATATATCCGATGTTAAAATGATGATACGTAGATCCTTATGGCTAGGTGACATTTTTATGTAATCTATCTACCTTATACAATCGTTTTCCGGTTGCTGTATTTAGTTCATGAAAAAATTCTTTTAGAGGCTACCGAAGCTACCGAAAAAAAGGGGTAAAAGCTTGCGATTCTGATGGGAGAGGGATGATGAAGGTTTGCTTATCGTCAGTGTTATTATTACTGCATTATGAAAGTAATTAGGACCGTTTAAAATAGTTAAGTTAAACGTACTACATAAAATTTGGGTAAAGTCGAGCGTATTAAACTGATAGGATGAAATACTTTTTGCATGATAGCGTTGAGTGTAAGTTATTCAATGATGATAGTCAGTGATGATAATCGTTATTTGCATTGCCATTGTGTAATTTTCAAAGCTGTAGTAATTAAATAACATAGTTAATTCGCAACCCTGGAGTCCGTTTCTCCTTGAGACCCTGAGGCGGACGTCTAGCACAGGAGAGAGTAAACTCAAAAAAATTTAGCACCCGGGCAACTCAGTATCGAGCCGACCCTGCTACCAGCAAACCCAACAAAAGCCCACCCTTATCGAACTCCAATGAACGAAGTAGGTAGAGGGAGAACTGTGTTATTTTTTTTTAGTTTATTACCGCCGAATAGTATTTTGTTTTGTTCATTGTATCTCGATTAGAATTGTTTTCTTTTGCTGACGTCTTTAGTGAATGATAGGATATTTATTAATTTTTATTTGCCCTAGTTGCTACCCAACCCGTTGGTACGTAAGCAACGTCGCAGTACATAAAACATGAAAAATTAATTCTCGAAACGTAAAACAGTTACTTACTTAAAATTCAATCTCTACGCCCTCGGGAAATTTCTATTAAATTTTATAATTATTAAAGCTGAAGTAAATACGCTGATGTTAAGTACTCTTGTATCCATATGTAAGATAATTATAATTAATTAATTAATTTTATTTAGAAAACAAATAAAAACATTCATTAGAGTGAACCCACACAAAATAGTCCTTGTTCGTAAAACTTTTTTTATTGGTTCTCAAGTTTACCTAAACCAAACAAAGTTTGAAAACTTCAAGTTACTTTTTAGTTAGGTATAGGAATTGTAGACAAAATTCTTAATTATCAAAATGATTTTCGACAATTATTCCTTGAAATATGTACTACTTAGCCTACTTGAAATTTAAATCCTACATAATCTTATATGGCATCGGATTATTTTGTAACCCTCCCAAGCAAAAAAAATTTACTATTAAGTCTTGACGATAAAATAACACTTTTTTGGAATGTTTGTGATAAAAAGCTTCGATAATCGATGTCTTATAATTAACCTAAAGTTAAAATCGGAGCTTCACAGAAAAATTTAAAATCTTATTAAAGCATTCGCTTTTTATTTGGGATACAGTAACATCAACATTTTTTGACGATCTGATCGATATCTTATTTCAGAAAATGTTCGAAATATTTAGAGTCGTGCGTAGGTACAGAAATTTAAACGATCAAATAAAAGCGTAGCACATACAATTTTGCGCCAACATGCATGCGTAATAAAAAATAAAATTCTGACCTTGAAATACGTTGTCGGCATCGTCACAGCTTCATCTGTAACAAAAGTATTAAATTAGTACTACTGAAATTTAAAAAAAAATGTGGAGTTGGTTGTGTTAATACTTGGGTGAGTTGCCCACAATTATATTCTTGAATCGTTAAGTGTTCTAGGAGATTCATAAATTAGAACTTTTAGATGGACACACAAAGTACTCTCATCGTTGGAGTGAAATTGGATGTCCAGATGAATTAAAATACAGAGTGGCAAGTGCTAAATGACAAAACCAAAATTAATAGATTGATTGATTAATGGTCTGATACTTAGAGAGAGGTACTCGTAAATTACAGTTCAATGATAAGACGAAATATTAAGAGTTAAAGCTGTTGACTAGACAACTCAAATAAAATTTTCAATCTTATAGGCTCTGAAATGTTTCGTATGTTCAAGACAAGAAACTTGTACGTAATCTTAGTATAACATTTAAGACTTAATTTACGAAATAAATTTAAATAGTTTGCAAACGTTTCACTGTGAGTAAGCGCAGTTATAAGAAAAGTGATACATAAAACCTTTCTCTTCAAGGTTTTCTATAGTGAAAGCTCGACTCTTAAAGCCGAATAGAAATCCACAAACGAACATCAGCATATAATAATAATTGCTTATGTTGTATTCGATAGCAAAGTTGTCATCATCAGCGAACACATCACATAATTTGGAAGTGACTTAGCAAGTTTTGTATCAAATCACTCTAGAATAGAATGTAAGGGTGTTAGAAGCCTTTGCCTCCTTTTATGTTACGCCCTGTAGAGATACCACTGTTAATTGTTATTCTATTAGTTATATTAGAAAAAAAGTTCGGATGTTTGCTGTCAGGCACTAAAGAAGAAGATCTATTCTTAGATGAACCACAAAGTAAACTTCACTATAGATATAATGTTGGTATTTTGTTTTCAAAGGCGATTAAAAACATGTTTTTGAATCCCTGAATGTCATTTAAAAAATCAATACCACTACGACGAGTAATCAAAATCGGGATTGTTGTCACGTTCTGTAACCCGAAAGTAATGAAAAAAGCAAAGAGTTATATTTCCTATAATATGACCAACCATGCAGAACAATCAAAGGTTAAGTTTTACCTTGCCAAATAATATAACTCATAAAATATGGCGTTTGAAAAAATATTATACATAAAAATATCAGCTCGAAAAACTGTAACAGATACCTACTCGATATTAAAATGCAGGTAAAACCTTTAAGGAGTTTCATGTATTACTGTTAACTTTGTACAAAGGACTAAGATTTCATTACCTTACTCGTGGTTATTGCCATACACTTTGATGTAGAATATTACACCAAGTTAACATTTCAAAGATATATCAGCAGGGAAATTTCAAAATTACATTCTGTAAAATCGTTCTAAGCAGGATTCTCACGTAATAACAATGTTTCACACTCTATTTCGCAAAATTGCAACAAAATAACGCAAACTGCTGGTTCTCTTTCTATCCTGTAAAAATTATTAAGAATATACGGTATTTAGAGTTAGTACCTACTGGCCGCTTCAAAATATCGTAAATGTGGAAAATTTAGATTAGTAAGTACAGTTTTTGTGTCATTCAGTAAGATCACGACCACTCGTATTCAGACCATTTTAACATAAAATTGCATTCCAATTATAGACTTAAAGCCATTCCATGTAAAAAATAAAATACAGGTAGGTATAAGAATAGGTATATAATTTTGACAATTGTTACGTATTGTACTGTTTTATTCTAGGATACGTAACGATCTTGCGAAAGGATCTGGAAGATCGGAAGTTCTACAAAAGACTATAAACAGAGAACGTTGGTGTGGACATGGGGTTGTTTGGGTGAGTATTATTTAAAATTTCGCACTTGGACTTTTCACAAAAATGTTAGAGTATGCAATAGGGCAACATATACAGCGTGTTTCATAAATATACCGACAAAATTTTAGGGGTGGTAGGGCACATCAAGACAAATATTTTTGCTTGATAAACCTATGCCCGGAAACGGTTCATTTTCGTAGTACAGGGTGTTAAAGTTTGTAAAAAAAAATTGTTTTTTATTAATATCTAAAAAAACGCTTGTGCCGATTTTAATGAAATTCGTTACTTAATGAGGCATTTTTTGAATTTATTACAGTTGATACAATAATTGCAGGGTCGTCCTCACGGGGTAAGCTGTTAGTTTTTTTGCATGAAAAATAGTAACCCCGATGTTTTTTTGCAATGTTGTAACTTTTTTTAGATAAAGCAACTAAAAATACAACTTTTGTACCACTTGAGTATTTTGATTCATTTTCGAGAAAAAAAAATTTGAAGCATAGGTACAACAAGTAATTATCTTAATATGTAAATTTATCCTCAAAATTCAGTTAAATTTGAATTAAGAACCAATACAAGTTTTATAACAATAAACAATCGTAGCAAGCTATGAAAATTTCAGAAAAAAACGGAAAAAGCACGTGGAAGCTGTGTCCTTCCACCAAAATGGTAAACATATAGCTTGTTTGCATAAAAGATAATATTGGTAGTTTCTTAGATTGTGCATTGACAGAACGTATTAGCCTGGTACACGAGCTCTTGACCTTGCGGTGCACGTGCAGAATTACTGACGATGAGGGTTTCAAAACTATCCATGTGGTCCTACACAAATGTATATTATTTAATGCTGTAGCACAGCTTTATCCGCAGAATTTATTATAAGAAATGTGTAATCTGGCTCAAAATAAGATGGAATGTTGGTAATATTTTGCTTTGATTTTACCCATAGATAAGTTGTGAATCAACTTTGGAACGGACTGCCACTAATTCTTTTGACGACGAACTCGCTACCATTAACCTCTAACACACTGCTACATATTCTTCTCACTTATTCTAATGGATTTAGACAATACAATCTACGTCAATACATTTACTTCCAATGACCCTACGTCGCGTTCTTATCCTTGTGATGGTGATATTCGCGTGTACTGATTAAAATGGTCTACTCGCTGTATATAAAACTTAATTCCATACAGCATTCAGTTCCAGTTATGAAGCAATATACCGACATCAATGCTTGAAGGCTGTATATTATACAAACTTTGAAGGTAGGCTACGATTTGGGGTTATATTTTATGGAAAAGTCCAAATTATTATAAAAAAAAATTCCTTGTTCAAAAAGCAACGGTAAGAAGGATGTATTCTTTACGAAGATTTGACACGTGCAGAGGCTTGACTAAAGGTAAAACAACTACAAAAGTACGCAAAGCGGACCACTGTAATACATTTATGCCGTTACGACGGACAGATGGACAGACACCGGAAAATCTGTTTTTGATCGCACTGCTCTAGATTCGTACGAATCATATACAAAAAACCCAAACTCGATAGCGAGTGATCAAAGTGTGTCAAAAATTGTAAAGGACTGTAACAAAGAAATAGTCGTTAGTGCTATAGTGATGTATGTGTTTATGAGAAATTTTATATAAAACATGTGTTGATAGCTCATGAAGACTATATTTTTCTCAAATTTTACGTACTATACGTACAAAAATAATTTATTGTTGGGGTTTGCATATCGCACTGATTCTATGAATATATCATACATGGGCTTAAAAAGCTTATCTCATAGATATCACAAAAGATCATTCAATCACTTTGAGGAAGGTATTGAATCAGGGAAAAAATCTGATAATTTACACTAACTGACCGAATGAGGGAAAAGCGGTACTAATTGCACCAAATTTTGTTGTGTCGTAACCAGTATATTATGTAATTAGCACTTTTAGCAGTGAAAGTGATAAAGTAGGGCAATCCTAAAAGTGTTGCACGTGACATATGACGTAAAAACAGTACCAATGTAATACGAATTTTTAGGATTGTCATTAAAGGTAATATTCTAGGGTAAAATAATTCTACAAGTTGGCAGCATCATAAATAAAATTACAATTTTGGTGTTTTTCTCCATCTTCTGAAGAAGTTATCAAGTGAGACAGTTAATGAAACTTCAAGTACTTCATTCAACTTGCCAACTTTTCGACTGGGGGGTCCAGTCTTTCTCAGGGTTCTGAAGAATTAGAAAATTCAGAAACGAACAAAATAATATCTACTCATTCGATCCAGTACTGGTAAGTAATTATTTAATATATTAAGCACCCAGTCTGTTATTATATATTTTAATTTTAATTACCTTGCTTATTAATTGCTTGTCTCATGTGATTATCACATGATGCTTAATATATTAAATAATTACTTACCAGTACTGGATCGAATGAGTAGATATTTGTCCGTTTCTGAATCTTCTAATTCTTCAGAGCCCTGAGAAAGACTGGACCCCTCAGACGAAACGTCGGCAAGTTGAATGAAGTACTTAAAGTTTCATTAACTATCTCACTTGACAACTCCGTCAGAAGGTCTCCATCGTGGAAAAAAAACACCAAAGTCGATTACGAGGAGCTTCACTTACGTAAAATTACAATGTTGCAACCAAGACATCTATCATTTATTGTCGTTTGTTATTGCTTAACTGTGAAGAACATATAACCATAACCTAAAATAAAATAATCCATATGACAACACTGTTGACATGTTACATCATAGTGGTAACGTGCAACGCTTTTTGCTTTGCCCGAACTTTAGTTTGTATATTTAACACCAAGTAGGAAGATTATTTTCAGGTATACAGTATCTTTGTATTTTGTTTCGAACAGCGATTAAATAGTAGTTTACGTAACAAGTCCCGAAAGTGATCTTTTACTGGACAAGTAGGCAAATTACAGGGCGAGCCGCAGGCGAGTCCTGCAAGCCTGCGAGTCCAGTGAAAGCACTTTTGGGACGTATTACGTACAATATTTTTTTTAAAATCGGTTAGAAACGGGCAGAACAATTGACCATTCTAGGCCGGAAAGTAAAAATGAGTCCGGTAAAGTAAAAATGAGTCCGGTAAAACCTTTTACCGGACTATCACAATAACTTTCCGGCTCGGTCCGACATCTGGCCTAAAAATAATCCGGAAAGTACTACTTTCTGGCCGATTTAAAAAAAAAACATAGTTACATACTCCGAGTGTCCTTAAAAAACAGTATTCCTTACTAGTAATTAAAATCAGGGCGGTAACCCGTAATTCTAGTAAAATTTGTATGTAACTTTGGAAGAAAGTTCCATGTATTACTGCTACTTTATACAAATTAGCAAGATGTCACGACCTCACTCGTGGTTAGCGTCACTTTGAAGTTAATATTTCAAAGAAGTTTCCAAATTACGCTGTGTAAAATCGTTCTAAGCAGAATTCGTACATAATAACGTTACGCGCTCTATTTCGTAAAAGTACAACAAAATAAACCTAATTGTTGTTTCTATACCGTGGAAAAAAATTGTGAAGCTTCGGACCGTGCTTTTAGGGACCTCTTCTAAACGTCGTAAATGTAGAGAATTTAGATCAGGACTGTTAGTACACAGTTTTTGTGTCCCTCAATAACATCGGTATTAGACACACGTCCCACTCGTATTCGAACAATTTTAAACATTTCTCGACCTGAATTCCGAAAGTGATTGTAACAATATATAAAATTTTAACGCATATCGGATTTCACACCGTTAAGTTGTAAAATAACGCTTCGAAGAGCAACGTGACACTTAAACACAGTATATAAACGAACTATACTGTGACTTAAATATGTACTTGAAATGTTTATATCAAGACGTTAAGGTGATAGTAATCCAAGATTTAAACCTTATTCAATACCAAAACACGAACAGCACTTTAGTATCAATAAATAATTCTCAAGAAAATCTTCACTACACCAAAGCTTTATTATTGCCGATAAACAGTTTGATACCTTTTTTTTTTGATGATATACACTCACAATCTACAATTTTTCAAAAGTAAATAAAAAATAATTTTCGAAGCAACATCAGATGAGTTACGACGTAATCTGTTTGCTGAGCAACTAAATATTTACTCTGGCTGGAAAAATTGATATAAATTCCCTAGTTTTTTGTTTGGCACGAATCCAGAAGCACAATAAGTGAAATTGGTGGTATTACGACACCGTTCCGATTACTATAAGAAAGCACTAAACATCTCACGTGAAAATAAAATTCAACCTCGTAATACTTTTATCTCATCCACTTAAATGACTTTTAAATATCCAGTGGTGATTTTTTTTTTACATATAACTTGTCTCAATTTGAATCTGCAGGAGAAATGGACGCGAGAAGCGAATGTATACAAAACAAATTTGAGGATAACGTATTAAATTACACACAATCTGTTGGTAAATTGGAAATATTTTGTAAAAGTCTACATAGCGAATAACGGCTCAACCGACACATATTTACGATTTTAAGTTTATTCCCAGAAAACAATCAACCCTTTTGTATGATTTAAAGCGTCTGTCGGTAAAACGTAATTGAAAATTTGTTTTAGTAGAGATCGCGTAATATCTATCGGAACAGATTTGTAAGCTGAAAATTAATTTTTCCAAATTTATTACTTCTAATCTCGGATGTACGCGAAAAGAAATCAAATTTTAATCCTACTAAAAGCTGACAAATAAACGATATTCATATGAGGGCGGGTGAAATCCTTTATCAAGTTTGGTATTACAATTATCGTTTAAAATTAAAGCTTGAACGCTTTTAAAATGGTTAGAAAATGTTACAGTTTTTTACAGGGAAAAGTTTCAGGGTTGCAGCAAGAAGATTACTTTTTTTGTCTGATTATCGCCCTTCCTGAAGTGTAAAACGTGATCGATTAGTTCCATTGAGGGTTCTAAAGTTTGCCAGATACGATCTTATTTTGATACGTTGAATATGAATTATGTTACATTACCCGGACATTTTTTTAAAGAACATCGTAAATTACTTTATAAATTGTTATGTCCAAGTAAAAGACTACAGAATGATGCAATAATGAACAAAATGGTTAAGTTACATAATTTCGCAGTTTAATATAAGAATGTTATGAAACAACGATGACAGTGGAGTTCAAATTGGCGCTAAAAATTTTATGAATTTTTTAAAGTAAGTTGAAGCTTTTTTAAGAATTCATTTAAGTGTACTCCAAAAGGATGTTAAACTACCGTTATTGGTTCAGTGATTGTGATATTTCATTTTAATTCATTTGCTCTCATTCTACCAGTGGTTATACACGTATTATACTTCAGCGCGTAGAATTGCTTTCATTTGCACCGCTTAATATTCTGATAATATTTTTAATGAATTGCAACCTGAGAAGCAAGAACTTCACTTTTTCACTTAGTTGGACAATTTGAAGAAACTGGATCACTAGGTAACAAAGAAGGCAATGAACCTCACCTCTTAAACAAATGTGCACAAAATAATTAGAGAAATTAGCATTATTACAATATGGTTAACTAGACCAGGTACAAATGCTATAATAGGACTGCTACCAAAAACGTGAAAACAGTTCTGATATAAGAATATTTCTAATTATCAATAAAGCAAACTTGCTTATGAATATGTGATAGGGCGACGAATTCCTTTTTACTTAAATGGCAATGTAAATATTGATTGCTGGGGGGTTTCACTGGTGACGCTTACCTTATAGGTATGCTACAAATATATAAGCAAAATTTTACTAAATAAAATTTAAGGACGTATTTAGATGTGGAATAATTATTACTACAGATACCACGAATATTCAGCTACTATATTCGGTATTCGTCCTATTCGGCTGCTCTTTTTACTATTCGGTATTTGGCCGAATATTGTGAACCATTCGGTCGAATACCGAATACCAAATCATGAAAAAAACGCATAATATTACTCAAAAAAAAATTGTTTCAACAAAAAAATCTTAATATTCCTAAATAGGTACCATTTCGTAAAGCTTTTCGCGAATCGCGAATGAAACACATCATGGCGTAGTTACCGCACGCACTTCAATGATGTCACCCGCGAAATATGCTACCACTAAGTGTCGCCGAATATTCGGCGCTTTGGCCGAGAGCCTAGCCGAATATTCGGTATTCGGAAAAATCACTATTCCTGGCATCAGTAATTATTACATTGAAACAAAAGGTGTTACCCTTAATTATGCAGATTCAATATATCATATAATTAAGAAATAACTCCTAGCAGTAATTTGGGCTATCCCTATATTTACATGACCGTAAATTTAAAATATTTATGGATAATACACGAGTGGTATATTTATTGGGGATGAAAAATCCATAATAAAGGTTAACACAATTCAGGATAGACCTTTAGGAGTACGATTCTGAAAAAATTATATAAAATGTAATGAAAATGTAACATCTGACGCTTTATTTCGTGCTCAAAAACTCCCTATATAACTGTAACATTAAATCTTTCTTCCAACGCGTAAATGAGCGATACGAAATTAGACTATAGAAGTGTAACAAAATTGTTAAGTAAAGGCGGTTATGGTACCTAAATTATTCACTAAAGAATGACGGCAAGGGAATCGATTGACGATGATACAAAGTAGAAGCAAGAACAGAAGAAACTGTAAAAAAGATGGAAGAAATCGTCGTGTTGCAGTCATTGAATATGAAGCCAAGAAACAACAGTCTTAAGGATTTTGCACTATGATTTAGGCATGAAAAGAGTGTGTGCATGATGGATTCCCAGACTGCTGACACTTAAACAGAAACCGTTCAGAAGATAAACTTGTGCAGAACATATTACATAACTGGAGATGGTAAATTATTAAGCTAAGTATTTTTAATTTTTCTATTAGCGCAATCGATTTCGGTCTATGACCATCATCAGGCTCGGCTATAAGAACAAAATGATATGAGTACAACTAATAAATGAGTAAAACAATGGTTATTACCGTCAATACAATAAAATAATAAACGAAGTAATGGTACGTGAAGAACGATAAAATCTGTAAAAGAAAAATCAGATGTATAACATTGATAAATAAAATATAGTCAGTAAACTTACGTTCAAGTGCTTAATAAGGATATGTGTAATAGGTAACCATTGTTTTACTCATTTATTACTTGTACTCATATCATTTTGTTCTTATAGCCGAGCCTGATGATGGTCATAGACCGAAATCGATTGCGCTAATAGAAAAATTAAAAATACTTAGCTTAATAATTTACCATCTCCATATATTACATAAGCTAAAATGGAGTACTTCATAAAAACTATATTACACAACTGTTTTGGTGAAGACTTCTTGTCGCGCGTTGTTACTGGAGACGAAACTTGGGTACACCATTCGGATACTGCCACAAAGCATGAATTGCTGACTAAACAGTTTTTTTCTAAAGGAATGAATCGGTTGGTGAAACGTGGGAGTAAATATATGTATAGCTGTAGTTCTTATGTACAAAAGTAAATTTTTTCAAAGTTTCACATGCGTTCTTTCAGACCTAGATAGGTTACATATGAAGTCTTCGGTGATAAAGGCTGCTTTGAGAGAACGAACATTGTTATAGATACAGAATTTTAGAAAAAGGTAATTAAGAAAAGGTCAGTGGAAGAACCTAAGGACAATTTCAAGATCGTTCGTTATAAGGAATCGTTAAATAAATTCGAAATATAAAGTAAAGTAATAGTTAATTAATAATCACGCCACAGTTTTAGGGAACACGAAGGGGATCGGGATGTCAAAAAGGACTATAATACCAGATAGATCTAGATAGGCACCATTAGGAACTTGAACGCGGATAATTAGTTACCTTGACATAGAGTAACGTTAATATTGCATATTAACTATATTTGAGTATTACTTGATCCCGTACGCTTGTGGCACAGTGCTTGGGAGAAAGTTTTTCATAGTTGATTCCCGTTTGGTCCCTTTCAAGTCTGCAGGTAAGGAATGAAGCCCTTATTTTACTAAGCATAGAAGTTAAATAATAATAAGACCTTAGCAAAGATTTGACTATGTATAGTTGATTCCAATAGGAGTCTACCTTGAAGCAACGGAAAAATATTCCCTACTTATCAGATGATGTTCCTAACATGACGAATTGTGCAGAATTATTCAAAAAGTTATGTTACTTACACTTTTGTTTATTTTATACAAACTTAATAAAGATCACTTGCTTTTCTGAAATTTGGAATGTGTAAATCATAATCGATTAGGTACCATTACTCATAATCAACAATGACAACAATTGTTCGTAAATGAACGCTAAAGAGGTAACTGCCTGAAATTTTATCCGAGAATTACTGTAATGTGAAAATGTCAACAATAATTTACAAATTATACAATTAATTTCAATTAATGAGGCACGTCTATAATTTATTGTGTAACCAAACGATTATTGTGTAACCAAAAATGTATAACTTATTATCTATTTTAGCGCATTTAGATTTTTTAAGAGAATTGATTCAATTAAGGCACACGGAAGGTCAGTAAAAGACAGTTTTGAACACTTTTTGCTTGGAAAAGTATGCAGAGTTCTTGAGACAGGGATGTAAACTAAAAGATTTGCATGAAAACAAAGTTAGTAACAACGATAGACCTATCTTTAACAATTTTACCTCAAATATCTTTTTTCATACTATCCATTTACAACATTTGACATGTTAGCATACTACAATTGTCTCATTTTTTTCAGTGTTTCGTATACTTTCGACACGTATATCTACTTGACCGAAATATTTCCCAAACGCTTGAGAAATAAAGACCTCAGGCGTTATGAAACATCAAAGATTTTCAGTTTTACCCGGTAACTTGCGGCACAAACGAAGTAGCATACGTCATCGAGTCAACCTTAAGCTCTGTACTGAACGTGTGTGCTTTACGCAGTTATACGTTCCTACGTTTCGTTGTCTTCCGACGAAAATCCCAATATTTAAATGATCCCTTTTATCGCTACTCTTATTTTGAAAACCTTGCTCTGAATTTGTAATTAACTAAGCGATGTAAACCGAAAAATACACCACTCACATAAACTTTTACTTTTCATTTTATTTGTACGATTTAACAACGCGTCTAAATTACGAAAAAATATCATCAGAACGCAAATTGTTTTTTCAAACATTCCCCAAGAAATTTGGTGACTAATCATAAAATTGAAGGAAACTGGTTCAGATGCCTATACGTCCCCGATACATTCGGAGTAAGAAGATTGCCAGCTGCTGTAGCAAAAGTGAACTTGAGGATGTTCGATCCTAAAGCAGATAATCCTAATTACGGTGAAAAACTAACAAAAGCACACTTTTGACTTAATAAACAAGCGAAAGTGTCGAAAGGAGTAACAATTAAAGACCTATAAAACAACATCATTCGAAAAAATACCCAACATTCTCGATCAAAAGTTACAAATCTAATTACAAAGTCAAGTGTTCTTATTAGAAGACTTATTAACCCTAAAAACTTTCACTATTTTCATAAGAATGGATATAACTAGAAGGCTGGAAAGCTCAAAATTCAATATTTATGGAAATACTATCTTTCTATATTATTTTTTTACTGTAAAGAAGTGTAAAATGAAACGTAAGAAAAGTGGTCCAATGGGCAGCGAATGGTAAAATTAAGTGACTAAAGCTGTTTAATGACAATCAACTGGTGTTTTAAAAAACTGTAGGTATAACACAAATTTTAAATTTTTGATCAACATAAAATTATTCAACTATTGATGCTCGCTACTGAAACGTTCATCTCCTTGAAAACTTACTGGCCCATTGCGTCTAAAAATTATATAAAACAATTATTCCTTCCTAATTTTAAATTAAGTTATGATACTTAAATTTTTTTATGGGAAGCGAAAGGTTGTAGTACATGTAGGTATTGAAAAATAAGCCACCATTTGAGATATTACCGAGTTGCTTAGAAAAAAGGGGCATCATTCAAAAAGTCCCCATAACAAAATACCACTAGATATAACCAAGACCTACTGATTCATATGAAGAATACCATTGGATAAAGTCCCCAATGAACTCACAGCAATCGATGGCCTACTAAAAAGTCTAATGGGTTCTTAATAGAAAGAAAAAGAGAAATTTATGGCACATCTGGAAACATGATGTAATTTAAAGGCAAAAGATCCACTCAAGATACCTAAATGCAGGATTAGACATATTAGGGAAATCCTTGACAAAATTAAAACAATTCCCAATGTAAAATGGGCACCTGGATTTGATTAAAGAAGAGAAACTTGGTTAAAAGCATTAATTAATGCATTATGTTCTGGAATTATGAAAAACAGTTCAATGATCCTGAAACCTAAGTGAATTTTAATAATAAAAACCGAGAAGTTTAATCATGTTGACTAATTTTATTATTGCTCATTATATGCCAATTATTTGACAAAGACGAACAATCGTTAACTGACCATCTAAAATTAATTTATAAACCATCAGAATTGTTTGCAGTTGACTCTACCTTTCCCTTCAGGATTTTACAATTATCAAAACTTAGGAAATTATAACTGAGTAATATATCAACGAAAAAAAGAACTGCTAGAAAGAATTAAAATAAAACCTGTAGCTCATGTTGTCCACATCTCTGTGACGTCAGTTTTAATTTCAATTATTATTGGCGTATTTATAACTTTAGTTATATTTAGGCATAGCTTTAGGAACTTCATCCTAAAGTTTAAGGCTAAGCAGCCACAAAAACAAAACGGGGACGTTTTGTTCTAAGGAAGGAGGAATTACGACATGCGTCAGTACATAAATTAAACCACGATTGTGACAAATCGTAACTTTTGTATAACATTTCATAAGCGCATTAGTTTTATGAATTATGATTATAATAAACGTAATTATATTTACTCATATTAACAGTAGTTTATAAAAGAGATATTATTTTGTACATCCTAGGAATTGTCATTCTCACCCCAAGAATTACTTTTTCTACCTTCGCTTTTTAATTATTTTGGTCCCAAGGTTTTTGATCCCAAGAATTATTATATTAGCCCCCCAAAATTAGTAATTTAGCCCACATAATTATTCTTTCGGACCCAAGTTATTTATTTACTTATTTTATAGAAGTATTTGAAACTAAAAAAAAATGTCACCCTAAACGTATATTGCCACTCAGGCGCTTAGGTTAGAGGTAGGTTTAGTATATTTTTTTTCAATTGAATACAATGAATAAAATCATGGGGTAAAATGTTGGGACCAAAAGAATGATTCTGTATGTTAAAATAATAATTTTGGGTGCTAATATAATAATTCTTGGGATCAGAAATCTTGGGGCCAAAATAATTAAGAAGCTGGAGTCGAAAAATAATTCTTGGGGTAAAAATAATAATTCTTGGAGTGATAATTCTTGGGGCCGCGAAAATTACCAACCTTTACAAAATAGGGACCAAAAGGGTGGCAACGACAGTAATACTTTAGCCGTAAGCTTGTTCATTACCAAATAGAAATAAGTACAAAACTTTTTAATAAACCAAACTTAAACAGTATTTGAAACTAAAAAAAATGTCAACCTAAACGTATATTGCTACTCAGGCGCTTAGGTTAGAGGTAGGTTTAGTATATTTTTTTCAATTGGTACAAAAACGGGAATAAGACACTAAACAGTATTTGAAACTAAAAAAAAAATGTCAACCTAAACGTATATTGCCACTCAGGCACTTAGGTTAGAGGTAGGTTTAATATATTTTTTTTCAATTGAATGCAATGAATAAAATCATGGGGTAAAATGTTGGGACCAAAAGAATGATTCTGTATGTTAAAATAATAATTTTGGGTGCTAATATAATAATTATCGGGATCAGAAATCTTGGGGCCAAAATAATTAAGAAGCTGGAGTCGAAAAATAATTCTTGGGGTAAAAATAATAATTCTTGGACTTAGAGTGATAATTCTTGGGGCCGCGAAAATTACCACCCTTTATAAAATAGGGACCAAAAGGGTGGCAACGACAGTAATACTTTAGCCGTAAGCTTGTTCATTACCCAATAGAAATAAGTACAAAACTTTTTAATAAACCAAACTTAAATTTTAATTTATTATAATTGTATTTTTTCAATTAATGTAATTTATATGTATACTGGCGCTAATACATTTTACTACGTAGTACGTAATAACGATCTTCATCAAGCCCTTGGAATCATGTTCCCAAAATCTCACTCCAAAATGCCATTGTCTAGCTCAATGTGACCTAAATTTTTTGCTAGTCACGGTAGTTTAAGTAAAGACGAATTACCATCTAGAAAATCTAACATCTGTAGTCAATTTTATTGAATTTGATGTAATAAACATTGAGTATGGAAAATATTCATTGTAATAATAATTCCCATGTTTACTCTCTAGAGAACAAAACGTATTTTTTTCCTAAGAAAAGCCATTTCCTAACGCTAATGTGGTTTAAAAAAATTTCAGTCCATCAACATTTTTATAACCCTTTAGAGAGTTGATAACGTAACTTGTAAGTAATGAAGGCATTAAAAAAGGTAGATCGGCGCCGGGGTCAGAAACGCTTACCATGCAATTTTTTATATCATTCTGTTTTTTTCATTTTTACATTTACCTATTCGATAATCGAGTAGGTAGTAAATGATAAGGCGTTGTAGAATTGAGTTTACATAAGGAACCACGCAACAATGTTTCAATTACACTGCGCGTGGTATTAAAGTTTTATTACATAATTACCAATAAAAATGGAGATGCACTTAACATTAAATTCCTGCACACAGAATTTTATTACAAAACGGGATGAGGTGTTTCCATAAAAACGAATCAATCTCATTATATTTCTTATTTGCCTAATTAACTTCTGCTGGCTGATGAATCGACAATTTTATTTCTAGCACTGCATGATTTGTACAGATCTCAGTGAAGTGTGGCTTCCTAATGCACACCCAACCAAATTCAATTTTATAACTAAACAAGCTCCTTCCGTACAAAAAATTATATGATTTAGATTTAATAGATATTACAGCATGAAACGTTCAAAGCGGATATATTATGTGTGAATAATTTTGAAATACAAAAAATTTTCTATTCTAAAAGAATTCATAATTATATAAACGGAACAACACAAAAAATACAAAAAAAAAACAGATGCTACACCGAGTATAGAATTTTTTTAAATATTTAATAACCCCAAATAGAAATTTGGAGAGGAAAACCTTTTTAATAATAACATGTAATCCGGTACTATATTAAAGTTGAAAGTTTAACCGGATTTTGTCGGCTAATTAAAAGTTTAGAAACCCTCCTTTATATGAGGGCTGTTTGTTCTCCAGATTAAGGGATTAGATTGGTGTCGTAGTCGACCAATACTTTTACATACTCTCTAAAGTAATTTGGTCAAAAGTCGGTAAAATTTAGAGCACACCTATCGACTTTGCTAAAAACGATGTTAATTGAAGCCTTTTCACGATGGGGAAAATTCAATTAAGGTTCCAATTTAATTTGTTTCAGGTTATACGAGGCCAATTTTAGTGTTATACATGAACGCTATTACGTTATTACTTCCGCCGGAAAGGCGATTAAACTTTCTTTTTCAATAGTCGAAAATTAGAATTCCGTGCCTCGAATATACAAGAATGAGTGCATAAGCGTTTCTCACGGGAAAATAAAACTTTTAAACGGTTTTAAGTTTTTTAGTAATTCTTTCAAATTGCCAATATGTAATAAAATAATTTTGAAAGCTGGAGTTTATCATTTTATGTAACTTTGTCATTCTCAAATGTCCTCATACATATATGACAAATTTAAAAGCGCCAGTACATTCACCGTCTCGAGACAAATTGAGCTTTTAAAAGAAAAACGTTAGCGCTCTCAGGATCTTTCCTTTGCTTCTTTACGCTTTGGTATGACCATGAGTTTAACTTTTTAGAGAATTTTCAACACTTTAAGGACAGTAATAATTGTGAAAGTTTTTAGGAATTTGTAATGCAACAGAGTTCCAGAGCTTTTCCATGTTTAACGTGTAACGTTTAGAAAGAAAGTTATGAATCGCAACGTTATTGGTTTCTGGTAGAAGATGATCTTTCTCTAAAGAAATATAAATTCATTGAATACGCTTTTCAAATTATCGAAGGATATTTCTGTAACTGGAGCTTTCCCTAAATTTACCAATCAATGCTAATATCGGAACCGTTACCGTGCCTAGCAGATATTCCAAGTTTCAAATCAGGAATACTGTTATAACCGATACGTTAACATACCTAAAAATTATCATTATTAAAGAAACTCATAAATTTTATGATTGCACAATTTAAAACCGGGATTCATTTTTTTCCACCAGCACAGATCTTCTAAAAATTACAGTTATATTATTTTAAATAATTTAAAATTTCATATTTTTTTAAATTCCAAGATGTTTTGTATTATAAAGACATTATATATTAAACGTTGCTCTTAAGCTCATTTAAAGCTCCGCTGCTCTCCAATTATTTTGTTATGTTATAGCCACAAGCAGTTTCTTAAAGAAACTCGAAAACTCGAGGCCTGTACTACAGTGTTCAGTTGCTTCAAATTAAATTGTTTTGACTAAAAAGCTTTCAAGTAAGTACGCATTTGTTATGAAAACAGATTACGAAAATCAATAGGAATGTTCTGCTAGATTTATTCAATGATCAGTTGGTTGTAAGTGTAATTAATGAAAATGGTAGCATTTACTTATTAATAATAATAATCGCTTTTATTGATTATTGGATTACTTGACGCTTGATTACTCCTGTTTTTGTTTATTTTCCCATATGCCACTTGTTTGCGCACTAGAGAGAACGAGATCGCGGTCTTTGCGATATACTTAAATCTTAATTTTATTGACTCAGTTATTATACCCACTTGGGGGCGGTTTCACAAACTTAATTAATCTAGTGTTAATGTGTAATTTGAACCAAACAATCTCCAAAATATCTTTAAATTGTCTAATAGTCCGAGAGCCGGCCATCTTTTTTGCAATCAATTAATATACTTTTTATACTTCGTGAGCGGCTTTATTGTAACGAGACGGTAAACTTTTTCCTCTGCGACAATGTTCGCAAATGGGTCTTAAGGGGGTGCGCAGGGGAAAAACACGTAGATTTCGAAATGACAAAAAATTGATGAATATCATGGGAAAACGGCACAATTAATTTGTGGGACAAAGTGGGCATTTAATTATGCAAATATTTACCAAGCTACAGAACAAAAATCAGCTTAATATTCATTATTTTTGTTAATGTACTAATATCTGCATGTCTTCAGATGGGGACACTCTTGATGGACTCATTTTTGTTGTAGGACAAATGTTATTTTGAATTACTTACAAAAAACTTCACAGTTAGCTAAACAATTAAGTGATATTAATCAATTTTTTGTAATTACCACATCAACGTGTTTTACTCCTGCGCATCCCGTAGGACCCATTTGCGAAAATTTTCGCAGAGGAAAAAGTTTGGCGTCTCGTTAAAATAAAGCCGCTCACGAAGTATAAAAAGTATATTCATTGATTGCAAAAAAGGTGGCCGGCTCCCGGACCAAAACTACATCATAATTTAACAATTTCACATCAAGTCGTTTTAACCCCTACCGTTGCGGTAGAATTAATTTTCCGCATATTATATACCTGTAAATATTTTGTAGAATAGAATCCTTTAAACCTTGAAAGGAAAAACAAATAATTCCCTGTTCCTTCGGCGAAGTAAAGTGTATAACATCATGACATAATCTTACTGTGTCTTAACACAACCTAATTTGACGATTGTGTATTAACACAACAAAAAAGAAGTGTAATATTTAAATAGTCGAGAAACAGCCTAAGAAGAATATATTAACGGAACAATCGTGTAAAACGACTAGTACAGCCGAAGAGCTGGCTGCAAAAAAGCTGGCCTATTGCGTAACAGCATGAAATGATCTTTAAAAGCTAGTACTCATACAGACCATCCAGTAACCATCGAGTAACAGCTTCAAATTACTCTTAAAATGTGGCTTTCATATAGTTAGAAAAGAACAAAATTTTCTGCCTTGTTAAATCGTGTGCTAATATCTTTCTTGGCAGAAAACTTTTTTTAATATTTTTGGCACGTTGCTGTACCTATCGAGTAACAGCTTCAAACTATAACCAAATTAAAGTTTGAACATAATTCTATAGGAAAAAACATTTCTGCCTCGTTAAATCTTGTGCTAATGCCTTGGCAGAAAACTTTCTCTTTCTCATAGTCTTATGATACCACTAATACAACTTTTCGACAAAATAATTTTTATAATATAAAATATTTAGTAATAGTATACAGGGTGTTTTTTAGGAGCTTTAGTTAGACATTTCTGGGAAAGTTTTATAGATAGGTTTTTGAAAATTTGAACTTTGGGGTTACTCTGAAAAACGAATCCATGTAAAATATTTTCAAAATGCATTTTTAGATTCTACGTGAAATTTCAGTTCTTTTAATACCCACATGTCACTATCTACAAGTTATGGTTTTTAAGTTATTTTCACTTATTTAAAAAAAAAATGGCGGATGAAGACGGTAATTTAGGAATTCATTACTTGAAAACCGTTGTAGCTGTGGCATCCGAGTTTTCTCCAAAATACAATAAAACTCGAGCACTCTTGAAAGTGAACATCTCGATTCAAACAAGGATTTTAATCGCACCAGCAATGCGAATTATGGCGATTAAATCTTTACTAAATTTGGCCCAGTCTGACCAAATAATGTTGCCCAAAGAATCTTCCTGGTTCCTTTACATTAGCCATTCACAAAACTCAATTCGTCTTGAGAGGTCGACTGTTTGGATCAAATGCCCATTATGATGAGAAAATGAGCGATAATGGCAGTTTTTAGGATTTTTTAGATGCAACTACTATTTACACCCAAAGCAATTAGTGGGGTACTCCGTGAAATATCCAAGTACATTAATAATGTTAGCCTCATCTTCAAACGGGTCTTAATCTAGGTGATTGTTTTGGTGGTACAAAGCTTCTAATATTCGAACAATTTCATTCGGTCGGTTTCAATAGTCGGTACGTTCACTATCATAAAAATGATTTTGTCGAAATTATTATAATTTATTGTACATTGGACGATTCTTTGTTTATCCCTAAATACTTCTATGATACTTGTATTAGTGGTATCGTAAGAATTTGAGAAAGATAATGTTTTCTGCCAAGGCATTAGCATAAGATTTAACGACGCAGAAATGTTTTTTCTTATAGATTTATGTTCTAACTAATTTGGTTATAGTTTGAAGCTGTTACCCGATAGGTACAGCAACGTGCCAAAAAAATTTAAAAAAGTTTTCTGCCAAGAAAGATATTAGCACACGATTTAACAAGGCAGAAAATTTTTTTCTTTTTTAACTATATGAAAGAAAGCTACATTTTAAGAGTAATTTGAAGCTGTTACTCGATGGGTACAGTTCGTATCCAAAAAATATTCAGGAGAAAGGACATGGCGAAGTTCTGCACAAGTAATTCCGCCCAGACAGCAAAAGATTTTATGGATGGTCTGTATAAGTACTAGCTTTTAAAGATCATTTCATGCTGCTACTCGATAGGCCAGCTTTTTTGCAGCCAACTCTCGCTCTATTACGAATTAATTACGAGAATAACAATTTCACGAACTACCACATCTCGGCGTTACGTATCGTTTAATAGATTTCACAACTGAAAATTTACATATTAAGGCGAATTTACATTATGCACTTTGGATGTGCACTGGGGATGATTCATTGAAAATGAATAGTCAAAATTGTCTGTTCACCGGGATTTCATCGGCGATGAACGTGCAAGTGAACAGTGAACGAATTAGAACCAACTTGCACGTTCATCGCCGATGAAATCCCGGTGAACAGACAATTTAGACTATTCATTTTTAATGAATCATCCGCAGTGCACATCCAAAGTGCATAATGTAAATTCGCCTTTTAAGCTGGATTTACACTGTATCACTTTTGATGTACATCCAAAGTGAATCACTCAGAGTGAAATCATCCAGGGTGATCATCCTCGTTTACACATTTTCATCCAGTTCGCTGATTCATCTCTTCGCATACTGTCACTTTATTCCCTATTGTCGTGTCTGTGAAAACTGAACAGTTGCAAGGGTGCATTTGTTTTGCTGTACTCACTGCATTTGTTATACCATAAACACTCGTGTTGCCGGTATATTTCGAGAAATATTTGCATATGTTTATCTTGCCATTTAAACGACATGGTTATAAAATCTCTGCCCTTCAGTATTTAATAAATCATTTAAAGTTAAAAAACCAATAGTAAACACAAAAAAACTACTACGGGATTTGACTGGTAGTTGTGAAATGAATTAAAGCCGCTGTTTACATTTTTCACTAGGCTTTCATTATGGATGAATCATCGGTTCCGTGAACCATTCTTTCATCAAAAGTTAGTCGGGGGTCGAATTGTTTCATCATTCACTTTTAGTGTACACTTTGGATGAAACAGAAATGAAAGGTAATTTACACTTATCACTTTGGATGATTCCTCCAAGATGATCATCAAAAGTGACAAATGTAAATGAGCCTTTACCAATGCGACTATGAGAAGTCGTGTGTTGTATTCTCATAATTGCTGGTTTGCGATTACATAATTACGCATCCTGATCATTCGTATGTGGTTCGACAGATTAGGGCTCGTTCAGATTAAAGGCGTGAAGCGCGCGATTTGGTAACGCGCGTTAACAAGTACTCGAAATTTTATTGAAATCGTTCACATGCTAACGCGTGTTTAATTTAAACGCGCGGTACGCCCGACACTTGTTAACGCGCATTAACGCGCGCTTTGAGGTCATTGGTTTTCCGTACGTTGAACGCGCGCTGTTGATGCGTTAAGTTAGTAAGTCGTCAAATGATTTGATGGACATTCTAAAGTAGTTGAAAAATTTGGGTTCATATTGTCTGAGTTTAGGATATAAAGTGATAAATGGACTTTCGGTGAGTCTGTATAATAAAATTAGATGGACCCAAAATCGCCGCCTCTGTTACGCCGCTGTCTACGTTTTCGCTACATCCACATCCACGTCCATATTTGAGCAATGTAGAAATGAAACTGGAACTGTGGCCACGCATACTCAACGCTCAAAAAACGCTCGTCGTATGAACATTACACGCAAATATAACGCGCACTTAACGCCTGCAAGATGTGGGCAATTTTTTGAACTGCAACGTTTTCCCCTTCCAAAACGTTACTTTGACATTTCCATGCCGCATACTTTGGAATATTATTGATCCAGATAGCCGCCTTCCTTTCACTAACTTTACTTCATCGAACTTTCTTGATGTTCTTCTGTTTACTTTCGCTGGACGCTTTACCCATATGAATTACATTTTATAGGTAACATATTCGTGGGAGCAGTTGACACAATCACTTTTCCTTGGCAGTATTACAGTTACCTTAAATTGTTTATAGCTGCATATCTTTGAGAGACACCACGAATATGTTTGTGTGGACTAGTGTAATTACGGTAATAGTGTGATACCTAAGGTACGGTATTTCGTGTATATGTGAGGACGGTGCGAGGACATGCCCTTCCGTAGGAAAAGCGTTTGTCTCCAAAAACGAAAATTATGATAAAAATGTCGTGCATAGTCATTATAGGTACAGCTTACTCGTACTTCATTCCGAATTATTAAATTAGAATAGCGAACTTGGCTTGGCTACAAATCTAAACGATCAGTATAATCGTACTTTGATAAACGATTTCCCGTTATTGGTAATAACTCTTTTCATGTTTCCGACGACTATAAAACATCCTCCGTAATTCTAAAGGTTTAAGGTCACGAGTATTTGAATATAATCAATTATTTATTGATCGACCACAGCAATGTGACTTAGTGTTTTTCAGTAAACCAACGTAGATAAGTGTATATTTCGTGTAAATTCCCAGCAGGCAAAGATGATTGATAGTAATTATTACAGACAGCTAACAATTTTTCTGAAGGATAAAGTTACAAACTTTCGGCGCGCTTAGAAAAGTATTGATTAAAATATAGTTGATACATAAAGATGATTTGTAATTGAGCTTCCCTCCCGTAAGTATAATCACATTAACATTTATAACAAAGTTCCTCTCCAAAAATTGGAGTTTATTATCCATAAAAAAATTAACGATCTGTAAACAAACAACATTTCTAAACGTGTGCGTATCCCTGTTGGAATACAAACTTCGTTATTACCTTCTAGATAGAATGACATTTAGAGAGTTAATAAGGAAGTGAGGTTTAATGAAAGTCTATTAATCTCTAACAAAAGAAATTCGTTTTTATTTTCAATTTTATGGCCTCGGCGGAGAGGCATCAAATAAACTTCCAGCTGTAAGCACTATAGAGTGGAGAAAATGTAATATAACGAATAATAACAATTTTATTAAGTGTGTATTCAATATTTCGTTAATAGGAGTGCGGCGACGCCCAAGACTTTTATTTTAAATTTGACGTTTCACGTTTTTCGAAACACAAATTCGTTTAGGAGAAAACACGAAGCCCTAATTTTTACGTAGTTAAATACTGGAAATTTGTTTAGCATTGATTTATTTTTAAATGCAAAATTCAATTTTGAATGAATGAAATTTCAGCAACCACCCACGTGTGCTTAGTTTTTTAACGAAACCTCTTTATATAGGTTTCGTTCAATAAAGCTTGTTAAAGTATCTTCCACTTAGTATTTTACTAACGATTTCTAAAACATTAATTTCACGTTTGTAAGCGCTTTAATAATTTATTTTTCAGAAATTTATATTCATTTAGGCGTTACTAATTTAAACGTCAATAACACACGTTACGTCTTAACGCTTATAGATTTTCCACGAGGAGGAATTAGTCAAATTCCCTCAACTAATATGTTGGTTGCATCACGTGCCACAAATCATTTATGAAAATTCCTTCGGAAATATTTTACCCTAAAGGTTTAAAGGGGGTGTATTTTTAATCTGACTTCATTTTCAATTTATCTAATATAACACCGGGATGCCTTTACATCCTTTTGAAGAGAAGGGCGTATACATTTCTTAAGAGAAAGGCAATAAACTCTTTTAACCGATGCCAAACTATATTATGGTAAAAGCCATTTTCTCTTAAACTTTATGACTTCTTTGACCTACATCTCACAGAATAGAATCTTATAGGTGAATGTATAATAACAGCAAAGAAAGACAAGCATCTTTTTACGTTTCTTCTCTAAGTAGGTACTTATTTCTATTCTCATACAGTAAGCTAACAACGCTTTTACATTGAATTAAATGGAAATGTAACATCGGATGAAAACTTTTTGCAAAATTTTTTGACGACTTTTTATCAGCTTTTCATACTTAAAGGGGATCTCTATAAAAAAATTGCACACTCCATGTACATCTACAGAATGAAATGATTATTATAGTAGAATAAAAGCTAATTAAGTTTTAAAACTTTTGCAACAGATGCATGTTGCCAGTTTCAACTTTTAAAACTTTATCGCATATCTCTATAAGTTCCTCACCGAGAAATGAGACAAAAATGCAATTTCAATTAACCCCATTTTTAGTTCTTCTAGAGATAAATAGAATTTTCTTTTATTTAACCTACTTAACAATTTAAAAATGTATACCTAGTTTCTAATTTATCTTGTACGATGTGAAATGTTAAAAAGTAAGTTAGTACGTCGTTAAGTGTAGGTATTCGAGGTTCTAGCTGACTTGAGCCAAAAGAATATTAAAGTCATAACAGTGTTACTTGGTTTTGCTATAAAATAAGAAAGTTCCGACATTTCACGCAACTATTCACTAATTCAGAAAATGAATGGCAAAGTTCAGACAAGCGATTACAAAATATGACAGGATGTGATAAATTGTGTCGAGATATTGTAATCCTTCAGTTAGGAAGTAATAAGCAAATGGTGCTACGAGCTTAAAACATACAGGGTAGGCCAACGAAAAGGTATAAGAGATGGAATTCTGACTAGGAACAATTTTTTGTTGAGAAATGCGAAAACACGTCAATTTTTATGTCAAGGGCGACAACTTTTATCATGATTTTCAACCTGAAATGATTTTATCCCTTAGCGCCGTGAGACCAACCCCTAAAATTTAAGTAGTGATGATGGGGCAAGCGATACGTCATTTGAAAGCTCTTTCTTTTCTGAATTCAGTGCACTAGTTTTCTTTTAGTTTTTTATTTTTAACAAAAAAATTGAAGTTGCAAAAATGGAAAATGAGAAAAGCGTTTGAGGCATTTAAAAACTAAAAAAAGCGCGAACAAGTCAATTGTTTGTTTTTTGGAGAAGATATAGGTACATTTACTGCCATTTGACAACATTGTTTCACCCCTTAGGTACAGGGTAAAAAAACCCTTAAATTTTTAAATAAAAACAAGGGTTAATTTTTTCTTGTCCTAAATTAATAAAATCGGTTTATGCGAATTCAAACTTAGTTTAATAAATGTTCGAAGTGCCTACCAAGCAATAAAACGATTTTGATTAAATCGTTCCCGTACATTTTGCAGCATTTGAGGAGTAGGTACAGTATCACCGCGATCTCCTGATCTCACCCCATTCGATTTTTTCATGAGATCATGTAAAGAGTAGTAAGTTTATTCCACTGCGCCGGAATCTTTGTAGGAGTTACATGAATGCCGTCTAATTACTCCTGAAATATTGCACAAGGTACGGGAACGATTTAATCAAAATCTGTATAATTGCATGGAAGCTGAAGGCAGGCACTTCGAACATTCATTAAATTAAAGTTGAATTTGCATAAAAGAGTTTTATTAATTAGCACAAGAAAAAATTAACCCTTGTTTTTATTTAAAAATTTAAGGGTTGTTTTCCCTGTACCTAAGGGGTGAAACAATGTTGTCAAATGGCAGTAAACGTACCTAGTTAGCTGCTCTAAAAAACAAAAAATTGACCTGCCCGCGCTTTTTTTAGTTTTTAAATGCCTCAAAGGCTTTCCTCATTTTCCATTTTTGCAACTCACTTGCCCCATCATGCCTATTATAAATTTTAGGGGTTGTTCTCACAGCGTTAAGGGATGAAATCTTTTCAGATTGAAAATCATGACAAAAGTTGTCCCCCTTGACATAAAAATTGACGTGTTTTTGCATTTCTTCATAGAAACGAAAATTCTTCGAAACGCAACTTATCGAAACAAAAAATGGAAGGTACGTTCACGTCGTCAGTGGTGTACACACGGGGGGAGGGGGGTCCCCACTGTTTGCACTACTTAATGATCAATAAATTTTTTAATAAACCACTCCTTAGTAGACTTCCTGGAGACGCCACTGCATATTGTTTAAATAAAGGATTTCAGGAATAAAAATGTATTTAATTTTTAAAATAGTTTCACTCGTTTTGTATAGAATATCGAATGATACTAATTTTCTCTCAATTTTCCATTACAAAGGTCATGAAAAATAGTGCGATTTTTACATTTATTAATAATTAATGAAATGATTATGCTTTTTTACCGAAATACCTGTAGTTTTTGTTTATTTATTCATAAATGGTTATAAATCCGATCTCAAGCCAAAAAAAATTGTGGTAGACAGATGGAACCGCCCTCTTCATTCCAATAAAGTGTATACAGGGTGATTCACGACTATTCCCTCGGTTTCTTGTGTCTACAGGGTAAAAGATATCAGCTTCATTTTTTGGTGACATATGTAAATTGATAACGACTCTTTTTTAAATTATTTGCAATTATACAATATATCAAAGATAGGTTTTGCAACCAATTGCATTTTATTACATTTTTAGATTATACGATAAAAACTAATCCAACTTTATTCCACGTTCCCTTATTGAAAAAATTGTGATTTTAAGAAAAATATTCAATTCAAACAAAGCCTAATAACACGGAAACCACTTACTTTCAGATATCGATTTATTTGACCTTTAAGGCTTTCATTTGCACTATGTAAATTTCGACTCTTTGCATAGGGTGTTCAGGAGAAGGATTCGTATTTTGTGTTTTTCAAAAATCAAAAACTCACTTAACTTAAATGGACCACCCTGTATATTTTTATTCTAAGACGTAATCGTTTATGGTAAAAGTAAATGGTCAATAAGATGACAATTTTTTTCTATATATAACCGCACTCGATTTTCGAAAGATTTAATTCGTTCACAGGATATCTGGTGTTATAGTACCAAACGCATCCTTTATTGTAATCTTTGTCATCAGCAGTAGTAGATGGGGTGAATTTTTATTGAGATTTGCGCCCAGGATTCATGAAAAACGGAGTAATTTTGGTCTAAAATTCCCTTGGTCACAAAATTACAGAAATATATTTTTATTCCAAAATTAATCATTTTGCTTTTTCATCCTTTTCAAGTTTCCTTTGGGATTTCGTGAAATGGGTTATAAACGACAGGTGAATGGTAGTTGGAAAAAATTAAAAATTTCCATGTATTCCAAAAAACAAATAAACTTTTCGTGATCCGATGCCGATAAGGCAAGGTTTTTTCAAAAAACCAATTTTAAAAATTAAAAATCGATTCGTTGGTGATAAAAAAATGGGGGCCTCCTTTGTACATCTTCTTAATGATAATGATATTGCACATAGGTATTTAGGGATGCGAAAACATATATTCGATATAATATTTTACACTCCGAAGTGATTGAATCGCTAGATATTCTGATGAAAATATCGTAAGAACCTTGGCAAGGTGGCCGAGGAGATTTCCCAGAAGAAATGAAAATCTCTTTATTGAAGTACAATAATCGATTTTGCATTTTCCAATTTGGTATTTTCGTACTGGGCGCCGTATAATTTCTACTTTTTTGGCATCATTTGACAAGAAGTTGGATGCCTCCAAATACATTGAGCCTCCGGCGGAAGCCTATGTGTCATTAACTTCGCACCCTGTATTACTAGGATCTTGAAAGTAGGGTTCAAATGCACTTTTACAAGTTTATCCTCAATTTTAAGTTTTTTAAATTTTTTGTGACCTACATGTTTACCTTTAAAATTCAAAACCTATTTAGTACAAGTCCCTTCATCATCATTCTGTATCAATAGATATTGTTAACATTTATAATTATTATAGATAACTAGTTTTTGGCTTATACCGCGTCGTTATATTTGTTCCATAGCCTGCGTTGAAAGGCTTACCTTGCCCTTTTCCTTGTGAGCCAAAACAAGGATTTTTGGGACGATTATCCATCCTTTTAGCTCCCGTTGGTGGTGAGCTGTTAAGTCTACGTTTACCAGGTCTGGCTGCTATTCAGCCAAAAGTTCTGATGTTTTGCAAGACATTGCAGCTTGCATCTTTCCAAACTCCACACACGTAGATAAAAAAATGTTTATTTTATGTGCTTTCCACAACAAAAGAACAAAATTCTTAGTTTTCCCAAATATTATCACAAATCAAGTTTAGCTTAGTAACGAATATTAGGCGCGTGTTCCTAAATTTTGTGCAAACGCAAAGTTCGACCTTTAATATAGTTTCGATGTAGCAATTTCAACTCCGAAGATCTAATTATCTCCCTTTTAATGAACTGCTACCAAAACTACTTATATTTCAAATTTAACTTCATGCATAAATAAATCTATTAAAATTTTAATCTTAAATACGAAGTTCTGCCAACTTTCCATTTTAAAGGAAATCTTACAAAGAAGACGCGATTGAGTTTAATTTTTGTAATGTCAGAATACTGCCGAATTTTGAATTCAAAAGCGAATTCTCATAAAATTTATTTATTAACTTCGTACAGTCACGGAAGTTTTGATGTGAATTATAAAATTTTAAACCATCACTTGAGTACCTATATAGAAAGTTAGAGTGAGTATATACTCACCCTAACTTTCTGTATTAACATGGGAACGTATATTTAACTGAGTAGCGTAATTGTATTATATTTGAAAATTAAGCAAAGGGTTCTGTTAAATTGCGATTCCACTAATTTTCAGTATCGTACGTAAGCGTTTCTACTTTTCAAACGAAGTTTTGCCGTCGAATTCACAATGTTTTAAATTGATCTCCAAATTCAAGCACGAGGGCTACTCTCATTTCACAATATAAAATATAAAATAGATGTTTTAGAAGTCTTTGAAATTTATAAATATAACCCTATGTGCTGAGTACCTTTAGGGAATGAGTAAAATCACCTTATTAACTTCACATTCTGGATCATGAGGGAAGCTAGTTGGTATACAGGGTACGCCGTATGAAGTGTTACTAACTTCACACCGCTCCTAACTTAAAACCGTTCGATGTATTTTTCTTCAAAGTAGACATACCGTTTATTTAGTTGTCAACACCGTACAAAAGCATTTAGTTTATTGCGTCTCAAAATTTTTTTATTGACCAATGGATTTCAAACGTAATAGCACAGATAAGTAATAGTAATAGTGTTATTGCGATTTATTTGACTGGAAAATCAAATGCAGCTATTGTTAAAGAGATCCAGCATTTGAAAGTGAATAAAATCTTCGTGTCCAGAACCATAAATCGTTACAAGGATACTGTTAGTGTAAAAAAACGTTATGGAGGTGGTCCGAAAAAGACTGCTACTAACCCAGATATGATTCGTAAAGGAAAGGTTCGAATTCAACGAAATTCGAGGCAAAGCGCCAACAAAATCGCCAAGGAAATGCATATATCTGACAGAAGTGTTCGAAGAATATTGAAAAATCATCTTAATGTCAAGCCTTACATGATACAAAAATTTCATTGTCTCAACGCTACGCAGATGAAAGTACGGTTGGAAAGAGCGAAAAAGTTGAAACGCTTGCCCGCAACCGGTGAGATTCCAAACATTGTTTTTTTGATGAAAAAATTTTCACCATTGAACAGTTCGTAAACAAACAAACGATCGGGCCATCAGAAGTCATTATCCTCCTCAGGTGATGTTATGGGCCGCTCTCCACTTGTGTTTTTGGAGCCTGGCGCCAAAATGAATGCCACTAACTACCTTGAAATGGTCTTGGAAGCTGTTCTAAACCCTTGGGCACGTAAGAATTTCGGTTACAAGCCGTGGACCTTTCAGCAAGATTCAGCGCCGTCGCATAAAGCTCGTGTGAATCAAAATTGGTTAAGAGAAAACGTTCACGGCCCAACAATGGCTTTCAAATTCGCCAGATGCAAATCCAATGGACTTTTCCATTTGGGCCATTTTAGAGACCAGAGTTTGCACTAAAAAATATGGAAGTTTGGATTCGTTAAAGTTGGCGCTTCATTAGGAATGGAAACGAATTTCAAGTGTCCATGTTCGTGAAGCATGCGAGTCGTTTTTTCACAGACTTGATCAAATTATCAAAGCAAGAGGTGGATATATCGAACAATAGGATGTTTTATGAAAAATATAGAGTAAAGTCGCCGAATGTGGAATACCATTTTGTTTTAATTAGAAAAAAAATTGAAAATTTCAAAATTATGTTTTAACTTTTTTTGTACATGTATATCCAAGTATCTAAGATATATAGATAATATCACAAATATATATAATCCAGTACAAACGACGGAAAAAAATTTAGAATGGAAAAAGAGAATTTAGTAGATCGTTAAAAATGGATCCCTAATGTGGAATACCAACGCCCCTACAGTGAAATATCGTTATTTTTCAGTCTTTGAAAGAAAACAGTATATCCTCTTCAGCCCACTTGTGCTCTTGAATGCTTTTTGACGGCATTTCTTCTGAAACAATAAATTTTAAAAATACTTTCCTAATGTGGAATATTTCACATTGAGGTCTCCTTTGCGCTCTTGGGCTATTCCACAATAGGAGACTTTTATTTTTTTATTTCAGATCAACATACTTGAAATAAAATGGTTACTGGTTTTAAACATTCACCATATTTAAACCTCCCTACTGTCTACTTTAACCCTACAAAATAACTTACCTTCAATACTAGAAACAAATAAGCTACAATATTTTTTGTTGCCTCGTGGAAAACAGTTGCGTGTCACTAAAATGATGTTTGCCTCGATGTCACGTAACAAGTAACACTAGTCGTGTCGCAGTGGCCGACGTACGAAAACGATTTAGAAGGGGCGTTTGATGTACTGACTAGTAAGTAGATAGCACATATAGTTCGGCGTTTAATAGCATATTTCACATTAAGAACCTATTCCACATAAGGGGACTTTACTCTAATATGTTTAAAATATTTTTGCTTTTGTATTAAATAAAAATATTGAAAAATGAATTCTCTATTGCGCTTTGAATTTGCAGTAACACTTCATACGCCGGACCCTGTATAATAGGTAACATTTTGTGTAATGTAAGTGAAAACCGATCGCATGTGCAAGTGGATCTTAAACTCCTAGTATTGTATTTATTTTGGATGACACTACGAAGATTAAACAAATTTAGGTTAACACTTGAGGACCATGGTATTGAAGTAATTTGCACAAAAGGTAATAAAAATATAAGAGCTGAAGCTTTATCAAGAATTACATTAGAATCAAAGAATCAGCAGGTGTATTTTGCAAATTTTTTTGAGATCTAAAACTAATCAATTATTAGAAAACACCAAATATGTAGGTAATTTAATGTCAAAACTGATATAAAGGATGGTCACACAACTTTGAATCCTTGAAAGAAGTCATCCATTAAGACCAATAAATAAAGTAACGAGGGGGGGGCTTTATTTCACAGAAACGTAACAAATTTAGGTGATATTCTTTGTACGATTTCAGATACGTTGGAAAGTCTAACAACTTTTCGGCCACAAAGGTCCCAATAGTGTGTATCACTAAATCAAGCCTTTGCAGTAACGGAAATGGTTACCTATAGTGTTATCACGAAGAAGAAAAATAAGATAACTAGATGTCAGTTGTCCAATTAGTACTTACGTTTAATTCTATTAGTAACTGTTTGCCCATGAATGCGTCAATGAACGTTTAGACTAATAATAGTTCAGAAATAGACAGTAGGTAACAAGGAAAAATTATTCACGATTTCCTGCGCAAACGATCGTGAAGTGAAAATGATTTACAGCACAAGTGTATGGAAATAAACGAAACGCTTTAGTAAGAAACTCCATCTTAAATAATCATTCATCAAACAATATAATTCGAACATCCACATGTAGCTTTTAAAGTGATTAGAATTAGCACTTTTTTTAAATTTGATGTATTACCTAATTTACAATAAATATAGGGAGGATTATAACCAATTCCACTAAGTGTAATAGCTAGGGAGCTGGTGACAGTAATTTTTATATGATTTCATCGTCTAGCAGAGCTTGATAATATTAGAGTAGGTACTAAGTAAAATAATCATTTTAAACAATTTCTGACATTCATTAATTGCTGCAAAATCAAATAGGAGCTTACGAAAAATGTTAATAAAAATAAGTGTCATAAACGATATTATCGTTTCTGTTGATAGTCTAAATAAATTGTATTTAATATAAAAAAAAGATTAATGCTATTGGCAGAAGCTTTCCTGCTGTGTTTTAGAGTAATTAATTTTTTTCTAATAATTATGATATATAAAAAAATAAATTACTTCATCGGCAGGCAGATTAGAATAATTATTGAAGTTATATTATAAGAGATAAAAAAAAATTACTTCTGCCACTATGATGATGTTGCATTAATCATCTCTATTGCAGCAAAATTATTTAAAAACAAAAAAATTATAACATCGTTTCTGCCTTTAACTCTAACATTTCTAATAGCTATGGAAAGCATAAAAATTAAAAAGGCAGAAAAAATCGATACTGTCTTTTCGAAGGCAGAAGTATTTTGCTACCTGAGGACAGCTGCAAGGGAGTACAAATTACACACTCACTAATATTATTTGTGTATATTTGTTCGCATGGAAATGAAAGTTAGAAAGAATAGGTGGATGAAAACAGGAAATGAAGGTTACAGAGATAAATATAGATGCTGCAAAACACGTTTGACCCTTCAAACAACATCTATAATCAGAGTTGTGGATGTCTGCCACCTTTTTCTTATATTTACAAATACTAAAATAATAAAACATAAAAATAATTATTCAAAAGACGATGGAATGATATAGTACTAATTATTTTTTTTACAGTTTAATAATTATTTTTATAAAAACTCCCACAATCCTGACTTCTGCCAGCTTTAATTTCGCTATCTATAAAATGTATTTAATAAGATATAATTGATGACAGAAACGATAATATAATTTTTGACAGTTTTTTTACAATTTCAAAATTATTTATACAAAAAAATCAGAGCTACCCGCCACTTATTTTTTCTAATTCACATAGTTGCAGACTACATTATGTTTTAGTTTTAGTATTAACGACGATGAAATCATATACCTAAATTTCCACCAGTTCCCTAACTGTAAGTATTATTTACACGTGTTAGTATCTATGGAGTTCCACAATATACGTTTTAGAAGGCGCGGTGGAACATTATTGATTTAAAAAAAACTCTAATTTTACTGGATTGTGTCATTGTTTTCATCTATCTCCATTCAATGAGAAAAAGTTTTTTTTATCAACGTGGTCATCTTCTCTTTTTGGAAAGGAAAGTTGTTAATGGAATGCGCCCGTTTTGTATTATAGTTTCTTTAATGCCACATATTCATGCACAACGATATTTACAACACAACCAGCACGTTCTAACATAACATGGAGTCTGTTGCGAAAACAAAAAATGGCCCAATCATTTTTTAAGGAATAGAGCTTTTTCTGTAAATTGCTCTACAAATAGCATAAATGAAAACTTACAAATGAGAAGGCCTATTAATTGCAAGTTAAATGAAGGCACTTTTAAGATTACTTAAAAGAAGAAAAGGAAAAAGATGTTTCCATTAAAATTAAACGATACGATAGATTCCTTAAAGTAGCAATAAATTTATTATTAAATCAACTTTTTCCGAAATCAAATATTACGAAAACTGTGTAAAATTGAAGTGTATTGAGGAGACTTTGGAAAAAGGTAATGTTTTGGGAATGAAAAAAAGATTTAGAAAATTATCTAAAATGTATTTTATGTTTTTTATGTGTTTTAAAGAAATTATAGTGGGCATATTTCAAATAAATAATAATTTATCATACTGGCGAAGGTTTCATGTGAAACCGAAATATAGATACATATACTTTTAAAAAAATTTAGTTATGTTTATTTATTGACTCTTTACCATCCATCAAAAGAATTATTTTATGTATTATACAGTTCTTACATGTTATTTATTACATTAATCTTAGGTTTTCGCCAATGTTGACAAATGTTAAGTGCGATTGTGCAAAACATAAATAAATTCAAAAATAAATTAAAAGTGAGTTAATGTGTAAAATATTTTGTACAAGTGCCAGAGAATTTTATGGGAGCATGCCTACTGCTACTATCAGAGTTAGTGAAAACCAAATATAATCCAATTTAGTTATGACAAGGGTGATATGAAAGGAGCAAGTATAAGCCAAATCGGCATAAAAAATTGTGTAAAAAACGAGTAAAAGCGTGAAAAGATATAATAAAAGGGTGCACTGAATTTACGAATTGCCATTTTCACTACCATACTTTGTTTGTGGGTTAATGAACATAGTTGGTATAAAGGGTAGGTACTAAATTTAGGTGGTGTAAAAAAAGGCTGATTTTAGTCAAAAAAATAGTGTTTCCAAATAATTTGTTCTATTTAAAATAAGGGTATCATTTCTAAAGTACGTAAATGTTCATCGAATAGGAATAGATTCATCTTTTTTTCATATAATTAAAAAGGCGTTGGCTGTAAATGATAAATAATTGTTACCTTTACTTCTAACAACACCCTTCTCGACACACAAATTAGATACTTAAATTTTGGTGTATAGCTTTATTTGACGCAAGTTCATCACTACGATACCTTTGCAATCACTAGCGTGATTTATACGCTTACATACAAAAAAGTTTATACCGTAAATAATTAACGCTTCGGGATATTATAAAGTTAAACTTTACATTTCCCAAACACAAAATTGAAAATTAAAGCTTTCACTCATGTAAAACTTCTGATAGGTTAATTACTAGCTTGGCAGAATTAAAATAATCAGTTGTGGAATAACAGTGAAATAAGTGCTGTTTAATTAATTTCAATCAGTACATAATGAACTAAGTTACAAACGAAACCCATTAATTATAAGATTGTAATTTTATCTATTGCTAACTAACTTCCATTCACCGCAAACTTTCTTTGATATTATCTGTCAGAACAGCACAAAAACCTAAGGAAAATGAGAATCTTTTGATAACAAAGGTGTGGTAGAGTTCTAGAATCAAAAGCGACCCACGTTGACATCAGATATGGATTAATTATTTTCGTGTTTAGTAGGTAATTTGTGTAAAAAGATCTTTCAATCTGTTTATAAAATAAATAATGTAAGCGCTTTTATTACACTTAACTTAGGATTATACAATCTGATATTAGAAACAGTTAGCAATACCTATATTATAATTGTTACTAACAATTGTAAAAATTTGTTACTTTCAAAGGTACAAAGAGAAATTTTGTACAAGCGTAAATTATTCATTTGGTATCAGAGACAAATTCACTACAAATTTTAATAACTGTAACCTTCAATTCACGTAAATTCCTTTCCTTATCCTTGTAAAATTCTTCCTTAATGTTCAAGCACTCCAAGAATTATAATCTACAAAAAAATAGAAATAAAAAGAATTTTGCGAGTGGTTCTTTAGAATACAAAATTCGATCTTTGCAATTGGATTACTAAAAAGGCACTAAAAGAAAATAAATTCACTGTGTAACTAAATAGGCATCATTTCTCAATAAAAATCATATAACCGATGCTGCGCTCATTGAAATTCTATTTAGTACCTAATAAATCCTGTGAGACACCTGCGCAAAATGCCCTGTGGATTAGAAATCTCGTACGATAAGATTCGATAACATCCAATGATTAGATCGCCGTTACCAGAAAAATAGTACCAAGAGATGATGACAAAAGTAAATGAAAGGACAATTCTGAACGATTTTCGGGAAAAAATTCAAAAGGGACGAATGAAAAATACACAGCTAAATTTAGAAATTAGCATCTTAAAACGAAAAACCCAACCGATTGTGAAATATTTAAAAAACGTAATCATGAATAGTAAGTCGAATGAAAATCGTTCATGCAATGATCTGGAGCTAAACTTCAGTTCGGCGCGGCGAAGCGAAGATGTAAATTTTAAAAATTCTGAAAATCCTATTATTTAAAAAGGTTTCAGTGGTGTACCGAACTTTTTGTAATAGGCGTAAAACCTGTTAACCGCATTGAAAGCACTTAAAACTTAAATTTCTTCCATCAAATAAGAAAATGTTTTTGACGCACCGCTGTTTCTTCAATTTTTCTCTACAAGCTCAACTTTTATAGAATTTTTGTACCTACGTATCGTCAATAGTTTTAGTATGATTTATATCAATTTTAAAAGAACAATTTTCGTATAATAACTAATTATTTCTTTCGATGAGAAGGTGTACTAAATAGATTAGACGATGAATAAAGAGAAATACAACAATAATTCATGTTGCAAGTCTCGCAGAATAATGTAGGCTTTAATATTAAAAGGAACTTGAAGCTTTACAATTTTAAGCTCCTTCAAGATTTTAGGATTGTAAAAGCCTCCTTGAAGCAAGCATTTGCGTAGCTATTAAATAAGAAGTATAAATGATGAACTTGAGAAAGCGTAACCGAGAAAACTGTAAAAATAGGATACAAATATTTCGTAATAGGAATAGCATTGTGAGGAAAACACGAATATAAGGTAAAATTAAATGGCAACGGGACCGGAAAGAAGGAAGAAAGAATCTCGTTAAGGGCAATACGGTCCACAATTTGGTAACAAAATGTATAAAGAGAAGGGCAATGGAAACTGAAATTGTAGAATGTACGGAGTGTACACGAAAAAAATATTTCATAATATTATAGAGGCGGAACTTGTTTTATTAAGAACTACTAAATGAAAACAGAGAATAAGGGGGTTAACGAGTGGATGGGCCTAGAAATGAATTATAGTTTGTATTTTAATTGTCATAAGAGATGAACGGTGTCAGAGCAAGAAATACATGGATTATTATAAAAGATTAGATTAAGGTAAAAAAACTTGTGTTCATCAAATAAAAAGCACAGAATGAAGTAAGACAGAAAATTTTAATATAAATGTTATGTAATTGCCAAAGCTACTAGACTCGGAAAATAGAGCAAATTGTAGAAAAACTGCAAAGGAAAGGAGAAATAGAAATGAATGGAGTTAAGGGTTAAGAATTTGGCAGCGAACGGCATAGAAAAACTAGTGAAACACTATAAAATAAAGCATGGATGTAGAATATAGTTTCAAAAAGCTTGTGGATAGAGGTGGCCTGGGTATATAAAAAGAAATAGTGAACTCACTACACTGCCTTCCTTAACAAAATTTGATAGGGTACCTACCAAGAAATCGAACCTGAGAAAGTCTTATAAGAGAAAAATGGGAAAAATGTGGAATATGGAGAGGGAATACTTACTCAGACAAATAAGCAGCAAAAGCGGTCAAAAACTAGTTCACCCTGTACTTAAATGAAACTATAATAAGACAACAAAATTTACAAAACAAGAATGGGCTTTTACTGATATTTAGTGATACTCGGAAACGCATGGAGACATTACAATTACATCTTGAATCATTCACAGTATATCTTTACTTTTTATTTGGCACATGGGCAATAATACAAAATGATAAGAAGAGGTTATTACTTTGATAAAAAAGGGTCATTAAATTGGTAAAACTGTAATATTATATCCCAAAAAAGGATCGAAATTTGAGGTACGATGACGCAAGTTTACAAGCAAATGTCATTTAAAAATTCCAGAAATTTGTAAAATTGGGCGAAACACAAAATTTCATATGAATCAAGAGTTTAAATATAAAGGTGTTGTACAAGGTGTTATCAAAACACATGGTACCTGAAAGAACTGGAACCCAACACCAAAAACCACGACAACAATTTTTTGTTCGTTTATTATAGCCGGTTTAATGTCGAAATGAGTTCAATTTGATAAATTTTTATTGTAGATTTTGAAGTTTTCAGTGGTAAGTTTCATAGTTTTAATGATGCTTTTGTAACAATTAGAATCTTTTTTTGTAAAATTAATATTTGTTTTCTTAAAAACCTTTTAGGACTTGCTGCATAATATAATTTTGTTGTGTGCATTTACCATTTTAATACACAGTCAGTTTTCGTGATTTGTATCTTGCAAGAGGAAATTCCGAAAAGAAGCAAATATTAGATGATAACTGATAAGTAACCATAAGTACGCCGAAGGGGCAGTTAAATCTTTAAGAATGTACGCTGTAATGATATATTGTGGGATGAAGAACGGTGTGAATTAAAATAATAAAGGAGCAACATTTTTGCCACAACTGGGAAATGGAGTAAATATCCAAGGCAGTTTTCCGAAAAAAAAAGGAAACATGTAAAAAAGCTAATAACGGTGGCAGTCACGTCGATGATCGATAACATTTTGGAATGTCTGTATTGTTTCATAAATCTAGAGCAAATAAAGTACGTAGCTGTCCAAATCAAGAAAAACCTTTTATATTTTCATTTCGACACCTTTTTCCTAGAGAAACGCAACCAAAAAGAATAATACAACATTTGAGTTTTACAGTAGTTTACACTAATGTTCGACGTAATCAATGTGGTAAAGCCAAACTGGGAGGGAAGCTGCAATAAATATAAATCCCCTCGTGGGGAATATGGAGTAAAATTCCAAAGGCGCTGTGAAGTCTGCGTGTAAAACTTTTCACAAAATGTAAAATATTCACGAGATGCGACTACAAATAACGTAAAATAAAGATATTTAGTGGAGGTTGATGGAATTAATCCATGAAGGTTGTGATATTTCTACTCAAAATGGGGTGAATCGAATATAGTGAAGAAAGGAATCACCAAACCTTCCCCATAATTGTATATTTAGAACGATAAAGGTTAAATTGTAGAATAAGTTGAAGTTGCAAATTGATTAAGAAATTAAACCTTGACAATTAACTAATTTAGAATAATAATAAAATTTACATTAAACTGATAACAATAATTAAAATTAAGTGTGAACGTTGACTACGGTTACGAAAGATAAGTTACATTTAACTGATACAGGAGAAGTGAACGTACGAGGGCTGAAGGATACGTGGGCCAGTTATAAAATGAGTAAGTTTTTATTGATGTTAAGAGTTCCATTCAAGGTAAGGGAAGGATTAAGTTTAAAGGTAGTAATAATTTCTTTGGTTTCCAAAAGGTCTAACTTCGTTCCTTTATCACATACATGTAAAATATCGTAATTAATTTTCGGATCAAAATCATGGCCACGGTCTAAGATGTGATTGGCAAAGGAGAAGCTCGTGACTAAGTTATTGTGTTTAATATAAGAAAAATGGTCTGAAAATCTAATCTTGAACCTCCTTTTAGTTTGACCTATATACATCGCGAAGTGGCATAAAGTAATTTATAAACGCCGGATTTATCAAGCAAATTAAGTTTATCTTTGGTATGGACTGACATGTTTTGAAGGTTATATTTGGAAGAGAGAGAATGATATGTAGTATCGAAACGTTTAAATAATTTTTTGAAGTAATAAGAGGCGAGGCCCATATAAGGTAAGGAGTGATAGTTTTGCGAAGTGTCATCAGTTATGGGTTGGAGGGTCGTACGATTTTTGACTTTGAGCTTATGGGGTAGGAGGTTGTAGAGTTTTTTAATAATGAACTCAGGGTATCCGTTGCGTGAGGCGATCTGGAAGATTAAGTTGTATTCCTTATTGAAATTTGAACGTTTTAGGGGTAAGTTAAGAAGTCTATTAAAAAAGAAGCGGAAAGCAGCGAGTTTGTGGGAGAGAGGGTGGTGGGAGAAAAAGGGGATGACATGGTCGGTGGTCGTTGATTTTCTATAAATATCGATGTCAATGTCAAGACAGTTGGCAAGTTTAGTGATTTTTAGGTCTAAAAAATTAAGCACACCGCTGTTTCCTCTGTCGATGGTGAATTTGATATGAGGGTGTAAACTATTAAGGAGGTTGAGGCACTTATATATGTCTCGGTTACTACCTTTGAAGATTACAAAAATATCATCCACATAACGTTTATAACAAAACATGTTCAATAATGAAATTATTCTTAAAAATTTCGTTTAAATCGAGGGAGGTCAAAAATAATTCTGCCAGTAATGGGGATAAATTACTCCCCATAGGGAGGCCCGTTGATTGTACATGTTAATTCGTTAAATTTAAAAAAGTTTTGGTTATGGCATGATTTTAAACAGTCACTAAGGAAGGAACAAGCCAAGTCGGGGAGATTAGAAGAGTAAAGGTATTTATTGACAACTTTAAGACATTCGCCAACGGGACACTGGGAAACAGGTTAACAATATCAAATGAGAGTAATTGGTGTTCTTCATTGATCTTGAGTTCGGAGAGGAGTTCTACGGATAAATCTGTGGAGTTCTTAATAGAGTGTGGGAATTGAAGTTGAGTAGAGATCTTAGTGTGTGGTTAAACCATTCGGATAGTTTTGAAATAGGGGTATTAGTGAAAGAGACGATAGCACGTATTGGTATGTTATTTTTGTGTATCTTAGGGAGGGCATACAAGCAAGGGGGTTCATTAATATAAACTTATAGTAATTATAGTTAAATTGATTCTTCAAAAGGTCACGGTTTTTGGTTATGAAGTGCCTGAAGTTTTTTACAAAAAGGTTAAAGTTGACCTTAGCCAATTTAGAATCGTTGGTGTTAAGGAAGTCTTTGACTTTGTTAACATAATCCTGTTTATCTAAAATAACCAGAATATTGCCTTTATCGGCTCTAGTGCAAACGAGGTGCAGCCTTCTGAACTTGGCTATTAAAGAACGAAGCAGAGTATTATTAAAACGACCTAACTTCAGCCTCCAATTTGAATTGATCTAAAAGACCCCTGTCAAGTCTGTGGGGCTGGGGGTTACATTTAAGGCCCATATTCAAAAGTTGGGTCTCGTCAGCACTAATGCGTTTTTGGCTTAAATTGAAGTTCTTTTATGGAAGGTGAAACAATTAGTGTTGGTGGTGTACTTATTATAGGGGTTATAGTGATTGTAATGATCTACATTAGTTTTGTGATGATTTTTAATGGACAAGTTTCTAATTTTTGGTTTAAGTTTGAAGAACTGGTTGGAGCCAAAAGTTCTAAATATATAATTATGGGGAAGGTTCCTTTCTTCACTATTTAAGATATTTAGTGGTTAATCAATGCAAATTTCTTTACACTGCAAAAATTAAGAGCATTATATGAGCGATATGCTAGCTGGTTTTGATTTAAATCAATGTCAAAGAAATATAAATGTCCATTAAAGCCATAATAAAAATATTTGTACATATTTTTTATTTCAATTCAATGCTATTAAAAACCCCAAAAAATTTCAAGGGAAATTCGTTTATGGTTGTAATTTGATTGACGGTGCCATCTTTTATATTCCCGGATTGTAAACATCGACATTTATAATTTTAACTGTGTACCTACATACATTGTATACTATGTATTATATATGTTAAGGTAAAAGTATATAATTCGGTAATTGTATACATTTACCGGTAATAGTATAGAATTGCCTGGTTTGGTTTAGGCACTAAACAAAGTTTGAAAATAAAAGAAATGCCAATTTTAAACGTAGATTGCCACTAAATCGCCTAGGTTATCTGCAGGTTTAGTATATTTTTTTTCAAATGATACAAAAACTGATAATTATATACATTTACCGAATTATATACTTTTACCTTAACATATACACTTGTAAATTGACAATAAATTATAGTAATTAAGAAACACTAAGCTTTGCAATAAAAATTTGGATCATAATCGAACGTGCAATGAAATTAATTAATATTTACAAGAAAGTTAACAAAAAGTAATTTTATTGTAGGTATTAATACGTATAATAACTAAGAATTTTGTATTTAAATAAGTTGGTCTTAAGGAATGACTGATACATTGACAAACTTATTACAAACCGGTAATTTAAATTATTGATATTAAACTAAAATTCTTCAGACAAACTTTGTTAATGTGTTTATCGCATTTAACGCTATTTTGCGATAACCATTTACGTAGCATGCCAGATGTTAAAAAACCCGCTTCTTCGTAAACTACAAAGGAATGAAAATAATAACCGTGTATAAACGAGTTGCAATTTTGATCAAAATACTAAAACACAATGCCACTCTAATCAAAGAAAAGTCTTTCTCATTAATAGCATCCTTCAAAGTATACTAAACCTTTACCAAGAGATGAAGTATGCAGTTTTTTCATACCCCACAATCAAAAATTAAACCCAACTTTGTTGTAACTAGATTTGGAACAAAATTTGTTTAAAAAAAGCAGTGTCAAGTCCTAAATTTGAGATCGATATTCGTTTCAGTTTTGGAATTATTCATAAATTGCAAATTTTCCGTACACTACCACCATACAACTAAATGCTATGAAATTATAATGGTACATTACGACGAACCCTTCATCAAAAAACATATGTATCCGCATCGTATAATTAAAATGTAAAAAAAAAGAAACGACTTACCCTGGAAAGGAACGGGTACGACAAAACAGCAACCAAAGGCACTACACTCGTTACGAAAACCAAAGCACTCGCGACGACCACGACCGTTCGAAAATAACTGATAAATTATTATACGAGGACCTACCTACACACTTGCAGGTGATTTAATTAGTAAGAATGTGAGTGCTATTGTAGATAAGCGCTCGCAGTCGACAAACACATGTGCACTTTGACCATATGGAATCATTTGCAGTGAATTTTATTTTATCCATAGGTATTGATAAAACTTTTAAAACCAGTTTTTTTCCTTGTGTGGAATAACTTTCCTGTTTCGGTCCGCAACTCTTTTAGGCCCAGTTGTATAAAGTCTTGTTGAGTCAACCCAGTTTGCGCGACTCAATTTTACACTAAACCGCCGACGCCGATTGAAACTCAACTAGACTTTATACATGTCAGAAATGGAAAATTTTTACTGGTGTGCTCAGCTCATACGTATTGTTACATTCAAATCCCCCCAATGTGACTTTGCAGATTATATTACCCTCTAAAAATCTCTAAACAATATTTCTTTGCAACCTTACAGCATAAAGCTCAAACTTTTTGACCAACAACCACGAAGCGAGAAAACTTACAAATAAATTGTTCCTGAACATTTTTTTTTCAATGCTGTAGCCATCATACATCCCTCACTTCCCCTTTTCTCTCGTGTGCTTGTAGTTTTCAAATACGGTTTTCCCATATGAATGAACAATCCCTGTAAATAATGTACGAGTGTCAGATACGAGATGGGGTGTTCACTATGATGTTGTAAATCATATACCTGTTAATTTTATGAAGTTGTGGAAACAATAGAAGCGACACAAAAACTTTTTCTAACACTTACGATTTTGCTTATCGCATTTCTTGGGTAATGCCTAAAGATGAAGGAAATCTCACACAAAAAAAACTTACAAACTAGTGGAATTAGTTTTAAAAGGTGTATAATCAAAATGAGAAATGTAAAAAAATGAAATGGCTAAAGGAAGTACTGAACGCTTATGAGAAAATGGAAATTCCTTTCGTAAAAAGAACAGTTAAAAGGAACGAAATAATGACTTAAGATGAATAACTCAGTGAAAAAAGTACCATTATCATAGTGCATCGACTAGTTTTATCAAGGAATCAACGCTGCAAAGTATCACAACTTCAAAAGATGAAATTACTCCGTTAGGACAAAGCTTAGTCGGCAATGTTTTAAAAGAGAATGTTATAGAACAGTTTTTTTAGCATTTTAGAGTTAATTGTTCTAATTAAAAATGAAAGAGTAGAGAAAGGAAATTATTTTGATAATGTGATTTCAAAATTTGTAGCGTACAAAGTTGGGAGAGAAGACTTTCCGTGGTCATTCTCACACTTTTATGTAATTTAAAAAAAAATAAAACTTTACACTTGCAACAGTAGCTTCTTCCTTGTTAAAAAGGTGGGAGGGATGATAAGTTATTTTCTGTATCGAGCACCACTTTGGTACGCCACAGGATCAGGGTTGAGTTTGTTAATGACAATGTAAACTTTTGCTGTTAAGAGGTATAAGGTATCTGAAAAGTTTATTCTGTTCAAACATTTCATCACTTGCTTTAGTAAACTAGCCATTTATGGTAGATATCATTTTTTTATTATATGTTTGATGTTAAGGAGAAATTGATAGTAACTACGTAAAAAATAATGTTAGTTCTGTGGAGGAAGAGTTGAAATTGGAGAAAATAAGGGTTCGGACAGAAAGGTATGAAGAAGGAATGGAATTAAGAAAAGATAACAAGATATTTCAAGAATCTTGGAGGGAAGTGAGGGAGAATAAGACGAAGTGGGGTCAAGACGAAAGGAAAAAGCACTACGAGAGAGGAGGTATGGCGAGGGAGGCGGTGGAAAGGAGAAAGTGGGAGGGAAGGAGCGTTGAGGTGGAGTTGGTAATGAAGGATAAAGACGTACAGGGATAACAAAGGAGAGCAAAAATAAGGGAAGGAAAATATAATAAAAAATATGAAGGAATTCCAAGATATATGAAGGGAGGGATGGGCATGAAAGAAAAAAAATAGTGGCGAGGTTTAGGTGCGGAAATGAAGAGGGAGTGAATAGGTATTAGAGGGAGGACGAAAGTAGAACGTGTAGACTGCGTGGGGAGTGTAGGAGAGCCTGGAATATATGATGAAGGAATGTAGGGAGTTGGAGAGGAGGAAGGAGGTAGGCTGGAGGAGAAGGGGTGGGGTAGATGGAGGAAGTGTTGGAGAGAAGGAAGAAGTTAGCAAATATGTATAATAATGTAGTATCGAATTCTTTGTTCAAACTTTCTAAAAACAAATAAATGCTTATTATTATTATTATTATTATTAAACAATATGAAGAAAAGTATCATCAGAAGGGGAAAAAGAACACATTATAACATAGGATATAAGTCTAGTAACCCTGAAACAAGTAATCGAATCGCGGATTGTTGTTACTTCTAAACGTCAAATTGTTTCAACAATGTTAAGTTCAAAATGTAATACAAATTTGAAATTCGCGAGAACATTTACACGTTAGTAAGAACTCCTGAACTTGTTCAGAGATAAAAATGTTAGCGAGGCAACTACTTATAGGGCAATAAGGGACTGTGAAGAGAGTATACTTTTGCGAAACTCATATTTTAACACAAAACAGGATTAATAGACTAGTAAGAAGCGCTGAACACTGAATTGGCTAAGTCGGCTTTTTGGGGGGAACATAAAGAGGATTTTGATACCTGGAAGTTGCAGAGCTATGTACCTACGCATTTTGTGAGAACCGACGTGATAGTAACGGGGATGACGAAAAATATTCCACGCTACTGACTAGAAGGGTGAACATTCGCTGAGAAGTTTAAATTTTTATATACGGAGGCAATTTTCAACTTCTATTTTTCTTGATTAATCGGGTCCGTAATAGTTGATAAAATTGTAGGATCGAATAAATCAAAATCAACAAATCCGTTGATTAAGCTCAAAATGGTGTAATAAATTAACGAATAATTGGAATAAGAATTTCAAAACCTTCCCTATGGAATGGATAATATTTATTGCTCTTTAAAGTAACGAATACTTAAAGAATATAGCGACATGTTTCGATAATCGTACATAACAATGGAAAAACCATTGGGAAATAACATATTTTGTAGAAAATTATTGCATCGCTGTTGGAAGCCTAGGAAACGTGTCACCACGTCATATGAAGCCGGATTATGTACGATTTCTTGAACAATTTGGGATGTATGTCCCCTCGACCCATCTTTTTACTTCATCTTCGTAATATCGTAATCACCCTTAACGTTAAGACTTTCATCTTGCCAACATTATCTCTTAATTTAGCCTGATGATGATAATTCTTTATCGAAACATGTCGCAATATTCTTAAGTATTTGTTACTTTAAACAGTAATAAATATTATCCATGGGGAAGTTTTTGAGATTTATTCCAATTAAACGTTCTATTGTTCTGTAGGATGTCAGTACAAATAAATAAAAAAAATCTATATAGCTATCGTTTTAATAATAATTAAATCAAGAATAGGACATACCAAGTTAATACATGAATATCTTTTGAAGGGTCAGTCTAAACCACAATGTATCTGTAATACCAATCTCGCAGTGAAGCATGTCCTATGTGATTGTGTAAATTTTGTCAATCAGCGTCAGTTATATGACATAAAGCCGGATATTACATCGAACTTCATCAGTATACCAAGATTGAACAATATCTTAACCCATATAGCACACGTACGTACTATGTGCGTACAAAGTACGTACTGATCAGGATGTATGTACATACAGTGTACGTACAGTTACGTGCAAAGGATGTACTATGTACGTACATAGTACGTTACTTTTGCACTACCTTGTATGTAGGAAGTACGTACAATTTAGTACGTACAAAATTCGTACTGTAGTGTACGTCCATAGTTCGTGCAGTACTAAAAGCAAGAAGTACGTCCAATATCGAACGTACATCTTACGTACAGATATGTACGTCCATATATTGTACAATACTGAATGTTGAAATTGTTTTTTACTAAATCAAGTATAGTGAACAGGGGCTAGTTTCATTAGACAAACAATTTTACTACGAACATTTTCTTTAATTAAATTATTATATGTAGAATTTCATATTTCAGAACCATTATAAAATATAGGTAGGTAGAGAACAAAATTCGCAAATAGGTACATAATATTATATATAGATATGTATATAAATATGACTGATTGTTCTTTGACGATTTTGCTCTCTCAGTACATCTTCTAATCCATTTTTGCACATTAACTTCCGCATCTTTCATGGTGGCATTTTTGAAGAGGGCTACGGATGATTCTGAAAAGAAAACGAAAATTGGTTTTTGTCTTTGGTAGCAAATCACTAGGTTACAGACATTATCTTGATAATTCGTGGAAATGCCAAGGAATTTCAACAAATATTTACAATAAATTGCATAACGGAGTAATCGACAGATTTATATAGGTATGTGAGATTTTGCAATTTGTGCTCTACATTCGCAGACGCCGCAGTTTCGATAAAGACGTTTCTGCAAGATCGCCATGTTGCATAATAATATATAAGTAAATGTAAAATGCGATTTTGTAGGTATATAAATTGTAAATCTCAATATTTGACTTCAAAAAATACCAAAAATTACTGTAATGATGTCTATATAAGTAAAACACTTACCTATATATAAATAAATTCCGCGAATCTTCATTATCTTCAATAGTTTTACAAACTTAACCCACGCACTCACTCAAAAAAAGCAAAAGTAAAGTACACGTAAGTTGAACTGTTGAAGGTGAAGGAACAGGAAGGTATATGATGCGATGCGCGTACTAACTAAATGTAACAATCAGCAAAAATAATAAATTCTAACGTAAGCGAAGTTGGCTAAAAGTTAAATACCTATACTTAGTAATTACATTGTATTATGCTTATGCAGGTTTAAATTAATTATTATTCCCGATGGTGGTCTGTATTTTCTCTACTAAAGGGAAAAATTAATTTTCACCGCTGACCGCTGCGTAGAGCACAGCAGGTAATGCATCACGTGCAAAAATAAATCTAATTTTGGTCTTAGTAAGACTTTCGTACCCTTCTGTACGTACAAAGTACGTTGCATAATGTACGTACAAAGTACGTTGCATAATGGACGTACACAGTAAGACTTTCGTACCCTACTGTACGTACAAAGTACGTTGCATAATGGACGTACACAAAAGTACGAACATACGACGTACATAATTGGTACCTGCGTATGTACCTAAGTTGTACCATAAATGTACGTACAATGGACAAAGTGTGCTATATGGGAAAGTACATAAAAGTAATTGGGTTGTATGATAGGATATAGCAAAAGACTGAAATTGATTGAAGCTACTTTTGTATGGCGAGAGGACCATAGTAGTCGAAGCCATAATATATAAAAAAATAATAATAATAATAAAATAATTAATGTAAGGAGAGAGATATATAAAATTACTGATACTAAAAATTGAATCCGTTTCAGATGTGCAAAAATAAACAGTAATATCATCCCTTCAATATTTTTTTTATATTCATATCGTTTTAAATATGTCAACTGGCACTCATAAATTAATTTTGTAATATAGTACCAATAAAAAGTTGAAATTAATATTTTTCCTCATAATAATGCGAAATTTAGATTTATAAATGAACCAATTTTTAAATTAATCCTCCTCTGCTTTTTGTAAGAGTAGGTAGATTTTGGAGTTTACATAATGCTTACTAACAAACCAATTAGGACCACGTAAAACAAATCTTTCAATACAGCATATAGGTACGTTGTAGTATTGAAAATATTTCCATTTCGGTAAGTATAAACAATTCCAATACATCACTAATGGTGTGATATATCAATAAAATTTAGTTACATACAATGGAATTTTCACGAGTAAACTGAAAACTAGAAGGATAAATCATAAGGAATATTTAAACGATTCATACCTTATACACTCAACACAGTGTCTTTCCTTAAAAACAGTGCAATCTTACGATCATAGAATAGAAAAAGTAACATGTACCTTTTTATACCCTTTATCGTTGCTAGTAGACAGTAAGTGCCACGAAATTTAACGTGAACCAAACTTCCTTAAAGCGGTTGAAAAGATGGTAATGCGGAAACGAAACTAACCCTTCCGTGAAATAGGGAACTAGAAATAGAAATATCACTGTCTTTAAAACAAAGAAGACTCCTCTATTTGTTAGTTTCAAATCGATTCTTTTGTAACTTCCGCTGTTCAAATAAATTCTATTGTTTAAGTAACAAAAGCAAATCAATATATGTGTATTACTATCATTTTATACGTTACTTACTGTTAATGTTTATTGTGCAATACTAACAATAATAAATTAGCTTTATAATGTATGGATCGCGCACTTTCCACAATTTTCTACCACTTTATGACATAGTAGTATTATAAAATTAATGAAACAAAGATGAAAACTCGTAACCATTCAAGAAATTCCTTTACCTTAGATTCACTCTTCACACCTACCAATTATATGCAGACTAAGACCAATGTAATTTTAAGAAAAAAACGTATAGCCCTTTCTGTAAAATTTCAAAGAAGACGTTCGTTAGATTTACAACTTCCTTTAAATGTACACATCTCGGATTTCTCGAGCAAATTCTGGAAGCAGACGTGAGAATTTTCCACCATCTGGTTAGGTAACAAACTTGAAGCACCACTTATTTCTATATAGGTGATGCTTATGAGTATATTCTTGAAATACGTCTTTAATAAGATGTATAAAAGTAAGGAGACCGTACATTTGGAATCTTGCCCGATGAATACGTAAATGTAACATTCTTCTAAATGGCTTCATTTTATACCACTACGGACAATTCAATATTATTTACACAAGGACATTTATATTTCCGCACTCAGTACACTTAAATGAAATACTTTTTATGATAAACTGAGAAAATACGGTGTATGAAGAAGGTGTTTGACGGTAACATATAAGTCAATAATAACTAAAAGCCATTTATACGGATTTGAAGATCACGTAGATAAATAGATAACGACTTCAATGAATTAATGTATTTTTGGACTTTGGATTTAACATAAAATCTGATTCCATTTCTGATTGAACCAAATTCGTCTTCAGCACTACCAACGTTTTAATATACAATTCTCTCACTAACCAACATTTATTCTTTATTGGTACTGTTACGGCGTAACAGGGGTTGCTCTTAACTTTAAGATTTATGCAAGAAGAATGACTTAGGACTTACGTAAATACTGTAATAATCATCGTTTTAAGAGCAGCATGTGGACTAGATTTAGGAAATGAAATTTATGCCATCGAAACTTTACAATACCCATTTGTGCCTACAGACTTTTTTTATAACCACCATTGTTATTTTTTGAATTATAGCAATGCTATTATGTGTACTTTGTTAAATTTTTGACTTTTTTTTTTATTAAATTAGGAGAAAATTGGTGTACTCAAATGGGTACGCTGGGATAATAACGTTAAAAACTGATAATGTGATAAAAATTCTTTCTTATGTTTTAGTAAATGAAAACAAATAATTTAACTGTGAAATTGAATGAAGCACTCCCTTTCATGACACAAAGTCACCTTGCATTTTATGCACTCCCATCTAACTCTTTGATGACACTGCCGGCAACGAAGTTGTTTTTCCAATTTCCCTGGAAAGTGTCTAGCTTCACTTCTAATTATACTTTGTGGTATACAGGGTGTTTTTTTGGGAGCTTTAGTTAGACGTTTCTGGGAAAGTTGTATAGGTAGGTTTTTCAAAATGTGTACTTAGGGGTTACTCTGAAAGCTAAATCGATCTAAAATATTTTCAAAATGGCAGCACTTCCGGAAATGCCGGAAGTAGCTACCAACTTGCATCATTCCAATGAAATGAGAATAAGTCAGAAACTATTAAAGATAGGGATAGGAACATGTAATACCAAAATATGCCCATTTTGATTCTCTGCAATAGTAAGAAAATGGTCATTTCATTTAAAAAAACTGAGTTTTCAGTCTTTGAATTTTCTTAAATTTGGAGCCTCATGGGTGACGTCCTACGCAACATAACTTTTTTTTAAGTACACCAAAAGAAAGCCCTATTCTTCCTTTAAGCGTTGGTGAAAACTCGGTTGCCATAGCTACAACCGTTTTCAAGTAATGAATTCTTAAAGAATCGTCTGCATCCGCCATTTTTCTTAAATAAATGAAAATAACTTAAAAACTATAACTTCTAGATATTGACATGTTAGTATCAAAAGTTATGAAATTTCACGTAAAATACAAAAATGCAATAAAAAATAGGGGTTGCAATTTAAAATAACGAAGTTGGTAACTACTTCCGGCATTTCCGGAAGTGCTGCCATTTTGAAAATATTTTAGATCGATTCGGCTTATGGAGTAACCCCTAAGTACAAATTTTCAAAAATCTACCTATAAAACTTTCCCAGAAACGTTTAACTAAAGCTCCCAAAAAAACACCCTGTATTCTGCGTTCTCTGGTTTGCAGTCCATTTTTGAAATTTCCTTAGATACTGTCTGGTAACCCTCCTAGTAAACTGTAACAAATTGTTTTTGTACAGGGTTGCAAAGCACGTGGAGCCTTCAAGCATTAACCATGGACACGTTCAACATGTGAGTCCATAAGGGTCACCACCATTTTGCCCTTAGATAGTCACCCTTAAGTTGTTTACAGCATGGTCTAAAATAGCAACACCTCCCATTCCTGCATTGTAATGGGAAAATAGTCGGGGTTGCGGAACTTAGATTTTCGCTTTTTTCTCTTTGGACCACCTTTGTAAGTACTTTAGAGAGTGGATCACAACTATCGTAATTTGTGGCCATTGTGACAACACTATCATCTCTTGATCTGACTAACAACAGAGAATTTTCTTCATCAAACTCGAATGAAAAACACCCACTTTCTTCTTCATTTCTACCGTTGGCGGTAAGGGGCATTGCTTTGTTGGATTCGAAGTTGATTCATATGCGAGTAGCTCGTAAAGTAATTGTCAAAATAAACACGCCACCTTTGACCGTTTGAACGTCACACTTAAGGATTTTTCCTAAACAACAACCCCACCTTAGTTAATCTAGAGGGTGCTTTTCATGGGGGCGAAAAAAAATTAAATAAAACTAAATTCGGTCATACTGTCGAATAGAGAATTAAAAGACGCTTCAAATGAGAGGTCGCTAGACACCTTTTCCCTATTTAAATTCTTGAGTTAGGGGTTGCTGGGGCTAGGGGGTTGACCTGACAAAGTCAAATTTGACATCAAAAGTTGTGCCCCAAAAATAAAAATCGACGTGTCCGAGCGATTTTTTAAGAAACTGGTCTAAGTGTCCCAAAACAAGCGTTTCCTTTTCAATGGCCCACCCTGTATTTATTGAATTAACAACAAGAAAATTGTTGTAATTTTATAACAGATTTATAAATAAACTGTTATATTTTCAACGTCATAACATCATATGGTGAGTTTAAAGGAAGGGGTTAAATCCTCTCACGCGGATATTAAATAATATTTCATATTCACGCAAAGTGAACCTTTTTAATTACTCCTTTAAATTTATTCATTTCAGTATTTACGAAATTGTGGTATCGTTGAGGTAACGTTATTTACCTAATCAATACTGACAGTCACAGTTAACGTTACCGTAATTTCGGCATTTCGTTACAGTCGTAGGGGTACTAAACTTTAATTAAAGTAAGTCAAAGAGTCTAACACGTTTGTGTTGACTCAGAAGAATAAATATCCTTCTCGTAAACGCACATCTATGGATTTCAGTAACTAATTTTAGTACATTAACACAATCACACAAAGATGGTATTTTTCACATTAATAAAATACAATATGATAATGAACTTTTTCTGCTCATACTCAAAATATGCATAAAGGGTGGAATTCTCTGAAAAATTTAGGTCAGATAAGAAATATTGAATAACGTTACGGTATAGCTTTCTGTCATTCCAGCATCGTTACTACAATGGTCAAAGACCAAATTATCGATTAGTACTAATTTATTAAACTGGAGCTACTTCTGCATCATTTCACTGATTAAAAGCTAAAAATAAGAATTTATACGTTAATCAAACACTGCAGTGCAACAGGATAGTAACAGTCTTATTTAGACCTTAAGAGAATTAATCGTTCGTAATTCTCGTTAGTAAGTGCATGTCTCATACACTGGTATTTCTTGGATTTTGCGTAAACCGCAACACTTGCAATTCTACATCACGTGTTATAGTTTTATAACTTTCTTTTGCCCGAAACTCAAAAAAAACTTTCTTCTGGAATAGGTACCGTTTGTACCTGGGAATTTGAGAGCAACATCCAGTTTTGCACTTCATCGATGAACACTTGCTTGATTGTGTCATGATTGTAGTTCACACCAAAATCTCGCAAAGATCGTTTTTCAAAATTTTCAAATAGTCTGCCAATCTGATTTCAGACATCATGAAAGGGTGGTTCGGTACTCAAAATAAGGGAGCAAGAACTGGTAAATTCATAAAAAGACTCGAAGCCTCCCTTTATATCATTTAAATAAATGATATAAAGGGAGGCTCGAGTCTTTTTATGAATTTACCAATCTGATTTGATGCGTTCATCTAAAGCTGCGTTTACAATTGCGCCTAGTGTAGACGCTCTCCCTCCTCTGAGTAATAGCAGGGCGAGGGCCCTCGCTGCGAGCCGGAGCACAGAGGGTTTTTGTCCGCGTATCAAAGGGTTTCGCTCATCGAGAGTCCCATAGTTGTGCGAGGAATGAAACAAGAACAGTGCTTGCAGCTCATCGAGCTCTACAAAAATCGAGACTTTATGTGGAATCCGAAAAACAAAAACTATTTTAATCGTAATAAAAGAGACGACGCGTGAAAGGAAATTAGTGCTTAACTAAACTTTCCTATTTCTACAATGAAAGGGGAGATGAAAGCGCTACTGGGATCATACCGAAGCGAGAAAAATCGAAAAAAAATAAGAGCAGAGTCAAAAATAACGTTGATATGACGGAAAACGCGGCTGGAGGAACAAAACAAGTTTCTATTTTGGCTGCGAAACCAGAACTTGCACAGTTCGGCAGGTCGTTGATACTAAAAATAAAATAGGGCCGAGGATAGACCCCTGGTGTACACAATGAGTGGCCTCTTGTAAAGTAAATTTGCAGTTATTAAAATACACATAGGTACTGCTTTCTTTTGGATTAGTACGCTATTATTCTCAAAACCATAATAGTGCAAATTTGTAAGAAACTCCCATGGCAAACACAATCACACACTGTACTTAAGTCAAGACAGGTAATTTCCAAGATAGCTTTCTTCACAAGGTAATTGCTTACGTGCTATAACGTTTCACCCATTAGTATGGGTATTGAAAGCAAAGTATGAAGAATGGTGCCACTCGAATCTTTTATTTATATATTTTATAACCGCGTTAGTTAAAAGCTCTGAAAACATATTTTTATTAGTGCTTGTCAGATTCAGTTCAGAAAGACTTACAAAAACCTGATCGGAGGCAACCCAATGTGGAGCTTCTGTACAAGCCTTGCAGAAATCTCCATGAGAAAAACTTACTAATAATGTAAGCGACCTGTCGCCAGATCAAAGCACTTCTAAGGTGGATGAGATAGTTACCGGGAAACGTTTGCAGTATTTCGCCAGTTTCTACATTGACACAATGAAAAAAAAGTAGGTTTCCAAAACCCTCCGGAGAGAGTGGGCGACTATAGAAAATCTTTAGTAGGTACCTACAGTGGAAGAAAGAGTATTAAAAAAACGAAAACTAGTAACTAAGGACCAAGACGTACGAAGCCAAAATGAGTAGCTACCTAAGTACAAATTTAATTGTAAAGGTCTCACTCGCACAATTTTTCGCTCTGAATTGCGCTCTGTTTTGGGTAGTGTGTGAAATTTCACTTGAAGCGAGTATGTTTCGCACGAGTGATTTTCACAAAGGAGTTTCGCTAGTGTAAACACAGCTTTAAATAAATCCTAAATATTTCCATGAGTTTTCTAATGGAATCGAATAATAAGTTTCAGCGTGTTGGAAGTATGCCCAAGAATTGCTTTTATTACTTCGACAGATTTAGGCTGACCCGCATTGTTCCAAAGTACAATTGCATAAATGTATATGATAGACGTGTGGCGCGATCTGGATTTCTATTGATTATACTTTCATGGTATCACTTAATGCTATTTGACTCAGGGTATGCGAAGCACAATGCAAGTGATCAGGAAGAGTGATTGCAATTGATAGAACTTGATCGAGGAAAGGTCCATTTGAAAGGAAATAAATTTACAGGTCTGCACTCTGCACACGTATTTAAAATATTACACGAATGAAAAGACTTATTATGAATGAAGCATTAATCGATTTAAGGGATTCATTAGTGAACACGTAATTAAATTATTCGTCTACTTGTATGGAATTAAATGCGGAAATAATTCTTTGTAGAAGCACTAATTTTTTTGTAGCTAAGATTGAAATATAATTCCGTATCTTAGAAAACTGTCAAGAATTGCTCCAAATTCTTATTTAAAATTGGAGTGTCAAATAATTTAGATAAATGAAAGCGCAATAACAAAATGTAAAAGTTCAAATAATCCTGTCACAAACACTAAACGAAGGCGCCTTTAATGTTATATTTTGGTAGGAAAATATATAAACAAGTCCATCAATTCTTAATCGTGCTTTGTTTCAAGATTAAATCCTGAAATAGCATACGAATGAATGAAGAGACATATAATGGAACAGAACATAACAAATTGACATTTGGAGTTTGCTAAAGACAGTCCCTCAATGTTATTTTTTGTATATTCGAATTTGTATCATTATACGTAACTCACGTACTAACACAAGACACAACGCTTTAGACGAGGTTAAATGGTTCCATCTTCAGTTTCCTGTTTCCAGTTTCCACACATGAAGAACTCTTGTATTCAGTTGTTATGTTTCGTAATACCATCTTCTCGAAGTTGTGGTACATTTTGTGCTTGAATTATCTACCAGTTACACTTTATTATAATGAATTTTGTTAGGAAGTTTTTTTCTATCAACCCTAAAATAATCCTTGTATTTTAAATCTAATTTGTCCATCTTTTTTAATATTTTCCTTCAATATACAGGGTTTCTATAAAAGAACTCCGGGGTTTTGAGGCGTAATATTTTAATGAAGAAAAAAACGCATACCTATAAATGTTTTATACATTATTGGAAAGGTTGCATTTTCAAGTTTTTTAAACATATTATGCATATTATGCAATATGAGCCCCGTTAGTGGCAGGACACACATCGTAACGGGTATTCAATCTCTCCCCATGTCCTGGCCAGCATGTCGGGGTAGGGGAGGCGTTGGCACTCAATTATTCGTTCCCTGAGATGGTCAACATCAGGGATTTTCTCCGCTTCTTGATATGCCCCCAGAAGAAAAAGTCCAACCGAGTCATGTCAGGGCTCCTTGGAGGCCATGGAATAGGTCCTTCTCGTTGTTTCAAGATCAACGCTCCGCAGCGCTGCCAACTGTTGATGAAAACATTCCCAATTGGTATGAGTAAAACTTGATGAGCTAATCGTTTCGGAGATATTAATTACATTTCTGCATCTTCTACAGGTAGGTATTAATATGTGCATTTTTAAAACCCCGGAGTTTTTTTATAGAAACCCTGTATTTCAGTTTGCCATTCAGTCATACTAAGATATTTTGCATACAATCAGTATGGTACAACTTTCGAATTTACATATTCTTTTAATTGGTAAAACATAATTGATTTGATTTGCGCCCATTCTTCCATTCAAAAGGTAAGACCTGACGAAGCGTACAGAATAACACATTTCATTAAAAGGAAAAAAAGGTTCCTTGGATGTTGAAAAAATGGTTAATAAGGTTTTGCACGAGAGTTAGTATGTAAATTTAAAAAATGCCAAAGCAATATGTCGGCATATCAACGACATACTTATCTGTAGAGTTCGGATTTATAGCTATTCGGCTAATACGTAAAAATTAATAGCAGTTTAAAAATATTTACAAATAAATATGATTTATGAGAAAACTATTTATTTAAATAAAAGTTGAATGTGCTTTTTTTGCTTTTTTTCAGTTTATATCCTCATTTAAATTTTTTAAGCTTATTTTCAGCTTATTACAGTTTTTGAACCTTTATTTTGCCTTTTTTTACCGTTTGGACGCGTAAATACAAAACTTGAATGAGTCAGCGATAAAAAAACTCATCTGAGCAGGGAACCTCTCAACCCGTCTAGTTGCACATGCACAAACGTAATAAAAAATACAGGCTTAAATTGTTAGAACAAGTTAGAACAAAATTTTATGCGGAGAAATTGTGGAAAATTTGGAAATGCAAGAATCTTTGGTGTCAAAATTTAAATTTGCCCCAATTACAACTGTGATGTAGAGAGAAGTTTTTCGCATTTCAAGAATATCTTAAGCGACCGCAGAAGAAGTTTCTCGGTACAAACCTTAGATAGAAAAGGAAAACATTTAATTATAGCCTATTTTAAAAATGAAACTGATTGTAATTAACTAGGTCTTGCATCTTTGTTTATTTTGTTAAGAATTTTAACTTTTTCTATTTTGTTTTTTGTTGTCTTTTTAATTAAATAAACATTTTTCAAATTTTTTAATGCTTTTTTGTAGCTTATTTTAAACCGTTTCTGTTTTTTTATGCTTATTTGGGCTGATTTTTATGCTTTTTTAAGCGCTTGTTTCATTTTTTTGTGCTTATAAATCCGAGCTCTACGATCTGATAAGTTGTTCCAAGCAAAGCAGGATGATGGATATTAAAAAGATATAACATCACACGGGTAGTTCAATGCATAAGTCAGTGAGCTTTACTGACATCTCGAGAGGAATCGACGAAGGGTTCGATTCCTCTCATAGGGGTTATAAGGTAAGTAATTGAAACGCTCTCAACCTCCCCTTAGCAATGTTTTTTAATGATGACGAAGATGAAGTTTCTGTTTTATATAAAGTTTTTAAACTGCTACGATGCAAAAAGCAGGACGTAAAGTTGTGACGTTAGTATTGTACCAACCTGGAGAACAATTTGTAGCACAGGTGGACAATCTTAAAATTGAATATTAATTAATTGATACTTAAAGCGACATGTTTCGGAATCCGACTGATTCCATTATCAAGCTTACGTTTGTCTAATGAAAGATTACAAGTATGAAGATGGCTGAAATACATTATAATTAGTTGAATCTAAAATGACTGGTAATAAGCCGAGATGATGGAATTTGGCACCTACCCTCATGAAGTCATGAGGGATCTAATTTGGTTGTATTGTATTGTATTAAAAAATTTGATAATGGTTCTGCAGCGACTTTGAGAAACGTTGAGTGTTGATGGTCACACGAATCAACGGGGAAGACACTGTTAAATAATGTCTGTCATCGTATCATGACCAATAGTGACCTACCAACTTCTTCACTGTGCTCGTGCACGGTAGTTCTCAGATCTACGAAAATGACCCAATATCAAAAAAAAAAAAAAGTTTGTCTTCTGCTTGACGATCTTCAGTAAGGAGTCTATTACTTTTTGATTTGTGGAACGGTCGTGAATCAAGTTTATTACTGGAAGAATACATCCAACTTTATTGTTTTTACCTCATATGAGTCAAGTATGATATTTTACTAATAAGTTACTTTAATGGTTGCTGTAAGTTTTATGATTTGCTCAATCTACAAAGGCCATATGCAAATCGATGAAATTGTTAAACACCTTTATCACGGCCTCAATCTATAATATTCCCCGTTCCCCATTGTAGCATATCAGTTTTAGAGATTGTTTATAATGAAATGCATAAACGTTCTTATCTATGTAAACATGCAAAATAATTAAATTATACTAAAAGTAATAAAACTCGTACAAAAACACATGATTAAACAATTACGCTATGTATTTTGAAAGTGCCTTATCTATTCAATCCATAATGGTGCCAAGTGCTGCTAATAGATAAGCTCGTAATTATACACAAGCCCTAATTTATTTATAATTAATGCAATATTAAAAGCTCCTAAAGTTGTATTTATGTAAATGTTTAACGATGATCTAAAGAAAGTTACAAACTCTAATAAAGTACGGTATTTCTGTAGGTTGTAAGTGGCGATAATGTATTACAATGCTGAATTACTGTTGGGAGTAAAGGTAATGGGAAGATTTTGGATAATACGAAACGTTAAATTTGAATTTTTCTACCATTGGTCGTACAACACAGAATATGCGTATTACAGTCGAGGGTATGGAACGATGTGCATTCCGAATTCCGAAATCATTTATCATTTCAGTAATTTAGAGCAAATAAACAAGGAATATAATTAATTTTCTTTAAACTTTCTTGGCCTACGTAACTAATATAGTAATAACAAAAACAAGTAATTCCACTCAAATTTTAAATGCAAACCAACGCGTTTCGACGCTATGTGATTCGTTCTATAGAGTTATGACAAGCCCTTTAAATGTAATTGACTATTATGTCAAAACTTTGAAACGCCGTTCATTGTTACAACGACATGCGTTTATAAGGAGCATGAATTAAATGTTTCTTAAGCTTGGAAAACTTCGGGAAACTGCTATTTCTAAATTAACTTATACGGAAATTCGTCGGAAACCTGTAGCATTGGGTTGAGCAGAACATTTTACTTTACATATTTAGTAGGGCCAAAATACTAAGGATGTTTGCGGGTTCTTTATGGAAATCGTTATCAGAAATTAGCGAAATACTTATTTTAAATTGCCATTTGAACGATCAATAACTGCCACTTTTAAGTGGACAAGAGGTTTGTATTTTACCGAGTCAATTTGGGTTGTTTAATAAAAATCTGTTTCAAGGTGGAGCATTCTCATTCTTAAAATAACACAATGATACAGTCATTTATATAGGAACGAATACTGCGATAATAGATTAGAAAATGAGTAAGTGAAAAACCACTAAGTATACTACTAGTGTATTTGTCGTGTAAAAGTTGTAGGTAACAATAGATCTTATGATCCTATGTAACTTCCCCAAATTTCAACTTTCTATATAAATTCTTTCCATATTTATGAGTGTGTTATTCACTTTATTTCTACCTTGTATGAAAAGGATATAAAGAAGACTAATCATAAAATAACAAGTTGAGAATGTTCGTCTAGCATTGCCAGACTGACAAAAATTGCAGTGCAAATACTAGAAATGATATAATATCATATGTCCATATTTAGCAAACTTCTGTATTTTGACCGCCATTTTGATTGTGTTTCCGATGAGTTAGTTATAGCGAAGCACATCAAGATCTAAGCTTACTTTTTGATGCTCTTTCAGAGTCTGAAGTCAGAATTTTAAAATTCCTTAACACAAAAAAGCCACACACAGATTTAACGAACTTTTGTTCAGTGAAAAGGTAAAAATAAATGAATGACTCCTTAATTTAAGATCCAAAATCAAACCTTTTAGTTACATATCATCAGGCCCGGAATAAAGAGTAGAGGGGCCCGGGTCTCTTTACATGAAAGGGGCCCTTTTTTAAACTCATCGAAAACGCAGCTACTGTTCTTCTATCAATGCGACACTGGCACGCGAACAATCTGACTGCTTCAGTAGTTTATTTTATTTTTGAATTTTATTGCAGTTAAAAATTAAATGATCAGTAAACTGGCACACAACTTGCCCGTGTTTACTACAATAAAAAAATAAAATAAAAAAATCAATATATAGTGTGTAGTATAGTTGTAATCAGAAAACGATTTCTGATTTTCTCCTGAAATAATACACAGGTTATATGTCATAAATATTTTTAATATTTTGTAAATTGCTATACTTAATATACTCGATTAAAAAAGTCGTATGTCCTCTACTTCACTGTACAATTTTACTTCATTATCTTTGTTAACAAAAAAGTTATGGATTTTTAAAATTTTCAAGTCCACACTTTTTTTTAGTGTGGTGGGAGAAGAAAAAATGTTAAAAAAGTTATTTACGTATATGTTTAAATAGAAAAGTAGCCAAATTCATTTGCCAAAACAATTTTTTTAAACACCGAAAAATAAACCATGAAGACGTTTTTTATTATTTCTGGAGAATGACTTTGGTGGGACTTCTTGAGTTCTGTACGCAAGCTCCTCAAATGTAGTACCAATAGTTTTTCATGAATTAAGTATATGAATAACATTTAAAAAAATAAAAAAAATGCTCGAAGCAGATTTTGAGAAAATCGATTTTTAATTTTTGACCAATTTTGACCACCAATAAATTGGCCACGTTAAATTTTTGTTCTTCACCAATTATAAGTAAAAGTTGTGGCCATCCTTTGGCTATAATTTGAATAATTTATAATTTTCTCTAGAGCTACACCCTAAAAAGTAAAAACTTGGAGAATTGCTATATTGCCCGCCATTTTAAATTTAGAAACAAACGAGAACGGCGTTTTACTTGTAACCATGTCTACTAACTTTTCATCGAGGGAAATTAGTTTGGGTTAAAATTTGAATGTTTGCTCCCAAAATAACGCCCCGCTTGTTTTACCGATGAAGTTTTTTTATAGGCCTTAGTTTTCAATTTTATCAAGATCGGTCTAGTAGTTTAAGCTCCACAGCCATAACGTACGCACCCACCCACAGACAAACATTTTTCAAAGATGGTGGTTTTGGACTCAAAACATCGAGATTAATAAAAATTTTGTTTTTCACGGGAAAGTAAAAATGCATTTCGAAAATCTACTACGGTATTTATTTTTTGTAGGCTCAATTGGTATCCCCCTATGAAATGGGGGCCCCCTATCTAATGGGACCCGAGGTTGTAGCGCCCCCCCCCCCCCCCCCCCCCCCCCCCAGTCTGTTAGGCCATTGCGGTCAGGTAGTAATAGGTACTTAATACATTTTCTTTACTGTGCTTTTATGTGAATGAATCACAACAGAGTTTCTTTGGTCCAAAACCAAAACCAAAATCGCTTTAAGTATTACACATTATACTGAAAATTGTCACTAAATTTAACTACTCTTAATAGAACGTTGATTTATCGCTACGAGGTATTCATTATGACGTTACAAACAATAACCATGTTTAAAATAGATTGAAAAATAAAGAATGGGTTTATCAAAAATCTCAATATGAAACAACTCTGTTAGTATTATAATTAAAATTTCAGGTTAATTACTTGAAAACTTACCAGTTTCCTTAAGCGCGAGTGATATCTGAAAATACAAACGTATAAATTATTTACATTCTTACATTTAAACAAATAAATTACTTAAAGTAATGGTATACTAGATCAGATAGAGATCTTACATTTTCCATTTCCTGTTGCGTAGGAAGTAGGATTTTACGATATAATGATAGTACTAAATCGTGGGTTAAATGAAAACGCGTTTATTATTCTAAACAGCTATTGATTAAATATTACAGTGTAATACCTACAATGTACAACTTTGCAAATAAATTCACTCTTGTCACTCCTATTATAACGTTTGTTCAACTTTTTGCTTTCCCATATACTTACGTATATAAAGAGAAAATTATGTAAACGGTTTAAATTTTCAAAAAAAAAATTTTGCATTTCTCGACGTTTTATGTAATGAAATAACACGAAAAGCAAATGGGCCTTCTTTATCAAGGAAGGAAAGGTGTCAGAGCTTTGTAACGTGACATTTTACTACACCACCCTTTCAACGTTTGATCCCATGGTTCTCAGAAGTCCTCGAAATAGCTCTGTGCTATACACTTAACTTTATTGTCGTAAGAAAATCTTTCACCTCTAAGGGTCTCTAAACGCACATCAGTCACAGATTGCCAAATCTGGTTGGTATGTACGCTGGATGCTGAAGTTCTGTGAATCCGAATTCCTTCATAATCAATTGTATTCCTCTCTCCTTCTTCCACATACAGTTGCCATCATATTCTATGAGAAAGCTGTATTTCTTATAGTGACGAATCCACCGCATTATGTTTTTACATAGTGGAAGGATCTAATGATAGCATAAGAGTAGGTCAGTTAACATTTTACTCCAAACTTTTTTTTGTCGTTAGCTTTTGACCTGCTAAGCTGGATTTATAGCAATAAATGGATGGAAATGATTGAGATAGAATAGAGAAATCCTATCTCACAAACTATAATCATACAGACGAGGGACGACAAAGGGAGCCTAAAACATAAAGCTTTGCAATCCTGAATATATCAGGCAGAAGAACGCAGACTGTCAGCGATAATATCCCATGCAGACATTTTGGCAATCAACACAAATTCTATTGGAAAGAGATCCTGTTAATAAGAGGCACGATTACAAGTTCTGGGGGTGTAAGTGGTATACTCTGATCTTGTATTCAAGTACACTGAAAACTTTAGCCAACCGGCAAAATACAATAAAGTAAAGCTAATAAGGGTAACATAATAACAAACCGAATAGTCAAAAAGGGTCGAAAGATGTCTCCTATTGGACCCCAACAGTCGTATGGTGCGCATAAAGCGGCAAGAAGATAAATAAAACCATTCTAAATAAATGGATGGAGGACCATCCCTGTCCAAAGTGAAATCAAGGTCTTTTTAGAGGCGCAATTCAGCCGAAGAATGGAAAATGTGCCACAATTCAATAAGGACGGCATATATCTTCTAACAAGTCTACTAACAGGGAACTGTCGAGTGAAAATACACTATCATAAATTGAGTTTTAGAGCAGTCCCAATGTGAAAGCACTGTAAGGAGGAAAAAGCCTGTTTACACTCTGAAATTGCTGGATGACAAACGTTCTTTTAGGGGAAGAAAGCTATACCCAATCCCTTCTCAGAAAGATCCTATAGGGGACGCTAACCCATAATACCCTCAGCATAGGGACTTAGGGATCGAGGCAATAATTATAAATGACATTATGATCCAAAGGGGAATTTAAATCAACATAAATGATTGCCAATGGTTAAATTAAAGTGCTAGGAAACGATTTCTAGATGTGGGGTGTCCGAGCCACAAACCATGAAGCATCAGCCTAATTTGCTTGTTCGCAGATCCAAATTACAGTGAGCCAATCAGCGATATAATGCTGGGGATCAATGTCAAATAAATTCGGAACCAGGCTTTACATACAACGTTAAGTCGTGGATAGGTTCATACTCACAAAAGGGGTAATAATTTCAGGAAAAGAAACAACTCAAAACCTCCCCTTAACAATTTTTAATGACGACGATGAAAACGATGATGATGATGATGATGATGGAAGTTATTTTTTTAAATTGTACTTAAACTCCTAACAATGCAAAATTAGTAGGTGGTAAAATGTTGAACTTGAAGCTAGAGGCTGTACTGAAAACGACAGCAATATGAAAAATCAATCAAAGTTTAAAAAATTATGAAGTTTTGCGACATGTTTCGAAACTCTACTAGTTTCATTATCAAGCTTATGAAATTAACGATGGGGTGATAAATTTGCTGAGGGGAAAAACACTGAAATATTACATTGGAAGAATGGAAAATGTGCCACAATTCAATAAGGACGGCATATATCTTCTAACAAGTCTTCTAACAGGGAATTGTCGAGTGAAAATACACTATCATAAATTGAGTTTTAGAGCAGTCGCAATGTGAAAGCACTGTAAGGAGGAAAAAGCCTGTTTACACTCTGAAACTGCTGGATGACAAACGTTCGTTTAGGGGAAGAAAGCTATACCCAAGCCCTTCTCAGAAAGATCCTATAGGGGACGCTAACCCATAATACCCACAGCACAGGGACTTAGGGATCGAGGCAATAATTATAAATGACATTATGATCCAAAATGGAATTTAAATCAACGTAAATGATTGTCAATGGTTAAAATTAAAGTGCCAGGAAACGATTTCTAGATGTGGGGTGGCCGAGCCACAAACCATAAAGCATCAGCCTAATTTGCTAGTTCGCAGATCCAAATTACAGTGAGCCAATCAGCGATATAATGCTGGGGATCAATGTCAAATAAATTCGGAACCAGGCTTTACATACAACGTTAAGTCGTGGATAGGTTCATACTCACAAAGGGGGTAATAATTTCAGGAAAAGAAACAACTCGAAACCTCCCCTTAACAATTTTTAATGACGACGATGAAAACGATGATGATGATGATGGAGGTTATTTTTTTAAATTGTACTTAAACTCCTAACAATGCAAAATTAGTAGGTGGTAAAATGTTGAAGTTGGAGCTAGAGGCTGTGGTGAAAACGACAGCAATATGAAAAATCAATCAAAGTTAAAAAAATTATGAAGTTTTGCGACATGTTTCGAAACTCTACTAGTTTCATTATCAAGCTTATGAAATTAACAATGGGGTGATGATAAATTTGCTGAGGGGAAAAACACTGAAATATTACATTATAACTTAAGTAGGAATTGACATTAACTCAAATAACTCCAATTGGGGCTCGCATAAATTAACAAATTCATTGATTAACAAGATTAAGTGAAAATTGAACAAATAACGAACAAGTACAAGCCAAAAATCCTCATCATCATCATCGTTTTCATCGTCGTCATTAAAAATTGTTAAGGGGAGGTTTCCAGTTGTTTCTTTTCCTGAGATACAACGTTATTCTATTGGTATAGCAGTGTGGAACAAAGTACGACTCCAATGAGGCGAGGTCCAGTTCAAATAGTTGTATGTATATGATTGGTGACTTCATACCTGCCCAATAAAACTATTGAACGTGTGCAACTCGTCACAAAACTTTATTAAGTATACCTAGAGATGAGCGCTCATTAATGTTTATGTAAACACGAAATTCGTAAGTAACTAAAATTCAAATTAAATACCTACCTGAGATGTTTAAATCTAATTAAAAAGACAGGATAAAGGAATGGCCTTAGTCCCAAAAGGCTATAATCTCACGTTCGTTATTCGAGTTTTAATATTTGTCACGCCATCAAAAACAAATTAATCCATTAATTATAAACTGAATTCAGAACTTCACTAATTAACTGCATTGAATGGAGAGTGAATACAAATAAAACGACAAAACGTATTTGTAAATTGGTGTTTTACATTATTGATTCCGTAGAGAATTATGACGAACACTGATTGGACTCAAATAAATAAAACTCAAATTGTACGACATGCCAGTCAAACTTGAAAGAGGAAAATTTGATTTGATAGTTCTGGCCGATTATGATCAATATTTATGAAAGCCTGTTATGTGAATGGATGCTAATTTGTTTAATGAAACTGATTTGATAAACGTTCGTATTCGGATAACTGTTTAACATTTGAAAAAAAACGACGAACGAAAATGAAATGAAAAATAAAAAGTGTATATAAAGTTATTGTATAATAGAGTGAACAGAAATCTAAAGGGATTTTAGATTTTCTTAAATTTCGGTAAAAGAAAATAAGATAATCTTATAAGCTGTTCGTTTTAAGAATTGCCGTTTTCGCAAACATTTTCCGTGTAGGGCAAACACCTGTTAACAACCGTTTAAAATTTTCCGAGTTTCGTACCTGCAACCAAAATAAATCGTTTGGAATTGTATTCTTCCTTGCCGGAAAATTCGGTGACGTCGTAGGCGACAGTAAGGTACTTAAAACTATCTTAGTAAAAGTTTTTAAAAACATATAGTTGCCCGTTTAAAGAATGTGAACGAATTTTATATTCGGTGTGTAAGTGAATTGGATGAATAACGTCGATCGTAAAATTTTGAAATGGAAAGTAGTGGAATCAGCAGTTTCTACTTTAGAAAATTAGCCTTATAAATACTTGGAAAAGTGTAACACAGTTGAAAACATCTATAAGGAAACGTAGAAAAACAAGATATTGAATTGCGGTTCACCTCTTTAAAATTCTAAAGCGAACTCTACATAATATTTTACAGTCGTAGTTGAGTTACGAAATAAGGACGAGTTATCTAAATTCATTTTTCGTACAATAAACTCAACAACTTAAATTTAAAGCAAGTTCTTGTTTGAAGAGGATAACGCTTAATAGCAAAAGGACTCTAATCAATAATTTTGTAAGCGTTGTGGGACACAAACTTACACAAAAGCAAAATTTCTGTGTACACGTAGGTTGAAATAAAGTACCTACGTAGTTTATGGAAAATACCGTAGGTAATGTAAATATTGAAAAATGTATACTTGTGGCTGCTTTACTGGCAATCGATCTTGAAATGAAGATGCGCTATCTTTCCAAAAGAACTAGTAGCAATGTCTTACTAGAAGTGAAAAACTCTATTACTTTTTTATGTATCTTTTAAACTTTTATGGAAAATTCAAATTGAGACCCGCGGATTTCGGAGTATTTTTATGTCGCTATACGATATCGTTTCATTTGATTGGGACTATGAAAGCCTACCGGCCGTGTCTCTTTTATAAAGCACAAAACTTATTAATTCACTTTTAAATTGAATTGATTTTCATATTAAGTACTTAAAGACCCTTAACCTTGTATTATCAAGGGTTATAGACTGTAAATTAACATTTTTTTGGCGTAAATTACTAATTTATTACATTGTAAAATATTACGAGCTCCAAATAGCAGGTTTTGAATAATGTACATACATGTTTGGATTTGTGTTTTTGTTGTACTTATTCACAATCATAAAATGGTTGCTCCCAGATATACTGCATTTTTATTAAAATTCTTATTCTTGGTTCAGTAATCTTTATCTGTTTAACCCAAATTTCACAACGACATAGTAATCCGCATCCAATTCTTGTTTGCCACACTAACAGCTATGGATGTCGGTATACGGACGCTTAACACTGACTAACTCTGAACTTCCTCACGTGTGGATCGACTCCCAAGGCAAGCAAAGCAATCTTTTTCAACATTTCAAACCATGTTCTTATTCTGTCGAAGATGAAGAGAGGAGTGAGGAGATGGAGAAAGGCTCTAATGGAAGAATACAAAAATTGAAGAAGAGGTTTCGAGACGAATGTGAAAGGGGGAAGAAGAGGTACAGGGAAGAGATAGAGAGACAAGTGGGAGATCTAAGGAACGAAGATCAGATATGGACGTTTCTGAGAAAAATGGCCAAAGGAGGGAATAGAAGAGCTTGGCAGATAGATATAGAAAGATGGACTGAGCATTTCATGGTGGTGTCTGGTGGTCGTAGGGAGAGTTCATATGTTTCGCGGAGCGAGGGTGAGGGGACAACGGAGAGGAGCAAAGGTATATAGAAGGAGGAGTTAGAAAAGGCGATATGCAGACTAAAAAGGGGGAAAGTAGGAGGAGTTGATGGAACGACAGGGGAAAACTGGAGATACATGCGGAACAGGGTAATTAGCAACTTATGGTGGATTTTAAACCGGATATGGGCGGGAGAAGGGGTACTGGAAGGATGGGGGAAGGGGTAATTTGCCCGTATATAAGGGAGGAGACAGAAAGGAGGTTAAAAACTATAGGGGTATTAGTATAAGAAACGTGGGGTATAGGGTGTGTGCCATGATCCTACAAGAACGCTTGGAGAAGGAAATAGAGGAGAAAAATCTAATTGGGGATTGGCAGGCCGGTTTTCGAAAGGGAAGGAGGGCGATAGATAATATTTACGTGGTGAGGCACGTAGTGAATAAGGAACTAGAGAGAAAGGGGGGGGGGGAGTTTATGGCTTGTTAAAGGGCGTTGGACAGTGTGTGTAGGGAGAAACTATAGGGGATAATGAGAAATAAGGGGATTAGTGAAAAATTAGTGGTGAGGACGCAATGATGTGGCAAGGTGCAAGGGAAAAGTGGGGGAAAACTGCGGGGAGGCGTTTGTGTTGGTTAAAGGGCTAAGACAGGGGTGCCCACTTAGCCCAGGGTTTTTCTCCTTATATATAGATCGGTTGATGGAGGGGCTGAGGAATGCGCAGTGTGGCGGAGTTGTAATTGGAAGAGGAAAGGTATGGGCCTTGGTGTATGCCGATGACATCGTATAAATTGCTAAAACGGGAAATGAGACGAGGGGGATGATGAGGATTGCGAAGGAGTATCTAGGCAAAAGAGGACTTGAGGTAAGGAGGATAAAACCAAGATCGTAATTTTTCAAAAAAGCAGGAGTGGTGCGATGGACGGGTGATGGAAGTGGGAGGAGCAGGAGATAGAAGGTGTGGGGTAGGTTAAATATCTGGGGTACCTGATGAGATAACGCTCATGTGAAGGAATTAGGGAGGAAAGAGAATAAGGGATTGGGACAGATATGGGGAATGGGAAAGAAAATATTCGACAGGGACGTGAGGAGGAGAGGTTGGTTATACAGGGTGGCCCATTGAAAAGGTAACACGCCTGTTTTGGGACACTTAGACCAGTTTCTTAAAAAAACGCTCGGACACGTCGATTTTCTATTTTTGGGGGACAACTTTTCATGTCAAATTTGACTTTGCCAGGTCAAACCCCTAGCCCCAGCAACCCCTAACTCAAGAATTTAAATAGGGAAAAGGAGTCGAGTAACCCCTCATTTGAAGCGTCTTTTAATTCTCTATTCGACAGTACAAATGAAAATTAGTTTTATTCAATTTTTTTTTCGCCCCAATGAAAAGCATCCTCCAGATTAACTAAGGTGGGGGTGTTGTTTAGGAAAAATCCTGAATCACGTCACTTTTGACCTTTTGAACGACACATTTTGATGTCAAATTTCACCTTATCAGGTCAACCCCCTAACCCCAGCAACCCCTAACTCAAGAATTTAAATAGGGAAAGGGTGTCGAGCGACCCCTCATTTGAAGCGTATTTTAATTCTCTATTCGACAGTATGAATGAAAATTAGTTTTATTCGATTTTTTCCACTTCCATGAAAAGCACTCTAGATTAACTAAGGTGAGGGTGTTGTTTAGGAAAAATCCTGAAATGTGCCGTTCAAAAGGTCAAAAGTGACGTGATTCAGGATTTTTCCTAAACAACACCCCCACCTTAGTTAATCTAGAGGGTGCTTTTCATGGGGGCGAAAAAAAATTGAGTAAATCTAATTTTAATTTATACTGTCAAATAGAGAATTAAAAGATGCTTCAAATGAGGGGTCGCTCGACACCCATCCCTATTTAAATTCTTGAGTTAGGGTTTGCTGGGGCTAGGGGTTTGACCTGACAAAGTCAAATTTGACATCAAAATGTGCCGTTTAAAAAGTCAAAGGTGACGTGTTTCAGGATTTTTCCTAAATAACACCCCCACCTTAGTTAATCTGGAGGGTGCTTTTCATGGGGGCGAAAAAAAAATTGAATAAAACTAATTTTCATTCATACTGTCACATAGAAAATTAAAAGACGTTTCAAATGAGGGGTCGCTTGACTCCTTTTCCCTATTTAAATTCTTGAGTTAGGGGTTGCTGGGGCTAGGGGGTTGACCTGACACTGTCAAATTTGACATCAAAAGTTGTCCCCCAAAAATAGAAAATCGTCGTGTCCGAGCGTTTTTTTAGGAAACTGGTCTAAGTGTCCCAAAACAGGCGTGTTACCCTTTCAATGGGCCACCATGTATGAAAAGCTAGTGAAAAGTGTCATGTTGAATGGTGCAAAGTTATGGGGTTGGAGGGAGCGGGAAGTGTTGGAAAAAGTGCAAGAAAGATATTGGAGATGGGTAATAGGATTGGAGAGGAAGATCCCTGGTTATATTGTGATGGAGGAGGTGAAGGGAGAAAAAATGAGAGTGCAGGCAGGGAAAATAGCGATGAGGTACGAGGAGGGCCTGGAAAGGAGTAGTGGGGGGGGGGGGAGCTGTTTCAATCTTGCTGGGTAGAGGTGAAGAAGGGTAGGCTAAAGTACGGCCAGGATAACAGGGGCTACTATTACGAACGGGGCGGATATGAGAGGATGGAGGTGCAGAGGAGAAGGGAGAGAGGGTTTGGTGATTTCATGAGGGAAGAGATAGTAGAGAGACGATGGTCCAGGAAAGGCAAGGAAAAGTAAAGGATGGAAGATATAATGAGAAATATGCGGTAATAACGACGGAGGGTGTACCAAGGTATAGTGAGATAGTCCATTGAAAAGTTACATTTGGAGTCGCATATTTTGTCAGATTTTTTTTAGACATCAAGGTGGGGTTAATGTAAAGTTAAATCCAAGTTTGTGGGGTTGCAACCTTTGTCCCACGGCCGCCATCTTGGAAAAATGGGTACAAATGGTTTTTATGGTTTATCAGACAAACTATAGGTTTCAAAAAAAAATTTTTAAATATTTTTTGTTGGAAATATAATTATTTACAACTTTGGTTGTATACTTTTCTTCCATACAGTTGACCTTTGTGTTCTAAACGCTTATGGTTTGTTTTTAACGCACTAGAGCCGCGAGTGTTTACTTCATAACAACTTGATAATATTCTCTTTCATTTAGACATAGCACTCGACCCCAAAGAATACAATCTGGAAATATAGCTGGCCTAAGGTTAAAGCAACATTATTTTTCTGGCTTGGTTCCAGGCACACAAACATGTGGCGTTATGTGGTCTGAGCGCAAACCCAACAAGAACGACCAAAAAAAAGAAAAATCACGATACCTATATGAGTCGGTAACTAATGATTCAAAAAATTACGTTTTTTTATAAAAAGCACAATTCAAGCTTGGTTATTAAAAAAATTGTTTGGAGTTACATCGGCCTTTATATATATTCCTTCGTAATGAAACGCGATTCTAACTTATAACTCAATTCGTTCGAGCGAAAACAAAACTTTTAAATATAAAATTCGGTAAAAAATTAGGACTGCGTTTTATGCTTCCAAACATTATGACTTCCATTAAAAATAAAACTGTCCAATTGAGTTCTGAATCAGAAGTTCGACCTAATTAACTAGAAATCTTTGTCGGTTTTTTCGAAAAGCGTCAGTCGCCAAAACATATAAATTCAACAATCGTACAATATTATTATATGCCGTACACAAAACCCATCCGTTTCCAGTTCCAATAAGACAATGAACGTAACAAACTTTCCCTATTAACGAAACTTTTATCCAATTAAATTACCGTACACTTTATGATAAGTGGATTTACCGTTGACATCCTGCCTCCATACGTTACGCTATCAAATTTCGAAAAAAGTTTCATCAAATTAAATTATTACAACTTTTCACTATAAACTTCAAATTAGCTTAGGAGAAAGAACAAGAGCTTTTAGATGGGAGGAATTGCGAAGAGTATTTTCGAAAACAAGCTTAACAACCAGTGAAACGCGTCCTTCACAATATTAATTAAATCAAAAAGTTTTAATTGAAAATTAATGTCGTTGACATTTAATATTGTCCCTCTTCTTGTAGGCCCACCACAAGTATCCCATCCAATAAAACGTCCTTTTCACACGGAAACCCTTCATCATAAATATGTATACGACAGCGATCATAAATAATTTAGTAAGGTGGACACAACCTGTAGATTTCCAACAAATTTTCAGTACTTGATCGTTGTTGGGTTTCAATTTCCCAACAAGGAGATATTCCTTGAAAAACGTACAGATTGTATGATTCTTATAAACATGGATCGAATTTAATTAACGTACCTCTTAATGCAAAGTGTATTTTGTTTACATCTAAGATTTCGTTTCTCGAACGTTTTTTATTTCAGATCAATAATGAAATTGAAACTTAATGCGAGTACAAAACCTTGTATTGTAAATAGGGTGTGGCGTCACACCTTCTCGAGGGCGAAAAGATAACGTGCCATACTAATAAGCGACAGTCACGTTATATATTGTATATTTTAAATTTAATTTGTATCTATATATTTTGTTCCTCCATTACACGATTTTGTATTATAATCATATTTTATCCGGTAAGCGAAAGTCGTCCTTTCCGAGGATAATTAATTTTATTTCTCTACGATGGTCTTTTGTTTTATTCAGTTTAAGAAATCAACCTGATTTGCAATTCGGAAATTAACAAAAGTTTTCAATGTGATTAATTACCCTTATTTAACTTTTAAAACGTTAATATTGGATTTGAGAATATTTTTTATCTTTTTTGATTCGATACAGCAATAAAATTTATGTGAAAACCTTTTTAAATTCAATTTCGAGAACCATGATTGTTTGATGAAGCGCGAATAACTACGGTAGCAAAATAAGTGCAGATGCGATCTTTCTGATTGACAAAGACATAAAAATATTAACTCTGTAATGGAAGAGACTATACAGGGTGTTTTTTGGGAGCTTTAGTTAGAGATTTCTGGGAAAGTTTTATAGATAGGTCTTTGAAAATTTGAACTTAGGGGTTACTCTGAAAACCGAAACGATGTAAAATATTTTCAAAATGCCAGCTCTTCCGGAAATGCCGGAAGTAGCTAATAACTTCGTTATTTTAAATGGCAACCCCTATTTCTATTGCATTTTTGTATTCTACGTGAAATTTCAGTTTTTTTAATACCCACATATTTATCTATCTATTGTTATGGTTTTTAAGTTATTTTCACTTAAGGTAAGTCGGGGTAAGACCAGATCTGGGGTAAGAACGAACGAACCTTGCAATTTTTAAACCACACATGATAATGTAGAATTCTGTACAGCATTTCATAGTCGCAAACGTTATCTTTCAGTAATCCATTTGGCGCGCACTTATAGTTAAGCGTGGTTGTACTGTATGTTGATAAGTGATTTGGTATCGTTTTAACATTCACGTAAGTTATTCGGTCTTTCCCCAGGAGATACAAGTTCTTGATTAAGGTAAGTAAGTGGAATTGTGACTTAATAAAAAAATGTGTTCATATAAATTTATTTTAATGAAGTAGGGAAAGTCCGGAATTCGAACTAACCCCGCAGCAGACTAACCAGTATTCTTATGAAATTTAAACTATCATTCGGACTTGCCCCATTTGACTGGGCAAGTTCGGACAATTACAACTAAATAAAATAACAATTATTTCTAGAAAATTCTGCAGCCAATGGGTTTTTTAGAACCAGAACTCAAAAGAGGACACTTTCACGGTATAGTACCATTTATTTATTTAAATGTTATCTGTATTACGTATTTTGTTATTTACCCTAAAAGATGATGTTTATAAATTTTGGTGCGGTCTTACCCCGACTTACCTTATTTAAAAAAATTGGCGGATGCAGGCGGTAGAAATTTGAAATAAAAAATTGAAACTCAAAATATTAATGCTAATGAATTTTAAATTATAATTTGAAAATTCAATGCTCAAAAGCAGAACTTTGAATTAGAATTATTCAGTCAGAAATCTACTTAAAATTGTAAATTTTGAAATTCAAATTTCAAAATTCGAAACTCAAAATATTTCTGCTACTTAAAGTAAAAAAGTTGAAATGAAATTCAAAATTATAAACTCGCAATTATAATTTTGTAAATTCATAATTTCATTTCATTTCATAAAAATCAAAACGTAATAAAGAAAAATTGGCAGTGCCATTTGAAAAATCAAATTTTGTCAATTGACGTAGTAATTTCTCCGAACCAAGAAGATTTCGGATTTTATCGTCCGGTTTACGATAGTACATTGCATGTTTTAGTAATATCGCTTATCGCATGGCCTTAGTCATGGCCTTCTATGCTTTGTGATCCTTGTGACATTCAATTTTTTGGATACATGCCGCCAAACGATTCATTTCACCAAGGAATATAGAGGGGGTTCCATTAAAAAATGCAACTTTAATATAAATGTTTGTTAATAAATCCACAATCTTCCATCCACACACTATTGGCCCACCCTGCATACATACAATATTTTGCACTACTATCGGAGTAAAAATGCAAGGCCTCTGACTTTAGAAGCTTATAACTCAGTAATTAGCAATCATAATTTAATGAAATAAAGTGCATTTAAAAGATCATTTACTCCTACAAAAAGGTGTACAGTTTTAGATTTTTGCAACACATCGTTAATTTTCTGTATTTATTTATGTGCGAAAAAGCGCTAATTATGACCGAAATCGCATAAGCGCTCGACTAAAAATTAATTACGGCTATATTATTGAAACTGAGTGGTAGATACTTATATATTTGACAAGTGTATACTTTTTTGTCGGTGTGAGATGCTTTTGAGGCCAATTGGTTTATTAGCCTTAAAATTATAATGAAAAAAACGACATCTTGTGTAACTCAATACCTGAACGTTCGATATTAATAATATTGACAGTAACATAACAAGGTTAAAGCAATTATATTGTGGTATAACACGATTCACAAAAATAATGCCATGTATACATGTTTTGTTTAAAAGAAATTTGGAAAAAAGAATGGATGCTTGCGTTCGCGCGGCGAGGTGTAGTACGGGGTGGAAGATGGCAGTGGCGGCTTAGCATGGGTTCGCACCCGGGGCGGTTTTCTATTGAGCATCTCCAAAATAAAACAACAAATACTAAACGTGCTTACAGGTTACATATAATACATAATAATATTTTCAACAGATTGATATTTGTACATAAATTATAAATGTTTATTTACAATACGCTCAATGGCTATCCGCCCCGTTCAAACGTATTTTGCTCCATAAATAGTCAAAATGCCGCCTTTTGAATTTGCCGTCCCGACAAAGGGCAAAAAAGAACCCCGTTCGCTCTTTAAATTTGTATGGTTTGGGGCTAGCTATCTTTTTCATTATAGTACACTTAGGGTAAATAATTCTTATTAGATAGAGATCCACGGGAAGATTCGTTTTATCTCTTTCTGTCGGAGTAACACAATTCTCACCGCTAGGGTATGTCCATTAGTATATAATATATTATGTCGATGGTTGTCACTACGCTGTCACCCCTTGGTACTTGGCACCCGGGGCGGACCGCCCCCGCCCCCCCCCCCTTTACGTCGCCACTGGAAGATGGTGTCGTACACTATTGCTATGAAGCGCATGGTTTTGTACAATGCTAAAGAATAATCACATTGTTGTGGTTTGCCGCTTACGATTTACGATGTGGTAGATTACCTCTCGCGGGAATATGTGCGTCTTTCTTTCGCGATAATTATAACATTTACTTTGAATTACAAGAAAACAAATTTTGTTTTCAATAAAGCAATAATGCAGCTCGATTAGAGTAATACAAATTTAGCATTTTTAAAACAACTATTTTTTCTTCAGTTACCGTATATTGCAAAATAGCACATTTGCGGTTAGGGCTTATAAAACCAGTTAATTATATGAATAATCAATATTTATTGGCTGTCGACTTTTCAGAAGTATGTGTGCTACAACATTTGTAAATTTGGTAATAATTTATGAAACAATAACAATTTTATGATAAGTTAAAACTGACCGTCAGCCAGGAAAATACTAAATACAGCGTTTTTATTGCTGTTAATTAAAATAAAAGTTAAACAACTGATTCTACCAATTTGATTTTTACACATGTTAAACATAGGTATATAAATGACTAATGTACTGCCCAAAAATGAAGAAATTTCACCCCCCAGTTTTTTCGTTATGACCACTTAAAGTCAGAGGCCTTGCATTTTTACTCCGATAGTAGTACCGGTATTTACGTATGAACACCGGTTTTAAATACTGCATCAATTTTGTCCGAGATACCGGTTTCGAAATCCCGGAATTCCGGTATTGTAACCCTAAACGTATGACAAGCATGTGACGCGATTCTGTCCATTTCACCATAAATAACAGCATAGATTCCAAAAATCTTAATATGTCAAACCATTCCGAGCCATTTTTGTTATTATTGAAAAACTTATGTTAACCTGTGACAGGTGCCGGATTAGTATCACTTGATTTATTCAAAATTCGATTGCCATAGTCGACTACTAAAAAAAATCCGAAAACAATGGTATCAATGCGATGAAATGGGAATAAGGCAGAAACTATTAAAGATAGGAATAGGAACATGTAATACCAAAATATGCCCATTTTCATTCTTTATCAACTGCTATAGTAAGAAAATAGTCATTTCATTTAAAAATCTGAGTTTTTAGTCTGTGAATTTTCCTAAATTTGGAGACCCACAAACAGGAGCGTCATTTAGGGTGGGGCAGGGTAGGGCAGTTGACCGCCCCCTGGAATTACCGTACATACAACGATACGTAACCAAATGTAAATTCTATTTACAAATTTCTTATCGAATTTACTACCAAATATTTTTGTAGATGCAATAAGTCCCATTTTAAAAAGTATTTTAAGTGGTAAAAAGAGAAAATATAACTGTTCAGTTTAACGACTCTTTAGATTTTAGAACATGAAAATAGAGACTGTTCCAATAAGAAATTGAAAAAGGATTACACTTGACTAAAGTTATCAGAAAGACTCCCTTTTTTGTACTGAAATTGAAAGCACAATAATATTTTTAGTACATAAACCTTTTGGTATTCGTTTAACAAAGATTGCATTAATGTTAATAAGAACTTATGCGATGTGGAAAATAAGATTTCGAAGCTTTTTGTAAAAAAAAAACGAAATCTGTTTTAGATCTTACAATGGAAAGCTAAACTAAATGTTCGACTTTGTGGTTGAAAATTGCTTACGATGGAGGTTAAAATAGAGCTTGAAGCAGGAAGTAAACAAACACAGTTGCTGAGAATCACGTCATGCATGACCTACCAGACAGTAAATAAAGCCCACTTCACATATTTTAATAAGAAACTTTCCAACCAACTGGAAACTACAAAGTGTATCGTAATATATATATTCTGGAAAGACCTCAAACTCAAAGACGTTTTAAAGTTGTCTTCCTGTAGGTTCCTAATTCATCTGTGTATGAAAATGAGTCCCTTTTTTGTGTCAAACGTCGACAAAGGGTATCGATGTCAAATTACCATTCTGCATCAGTGCGTACGTACGAAAGAAAATACATTTAGTTAAAACAAAGTAGGTCTTTGGCGTCTCTGCTAGAGACTTTTTCCGGCAGGGGTTGCATTCAGGATTAAATCGTTTGTAAGTTCACGTTAGCGTACAACCGCGTTTTGCGTATTTGCACCCAATTATCTGTAAACGTGAAAGTTTTAGGGGTTCAATATCGCAACTTTTCCAACATCGCCGTTAACGATCAAGTAATATTTATATAAAACCATTTTATATGTATAATATTTGGGAGTAATAAATTCGCACAAAAGCACAAAGTTACGCCACATTTATTACAAACGCTTTCAAAAATAAATACCGGCTCATTTATTTTTGTGTCTCCCTTTGTTTTTTTCGTACGGACATAAATTTATTCTGAACATTAGAAAACTCGACGTGTAAAGTGTAGATATTGATTACTTTAAGAACATTTTGCAATTCTTTTAACTTTAGAAGTTTCGTCATCACGTCTTATATTGTAGTACATTCGGAGAATGTTAAAATTTTATACTTCATACAAAATAAATGACTACGAGAGGAGAAGAAAATATTAATTTAATACCCGCTTTTTGACTGTTTTCCATTGTCAAGATATGTTTGTAACTGTTGCTACAAGCCACCGAGGTGTTTCTGATTGTCGACGTTTATTGGATTCGTGTTGACACCGTAGGCGGGTATTGCAAACACTTTGTCAACGTAATAAACCCGGTTACGTCGAGAAATGTTGACCATTTTTCCCAGAGAAATCGAATTTTATATAAACCTATAAGAGCTACTTAAAAATCCGGTACAAGTACGGAAAATTCACAATTTGTTAATTAAAGCCAAAAATGTAATTTAAGTTTAAAAGAAACATTTTTAAGGTACAAAAGCTTTTTTTTAATTTAACCGACAGTAATTAAATACCGTTTGTAACACACTTAGTATTTTCCATTCAAATGGGAAAGGTAATAAAATATTTCTAAAATGTCAAAATGATCCGAATAAATCGGTAACAATGATAGGCATAGACAATAGAACGATTTTATAGTTGTTTTAGTGGTTGAGTGCTAAAAAGAATCAGGTATACGTACAAGTTTCTACAGGGTTTTCATAATTGACCGTCCCCACGTTTTTGCAGGTGCTTATGCAACTAGAGATACAAGATTGGTAATGCATTGATTTCAATATTAATTTCCCCTAGACAGGTTACTAGTGTTTACATCAGATTAAATAAATTAATTTAACCTAAAAGATGTTTACAAAGAAACGTGATTTAAAAAATCAAGAATAGAATTTATTATTTATTGTTATTCACAAAAGGTGCTCAAAATGACCACCATTCATTTCTAGACATAAATTAACTCTTCGCTTCATATTTTCAAACACACGTTCAAGTTCAATTGGCGTTATATTGTTAATCTCTTGTTGTATTGCTCCTTCCAATTCTTCGAGAGTATGCAGTCGATTTTTAAATACATTAGTTTTAATTCGCCCAAACAGAAAAAAATCTAAGGGCGTGAGATCGGGACTTCTTGGAGGCCACAAACCGGTACTAATTATTCGGTCGCCATAAAATTGTTGCAGGTACCTAATCGTTTCATTAGCGGTGTGTGCACTAGCTCCATCTTGCTGGAAAAAACCTCGTTGTTGTTCATCATCATGTAAATTTTGTTCAATAGCTTGACGCAGAATATCACGGTATCGTTCTCCGTTTATGGTATCATAAAAGAAAATGGGACCAATTATCCTCCTTCTTGACATAGCCACCCAAATGCCAACTTTTTGGGGTGTGTAGAGGTGTTTCGATGTAAATGTGTGGATTTTCTGCTGCCCAAACTCTGTAATTTTGGCTATTCACATAACCTGACAAATGTACCCATGCTTCGTCTGAATAAAATGTTAAGTCTAACAAATTATTGTTGTTTAAACGTTCATTGAACCATTGACAATATTGCACTCGAAGATTATAGTCAGGTGCATGTAATTGTTGTACAGAAGAAATTTTGTAAGGATGCAAATGTAACCTCTTTTTTAAAGCTTTGTGGCAAGTACCAGTAGACAAACCTGTAAAAAAATTATGTTCATATTTTTCGTTACATAAACGCAGTAGCTTATTTAATCGTACCTGTTTGAGCGGATAATTGTGGAATAGATTTTTTCGGACTTTGTTGTATTCTTTGTTGAATGTCATTAACAACTTCTTCGGTTAAAACAGTCGGCCTGCCCGTTGACTTGCCTTTGCAAATACAGTGCTTGTTTTCGTACCTTGCAATAAGACGTAACCTATGTTTTTTAAATGCATCATATTCGATGTTAACATCGGGAAAAGCTTCTGAAAACTGCTCAATACAGGACTGCAATGAATAGCTCCAAGTTCCATCAGGGTTTCGGGTACCACTGCGGAAATGTGCCATTAAAATAAAGGCATCTTGTTCTGATGTAAACACCATCGTTTTATAGTATCACTATACCAATTCAAATTAAATTAATTTATTAAAAAATATTGCTAACTTACATCACAATAGCTTCGTAACGTTAAGAGCTCTGAAAAGAACTTTTTTTTTAATGTTGATCTCAAGATAAAGTAGAGGAAATTCGAAAAGACAGCAAACAGAGTAAAGAAAATATGAGGTTATAAAGCAAAATGTAAATACGTATTACAATTTAGTTATTTTTGGCTTAACACGCGCACAACAGCTACCAACATAAAGAAAGAATATTTTAAGCGCGAAATTTAAAATTGATCACGTGGGGCCCAAACATTGTTGAAAACACTGTAGTAGTAATTCATTTATCCGCATTATGAATTAACATGCTACAAAAATAATTTTGAATCCATTACGTTTACGTTATTAAGAGCATGTGATCTTTTTACATTAACCATTTGTATTATTATCATTACTGTCCATCCCAAAAAGGGGCGTTGGGGGCGTCAACTGCTATGGTTATTTAGCCTTATACACTTCTCAAATATCCATGTCGGGAGGAATTTTATACCATTCGATAGGGATTCGAACCCGAGACTGCTAGTTGTACTTTAGTGGTATACGAGTACATCCTCTACAACACGAAAGGCCACCATCATAATTTTTTTTAAGTGTGTCAACTGCCAGGGTTATTAGCACTTTCTGCACTCTTGCACTGACGTATGTTGTGCCTTGCTGGTTATATGTCAGAACCGGTGGGGCGTATATCTGGAGTGAGTGAACGGATCCACGTTCCTTACTAACGTCTGCCTAACTAAGTTGTCTTTGCCTCATTTTTGCAGTGAATGGTAATTCTAGCGTAGATCGACGTTCGGTCAGAAATTGTATTCCTGACTCAGCATATAGACTATTTCTCGGGGTTGTATATAAAGCCCCGGTGGCGTATCTGATGCTTGCATTGTGAACTGCCGAGTCGTATACAATTTATTCGTGGTTCAATTTAGATAACACCAGCGATTTGTAGAGATAGAGAAATTGATCCACACGTACGTCCCATTTTGTGTGCGAGATATATTTGATCAAATTTAGCCCTCTAAGGGCTTTGGTCTTGACATTATCCACGTGTCTTTTCCACAACAGCCGCTCGTCCCAAATTAGTCCCAGGTAAGTATTTTCATGTGCGCATTTTGAAGCGTTTGGCCGTTCATTGACATGAGAGGTCTGTAGTGGGAAGTGCGCAAGTTGCAAAAATGTATGCATTTAGTTTTTGAACAAGAGAACTAGTGTGTTGATGGCCATCTGCAGTTTCCGGTGTGCGTCTGATTTGAGAGGACTGGAAATGAAAACCAATATGTCGTCCACGTAGATGCTGCGGCTGATACTCGGATCTAAGTTGTCACAGACATTGTTATTGGCGATCGCAAAAGGTGTAACACTCAAGGTGGAACCATGGGGGATGCCATTTTCCAACGTTCGACGACTAGAGGTTTTCCATCCCACGCACAGTCTAAAGCATCTTTCCCTAAGAAACGACGTTATAAAAAAGGGCAGATTGCCATTCGTGAAGCTTTTCTAATATTACAAATCTCCACGTCATATCGTAAGTTTTTCGATATCGAAAAAGATCGCCTTACACGATGGAGAGCTCGAGGTGGGTTAATTGTCAATTGGTTGTTTTTCTCCATGCATCAGACGAGCCTTCTATTTACCATCGACTCGAAAAGTTTTCTCATACATGCCGAAGAGCTAATCGATCGGTTGTTTTGGACCATAAATGAGTGTTTGTTTCTCTTGAGCAAAGGTAAAACGGAGGCTCCTCTCCACCACGAGGGGAACGTACCCTCCATACTCGGTTGAAAGTCAGCTTGTTTACAGAATTCGTAGTGTATTTTGCGTTCTCCGGGTTTGATTGAATTCCTGTTTTGTGAACGGTGCATTATTATAATTATTATTAATAATGATGTATAAAAATGGGACCGATAAAACTTAAGTAGAATCATTGAATAACTAATACTTGAAGAAGTGCAACCTCAATGTTAAAATTTCAGCCCTACCCCCCTTGCCCTTTTCCTCTAAACTAGAAGTTGTAAAATGCTGCCTTTAACGTTTTGCGGGAAAATATAGAAATATACGTTCCAGCCAGTCGCTCTTAAGTCGCCCGACGCCCTTCGTCTCATTTTATTTTGCGTCTATTTTTACGGAACAAATCGTACACTGCTCAGGTAGATTTTTATTTACCTGGCGTCTAGGGTATGAATACTTTCTTTAGGACAAAGTACCTACCTAAATCGGATTAGCTATAGAAAAATGTTGTTCTATAACAGTAGTAACAAGTTGTACACTAACGTAAATTTGCAAATGTATAAATTTATACTCGTACATAATTATAGGTAAACCTACCTAGTTTTCAAGTTTTCATAGAATAGGACAAATACTACTTGAAATCCATTAATAAAATCTAATAAGTTTGATAATGTTATATTGTCAGTATGTACCTACCCAAAAAATTTGTAGGTATTTATTTAAAGTATGTACCTAAAACAGATAATTTGCAAAAAAATTCGAAAATCTTCCGTTAATCTTTGATCGACATCTTTCGACAATTATTGTTTGCATACATGTCCATACCAATTACCATGTGCTTACATCCTGTCTTACGCTAATAACAATAAGATTTGAACAAGTCTACCTGTTATGAATCATGGAACTTGTAAACAACTACATTAACCCATTGTTACCTGCTTTTCTTAAATATTTTCAAAGAAGTCATGCAAATTCAAATCTGTTGTAGGTACAATCAATTCCGGTTACATTAGTACCTACTTGTATTTACTTTGCTCTCGGTCGTGTTTTTGTATGGGTAGCGCTTTGCTTTGTTTTTGATTTTCACCTTGATTTTGAACTTTGATTTGGAATTACGGATATTTTTTACGATTTGGTTTTTGCCTTTCGGATTGATAGTAGCCCTGTTTATAAACAAGTGATCTAAATTTGATTCTAACGATGAGTGTCGCAAGTCACGTGTGTACTGTTTTAATACGCAAAAAAAGAATACCTATAGTAGATATAACTTTTTTTAAATTTCGTATTGATAAAATTCGTTTTCAAGAATGGATTTTGTACTGTTTTGTAAATGCAAATCATAAAAGACTAATTAAAACTGCAATTCCAATTAATTATTGTGGAAATGAAAAATCACTTTGTCGCAAAAGAAAATTAGTAACAGAAGAAGCTGCATCTACCAAAAAACCTTCATTACAATCTTCTCCTGGCATGATTTTAAATCGATCAAAATCACCAAAACATACGAGCGAAAAAAAATTAATGCTCAAACAGTCAAAACTGAAACGTTATTTCCATCGTTCAATTCTCCAGAATCTAATGTTTTTGTTACCAATTTATTGGAAATACCCTCTCCATTCTCCAAGTAAATGTAAATCCGAAATGAATTCAAACACACAACTGCAAAACAAAAAATTATATGTTATAAAAAACCATTAAAGAAGAAGCGCAACGAAAATGTTTATTTGCGTAAGAAATTGGTCTTATATTATTAACCCTGCCAAAATAATGAATAATATGCTTTCACATAATTCATGTTATGTACGCACATTTGCTCAAAGTCAATTACTGCATAATCGTAGAACTAAATGACGAAGTTATAGAAAAGGATTTTTGGTCATTGTTTACGCAAATAAACCTTTTCAAATTCGACATTGTATTTATGTAAGTGCACTTTATACCTGTTGCTAATCCTATCTCATTCTAAACAAAAATACTCGACTATACTTTCACTTCCACTCATGGCATTGAAGTATGTAATCAATGGTTCATTGCACCACTAGTTTTGTAAGAATCCTGTATTTTTATACTGCTTGTAGTTAATGTACCCGACTATAGGAGGCCTACACTAGCGCTTTAAAGCGTAGGGTATATCGTCCGTACTTAAAATAAGCCTATATAGTTGCACTTCTTCAAGTATTAGTTATTCAATGGTAGAATTGACCTATATTACTTCATTCCTTTCGACACTATGTGTCATTATCGTGGTTAACAGATTATGTTGAAAGGCATCTAAGGCACAAAAGGAACCGTTAAGAGGTTAATACTAGTATCTATAGTAAAAGTCAGCTAAGAGTAAAGTGAAGGATTGTATAGGGAAAATTTGACCTTGGCGTTGATTGGTTAACACACGAGGCAAGTTTACAAAACTAAATTTGTCTAAAAATGACGCTAAGGCGTCATTGCCAGTTTTGCAATATTATATTGTCTAAACTTGTTAATTCTGACCGTCATTTAAATTTGACGAAATTCAAAATCGACCATTAACCCCTTGAGACCCAGTCCAGACTTCCCATTCTTCTTATATATACCAGGTTTACGAAAAAATGAAAATCTTTTAATTCGGTAATGGTCTATACTTTTTTATTATAAAAATTTATTTAAAAAAATCAAAAAATTTCATTGGAGACGTAATTGGGGGGCGGGCATAAGCGTGTTTTTTATTTTTTTATTGACCCGTGAAATAGGGTAAAGTTAGATTTGTAACGCAGTTTAGGACAATGTAATATGTAGTATGAACATAAAAAGCAATTTTTTCGCCACATGTTGCACTACTGGTATACAACGGGTAAATTTGCTATGTTGCCACCATTGGCGAAATGGAGCTCAAGGGGTTAAAAGGAAAATTAAGACACATTTTACATTAATTAGCTAATAAATCTGAAATGTTGGTTAATTTCTAACCAACAAATTTCACATAAAATTTGGCATCGCTGCCATCCTAATGTAGTAAAATATTTGTGGTTAGGTTACTGTCATGTAATACATTTGTGAAAGTTTAGTGAGGTAAATGTAACTTGAATTAAAGCGCCCTCTACTTTACTCTTATTTGATTTATAGTATAGTGAACGATAAAACTATAGGGTGCGTCCAAGAAGTTTCTGGAATTATTTTTTACCGCCCAAGCGAAGCGCGAGCGGGCGGCCGCTCCTGTCGGGATTGGTGCTGGGGGATCTCAGGCAACAGGGAAAAAATATTCAGTTGCCTCCGAACCGCCGGAGAGTATGGATTGCTTGTACAGTGAGACTCTGTTTGGGTGACGCGTCACGACCCACGATGCAGCGAAATGTTGAACAGCGTGTGAACATCAAGTTTTGCGTTAAACTTGGAAAGACTGCTGGTGAAACTTTACAAAAGCTTCGGACAGGTTACGGGGACGAAGCAATGAAGCAATCAAGTGTGTACGAGTGGTTTAAAAAGTTTAAAGACGGCCGAGAAGACGTCCAAGACGATTCCCGAGCAAGACGGGGGACAGGCGGTAAACGGAGTTTTTTTACAAAGGAGTCATCGAGCGTCTCCGCACGGAGGTCGTCTTTACCTGGGTTCTCCATCATGACAACGCGCCCAGCCACACATGCCTTCTCGTGACTGAGCTGTTGATCAAGTACGGTGTGACAACGCTTCTCCAACCCCCTATAGTCCGGATGTGGCTCCAAGCGACTTCTACCTGTTCCCCAAGCTGGAAAGAACACTCAAGAGAACTCATTTTGGGACCACCGATGCGGTTCAAAAGGCTGTGACGAATCAACTCAACAGCATATCTGAAAACGACTTCATGGGCGCGTATGAAGATTGGAAAATTCGGTGGCAGAGGTGCTACGATACTACTTTGAAGAATTTTGAACAGTTGTATGCTTTATTTGACATAAATCATGTTTTATAGCCTCATTCCGGAAACTTCTTGGACGCACCCTGTATAAATAGAGTTTCATTTTCACTAACGATAACGCTTGGTTTTCTTATAAATTTTAGCAGGTACAATTAATTTTACCTAAACTTACGTTGTGTAATGAAAGACTCCAAACCTCCCCTTTAAAATTTAATGAACGATTATGTTACTTTTTTGTAGTATTTAAACTGCTACAAGCAAGATAGCAGGTATTAAAGTGTTTGGCTATTATTCGATCCGCTACATGTTTCGAGACTGGATCGACTAATTTTAATACCAGCTATCTTGCTTGTAGCAGTTTAAATACTACAAAAAAATAACATAATCATTCATTAAATTTGGTTAAGAGGAGGTTTGGAGTCTTTCATTATATTCCCATGAACCCCTTTGCGAAAGAAGGACTCTCCACGATGTCGTTAAACTTACGTTATAGAACTCTTTAAGTAATTATATTAACAAAATTACATGTAATTCCACAAAAATCATTATTGTAACTTAACCCTCATTCAATTCGCAATACTTCAGGAACTGTTAAATTACACTTTGCTCAGATACAAAAGGATCACCTATTCATAGTTTATTTCTTCCCTCATAATATAAATTATACCCCCTTTGACCACAGGTAACCCTATGTGCGTTTGCTCTACTGTTAAATCACACCCAACATTGAAATGTTCATTTATTCTTTTAATTGACACCATATTCTTGGAAGTTCGTGTTTAGCGTCTTATTGTGTTGGAAATATTATGAATACCAAATACCATAATTTGCATATTGTGATGGTTCATGGAATTTAGCTATTATCGAATTCAACGAAATGTTTACAATTTCACAATAATAACATTTCACCGCCAGCGAAACGATCAACGTTGCAGGTGTAAAAATTTGGAATAAATGTTTATCTGCAAGGGGTTCATGTTGATTTTAAAACATAAACAATCCATTTTTTTCACATTTTCTTCTTTCAAGCCTAATCAACTCCGGAAGAAGGCATTTTTTGACATGGGTTCCTATGCTCAAAATATTTGCCTATGGATGGTCCATCTACCATATAATTCGTGCCAAAGTTATCGTTATATATACACCCTTTATATTTATGGAGCTCTATGTATGTCATCTCTTTACCAGCCATCCTCACATAGGTAAGTTGATTCATAATAAAGTTTCTAGTAATCTAGGTAATTTATCTACTTCTAATTTACGTAAAGTAAACGAGCATATCAAGAGACGGCAACCGATCTATGTTATCTGCTAATGAAGAGAAGAATTCTTGGTGTAGAGAGTAAAAAGTTTTAAATTAAAATTACATTCGATAGCGATTGCTTATTATAATGTTATTACAACTTGTTTGATTAGAAAGTTATTCGATTGTATTAATAACTTTACGCAGTAAAAAAAAGTTTCCAATTGAAAACGCCTCGTATATACAACCATTTATAGAAACTACAACCTTATTTAGATGGAGGAACAAAAGCTTCTATTCCCCAAGGAGAAACGCACACGCAGTCAATTACCCCTTTTACGAAGTATAAAGTCAAAAACAGTAAATAAGGCGGACAGCATTGTGCCAATAACAATAAAAGTAAAAGTGTGAAAAACATTGTAACCCTCGATGGGTAGCATATAGACGAAGGTAGTAGCGTACATTATCCTTCGTCTCGCCAGCAAAAGACGCCCATTTTACATAAGTAAATTGAAGATGCTCAATAAACTCGTCAACTACTCTACACTATAAAAACTTGATAAAGTGAATAAAAAAGAACTTTCTTTAGCATACAAAGTTGGTATGACATAATCAATACAGCACAACCGCGTTTAATGCAATACCAAAACCGAACATCGATTTATCATTTTCAATAGAAAAATATAAAGAAATTCCATCAAAAGTACTCACTGATGTATGAATAAAAGCTTTTTTACCAAAAAAAAAGGAATTTTAAAATCACGCATATAAATGTAATAATCTCGGAAGAGTAAATAAAAATTTTGTAAGAATTTCGTGCGTGAAACTTAACTTTGTGTAAAACTTTAACTTGTGAAACAATTTCTGTTCACGAACTTGTTTGACAAGCGGTACAATTTTTGTTTAGTAAGGAAGTGGAGGACTTTTTTTCTAGTATATAAAATTAGTCGAGTTAAATGGTACATACCAATTTAGATACTGAAACAGCACGATAAAGGGAATTTATCTATTATTTTATGTTGTTTTCAAACTTAGCTTGATCGTTACGGATAAAAATTGTAAAAAAAAGAAAATAGGGAAAACAAAAACGCATAAATTTAAAAGTTTTTAGAGCGTTTGTGAAAGGCAATCTAGAAATTGGTCAAACACAAAAGTTCGATGAAATCTAAATAATAATAAAGAGAACTCAAAATTCTCTTTAAGACGTGAGATTTAATAAGGTGGCTAACAAGTAGAAAATTAAACGAATCCGCGTTTTAAATGACAGGAACGAAAGGAATGGGGAAGATGACATAATATAGAAAGGAAATGATACGGTACCAGAACGTCGTAAAGATTTCTTTAACTTTAATCCACTGTTGACGACTCAATAAAACCATTGAAAACTACTATAATTTCGTATCGTTCCGTGGAATAAAATAATAAGCTATGTAAGTTGAATGTGCAAAGATGACTTGGAGGCAAAGGATGTGTTGTTTAATAGATGAGTATTGAGTAATACTTAGGAGTAGCACAATACACGTAGAAGAGAAAATGTCTGCATTTTAGGCATCCCATTCACCGAAACTTTTCCACTCTTCCGTGTACGAGATGAGATAGTAAAGGTAAACAGCACATAAGTTAGAAAGTGATATAACCTTCTTTCGCTTTAACTTTTATGTGCTCTGAATCTAGTTTATGTATCTAGTCTTACTTATTGTTTCTGAAAATAATCTATAACGAAATTCTAGTCACAAGTACATTCTTCCACACTGCCCTAATTCGTTGGAGTTTATTGTCATCATTAACCGCCGTAAAGATGCGGTTTAGTTGGTTTAGTACTACACACAGTTATATCATCAAAAACATATTTGTGATAGAAGTAAAATTTTTATGAGAACTACATGACGTCATACAATTTTCGACACAAAAATCGTTCAAAACAAGCAAATACAACAATAATTACAAAAACTTTGTAGGCGCGAAAACAAACTAAATTTGTAAAAGCATTGTACTTCCCTTTAATTTTAAAAATGAGATCGTGGAACGAAGTGTCTGCACATTATGACGTCATGTAGTTCTCATCAAAATTTTACTCTACATAATACTAATGAAATTCTATAAAATCAATATAGGCTACGTTCTGTTCCAAATGGAGTAAAAACTTTTGAACTTTTTATAATAGTTTGACAACAGGCACTTTTCCAATCAACTTATTCATAGTTATGCAGAGCCTTTCTCTCCTCAAGCAAATTGGATTGTTTTTTTTACTTCCATCAAGTAGTGAGCTATTTTTTGGTTTTACTGCAATAAGCTTTATTAAAATAAGACGAAGTTCACTGTTTCGGTACAGATCAAGAACCACCAAACTACATCTCAGGAGGCTTTGCATTGTATATTAAAATATCATAGATGAACGATGGAATAATATGGCATAAGGCAATTTTAGGAAAATAATAATTTGCCTAAGCATAATACTAAATTCCACAAGATCAATACCAATTATTTAACTAAGCGAAGATTTAAAAAAAATTACATGTAAGTAGGTATGTATTGTATATACAGGGTGTCCCATTTTAATCTTACCAGCGGAATTTATCGAGATGAGGACCCCTGACAAAAAAAGTTGCTAAATAAAAGTTTGATGGTTTGGAGGGGGACGTCCGATTCTGTAACAAATTTCACCCCCCGACACTCACGGGGGTGGGAAACGGGGGTGACTTTAGAATGTTAAATGGAAACCCCTATTTTTTATTGCAGATTCAGAAAGAGCATAAAAAAATATGAAGATTTTATTTGAGAACTTTTTATTTATTTGCAGCAGGTGGCGCTGGAAACGGGGTGTCCAGGTGTCCCATTTTAACCTTACCAGGGGAATTTCTCGAAATGAGGACCCCTGACAAAAAAAGTTGCTAAATAAAAGTTTGATGGTTTGGAGGGAGACGTCCGATTCTGTAACAAATTTCACCCCCCGACACTCAGGGGTGGATAGGGGGGGGGTGACTTACATGGAAACCCCTATTTTTATTGCATATTCAGAAAGCTCATACAAACCTATGACGGTTTTATTTGGGAACTTTTTTTGTCAGATGTACTCATTTCGAGAAATTCCCCTGGTAAGATTAAAATGGGACACCTGGACACCCCGTTTGCAGCGCCACCTGTTGCAAATAAATAAAAAGTTCTCAAATAAAATCTTCATATTTTTTTATGCTCTTTCTGAATCTGCAATAAAAAATAGGGGTTTCCATTTAACATTCTAAAGTCACCCCCGTTTCCCACCCCCGTAAGTGTCGGGCGGTGAAATTTGTTACAGAATCGGGCGTCCCCCTCCAAACCATCAAACTTTTATTTAGCAACTTTTTTTGTCAGGGGTCCTCATTTCGAGAAATTCCGCTGGTAAGATTAAAATGGGACACCCAGTATTATCGCATATTTCTCATTATATTTTCCTCGCCTTTCCTGGACCATCGCCCCTCTATCCCACTCTACTATCTCTTCTCTCATTGTATCACCAAACTCTCCCTCTCTTCTCCGCACCTCCTTCATCTCATATCCACCCCGTTCGTAATAGTAGCCCCTGTCATCCTTACCATACTTTAGCTTGCCCTTCTTCACCTCTTCCCAGTAACACTGCAACAGCTACCCCCTCTGCCCCTCTCCAGGTCCTCCTCGTACCTTAACGAGATTTTCCATGCCTGCACTCTCATTTTTCACCCTTCACCTCTTCCATCACTATATAACGAGGGATCTCCTTCTCCAATCCCATTACCCATCTCCAATATCTCCCCTGTACTCTTTCCAACACCTCCCACACCCTCCAACCCCATAACTCCGCACCATACAACATGACACTTTTCACTAGCTTTGCATATAACCAACTTCTCCTCCTCACGTCCCTGTCGAATATTTTCTCACCCATCCCCCATATCTGTCCCATTGCCTTATTCCCTTTCTTCCATAATTCCTTCACATGAGCACTATCCTTGTTGTCATATCTCATCCCAGGTACCCCAGATAAGTAACCTCTCCACACCTTCTACCCCCCCCCCCCCCCCCCCCCCCACTTCCATCTACCGTCCTTCGTGCCGCTACTACTTTATTGAAAAATTACGATCCCAGTTTATCCCCCCTTACCTCTAGCCCTCTTTTGTCTAAAAACCCCTTCACTATCCTCATGATCCCCCTCACCTCAATTCCCGTTTTAGCAGTGAACACGATATCGTCCGAATACGCTAAGGCCTACACCTTTCCTCTTCCAATTACAACTCCGCCACACTGCGCATCCTTCAGCCTCTCCACCAAACCCCTCTATATAAGGAGAACAACCCTGGGCTGAGCGGGCACCCCTGTCTTAGCCCTTTAGCCATTACAAACGCCTCCCCGCATTATCGCCCTCCTTCCCTTTCGAAAGCCCGCCTGCCATTTAGATTTTTCTCCTCTACTTCCTTCTCCTTTTTTTACTTTCATTAATTAGTGAGCTATTTTTTGGTTTTACTGCGATAAGCTTTATTAAAATAAGACGGAGTTCACTGTTTTGGTACAGATCAAGATCCACCAAACTACATCTCAGGAGGCTTTGCATTGTATATTAAAATATCATAGACGAACGATGGAATATGGCATAAGGCAACTTTAGGAAAATAATCATTTGACTAGGCGAAGATTTTAAAAAAATTATATAGAAAGGTTTATGCTATGAAATGATTTGTTAATTAAAAAATTAAAAAAATAATGAATTCTATTTCATACTCATACTTCATACTAAAACGAAGGTTCCTTGAAAAAGGAATCGCTATGTATTACAAAAATAGTAAAATGTAGAACCGAAAAGTAAATCGTGATAATGAGGAGAGCTAAATACATGCTGAAATATGATTTAATGCAAATAAGGGACGTAAGGAAAATTACTCTAAAACAAATAGTGTCGGTACTGTTTATGTGATTCCAATTAAGAATGAGAAACTAAAAAACACGAGTCAAGGTGGACAACTGTTAAGGATTGCAAAACTCATTGAAATGCTTCATTTGTGGATGGAAGGCAACTGTTTGTATTTTAAAATTCCAATCTGATGGGGAACTGGAAATTGTTCTAAGTTCTTCTAAGCTTCTTGTTGAAAAACAGTTATGATGACGAAAAATTGCCCTCAACCGAATTTCAGACAAGATTGACCAAAACGTTGTCTGTCTGAATAATGTCTTGATGTTGGATGCTGTACCGATGAAATCTGTTAGATTTGATTGCAGAATTAGATTCACAAGAGAAATCTCCTATGTTGCAAAAAGGAAGACGAGGTACATACGCGGTGACCAAGTAACCAAGTGCTGTAAAAAGAGATCCCTACATTAAATCTTTTAGTTCTGATTTATTTATATGTTGTTCGGGATAATTAGGGAGTGAAAAACCCAAGTTTTCGTCATCCCCACCCCTCTGCGTTTTCCGCTGTATTAAAAAAAACAACAAAAAACGGCACTTTATCCAGTTTATAGCTTTTAACTCCTAAACGGTGCATCGTGACCAAATTTTCCCCCATATTGATTCTTGAAGAGGATAAAATTTCCGCAAAAAAGGAGTAAAATCGTCATTCCAGCAAAATTGTCACGTTTCCGACCCTTTGGATGACATTCTATGAAAAACTGATTTTTGTAAATATTGTAAGTATGTACTTATGTATAATCAACGCCCTATTACTGTTACTACGTCTCGGGTTATTGCGGTGTTCGTGATTTCTATGAAATAACTTGTGGAGATGTTAGTTACCTTTGCATGTTTCAAGAAGTTTTTTTACCACCAATATCAAGCGATGTTTGGTCATTTCTTTTCAATCATTTTACCTTTCAACTACTTTCTGTTTTGGACAACATCAACAAAATCAACTTCGGTTGCACTCATCCTTTGGGAGCGTTAGACATTTTCCGACTGCTGTACGGCATTGTATGGATTTACACAAATTATTCTCCCATGATGGAGTGAAACGTTCTGTTTCTGTATTGATATTGAAATTAGCGTTGTGAAATACCAACTGGTAGAAAGCGTCATCACGTAAGGGTTCAGTAGGGATGGCGGAGGTTTCAAGAAATTGTGCCTTAGTGTACGGAGACGAAAATCCAAGAGAAGACATCATGCTAATCTTCCACGGTTTTATCAATGAGAGTAAGCGGTCCGCATTCTTGTCTCCACTCCACCACTGGTGCCCTGTATAATCTCTGCTGACAAGAGGGATGATGTTGAGCACCAGTTGTAATAAGATTCAAGTCTGGGGGAACTCAATCAATTACTTTCTGAGCCAATTCATCTACAAGTTTCACTGCTGCCTTCAAAAAATTGTCTTAATCTCGCGAACCCGCAACATAAATTTAAAACATGAAGCACCGTTTTAAAGAAAATTTAATGCCCTTTTCAAAAGATGTATCACAACATACCCCACCCCATTTGACAATGGTAGAGCCGGCCCCGCTAAGGGGTTGAAGTTACAGTGATGGAAATATGTTCCCCTGAAAATAAAAGATACGGGTCCTATTTTTTAAATTTTCGCATGTTTTTGATGGGCCACCCTGTATATCTATTTATCAGCCCATTTTGTATTTGTGCTTAAATTTCAGTGAGGACAGAGACTTATAACAAGTGTGTGAGACGTCAGTTTTTATACGTATTTGTGATCCCAATTGCCAAATCTGCGATTTCTGGCAACGTTAAGTGCTATCGAATGTGACAGGTTGCCTACAATTTTGAAAATCGAAACGGCAAAAAAAGGGAATAAACAGACGATCATATCTCGTTTTTTTGCAAAACGAAAACTCTCATTGTCTTTGTACGTATTCTGAATATTACGCCTTTAATTCAATGTAAATGAATACTTCCCACATTTATTAATAAAATTAATGCGCGAACATGTTAGGTTGAAAGTGAAATTTATTCTCATGTACCAGTACCAATTTGGATGACATTGACGAACAAATAATAACAGTAGTGTAACAATCGGTGCTCACCTATAATAACATAACATTGTGTCCTCGACAGTGAGTAACGATCTTGAACGAAGGCTGTTAATCAATTGAACGTTTTATATTGTTCCTGTTGTTGTTATTAGAGAAGGATTCTTGTTACTTAGGTAAGTTATTAATTATAATTATAAACAAGACTCACGCAGTGAGCCGCTTTTATATTTAATATGTTGCCAATATACGACAAATTTAATTTTTTTTTTGGCGCGAGGGCGAAAAAATTTATAACTGAATAAGCCGCTCTAATTAATCCTCAAGAAAAGTAAGGAAGGAGAAATAACAGCTCTAGAGCCAAATAAATAGAATATCATTATTAATCCGTTGCGTAATTACAATATGTAAATTATATGCAAGATGGGAAATTTGGCAATACTCGTACATTGAAAGATCTTTTTAGTATGTACTTTCGAGTAATGAATAATTGGTCATATTTCCTTTTACGTCATAATTGACTTCACGTGCGATATTAAATGTGCAAGGCACGTTTGTAATTAAAAGTTTCTTTAGGGTATCATAAAATTAGCATATGGTACCTACAAAGTTATTTTATAATCCGAGTAAAGTTTACGACATCATTGTTTTGGTTTTTTCTTAATTAAACGACTATTACACAATTTCCTTGACACGTGCGTTTCTGTTACACAAATTTTCGCAAAACGAAGGGAAAATTGGAAAAGAAAATAACCCAAAAATAAACGCCTATATGGCGAAGCGAAATTATAATATGACGACTGTACCATTGAATAACTAGTTCTATTCATGGAAATCACTGTGACGATCCTACCAAACTGGTTCGTCTAATGAATGCAGGTTAACACTTTTTATACAGAGATGTAGGTAAGTAATAATTAATTTGCGGTGACAAATTAAAATTCTCACCCAAATTGTATCGGAAATTTGTATATATTTTATACACAATTTGATTCCTCTTTAAATAGAACATAATTGTCTTTTCGCCCTGTTAAACATATTAGCCAAATGACTTAATAAGTAATTACCTACCTTCAGAGCTTACAAAAAGGATCCCTATCGGATATTTTGTTTAATACGCTAATTAGTTATACGACAAAAAGACAAACCACATAATTCTAGTATAAAAAATATAGTTTTATAAGCAATTTATTTTCCAAGAAGCATTAATTTTTATGGTAAAAATATGCTTTAAAAAATTACTGGAAACCTTATAAATCAATGTTATTTAATCTTTAAAATATAAAAAGCAATAAATTGGGCACAACCCAAAAAAAGTATAATGCCGACTACTTCTAAAACACTGATGATACATAAAAATATGCAGTGTCTCTAAAATGTTGGGGGGTGGGGGGGCCTTATAGAGTCCTGGGATATAGTCCAAGTTTGATTGTAAAAATAGTAGGTAAATAGTATAATTTTAGTTCTTTTTTCTTGTTACACCTAAAAATCGGAGAAATGTGTTAAACATTAAATAATTTAGTACTTTTTTGTTCTTCGTTTGGCTTTTATTTTCAGTTCTGGGTATTTTTTGTATTTTATCAAAGATAATGGTTGCAACCTCTTCTTATAGTAAAAAACGGATATAATTAATATTCTTTAAACTACTTTGTAATAATAAAAACAAGCAATTCCACTGAATTTTTTATTTTCAATGTAAGCCAACGCGCCCGACACTATAATAATATGTTACTCTTGATAATGACATCGAAACGCGTTGAGTTACATTGAAAATAAAAAATATAATTTTGGTGCTTTTTTTTGTTACACCTGAAAATCGGAAAAGTGTGTGAAACATTAAATAATTTAGTACTTTTTTGTTCGACGTTTGGCTTTTATTTTCAGTTCTGGGTATTTTTTGTTTCTTATTTCATTTTTATTTTATCAAAGATAATGGTTGCAACCTCATCTTATGGTAAAAAAACTGCTATAATTAATATTCTTTAAACTTACTTTGTAAAAATAAAAACAAGCAATTCCATTGAATTTTTTATTTTCAATGTAAGCCAACGCGCCCGATACTGTAATAATATGTTACTCTTGATTCGCGTTGAGTTACCTACATTGAAAATAAAAAATATAATTTTAGTGCTTTTTTTTGTTACACCTGAAAATCGGAAAAGTGTGTAATTAATATTCTTTAAACTACTTTGTAATAATAAAAACAAGCAATTACACTGAATTTTTTATTTTCAATGTAACCCAACGCGCCCGGGCACTATTATATGTTACTGTTGATAATGACATCGAAACGCGTTGAGTTACATTGAAAATAAACAATATAATTTTAGTGCTTTTTTTTGTTACACCCGAAAATCGGAAAAGTGTGTAAAACATTAAATAATTTAGTACTTTTTTCTTCTTCCTTTGGCTTTTATTTTCAGTTTTAGGTATTTTTTGTTTCTTATTTCTTTTTTATTTTATCAAAGATAATGGTTGCAACCTCTTCTTATGGTAAAAAACGGATATAATTAATATTCTTTGTAATAATAAAAACAAGCAATTCCACTGAATTTTTTATTTTCAATATAAGCCAACGCGTCCCACACTATACATATAATATGTTATTCTTGATAATGACATAGAAACGCATTGAGTTACATTGAAAAAAAAATTATTAGAATTACATGTTATCATTATGACAATTAAGTAACAAATGGATATGTTGGTGGTTCTCGGGTTTTGTAACGAAATTGTCAAGAAAGCGTGACAGTAGGTACAATTAGAAAGATGTTCAATTCGTAACATGCCTTATCATAAAACATTGTCAAAAATTGACATGGAATGTTAGTTTTCAACTACTTCTAAACGTTTCGTTCCTTTTCCTTCTAACGTAGTTAATTGAATCACAATATTTGTTCTGTTGCTTAATTTGTGATGAATGTTTACCACCATGTTTAAAAATTAGGAATTATAAGAACTATTGTTTACGTATTTATTCGCCTATGTTTGTCAGGATCCATTTCGGTGGTTTTGAACTATTATTTAAGAAATTTTTCTCCAGGGATGAAACATTCCTGTTCTATGCCACATTAGGTAGGCGTATGACGTGCACAATTTGTACTAACTTGTTCCCACAGAATTGGTTTACAAATAATAGTTTAAAATTTAAAATAAAAACACACATAATTACGTTTTCTATGAATAGGTAATAAAATTTCTTTGTGGAAGAGCGTCAAATTGTTAGGAATTCGTGCGGTCAAGCGATTAATCGTTGTATATGTAAATTCAACAAAATCAAAAATGTTTTGTTACCGATCAATAATTAGTCTAGATATTCTCCTGTCATTTTTCTCTATTCTATTCACACCCCTCGCATTCCGAAACCAGGCCTTATATTAACCTCTATATTTATTTATTGTAGTCTAAATGAAACTACACTTCTATTTTTTTATATTAAGTTTGCTATAATAGCAATTATACATAATTTTAAAAAACTATGCGCCTTCGTAGAAAACAATTCACAGAGTTACAAATAACAGCATATCATTAGTTTTTACTTGAATTACGATGTGGTTGGTTAAATAATTTGGTTTGAATTTAATTTTATGCTTTGTGCATCAATAGAATTACAGGTTAACAAAATATTGTCACAATACTTTCAGATGTCAACGACTTATGGAAGAGAATATAAATACAAACGACTATGTTATTATTACTCAGAAGTACTTCCCTGATAAACATAAACTTTAGTGGGCTAATTTTAGTTTTTGGTATCTATGTAAATACCGAGTTGTTTTTCATTTATTAAATTAAAAGAAACAATTATTATTGACGTTTCGCGCCAACTTTCATAAAATCAAAATTTGTTGTTTATAAAATGTAATTGCTGGGCAATAATCGCCTCATGGTATTTTTTAAACAACATAATGCAGTAAGTACATACATTTTTAAAATATGGACAAGATCAATAAATAACATCAAAATGAGTGCCAACTTAATAAAATTTCCAATTCAAAGAGAGGTTAAGGTGTATGGCTAGAACAGTGAACTCATTAGAGTTCAATGGGCCAGAAGCTTAAAAGCTTTGAGTAATAATAATAATTAGGGCTGACAAAAATATGGACGAAAAACCTACAAAATATGTATGGACTTATGGACAAAAGACAGTCAAAATATGGATGGAAAATATTTTTATTCACATTTAGTTGAATTTATTGCAATGATCTTCAAATTTTCGAACACAAATGAATGACGACAGTCTTCGAGCACCCTTTTGTACGCTAAAAAGAATCTTTCAACATCGCACGACTTAAAAGCTGTCAATTCGATTGGAATCAATTCATTGATTCGGATTTCTTGCTCTATGCCTTGTGGTGTACTGCCAGCCAGTAACTCCCGAATAATTTCCAACGTTTTTAAACCATGATTCTTGTTGTGAGCGAAATCGAATTTCTGCAGAATTCTGTACATTTCCGAATAGCTAAGCTATTAGCGTGGATGGGCTTAAAGGTCTGGATTGCATCAATGAGCGGCATACCTTTGCGTTCCAGCTGTTCGATGGTTGTTGTTACTTACAAGTTAAATTTTATAAGGAATAAACAAGATAACAATATTGATAATAGGAATACAAATTGAAAAATATGGAGGGAACCCGAAATGTGCCCCAAATATTTAAATAAATATTTTATATGGAAATCAATATTTTTGTCAGCCCTAATAATAATCAACTCCACTAAAGAAATAACCCCAACTTTTCATACATGTAATTATGTAAATTAGGAAATAAAATGAAGGCAACGCTACAAAAAGCTTTTTGGAATTTATGGTTTTGGTCCTTCATTATGTGTAATAGTTGAGACTTATTTTGATGTTGATAAGATCAGGATAAAGGGAAAGGCATCGTTTATTATTACTTGACAACCGCTGACTGTAGAGGTGACGGAAGTGGATTGTTCAAGCTCTGGAAGAACTTCTTCAGTTCGAAACATAGATCAAATGGTTAACGAACACCAGAGAGACTATAAGAACATGCGTACTTTAAAGCCAGCAGAAGGAGAACATAGGCTTGCGCTTGTGGACAGGAAAGTCCTGGCACGAGTTCCGAACTACCTCCCTTGAATAAAATTAGAGAGGCTATTAAAGATTGAGAATCATCCACTGAACAGAACTGGGAGGACGCCAGTTATTCATAAACTGAAAAATTGGGAGAAAGTGAAAATGAAAGTTTATCGTTACCAACCCACTAGGAAAGTAACCAACCTTGTGCTTGTAATCTTGGTAACTTTCTTGGATATTTGCTTAAGTGACACCGTTAAATTCGATTTCAATAGAAGAAGCCTTGTGTATCTTCTAGCGTATCCTAAAGTATACCAGGGTCAATTTGAAAACTTGCCAGACTCATATTTTCGAAACTGTAACGGGTAAGTAAAATTTCTCGAAAACGTTTCCAGAACACCGAGGGGGAACCAATACGACTCATATTAGAAATCTTCTGCAACTCACCTCTTAGGCTCCAGCCACCCCACCCTATTTTTTAAATTTCATTACCCCTTAACTTTATAAAACAGATAGTTTGGGTGAATAACAATTAAATCGTGTTTACATAAATTACGCAATGCAATTTGCATGTTTTGACTAAGTTTTCTGTTATAACAAGTTTATTACTCTGATACAAAGTAAGAAACTTAGAAATTTTACATTTAAGGCCAAATTATTTTGCATTTTACTCAAAATTAGTAACATTTGCAGTTTTCTAGTCATGCTAATGTCGAACTTTACTTAGGTTGAAGTTCATTGTACCAAAGAACGCACATTTTAGTTATTATTTTCCAAAAATTTTTTTTTGTCATCAACCAAAAGTACTGGTGGGATGAAATGCTTATCAAACTTCGTCAATGATAGTGTTAAAATGTTAATGTAAATTTCATAAATGGGATAAAATTAATCACCAATTTTGGACTGGTAAGAAGAAGATCGTAAACAACACAATAAAAGTCGATAAACCAACAACCGATTTATACTTATTCGCTTTTGCGAAAAAAAGAGAACTATTCGATCGCTTCTAAATTATTTAGACATAACTTCGTTAGAGCTCATGCCCGCTACATTCATTTAATTTATTACGTTCTTCAAGATACATTGAAATAGCCGACTACTTTCATTGATTATTCAGAGCCGAGAAGTTTGTATTTATGTGTATTTTCAATTCATTGTTACAACGTGCTAACAAGGATCTCTCTTCTCGTAATTGAATTAATTCGCGGTGTAGCCAAATTACCTCGCACAAATTTTCACCTTTTCAAAATTCCCCCTCTATTATTATAATATATTCATCAACGCGAACACTCCACTTTTTAGTTTATTACTTCATAATATTTTTCGAACTTATCTAATCTCGATAATGGAAATGTAATTGGCTTAATGGTATTAAAATGTCTTGGTAAGTAAATACACTTGACATCAATTACAATTGATTATTTTAATACGAAAATGCCATGTATTTTCACGCAGATTTATGAATAACGCATAATACCTTTTTGACATATTAGTATTATAGGATTTACAAATGAGTACGATACGCATCAGATGGCATGTAGTTTACAGCTTGATTTATTGACACGAAAAGTGTGGAGAAAAAAAGCTGATTATTGGAAAGGTATGAAATTGAGGAAAAAATGCCTATAATTTTTTTTTTTATATAACCGATTTCATAGATGGAAAGATTTATAAAATAAAGTGGCTTAAATCGAGTGATTTTGTAACAAATATAAGCACTTTGATTTTGAGAGCTGTACAGGGTAGGTAGGTACAGATAAACTCTTAACAAAACATTAATATTTTATATCGTACAAACTCGATACGTGCTTTATGGATCCCGTAATACAGTAAAGTGCTTCCGAACTGCTCCCGTTTTAAAGATTAATTTGAATATCGGAAGTAAATTCTTAAAAATATATTCCAAAAGCAAGGGCGTACAAAAAAAAACGTTAAATCGTTAAATCACAAGTACGATTGCCAATTCTCCTATTGGAAAATATGGCGACAATATTTCTCTGAGCAAAATATATTAATGAGTAGCTTTGTCAGTTTATAGTTATATGATAATAAAACCTCAAGTTTTCCATAAATCTATACATTCTAGATGTTGATGTTGAAAAGTCATCGCTCACGCTCAACAAAGTCATCTCTTGTTACTCGTTCTATATAAACGTAAAGAGAAAATACATTTAGTGGTTGTATTTATTGAATCCATTCAACATGATCCTTCGAGCCGAACGGTATAGTTTATAATTCATAATATCGTATCGTAATTTTGTAATTTATCGTAATCGTTCTTAAAAATGCTCGTAACAAAAATCACGTAACACCCCATTTGTTATTCATTTTTAAATTTATATATTTGTTTTAATGTACGTTATTATTATTGTTATAGCCATATCTTAATCATAATTTCCATTTTGAATTCGGCCGATGCTGTGATTACTATTAAAATTCAGGTGAACATGAATGACGAACACCATCATCACCAAACTTAAAAGTAGGTAAAGTATCAGATTTTAATATCGACGACGATGTTGCTGATCGTAATTTATTAGGGCATCGCTAATGAAACAGATAGTGAAATTCATGGGAAAAAGCAGGAGATGCGAAGATGGGCAGAAAATTAATAGTGAATTTTAAAAAGTCGAAGAGAATTTTCAAGAAACTTAAGACACCTTCCAGTTTAGAATATACAACAGATAGCGGCACAAAAATTTTAACGAAAATTGTGACGTTTCTATGTCGCACCAGTTGCAAAATGAAGTGTACTATCAACTTTCAATATTGGAATGGGAAAAAATCACTTCGTTCGGAAAAACCGAAAGGAAATATTTAAGAAACCATCGTAGTGTCAGCAACATATGTATATCAATTATATTTGGAAGAATGCAAGATAGTGGCATGGTAAAGCATATATCAAAACCGTTGCTGTACACTGAAGCTTCAAGAATCAAGATAAAGGTACATCTGATCATTAAGGAGGACAACATTGTAACAATAATCATCTCGAAGATTATACCAATCGATACAAATTAAAATTTGTAGATCCAGAGGAAATAGGAATGATTGATTTACAAAAATGTCACCTCAACCTTCTTAATTATATTTTTTATATTTTACACCTAAAGCCAACATTAAACCTTGATGTAAATTATAAATTTATATCAAGAGGACACAAATGTCTTGAAGCTGATGGAGATCACTCCATTATGGAACGTGAAAGAAAAGCTCGCTTTCAAATTATGATCGCATGGGATTGTCAACAAATTGTGTCGCATAAAAGAATTATTGTTAGGTACGTCATAAATGTGAACACAGAAGATTTTCAAAATTTCCAGCAGCTCTATGAAGGTATTACTGCAACATTTATAAAGAAAATGAAAGCTTACAATAGAGAAGACTTCTTAGTTTCCAAAGTGAAACACTTACAAGTCAAGTGAGAAAGTCCAAGAATCCTTTTTTACAAAACTGCGTTAGACTTGAAACGACGAAAAAAATTTCTCCAATGGGTTCTAAATATATTTCACAGCTTCTACACGGTTCTCCAACATGGCGCCAATGAATGCGATGATTAGAGAGTAATGTAAGGCCTACTAACTGACTTTCATTAGTTGAAGGAGTTTTGAAAATATTCGTCGATCTAGCCTTGCCTACTTTCTAAACCAGGTTACAAATTGAATTACTACAAAGTATCAAAGTACACAGCATAATTAAAGTCCGTCAGTAAATTATTCTGTAAAAACAATATATTACTTTGTTTCTAAATGAAATTGTTCATTTTAACATTAGAAAATGAACGTCTTTATGTCACAATGGCAACCAGTTGGCTTTTGCGAGCAACCGGAAAATTTCGAATCTAACGAGCTCATTGTTTCACGGCCTGTACTTATTTTTATATTTTATTAGGAGGGAACACTAAAGATACTTTTGGTTAATAAATTAGGACCAGCTCTCATTACTTGCAAGGCCCGATTCGTGAACACAATAAGATTTTCCTCGAGGTCTTACTTCTAAAATTGCTTGATTAGATCGCGAATTACTAATCTGTATAAGAAGGTCTTCCCTATGACTAAATCTGCTTCAATATCGCAGTAATTTATTCACATACCATGGAAAATGTTATTTGTATCTAATGTAAGTGGTGATTAAACAATTAATATGATTTTCGACAAAACTTCGTTATTATTACATACACTGTTAATAAACAACGTATTATGGAAAACCTTATAAAATAAACGATTGAAACGTGTTAATGTCATCTATGATTTACATTGAAAAAAGTTCCCCCTTCTTATCTTATATCTGCCGAAATATTTATTACCGAATAAATTTGACTATAAAACAGAATTCTACACAAAGCGCAGTATAAGAAGGGTTTTGTTTCATCGCGACAGCTTCCCAGACAGCATAATTAATTTTATATAGGCTTACGTTGCCAAATCCCATAAATATTGATATTACAACTTAAATCTTTTTTTAAAAATTTTCCAACTTGTGTTATTTAAAAAAATATTAGATATTAAATAAAGATTTGAGTGAAATTAGTTTCTATTATTTATCAGATCTTTTTGAAATGAGAAAGTTTTTATTTTGGCTTGAAACTCGAGAACGGAAGGCCGAAATTTACCTATTTTGTGCTTGCGGAATTGTTATCCACACAAAAAATGCGGTTGAATAACTTAATTAGTTTTTTGATTCCTATTAATGATTCAACTTAGTGCTGATCCTGAACCTGAATCTGAACAAAGCTAGAAATTTTAAATTGTATGCCTATCTATGATCTAATTTCCACAAACCAAGAAGACGTTTTTGAAATATGTTTATACATAAACAGGAAATCATCCATTCCTTAATCGGTTTATGAACAACAATAGTTATAATCTCTCATTCTGAGAACTTTTTAGTACCCTTAGACACCAAAAGTGGTGGTTCGACTCACAAAGGGGGAAAAGATCAGTAGCAATAATAACAACTCACAACCTCCCCTTAATATTCTTTAATGAAATGACTGGTGATAAAAATCACCTAATCAGAAAAACAAATCGATGGGCGACATGTTTCGGGAGACAGCTACTTCCCACTTCACGTTTTATTAATTTAATAACTCTTTAATCTAAAAAAAATCGATAAAATTCGCAATCTGGCTCGGATACCAGATTTAAATCTGGATTTTCAGGAAAAAAGGCAATTAAAAAACACAAAAGTGAAGTGGGGCGCGGTTTCACGTTCAAGCTTGTTTCAGCAGGCATATGTTAATATTTTTTATTATTTTTAAACCAAATCGAACCGAGAAAATAAGTTTGAGTGAATTTTTACCAATTTTTAGGTGGAAACAGCATGTATATAGCACAAAAGTCATTTGGGGCACGGTTTCACGTTAAAGTAAAGGTCTTCCAATGTTGTAGGAAGCATTTGTGTCTAGTTCCGAATGATTTAGGACCTAATCCAACCCCAATAATTGCAGATAAGACGCTTTTATCCGAATTATTAGCAAAACAGGGTAATAAAATAACGCAAAAGTGAAATGGGACAGTGGTGCACGGTTTAACGTTGAATAAACGCATGGGAAGATATGTCCAGCCATTAATTTTTCGAAGCCTTTTAGGGGGCGACGCACAAATTATTATTTTTTTTATTTTTGTATAATTAATTATAAGCCGAATTTTATCTGTGCGTTTATTTTTCTTGCTTTTTTCGCCCTTTATTGGAACTTCCGGTATTTGACATTCAGTAAAATACGATTTACTAAACAATATGAAATTTCTATACCAAATTAAATATTTACTAATTAATTAAGGGTCCAAGTTTATTTAATTACGAGATAAAGCGTTTTCGAACCTCATTGTTAAATTATCTCTAGGGTATTTCATCGATATTATGTAAACAAGTGATACAATCTCGTTAATGAACAGAATAATAAAAATTTCCAACTTAATGTAGGATAATTTATAAGCTTTTTTTGTTACAAAAGAATGTTTGCAGGATTTATAATTGTATAAGAGACTAAATACCTTACAATTTCATTAAAACATTCCTGTGAAAGATATGGTTTAATTGTTTTCGTTATAATTCAGTAGCTACCTAATAGTTATTTATGTATCAAGGGAATTATAAGGGTCTTAATTACCGAGGGTAAAGTTTGCGTCCCGAGGGCCTTGCGCCCGAGGGACAGCAATTACCCGAGGTAATTGAGCCCTATTAATTCCCGTGATACATAGATAATTTTATTTCTGACCGAGTATAATAAAATTTGTTCATTTCCGGTATATTTGATTCAGGTATCGTCGATTGCAGTTTTGGTTGTTGCTAGGTTACTGGTTCATAAAAGACCCGTAGAGGGAATTATAGCGTCTTTATATCCCAAGGGAGTTATGACACTCTTTATTGGTATCGTAACTATGACAATATAAGCTTATAATATCACTGTCAGAAATAAAATATTTAAAATATCGTTGTCGTGACGGATGTACCGTTTTCGTGTAGTCGTTTCATTTTTATCGAACAAAAAAATTATTACATAACGAAATATACTATTATTACATATTTCCAATCAACAAACGGAAATAACATAGAGTAACTAGTTATAGGTTACACGTTACGTATAAGTTAATTTACATATTCTGGGCACTTAAAGTGCATTAATTTATAACAAATTGATGTGATTGTTATGACCGATAAGCATCGCATGGTACTTGTTAATCTAATTTCATATTCGCATTTGTATTTGAATATCGTTAGAGCAACGAAGGTCAACTGCTAGCCGTTATTACTGGGATGTATATTAAAAAGTTATTTATGCAACGGTGTTTAAAATTAAGAGGTAGAATAATTAATTTATTTCCACGAAGATGGGAAATCCTAAACGCAGGTTGCCCTCAACTCTATCATTAAAAGTCAAGCGGTAACGTAAATAAATAAATAAATCGGAGAGTGCTGTTGAAGGTAAAAATGTACGTCAATGAGCACGATCATCACGTGATTAAATATTAAAACAGAGAAAGTTATCTATTTTATCAATAAAACAACTTTCCAGTTTTGTGGCGTGCTTTTTCACGAAAACGTGTTTCGAATGAAAAGCATTATCCGAACTCTATCCATTACCCACCGTTCAAGATTAACTATAATTTGGGTGTCTGAAACAGTACCTAATCAAATTTACAGTAATTTACGTTTTAAAAACTGAAAACGCGCCATAGCGTGACGAACATTTTAAACATATCACGCTATGCAGTTTTCGGCCACCAGCAACATACAGCTTTTTTGCTTTTAACGATTTATTCAAATACAATATTTTTACAAGAAGCTTGCAATTATTTCGGTAACTAATGCCGTGTTTGTCAGTAACTTATGCATTTTAAATTAAACAGTGGATTGTATTGGTTATAAATTCAATGGTTGTACAGCATGGATCTTTACTAAAAATTTTCTGAGGCATTATTTCTTATTAAGAAAGATCAATCTATTTTCGGGAGTTATAAAAGAACTGTAAAAGGGGACACAGATAACATTCGTTAAAGCCTGTTTCGCAAATATCGTGCACAGTTCTCCTCCATTGAGTCAACCCTAATATCTTTATTAAGAATTATAAGCAAATTGAATTTTTCTTTATAAAACAAACACCGATGAAGACTTCTTTCGGTTATATTCAAATTCGTATGATTACCTTTGAATCGACTTGGAACGTGCTAAAGATGCGAGTATATACAGAGTTATTCACGTAAGATGATGAGCCTGGCCAGGTAAAAATGCAACCCAAAATACGATTTATAGAGGTTTAACTGGATCCTTATTGCATGAGCATAATGAACATAAAACATAGATAACTTTTACCGCCAGCTTCATAGACGTCAAAATATGACAGAAAATGTACCTTTTCCGCCGATCGTTCAAAAATTGTGACATTTCTGACAGAATTTTGAAAGGAAAAGGTCAAGATTCCGGTGCATATAGTCGTTGCTAGGCAGCCAACGATTACTGTAAGGAAATATTCATTTCTGTACTGTAAAGAAATGTTCATTTCCTTACAGTAATTATTAGCACATTCAACAAGGTAATGACAACACATTTAACAAGTCATATTTAATTATTTCGTTCTATTAATAGTTATTGTTACATTACATATTATTATAAGTGTTAATTGTTGGGAGGATATTGGTATTAACATTAGTATTGGAATTGCAAATCGCGTCGTCTGATAACTACAATGTTGATACTTCTCCATGGATACCGACGTTCGTTATTTTCAAGGCATCGCTTATTCTTTTCTTCATAAAATAATTTTTAGAATTTCCATGTTTTCAGTCTGTTTTTTAACAATCGGCGGAAAAATAGTATGTGTACCTCGTAGGAAAAGCAACATTCCCCGACTCTGTGTTGCTGGGCTCGGCTGGCGCCTTGCCCAACAATATTCACATCGCCCGGGAATGTTACGCTTTTCCTACTCGATACACAATGTACTATTTCCGCCTATTGTTCAAGAATTGTGACATTTCTGGCAGAATTTTGAGCGGAAAAGGTCAAGATTCCGGTGCATGTAGTCGTTACTAGGCAACAAACGATTACTGTAAGGAAATATATTCATGTCTGTACTATAACGAAATGTTCATTTCCTTACAGTAATAATTAACAGTTTACGAATTTCAATATATCAACATCGTGCTTAATTCCTAGGGTTGACCTTAACATTGAGTAATTTGCCCACAAAGTTGACGATTTCATTTTCCAAAAAATATGCCATCACAAAATTTTCCGAAAAGGAACTCACTTTTTTCCATTCGAAAATCGATAAAACGCCGGTACGCTTGCTCGTACTTCTCTCTCGATTTCTTCGGAAGCAGATTTAAAACTAGCAGTACTTACTACTTCCGCAATATCTGGTGGAGTTCCCGGGATAAATTCATCTTCACTTGACATGTTTTAATTTTTAGAAATTCAATGTTTTCAGTTTGTTTTTTAACGATCGGCGGAAAAATAGTACGTGTACCACGTAGGAAAAGCAACATTCCCCGATTCTATCCACATCGCCCGGGAATGTTACGCTTTTCCTACTCGATACACAATATACTATTCTTAGCAAAATATAATTTAATAACAACAATTAACACGTTCGGCATATCGCTGTCCATATAAATTTGCTGCAGCAATACCATCTTTTCGGCATTCCCCAAAAATCAGCGTCATGATGATGCCCGTTCTCTCATCGTTTGAAATAGTATATTGTTTTATTAGGATTGAAAGTATCACTTTTTGACGAGCAAAATTTTTTATGTTCTTTTATTTATTTCGTTACAATTTTTAATATTGGACGACAGCCTTATATAATGGTTGTGAGGCTTCTGTTTCAATTGAGGTAATTAAGATATCGTATTAGATGTTTCATGTTTGCTTTGAAATGCATTTAATATTTCAGAGGCTTGAATTCATTATAATTTTCTTGAGACTTGTTTACGGTCATTTCTAACCTTAATAAATTATTGTTGATGGTGGAAGAATAAGAACAGCTAGTGATGTAATGTAGTATTTATTTAATAATAAACGGTCGTACACGCGATTCTCGCGTTTTGCGTGCTTTGGGGGGAGGGGGTATCTGTGATTGTAGGTTGTAATAGCTTTTGTTTTAAAATATTACACCTTGTTGAGCTGGCTTAGTTGCTTGAAAAAAGAAAAAAAATTTACGTTTTTGTACCTTTTCAGATTTTTGACCCCGTAGGTATCTGTAATTTAGCAAGTTATTAAAGTAACTAAAATAAAGGATTACATTTACTTACATTTGACGTAAAAATCACAAAAATGGGTTGATATTTGGTAAAGATATACGAATTCGTTCCTACCTACTTAAAGTAAATTTTTACCAATTATTAAAAAAAATGTAAAATGCAAACTTTTTGGAATAGATTTGAGACCAAAAATACATAATGGCCCTTTCATATTGTTAATTACGTCTTCGCACATAGTCTTTGCCCAAAAATTAACGAAAATATAACAAATTCCGTGTGAACTTCATAAGGATAGTTTAGAATGAATTTTGAATGTAAAAGAACTCAATTTGGACACTGGAAACTTTTTGGGAATACGAATGGCCTTAGGGAGAACGTTTTAACATTCATCTTTAACTAAAGTAAAACTAAAAATACCATAAAACATAAAATGTACAAATAGAAGCTGGTCTAACGTTGCATAACATCTATTTTATAGAAAGACCTTCTCTACCTTAAACAGTTTCAAATTTTTGTTTATTTCACTAACTAAAGGCCACCATTTGCACGTATATGTACAGCAGTAAATATGGATTTTACTTCCTCTTAATTACAATATAAGTTGTATATTTAGAAGTATAGTCCAAGTATAGGTATTCTCTTTGGTAACGTAACAATACACTTGCCACCTACTTTCATCTATATACAGGGTGTTTAAAAAATACGTTCGAATATTTGGCCCACTTATAGATCTCATCAGTACAAACAAAAAAGTCAAAATAAACATAAGTCCAAAAATCAGCCGTTTCCTAATTACAGCCTGTTTTTCAAATTAAAATAATTGTATGGCAAAGCCATTTTCTTTTTTTTTTTTGCATTTGGGGGTATTTAAAGACATTAGTTTATTCAAATCCTGTGAATAATTTAGATGAGTTGCGAGAACGAATTGAACATGCCTGCCAGACTGTTCGTATAAATCCGGGACTCTTTGAGAGAGTGCGGCGTTCACTTTTACGGAGATGTGAAATGTGTATACAAATGGAAGGAGGACATTTTGAACATCTTCTTTAAGAATCATTAATTTGTAATAATTAAAATGTATTTATACTGATATTTGTTCATGTTCTAGTAGAAACCTCGTTGAAATACTCCTACTGAGTGTAAATTATTTTAATTTGAAAAACAGGCTGTAATTAGGAAACGGCTGATTTTTGGACTTATGTTTATTTTGACTCTTTTGTTTGTACTGATGAGATGTATAAGTGGGCCAAATATTCGAACGTATTTTTTAAACACCCTGTATATTAAGTTAAATATGTAGACATAAACATTTTTCTCGGTGAAAACATTCGACTATATATGTTACCTACGACATCGTTCATCGTTCAAAATCTCTAAATTCGAAATAAGCACACAAACATGTACAATTCGAAAGTTACCGAAAGAAGGTATCGGGACACATAAATTAGTCTACGATGAATGCTGTTACTACTTTTTACATCATTTTAACCATTATAATGTTAACGCGAGGCATAATAGAATCATTTTTCATCATTTAAATAACTTTTCAACTTGAAATAATTAAATTTCCATGTTATCGAGAAAAAGTTTCCGATGCTTCTCATTTTGAAAATTTTCGCGAAAATACTTCCTGGCATTGTTTTAATGTTCGAAATGGGTTAAGGACCTCGGACAGACAAACTTTGCATGTTTACACAAAATTTTCACCCAAAAATAAGCACAAATAGCGAATTCTATTTTACACGTAATCTCCATAAGGAAACTTTGACCGTATTTTCTAAGTAAAGAAAATATATTTAGACACAAATACCGCTTGAATAAGATGACGGACTTTTATACTAAAATGTTTAAAACTTACTTTGAAAAAAATTAGTGCAGATATTTACGTAGTTTGCGGGGTATCTATAATTGTAGCTTGTAGCATTAATTTGTAGGTTATAAATTTATAATGCTTTGGTTTTAAAATATCACATCCGCATTCGTCGGGATTCGGCGACTGTCGGAAAAGTGCACAGCAACACAAACATATACACACGTCTCGGTTATTATATAGTGATTATAGATGAAAGTGTTGACGACGTTTCGCTCATTTTCGAGCTTATTCATATCTTTTTTTATATAATTAACTGGTAGGGAAAAAAAATAAGCTCGAAAATGAGCGAAACGTCGGCAACACTTTCATCTATAATTATTAAATAAATACTACATTACATCACTAGCTGTTCTTATTCTTCCACCATCAACAAAATCAACCACAGCTACAACATCGATAATAAAATTAATAAATTATATAATAAAATAAATTAAAGAAAAAAGCATATTGTCCAGAATTTGATTTGATCAATAATCTTATATTTAATTATACAAAGTATAGCATTCGCAGCATTTTACCAAGAATGATGTAGAATTTCACTAAATATTTATTACTATTAGTATGTGTAATTTATTTTGATACCAAGAAGGTGGTTTGTTAATAAAGTAGAATTTCATAAATATAAATATCCCTAACCTTTAAGAAATTAATAAGACACCTGTTTTTTTTCCTAGTAAAAAAAATGCCAACCTTACAGACTCCTGACAGTTATAAAATTTCAAACTTTTAATCCGGCTGGAGAAAAATATTTTTTTTTTGCTCGTCAAAAAGTGACACATTTAATCCTAATAACACAACATACTACTAAATAACTACGAATGAAAAAAAAGTAATGACACTGACAGATGTGATGACACCTTTCAAACCACTTAATATACCTGCTTGGATTCCTGATTTAATTTTCCAATATCAAAAAACAAAGTGTGCTTAGTAAAACATATTTTAGGTTGAATTTTTACCTGGTCAGGTTCGTCATCTTACCCTGTATGTAGAAGTTAATTTTATACAAAATTCATTAATTCACCTTTTTTTTTTTTTTTTTTTCTGACGACATCATGCATTATTAATTGTATTGACGGTGTGAATAAACATTATTATTATTATTATTATTATTATGTACGTAATGTACGAGGGCCGGACAACGCAAAGTACCTTGGCATTCACTTGGACAGAAGGATGACCTGGAAAACTCATATTTGGACCAAGCGCAAACAACTGGGTCTAAAGCTCCAAAAAATGTACCAACTGGGTGATACGGCGCGGCGGAACTCTCAGCTATTGCTAGAAAGCAAAGTACTACTTTACAAAGCCATATTAAAACCCATTTGGACATATGGCATCCAACTCTGGGGTACAGTTAGTACATCTAACATCGAAATCATACGCCTATTTGAATCAAAGGTACTCAGCGCCATAGTCAACGCACCATGGTACGTCGCCAACGAAACAATACGACGCGACCTCGAAATACAACTTTCGAATAGTGTAAAAATATACAGGAGGTTCTATTTAAACAAGTCAAGTAATTTTTAGTTGAAGATCGGCAATTTTTTTCCCTCGCCCTGTATAACTGCGAAATGTTTTTATACGATTGAGAAAAAACTTTTCCTAATTTGAAACTCATTAGTAAAAACTGCACATTTCTATCTTATTTCGTTTAGTCAATAATCACGTTCAAAATGTGTCAGTTTCAACTGGGACACCCTGTATTAAATAAACGTTTACTTTTAGTACACAAAGTAGTCTAAATAAACATTTGTAATGTCATGTACGTTATTGTAATTTATATTATGTAATAAATGGTTTTTTAATAAATTCTCCTGCGTGCAATCGGTTAGAAATGTACAATTAGTGCAGTTGATATTGATTTTGCACGCAAAAAGAAACTGCAAGAGAAAAGATGTAGTTACTTCCCGAAGTTTATTTTCCTTGGCTTTCTCATCACAGAATTAAGAAAATATTGGATTTGATGATTCCTTAATGGGAGTTGGGATTGTTTCAGCATTGAAGGATTCAGCTCATACCATATTACTCGAAATGCAATATAATGTGTTTTTATTACCGCGGAAATCCTATACGATTTATTTATTGTCTCTTAGATAGATTATTACAATAAATATCATTGGCACATTGAATCAAGAAAACTCCCAACCTCCCGTTTCAGTAGTAACTCTAATTGAATTACTTTCAAAGAATTAATTGATGATACGTGATGAAACTTGCGACATGTTTCGGGGGCCAACTACTCCCATTCTCAAGCCAAATTGAACAAATTTAATTAACGTCAATACAATTATCTTAATTAATATAAGCTTCTATGAAGCATGAGGAGTAATTATAAAAATTACAAACATCACAAAAAAGTTAAAACATTTGAGAAAATCTGTGAGGCAGAAACTCAAACGGTAAAACAGTTGGGGGGGGGGGGGGCTCAACATGAAAACCTCCAGTAAAACTAAAAAGGGGAGGCTGGGAGTTTTCTTCATTCATTGTTGCATCAACCCCTTAGTGAGTTTTGGCACCACACATCATGTCGATTGGCACATTGTTAATAGATGGTTAAAACAGTCCATTACAAATTTTGATAATAAAAACTATTAAATTCTGGTGCTAACCAGAGAAATATTAAGTTAAGGTATATTAAGAACAAATTCTATTGTTTAGTACAGAACCCTGTAACCTTGGAAAACATATGCATTAAATATTGAAAAATTACTTAATTTTATTGTGTACCTGCTTAACTCATTTTCACAGTGTGCCAATTATTTTTAATGATCGTCTTTCCACTTTTATTTCTTTTACCCGTAAGCAATTAATTTAAAAAAATTACCTCAAATTAACTGAAACTCGAAAAGTTGATTACTGATCTTGATTCGTTAGCATTGTATGATTCGCTTAAAGCGTGCAAAACGACGACGAGTGATTGATTCTGGATTATGCAATAATGACCATGAAATCCATGCGATTGTTGTAAGAAGGAATTAAAGAACTACACATTTTGTAATATTTATATAATATGAAAAAAACATACAAAATAAAATATTTGATTCAATAAGTCTGTAATACTAAATAGTAAATGATAAATGTGATTCTTTGGTGATGCGTATGCGTGCAGTTCTAAAACATTTACGAATAAACGAAGGAAACAAAGGATGAAAGGAACTTACTTGTTTGGAGTTTTCTGCGTGATGTAGGTATCCCTTTGCTTCTATGAAGTATGAAATATGACTGGTAACGAATTGATTTTGATGATCTTCTTCAGGTTGTACGATAGTTCGATGATGATGCGATGCGAATTTATTGAAACGACGACGATACGATGAGTGCACTATTTAATTGAATTGAATTGAACGAATGTAATTGGCAGCGTCTTCGGTTGTAGTTATAAAGTTAAGTAACGAAGCACAGATATGTAACGAAGTAAAGTCAAAGTTGAAAGTTAATCGACGACTCACGCATTTAATATGCTATCGCGCTTAACTCCGCGCAACGTAACGATAGGGAAGGGTAACAAATAGGGTGAAAATGATGGGATTTTAAGGTGACGAAAGGAACACAGGAAAATGATATTTCGAGACTAATAAAGGTGATAATGAGGACGCAACATACCGCCCACCAAATTCATATTCAAATAACGAATTTTAAAAAAGTAACGAAAAAACAATTATTCAACTAACACATATAAAAAAAATCTATTGTGATGGCAAAGCGCACAATTTAACAGCGGGGCGCTTAATTACACCGCGGGTGGTGCGAACGTCTGCCACCCGAATAATACCATCTTTACCGGGGTATAGGTGTTCGATGCGACCAAGCCTCCACTGTAGAGGTGGCGTGGTTTCATCTTTAACTAACACTAATGTGCCAATATCAGCAAGTACAAGTTTTTTTGTTTTGGCCCAAGGGCTCCTTTGATATAGAGTGTGCAAGTATTCGGTTTTCCAGCGCGCCCAAAATGATTGCTGAAGCTGCTGAACGAGTTGCCAACGCGAAAGGCGCGAAGTCGAAATATGGGATAAATCAGGATCAGGAGGTGCTGATAAAGGCTCTAACGTAAGAAAATGACCAGGTGTCAAACTATTTTGATCATTGGGATCAGTACTAATAGGACATAAGGGCCGGGAATTAAGGATGGCCTCAATTTGTACAAAAACAGTATTTAATTCTTCTAAAGTAAGAATTTGATTTCCAATAATTCTATTAAAATGTCTCTTGACCGACTTGACACCACTCTCCCACAGACCACCAAAGTGTGGAGCAGCAGGGGGGTTAAATGACCAGGAAATGACTTGCGAATCTACCGCATGTTTCAATAAACGATTGAACTCCCTATTAGCACCGACAAAATTACTGCCACAATCGCTAAAAATTTGGACGCAACGACCACGACGGGCGATAAAACGTCTTAAAGCAGCTATGAAAACATCTGTTGATAATGAGGTAGCCACTTCCAGATGTACAGCTTTCGTAGCGAAACAGACGAAGATGCACAGATAGGCTTTCGAAGTTTTGTTTCCTCGAGTCCTACGAAGGCTTGAAGAAATGGAAAAGGGGCCTGCAAAGTCACAACCGACGATACTAAACGGTTTAACCTTACTTATCCGAGCTGAAGGTAGGTTGCCCATAGGAGGGCGATAAGTACTGGGATTAATTCGAAAGCAACGATTACATTTTGATATATAGTGACGGATTGATCGGCGACCCGAAATAATCCAAAAATTTTGTTGTATTAAGTACAAAGTGGCGTTAATTCCAGTATGAAAATTGTCCTCATGAACTTGTCGAACTAATAGTTCAGTGAGGCGATGAATTTTAGGCAACAATGCTGGATATTTAGTTTCAAACGGCAACGTAGAATTATCAAGGCGACCGCCCACGCGAATAATATTATCCCCGCCCACCATGGGAGACAATCTTAAAAACCATTTTGGAACGGTCTTACCTGATTCAAGGTTTTTCAAAAAATCACTAAAACAGTTGTTCTGAACTGCCCGAACGATAACCAATAAAGCCTTATATCTTTCTTGCTGTGACAAAGGATCAGTAAGTTTATCATTAGTATATCTAGCATTATGGATAAAACGTAAGACATAAGCTACCACTGCTTGGATTTTAAATAACGACGACGTTTTTTGTAGCAAAGTAAAAACGAACGAGAACTGATCTTTACCACCATGATTAAGGTACGAAAGTACACAACGGGTAGACGAAACTATCTGATTTTGTCTCATTTCCTCAACAGGAAGAAGGGGATTGCTATACGAATCTCTCGGCCAATTATTCTGAGATGATAACAAAAACGAAGGACCCGTCCACCAAAGTGGGTGAGACAAAATCTGTGTGGGAAACAACCCTCGAGAGGCAGAATCGGCAGGGTTCTCACGAGAAGGAACATAACGCCAACAACCTGGAGGGACTCTATCATGAATGTAAGCTATTTTGTTGCTCACAAAAACCTTCCACTTGCGTGAATTGGAGCGAATCCAAGTTAGTACAACACTAGAATCTGACCAAGCGACGATGTCACTAACAGGAGCGATATTGCGAAGGGAGCTCGATACAAATTTTATCAATTTAGCAAGAAGAGCCGCACCACACAACTCTAGGCGTGGAATGGACAGTTGTTTGATTGGGGCTACCTTTGACTTGGCGATAACGAAGGCAGTACGAAAACTACCGTCATTCAAGGTGAAACGAAAATATACAACAGCCGCATAGCCTGCCTCAGAGGCATCACAAAACCCGTGCAACTGAAACGACTCAATGTTTGCAGGGAACATCCAACGAGGTACCTGAATCGATGAAAGAGTAGACAGCTCCGATTTAAATTTAAACCATTGCGAAGTCACTTCTTTTGGTGGTTCGGTATCCCAATTCAAACCCAATAACCAAATTTGTTGAATTAGACATTTAGCGAAAAAACTAATTGGGGCGAGTAACCCGAGAGGATCATAAATACGAGCTAACTCAGATAATAAGGAACGCTTTGTACAAGGCACATTGCGAGGATTAACCACGAAAGAAAAGGAGTCAGAGGTTGAGTGCCAACGAAGACCAAGAATTTTGACAGTAGTGGAGGACTCACTATCGAAAGATAGAGCCTGTGATTGGATAAATTCCAATGGAATCGAATCCAGTGCCTCTGAATGGTTAGATGCCCATTTACGAAGCTCAAAACATCCCGAAGAAAACAAATCAACTAATTGCTTAACAAATCTTTGGGCCTCATCTACGGAAGAAGCGCCACAAATAAGATCATCAACATATAAATTGGATCGAATAGCTTGAGCAGCCAAAGGGTTTGTGCTTTCACCTTGCTCAGCTAATTCCAATAGCGTACGAATAGCAAGGTAAGGTGCCGAAGAAACACCATAAGTGATTGTATTTAACTGATATGTAGTTATTGGATCGTCAGTCGAAAATCTCCAACGAATGAGTTGATATTTTCTATGATCGGCCCGAACGAGAATTTGACGATACATTTGACGTACGTCGCAAGTGAATGCTATTGGTTTCACTCGAAAACGCAATAGCAATTCGGTGATATCATTTTGTAATTTTGGCCCAACGAGAAGTGTGTCATTAAGGGACTGCTGATTCGCAGCCTTGGCCGAGGCATCAAAAACGACACGAATATTTGAGTGTTCTCCATCAGACTTAAAGACTGCATGGTGAGGAATGTAATAACAATCTAGCCCCATAGGGTTCGTAGACAAAGGAGTCATGTGACCCGCAACCAAATAGTCGCGCATAAAATCCACATACATGGATCTCAATTGCGGTTGCTTAACGAAACGATTTTCTAAAGAACGAAGACGACGATCTGCAATGGCCATAGAACCCTCGAACGTAGGGTTAACAACATCGAAAGGAAGAGCGACTCCAAACCGACCTGAAGTTTCTCTAAACAATGCTTCCTTGAAAGAAGATTCCGCGAATTCCTCTTCCGGAGAGATTAAAGCTTTGGACGGAACTTCCTCGACACTCCAAAATTGTTCGACAATCCTATCCAAAGGTGCCGAGAGCGAATGAGAAAATGACGAAAACAACGACTGCATAGCTTGTTGAGGCTTTGCGAATTTTACAGGACCCAAAACGACCTGACCAAATATGGTGCCAAGTAAAAATGGTTGATCTTCCATAGAAGGAACGATATCCTTACTGGGGTCTACAATTGTCGGATATACATCGGCTCCCAGCAGGATGTGAATAGGGCGAGATTCATACCACAACGAATCCGCTAGTTTAATGTTGCGAGGCAAACAAATATCGGGGTTAACCGTATCATTAGGTAAGTTACCACAAATTTTGTCCAATACGAAGAATTCGAGTTCGAAATTAGGAATTGCACCGTCACTGGGACGAACTTCCGAAGTAACTGTGCACGACGATTTAGTAGTGACTTGTCCTAAGCCACAAATAGGGACAACATTGGTTTCCTTAACTAACTTGAGTCTATTAGCCAAACTGGAGGTAATGTAGGAGGCTTGACTACCAGAATCAATTAACGCTCTTGCGAGATGGTAATTTCCCCAATTGTCACGAATTTTTAAAACTACAGTACCCAATAGCACTGGAGGGCGACCAGCATACGACGAAATAAAGGTTGCAGAGCAACGACTTGTACAAGATGTGACTTGGTTCGAGTTATTACCAGAGGCAGATGGTCCAGCGATCGGACCCGAAGATTTAGTCGAAAAATGTAACAACGTGTTATGTGCCGAATCACAGGTGCGACACCTTCTCTCAGATGGGCATTGCGCCACAACATGTCCAGATGCCAAACAATTGAGGCACAACCGATGGCGCTTGACGATTTCAAAGCGTTCTTGAGGTTGCCTTTTTCTAAACGACGGACATACAAACAAAACATGCGATTGGTTGCACAAAAGGCACTTATTAGAAGTGTTGGGCGAAGTGGTGACTAACGAAGTTCTGGTAAAGGTTGTCTTAGGAGGAGGGCGTCTCGACGTTAGGGGTGACTGCGTTTGTTTCGAATCGGAATACGACGAAATCATTGCTTCAAGCGATAAGCAATGATCATTCAAAATACCTTCGATGTCCCGAAAGGTGGGAATCTTTCTTTTATCTAGTTTAATCTCTATTTGCTTACGAGTGGACGGATCTAGCTTCTCTAAAATAATGTTAAAGAGTACAAAATCCCAAGTGTCCGACAATTTCAATAATTTCAGGGCTTCGCAGTTCTCCTTTACCTGACTTAACAAACTTCTTAACTCCTTGCCGGACTCCGACGACATTGTGCGAATATTCTGAATCTCGTTCCAATACAAGGTTGCAAGAGCCCTCTCATTATTATATCGATCTAATAATGACTGGAAGGCAATCGAATAATTGTCGCCGCAAACGGGAATGGCCTTCACGAGATTAAGGGGTTCACCGCTTAAGCTACTAACTAAAAAGTGATATTTTTCTATATTGCCATACGGCTTGTCATCAACCAAATTAATAAAAAGGTCCCTGTACTGAAGCCAATCTTTAAGGTCGCCATTAAATGACGGAAGTGGAATTCTTTTCAAATTGTCAACAAACGAATGCGACGAACTATTGCGCGAATCTGTAACCGCAATCGGGGAGGAACTCGACAAGGAAGTAAACAATTCTGCATACGCCACCTCAATCTGTACACACTTTGTTTCGAAGTCTAACCCAATGTGCATTTCAATTTCTAGTTCATCCGGTTTATCAGCGACAAGTGCAATTATCTCATCCTGATTAGTTTGAAAGTTACGTTTGTACGAATCGAGTTGCCTGTACCAAATATTAAATAGGGTTTTTTGCTCAGGGTTTGTCAATGCGACCTGTGACAAATTGTGAATGGTAATCAAATTATTACAAGCAACATGTCGAAATGCTTTTAATTGTTTTAACTTGGCGGCCATATTGAAAGGTGGTCAAGGGGGATGCTAACAACAAGATCGATCAGCGAAAAAAAAAACAAAATCAACGAAATCCGCCATGAATTGACTAACGAAAATGACAATTCAAAAAATTTAAACGCTACAATATAAAAATACGAGAAACTAAGGGTTAATAATAAATTATGCTTTATATGTCCAACTACGTGCTTAAACAAACATTAAAAGCGAGCGCCGTATCGGCACAACAAAAACGATACAAAGAACGCACTAATAAACTTGCACGTGCTAGAATTGGAACAATAAGTTACTGTATTTTTATGAATTATGACTATCGAATTACGCTTGGGGTAGTTCTAAATACGGGAACATTCAAGTGGCAACGTTCTACCAAACTAAAATTTTGAAAGTATTTCTTTTATATTCCTTCACAAACACATGGAAAACATTAATTAGGTCAATAAGATCCGGCGACACGAAGGACCAAATAATTATGTACGATTCGCTTAAAGCGTGCAAAACGACGACGAGTGATTGATTCTGGATTATGCAATAATGACCATGAAATCCATGCGATTGTTGTAAGAAGGAATTAAAGAACTACACATTTTGTAATATTTATATAATATGAAAAAAACATACAAAATAAAATATTTGATTCAATAAGTCTGTAATACTAAATAGTAAATGATAAATGTGATTCTTTGGTGATGCGTATGCGTGCAGTTCTAAAACATTTACGAATAAACGAAGGAAACAAAGGATGAAAGGAACTTACTTGTTTGGAGTTTTCTGCGTGATGTAGGTATCCCTTTGCTTCTATGAAGTATGAAATATGACTGGTAACGAATTGATTTTGATGATCTTCTTCAGGTTGTACGATAGTTCGATGATGATGCGATGCGAATTTATTGAAACGACGACGATACGATGAGTGCACTATTTAATTGAATTGAATTGAACGAATGTAATTGGCAGCGTCTTCGGTTGTAGTTATAAAGTTAAGTAACGAAGCACAGATATGTAACGAAGTAAAGTCAAAGTTGAAAGTTAATCGACGACTCACGCATTTAATATGCTATCGCGCTTAACTCCGCGCAACGTAACGATAGGGAAGGGTAACAAATAGGGTGAAAATGATGGGATTTTAAGGTGACGAAAGGAACACAGGAAAATGATATTTCGAGACTAATAAAGGTGATAATGAGGACGCAACAAGCATTATTGGTCGAAAAACTGTGGATTTGGTTTCTCTTAAGAAAGGGCAACAAAAATTCTATCGGCTTCTATTTTTATAAAACCAATTTGGCGGTAACAAAACGAAATCAATAAGAATCTACAATAAGTTGATCTTAGTTTTTATGTTATTATTATTATTCATGAAACTTTACAGACCTTGCATTTCTATGAAATGAAAAGAATAAGGTTAGATTTATATTAAGTGCAGGTAATTTATCTTTGCATAATACTGGTCTCCTGTACTATTAATCTTTCTATTCTTGGAATATTCCCATAATAAGAGCATTATTATTATTAATTTAAGAATAAATACGGTTGATTCATTGAATACATACAGTCCTAAATCTAGGTGTTTAGTAAGCAATAGGAGTTTAATATTGATAACTCTGTTTCAAAAGTAATGCCTTTTTTTGGCATTATTCGTGCATAAATATTTAGACGTATGTAGCAAAATTCAATTTAAACGTAGCCGATTACATAAGGTCATGAGCTGCTCTAAATACCGAAATAGTAACTATTAAACTCAATCTAAATAATAAATAAAGTACCTACTTCACTAACTTCGTTATAAAACATTTCATGTTTTGTTTTAAATCGTTTTTATATTCACTAAATTCGCGTCAGAATTTTTTTTATGTTGGTGTAATTAGTTTCGTACCAGTAACCGTTTTTTTATGGTAATGTTTATGTGGCAAAGACCAAGTAAAATATTTATTAATGTGAAGGTCGCGTAAATTAAGAGTTCCAACTTGTATATGACTGTTAGGATGGGAAATTTGCAATGAATGCGTCTCGCCAAGTAGACCGCAACCATAAATATTCTAAATCTTGGATTACAACTAGTGCAATTTTCATGAAGATTTTGTGAAATAAAAGTGACAAAACGCTAAAGATTCTCGTTCATAATCTGAAACGACAATTGCAAAATTAAAGTGAACGATATATGCGGTCAAAAATGAGTTGAGAGAGAAAATGGCTTAACAGTTGGACGATCATAAGTTTTGGTACTGATACTGATACTGTTTATGTTGATTTGCTTTAAATTAATAACTTTTAATAATAAAATTTAATGGTAATTATTTAGAATCTGGGCCCACGCACCAAGCCGTTTCAACTTTTTCCCTATAAGAGAGTATTACTAGACAACTAAAAAAACCTATAAAATTCAATAAATAACTAGTAGCAGAATGTCAAAACTTGGCGGATTTGTCTATAGGTGGCGATCATAAAGAGGATCAATATTTACAATGCAATAATATTACGCACGCGCGTTCTCGTAAATGGTTCAATACTACTCACAATACAATTTATACGCATGCCTGCCTTATGAATACCTGTTATCAGCTACATACCATATTTTCCTGCAACGTTTTAAAATCATCTTTCTTTTTGATCTACATAGTTTGTATTCTGCCTTTTTCAAAGCAATTATGAATTGTGCAACTTGTGCTACCTTTTATTCCTCTTTTATAGGTTATCATTATTCTACAATTTCTTGACTTATCGATTATGCACGGCGTCTCTTACATGTTATCCGCTAGTATATAAGGCCATTTAAATGCCACTGTTTTACTTATATATAACTAATTCTCAACAAAGCGATATTAAGCTAACGATAATAAATTCTACACATTGACAGGGGCGCCATTTCAGCTTTTTAACTGAGGTGGCAAGACTTACCGGATGGCTTGGGGTTGAAACGGGAATCCAAAGGTCCTCCCCGGGAAAAATGTTAAAAACTGGCTTTAAATTTGTTAGGTTTTGAAGCTTTTTGAAATTATTTTTACAACAAGTTATTAACTAAACCACATGTACAATAGTTATCGTTCACACACAAGAATTGTCATAAGATGACGATTATAGACCTATAAATATTTTGTTACTTATATTTTTAATTAGCTACGGTCGCCATAAAACAGTTTTCCATCTTCATTTCACCTCACTTTACGTTAATTAACTTTGTAAAATATGTTTCCATGTCTCCCTCGTAATATGCGATGTTAGCAGTACAAGTAATTGATACCGATAACTGAACAAAATCACACAATAAGTCGGAGGATATAATTTTCATATATTGTTCAAAATATAAGCAGTATTGCAAAATTTAGTATAAAGTAGTGCTACTGTTATCGAAAAATGTCCGATAATCATTAAAGATAAAATACAAGAACGACGTAGACTCAGAAAAAGGTGGCAAATCACTAGAAATGATACCGATAGGAAAAAATTTAACACTGCAGCCAAAGAACTTATAGGATTATTAAAGCAAATAAAAAATAATGACATTCAAGAATACTTGAGCAACTTAACTGCCACAGCTGCCACGGATTACTCGCTTTGGAAAACAACTAGAAAATTGAAAAGGAGTCAAGCAACATATCCACCAATAAAAGACCAGGATGGAGACTGGGCTCGAAGCAATAAAGAAAAAGCTACAACGTTTGCAAAACATTTGACAAAAGTTTTCGAACAGCATGATCTTAATGCACCAGACCACCAAATCCAGGATTTCCTCAATGTTCCATACCAAATGGAACTACCAATAAGTAATTTTACTCTTGCTGAAGTAACCAACACCATTAGCCGGCACGTGAGCCCCAAGAAAGCTCCAGGGTATGACCTTATCAATGGGAAAGTCCTACAGGAACTACCACCTATAGGGTACAAGGCCATTCAACTACTCTTTAACGCAATATTAAGAATAGGGTATTTTCCTAGCCCCTGGAAAGTAGCACAAGTAATACTACTATTAAAACCTGGAAAGAATCCAAATGACACAACATCCTACCGCCCTATAAGTTTGCTGCCTATTCTTTCGAAAGTGTTTGAGAAAATCTTCTTGCAAAGGCTACAACCAATTCTAGATAACAAAGCGCTCATCCCCGATCATCAATTCGGCTTTCGCAGCCACCATGGAACTACCGAACAAGTTCACCGAATAATAAATATCATTCATAATGCATTTGAAACGAAAAAGTACTGCTCAGCAGCGTTCTTAGACATCAGCCAGGCTTTTGATAAAGTCTGGCATGAAGGTCTGGAGTATAAAATTAAAAAAAATCTACCGCACAGCTACAGCATTATCCTCCAATCCTACCTAAGGGGAAGACACTTTTTGGTCAAACAGCAAGATGAATCTACAGACCTATACCCAATTAAGTCCGGAGTACCACAAGGCAGTGTCTTAGGACCCCTGCCCTATCTATTATACACAGGTGATCTTCCAACTACCAACACCACCACGGTTGCCACATACGCAGATGATACTGCTCTATTCGCCGTACATCAAGATCCAACAATTGCATCACAGTACCTTCAGGAACACTTAAATGTTCTCCAAACTTGGCTTTATAAATGGAAAATTAAAGCCAATGAATTAAAATCAATACATGTCACCTACACTTTAAATCGCAACACCTTCCCACCGGTCATACTCAATGGACAACCACTTCCACAAGCTGACGACACCAAATATCTTGGAATTCATATAGATCGCCGATTAACCTGCAAAAAGCACATCTTTACGAAGCGGAAGCAACTAGGACTCAAACTACGACAGATGTTCTGGTTATTTGAAAGGCATTCACAACTGACACTCGAAAACAAACTCCTGTTATACAAGGTCATCCTCAAACCCATATGGAGTTATGGGATACAGCTGTAGGGTACAGCAAGTAACTCAAATCTGGAAATCTTGCAGCGCTTCCAGAATAAAGTACTACGGCTAGTAGTAGACGCCCCCTGGTATGTACCGAACTACAGAATAACAGAAGACCTAAACATACCTACAATCAAAGAAGAAATCCAGCGATTTAGTGCTAATTATAGTGCCCGAACTGAAGTACACCCCAATGTGCTGGCGCCATCATTATTTGAACCAACTGGTGTAGTGCAACGGTTAAAAAGATTCAAGCCTAATGACCTGACGGACAGGTTTAGATAGAGTTACTAGGTGCTAAATAAACCCAGTGTGTAAACAGTGTCTAAATAGTATTCTTATTGGGATATATATATATATATTATAGAAGAATCTTCACTGGAAGCCTCTCCTGCATGTCAATTATTGTATATACATAACTGTAATTAATAACTGTCTTACCAATTACTTATTGTACAGATTGTACAGATTGTAAATATAACGGTGATTTAAAAAAAATCTTCATTTCACCTCACTTTACGTTATTTAACTTTGTAAAATATGTTTCCATGTCTCCCTCGTAATATGCGATGTTAGCAGTACAAGTAATTGATACCGATAACTGAACAAAATCACACAATAAGTCGGAGGATATAATTTTCATATATTGTTCAAAATATAAGCAGTATTGCAAAATTTAGTATAAAGTTAATATTAGGCATATGAAAAGAATATACAGGGTGGCCCAACGGAAAGGTAACAGACGGATTTCTGGCTAGAAATTTGTTTTTGGGAAGTTTAAAAACACGTCAATTTTAATATCAAAGGGGACAACTTTTGTCATGATTTTCAACCTGAAATGATTTCATCCTTAGCGCTGTGAGAACAACCCCTAAAATTTAAATAAGGATGATACGTCATTTGAAAGGTCTTTCTTTTTTGAATTAAGTGCACTCGTTTTTTTTCAGTTTTTTTTTTTTACAAGAAAGTAAGTATTTGAAATACAAAATGCTATTTTCTATTTTAAATAGGCATTTCAAATAGATTTATTTTAAATATTTACCCACCTCTGCATTTAAAAACTAAAAAAAGCGCGGACAGGTCAATTGTTTTTTTTTAGAAAAGCTACGTACTTTTACTGCCATTTAACAACCCTAAAATTTTAAAATAAAAACAAGGGTTAATTTTTTCTTGCGCTAATTAGTAAAACCAGTTTATGCAAATTCCACTTTCGAAATGCCTGCCTTCAGCTTCCATGCAAAAATATAGATTTTGATTAAATCGTTCCCGTACATTTTACAACATTTCAGGAATCAGGAGTAATTAGACGGCATTCTGTACGGTCACGTAATTCCTCCAAAGATTCCGGAGCAGTGGAATAAACTTTAGTCTTTACTTTCTGTCGAATTAATATTTTTTTGTATAGTATTACGGATGATTTCGTTATTTCGTCCTATAAAATTCATAACACAACATAAAAGTTGGCCGCTGTTAACGCAAAACCAAAGTATTGTTGTTATCAAATTCCTAATTCCTAATAATTAATCTACCTCAATGATTATTTATCAATTTCATATTATGTTTGTAGTATAATAACTGCTACCATAAAGCAGAATTTTTAAAACGGGTTACTGGAGAAATTAGGAATGCCTGTCACACGGTTAGGTACAAGTGAAAAAACGACGCAATTTTGGTGAATACAAAGAGATTTGTTTGCAATTCAGACCACTTTGACAAGAATCGATTTATAGTATAAAATAGAACGAAGAAAATAATTGAATTTTTCTATTTGTAATATAAAAAACCGCGCGTGGTTCCGAAAAACATTCGTCGGGGAGAATATGTGTGCATAAGCACGATTACAGAAATAAAATTTATATTTGAAAAGTTCGTCAATGATATCTCAAAGCTCTCGATTTTTGTATCGTAAGCGAAATTCGGTTTTCGATAACGTCAGCTTTTAGCGAATTTGTTTAGATATATTACTTTGTAGTCACGTTTCGACGTTATACAGGTTATTGAATGAATATTCAATTTTCAAAACCGCAAAGAACAAAAAACACGTACGAACGAAATTGTTTACCATTAAAAGTTCTGGATCGTAAATGATGGAAATTATGTTCCATAGTTGTTACTGGTTCCGAGCCGGAAACAATATCAGTCGGAATATGAATGTAAGCGTTGTTATGGAAAATGAGTTCAATTCGCGTATCTATATAGATCGGTTACCGCATGTCCATAATACGCTTTTATCTCTTTCCGCTGAATCACGAAACGTAATATTGGGTATTTCACTTAAATGGCGCATTCCACCTATAAGCGTGTTTAAAAACACATACAAAATTTATGAATCCCAGAAGTGCCCGATATAAAATTTTATGAATTTCACTTTACTTACGAGTTCTCTCTGTTTCAGACAATTGCCACAAAATGGATTACGAAGACCACGTCTTTAAAGAGGTGAAAAACGCAACCGCTCCCATTCCGGAAACAGATGTGGATATAACACAGGATTACTTAGATGTACTTCTTACTATTGTCGGATTATTAGGAATCATGATCGAGATATTTCTCATTTACATCATTTGCTACTACAGAAAACTGCACACCCCAATTAACATCTACCTCATAAATTGGTCCATCGCGAATATAGGTGCCATGATAATGACAATAAGTTGTTTTCCGATTTACTCGACTTTCAAAAATCTTTCCCTAGTCGTTGTGTGTTTCTATCTCAGTATACCGTTCGCGTTATATTTCAACGTAATCTTTTTCATGATCATGTTAACAATGGACTGGTGGTTTTCGGCATTTTGGCCGAGCCCTTTACAGAAATTTCGCGAGTATACGAAATATATCATCGCGACAATTTGGGTGCTTTCGGCTATGTATTTTGTAACATCTGCCGGGCTCTGTTCATTATCCGCGTACTACTTAATATTCCATTACACTCTTCCCATTCTATTTACAATATTGATGTTACTTGTAGTGGGACTTCATGTGGTCAGGATAATAAAAAAACGTAAAACGGGATTTGAATATTATTCCGTAAATTTGTTGTACATTCCGACGGGGTTTGTCTGTTGTTGGTTTTTGAATTGGATTAATATATTCGTTCAATATTATTCGTACGCGTATTATACCTTATCGGATTTAATATTGTTTTTACACCCCATTCTGAATTTTATACTATTGGTGATATATGACAGTGATTTCAAAGCGTGTTTTTTCAAAGTAATTGAGGGATTCCCATGCTTTTGTTTTAAATACCACAGAAGTAATGAACATTTCAATAATGTTAATGTAGCTGCTGCTAATCCTAGTGCACCCATTGAGAATGGAGACAGATACTTGTGAGAGTACTTAACAAAACCCTTACATTTGTACATAATACCACCTCAAATAAAATATAAGCACAAATGTATCAGTTTATTGTTTTATTAAATATGTACCTATACATTATATTACTTGTAACCAAAGTGAGTTTAGGACGGTAAGTAGCGTGAGTAGGGCAGCCCGTAAAAGTTAGTGCAGTGAATTAATGAAAAGTACAGAGTTCGGAGATTAGCAGAAGGCATTAAAAGGGGAGATCGGGAGAATTAATGGATGTGTAAAAGATCAATTTAATGCAGTAAAAGTAACATTGTAATTAGTAAAATATGAGTTAGTGTTAAAAATACCTTCATAGAAACTTTTACAGATGTACTGTAGCATTCCATAGATAGTGAATATTAATGAACTGAAGGTTTTTTTTTGTATTATCAAAGACTATCCTAGTGTGTGGTATTATCAAAGATTATCCTTCCCCCTATGATAGGATTACTAGGAACATGTTAACCAACTGAAAATAGCAGATGTACAATCTTGTACCGCTGGGACCAGGGACGATCCGATAGAGGGGTGTTGGTGGATGCACCCCCTCCCCCCAAAGGTTTTCCAGTCGGCAAATTTTTAAAAGCTGTCCGGTTAGGTATTAAGGTTGAATCGCCATTATGTCGTAGTACGTCGATTATTAAAAATCAAAAATTACGTTTAGTGCATAATATTAATTATAATGTTATCGACTACTCAATAACAATGAAAGAACATGCAGTGCTTAGAATGTGGCAGCAAATTTGATGATGATTACCGGAAACAGCATAAAAATTTAAGGATTTACAGCCAAAACCTTCCACAAGTACAAATGCTGCAAAAATTATAAACTTTCCGTTATAACGTCAAAAATTATGGGCAGAGATACCAATTTAATTATTAACTATAGATTTTTTATTTGCAAGAACTCGCAAAGAACTAGTTTTATTTATTTCAATTAAAAATAAATTTGTTTGGTTTTTGCTGTGTTTAGTTTAGTTTCTATATTTTAGACTAATTTAGAATTGACTGAAAAGAGTGATGGCCCAGTCATTTTTCTGCGAAAATGAACTGAATGAACAAGATGAAACTAGAAATCTAAGTTAAAAAATGTTCGTGAAAATTTGAGTAACTTTTTTAAAATTCGGTAAATCTCTAGAATAAAGAAGACCAAGAAAACACTAGTAACTGGGCGTTGCTCAGCTGTCATTTGTGTCAAAACTGCCAAAATTGCCACAGGCAGGCCCGTGCGCAGGATTTTTCAATGGGAGGGGTTGGGTTGGGAACAGAGAAGACCTCAAACGTTGATTGAATGATTTCAATCAACGCCTCAAAGGGCCCAAACATTCATAAAGCATAAACTAGGTTGCGATACTCCCAACAATAAAATTAGGTTAACATATTGTTTAAAACATTGAAACTTGGGTAGGTATTCAATATTTATCTATTTTTAAATACATAATTAGGTATGTATTTATAAAGTACGTTAATAACTACATAATATATTATTATATTTCCTTATATTTCAACGGGTTATGGGAGGGGTTTGAACCCCCAAACCCCCCCTTGCGCACGGGCCTGGCCACAGGGATCGTTTTCAAAGTGGTGATGTAAAAACTAATCAAAAATTGTTTTCAAAAAACAGGACAACATTTTGGTTTCTAATTAATCTCGTGACGGTCGTGTAATGCCACTGCGACCTACGATTCTCGAGAATGCAATGTGCTACAAAACCGTCTCTAGTGTCTACAAAAATCAAATTTCAACATAGTTGAATTTACAATATACTAATACTTCGTACCATTTCAGCCAGTAATTTTGCTTTTATGTAACTCTAAACTTAGCACCGGGGCGTAAACTTCAAAAAACGGGCACTTTGCATCGTGCGCCCGTAGAAGTGGTCCAAAAAACAGTTGTTACACCTATACAACGTAGAAATAAACAGGCTTTAATTTAACACCAAACCCGTTCGGATCGACCCAACGGTTACTTTTTTTATTCAGCTTCAAACTCGAGTATATATACTTTTTATGCCAAGAATAGCCTCTGGAGCACCTATATCAACAGTCGGCAATTTTAGTCCAATACCCCCCTAAAGGTAAAGTCTTTGGATCGTCCCTGGCTGGGACCAATAGCCGAATAAGAAGATGAATTCCAGCAGATTGTAATAGCAAACCTTTCAACAAACACCCTTCGCTTTTTTAATGTAAGAAAGTGTTTCTTCCGAGATAAGGGGACTGTAACATGTTCAAAACGTGCTCCATTGCGCTGTAGACAGTGTTCATAACAATCACGCAGATTTTGAAACATAGTATGAAACATAGGCTGGTTCAGAGTCCTGAAAAACGAGACGATCTTGCGTTCCGTTGACCCAACGCACTACCCGTACGACGAAATTTTGTAACGATAAACAACTCTGTTACTTGGCCCCGGCTTGTTAAAGTATTCACGATATTGTTTCCGTACGAGCGAAAATAATATTCCACTATGAACACTGTTTCCTTCGTTATGAGGCACATTGTCACTTCGAACCACAACGTTCGTTACACAAGTAGCAATACATATTGGTGATGCAACAATACGCAGATGCATAGGCATTCGCATGCGGGATGCACGAAAGCCAGTAGAACTATATATTTTGGGCCATACTGTACCTACTCGTAGATAACACATCACTCAATAAGTTCGTAGAATGATTAATAAAACAACAACTTTTAGCAACATTCGACTTTATTCATCGATATGGCCTCCTTCAAGAGTGATACATTTATTCCAACGCTTCTCTAACATTAATTCGATACCTTTTTTGTAGAACGATTTATCTTTGGCGTCAGTTTCAGCAATCATTTCTTCATTGGAAGCAAATCTCTTTCCCTGAAGCATTCTTTTTAAGGTCTGCAAAAAGGTGGTAGTCGCTGGGAGCCAGATTCAGAGAATACGGTGGATGGGGAAGCAATTCAAAGTGCAATTCGTGCAATTTTGCCATTGTTGCGATCGACTTGTGACACGGTGCATTGTCTTGGTGAAAGAGCACTTTTTTCTTCTTCATTTGGGGTCGTTTTTTCGCACCAATAACGCCATATAATATTCGTTATTGATGATTCTTCCTTTCTCAAGGTAATCTATGAATAAAATACCGTGCGCATCCCAAAATACGGAGGCCAAAATCTTACCAGCTGACATTTGCGTTTTTGGTCGCTTTGGACGGTTTTAATCCTTTACTGTCCACTCAGCTGACTGCCGTTTTGACTCTGGAGTGTAGTGATGGATCCATGTTTCAATCCATTGTCACATGAAAAAATTCTTTTTATTGCGCTAAAAAAGCTCCAAACCGCGCTCTAAATCGTCGACGCGTTGTTGTGACTGTGAGCAAACGCGGTACCCATTTCGAACAGAGCTTCCTCATACTCAAATGTTCATGGTGAATACACTGTCTTCTGATATATTTAAGGTGTCAGCTATCTCACACAACTTCAATTTACCATCGGCCAAAACCGTTTGACGGATTTTTTTATGTTTGCTGGAACAACTGCCGAATTTGGGCGACCAAAGCGTTCAGTATCATCGGTGTTTGTACGGTCGCGTTTAAGATCAACAAACCACTTCTCTACCATTTGTCTCGATGGAGCAGAGTCCGAATAAGTGAAGGAGGGACCACGTCGACGTTGTGAATAACATAATGTCGGCCAAGCAGGTGATGACGAGTCAACTAGACAGCAGAAGGCCGCTTGTCAATCCTTCAAAAAAGTGTAGAACAACGAAAACTGAGAACCTTGTGCAATCCCTTATCGTTTATTAAAGTGATAAATTGATGTACTTACTCTTACTTAGGCTAGTTTCAATATGAACAATAGTCGAAATAAACCATACAAGTACACAAGGAAGAGCGGCAAAAATTTATATGACTTGCTGCCTTTGGATAAAAACACCAATTACCTAATTCAAGACGTTATTTAAAAATTTTTATTGCCTACATACCATTTTCTTATCAGAACTGACAGATTTCTATATAAAACAAATTCTAAAAATCATCCCTTATAGGTATGCCCAATTTCCTACAGAACCTTATTGACAAGTAAAATATTCGAAGACGTAGCAAATTCATATTTCCTTCAATTTTTGTTATAGTAAATAGTTTCAGTGACACGGTTTTAGATGACAATTTCCATTCAAATAGAAACGCCTTGTTGTTCGCGAACATAAAATATTTCATCAACGAGTCAAAATAACAAATTTATGTATAAATCGCGAAAGCAGGAATGGAATATTGCCAAAATATCACTTATTACTGTAACGATATTTAAGATAAGGATTTACTAATTAAAATACGCAGTGAAAATACCAATGTTAATTAAAACTATCTGCTTATGCCGTCGAAATTAATAATTTCCAAAATACACGTCATTTATTTTATGACACAATACAAAAACAGACTGTTTTCTTAATATTAATATTTCTAATTAAACAGTTTCTGTATGGGTGACATGGATTTACACGCGTAAATCTTGTACATCAACTGACAACAATCTATAGGTAAAGTATACCAGCAAGTTATTTCCTTATTGTAATAAGGGTCGCTGTCTTTGACAGAATCAATATACCGTGCGGGAGTGGATAGAAATGAGATTTGAGGCTGCTTCGTAATGTGACAGGATTCTGTTACGATTATGATGAGTGTTTGTTGGAAATTTCAAGATACCTATTTATAGTAAATATATTATGTACTTCCTACGCTTGCTCGAACCATTTTCTTGACAAGTTTCCTCAAAATTCGTACTTCGTTATTGCTTAACTTATAAATCGATGTTTATTTAGTGAGGGTATGGATAACGTGTCATCAAGATAGCTACTGATCTAATTATGTTTTGTATCGAATCAGAACATTATTATAAAGTGATGCACAGAGATAAATAAATCAAATTTTAAGTATTACCTCGTGTCACAAATGCAAATGAAACAATGCTTTGCGAAGTTTATAACAGTTAAATAACAGGCATAAAAGCGTTTTTCAAAATTTTATGTATATGACGCAAATGGAATGGATTCATAAGAAGCGACAAACTGTCTATTGTTGATGTAATTTTGTGGATGTATAAAAAACCGAAATCTAACATTAATTTATTTACATGATATGTGACAAAATGACAAAGGACATACGGTCAAAAGAGAAGAGCATATAGGATCGAACTAAAAATTATGATAAATCAGTTCCTTCAGCTTGTAGGATACGGTGAGTAAACTGCTCCACTAAGTTAAGGATAGATGTATCTGAAAATCTGCTCAATTTTTTAATTTTCAAATTTTTGTCATGTTTGATACTTTATTAAAACTGCTAGTTATCATACTTATGCCATACGGATAAATTAGCATTATAATGCAAGTAGAGAGCAAATTAACATCAGACGAAGCAAATAGAGCAACCTGGTTTGCTACAGGGTGGTCAACGACAAAGTGACGTAGCAACTTTTTTTTAAATTAGCCAGTGTCATTTCTAGTCTTTTTAACCGTTTCCAAGAAACTGGATCTGTTGAAGAAAGACCTAGAATTGGATGCCCGTTATTAACTACCCCTGCTGAAGACCGATATGTCACCATTTCTGCACGCCGAGAACCTTTCATCACATGTCGTATGCTGAGTAGAAGGCTCGCAGAAGCCACAGTACGGCAATATCAGCTGACACTGGTAGAAGAGGTTTATGGGATATCAATTTACGTTCTAGACGACTTTTTAAAGGTGTAACATTGACACGCAAACATAGGCGACTAAGATTAGAATGGGCAAGAGAGCGTGTCAATTGGGCAGAATTGGCACTGTTCACTGATGAATCGAGATATCGTCGTTTTTCGGTGCCTTTGGTGCCAAGACACCGGCGATCAGTTCAAAGGAGGCACTGTTTGTGCATGGAGAGGCATTTGTTATGATGGCCGTACCGACTTGGTTGTTATTCCGGGAAACATGAATTCAGAAGTATACTTGAATCAGGTGATCAACAACATTGTGCCAGAGTTTCATGCTGTTGGTTCCCTTTTTTTGGACGATAATGCTCCTCCATACCGCTCCGTGGCAGTTATGGATGCAATTGAAACCAATGGAATTCCTCATTTACCTGCTCTATCGCCTGATTTAAATCCGATAGAGTATGCTTGGGATTAGTTACAGAGAGCTTTGGATCATCATAATCCCCAACCACATAAATGGAACAATTGAGAAATTTGCTTCCACAACTCTGTCAACAGATTCCGCAAGAAAACTTTAATGATCTCATAACCAGCATACAAAGACGTTTCCAAGCTGTCATTGAAGCCCGCGCAAGACATACTCGTTATTGCTGAAAGGGAAATTAAGAAGAAATTTGTATTCACTTTCTATTTTTTTATTAATTTGAAATTAAATTATTAGTCACTTTCACGTAATTTTCATTTTTTCTTGTCTTTTTGTTTAAAATGTTTTTTCTCAATTTGTTTACTTTGTCACAATAAAAAACAAGCATTTAAAAACTAAATAGCTTAAAATCGTCTTTATTTCTTTTGAAAAATCAAATTTTTCCAGTTTGGTTCACGTTTTTCAAAAGTGAGTTATAAGCATGAAGGACGGATTGCCTAGGACCCACCATACTTCCAAAAATTATTAATTAAATCAGCGACATTTTGAGTAATGAAAAAATAATCAACGCAATGGACAAATAGTGACAAAAAATATTAATTACGACCTCATTTTTTAGGAATTCCCTTATTGACTATTTACAGAAGAAAACAACTGCCCAACTTTAGTTCCTTGTAACGATGCCGAATTGATGAAAACTCGACCACATTTAACCAAAGGAAAGTTCTGCTTCATAAATATGTAGGGTTCAGAATCGACGTTGGTTGATATTATGCTTTAAATGGGGCGTTTCTAGAAAGAATTCAAATACTCGCAACCTTCCCCATGATGTGTATATTTGGTAATTAAGTTAATTCATTAAGATTAAATTGCGTAATAGTAGCAGTGACATGTTTCGATATTAATCATCATCAGACTGGCTTATTAAAATTAAAATATCGTTGGTTGATGAGGTTTAAATTAATTAAAGATTACATGGATGGTAGCAGGGCTTGACCACTGTAAATCAATAATTTGAGGAGGAAGATAAAACAGGGGAAAACATCACGGAAAAACAATAATGAGGGGTGAAAAGTGGTTAAAACACCATGATAAAACAGCAAAAGGGAACATAATATGATAAGGGGGTCAATCGAAGAAATCAAATACTTAGGGGAAAAGTAGAATTAAGGAAAACTAATTAAATTGAAGTGGAAAGGCAGCGAAAAACGATTGATGTTTTTCGCTGCCTGTATTCATTATTATAGCGGATAAAAGTGTATCAAAAACGGCAAATGGAGTCGGCACACAACATGAAGTTAGTAAAGGAGATAACTATGAGAAGACCGTAAAGGTAGGCCAAGCAATAACAGGGAGGTGAAAAGCGAAAGGAGCAAAAAACCCCGAGGAGCAAATTAATGTAATATCACTAAATTTTGGTTTATGTTGAGAACTTTGTTAAGCGAACTATGGGATTCTGGTTATAGTGACTAACAATCTCTTTATTTTCGAAAATGTTTAATTTGACACCTTTGTTGCAAAAGTGCATGATATGATAATTAAGTTTGGGGTCGAAGTCGTGACCAGTTTCCAGAATGTCGTTGGCGAAGGAAGAATAAGATAAAAGGTTATTGTGTTTTATACTGGAGTAGTGTTCGGAGAACCTTGTGTGAAATTTACGGCAAGTTTGGCCAACATAAAATGAGTTACATGTGCCACAACTGAGCTTGTAGACCTCGGACTTGTCGAGAGGATAGATTTTGTCATTGGTGTGGACAAATAAACTGTTAAGATTATCTTTAGAAGAAAAGGAGATATTGATATTATAGCGCTTGAAGAGCCTCATAAAGTAGGGCGACGAAGGGCCAATGTAGGGAAGGGAATAGTAATTGGGGGGAGACGGTTCTGTAAAGTAGTTGATGTTTAAGGTTGAATGACCTTGACATACGGGCAAAAAGCTTATAGATAATGTGGTGAGGATAACCGTTGCGCTCGGCTATCTCGAAAATAAGGTTAAATTCATGATTAAAATTAGGATGGCTGAGAGGGAGGTTGAGCAGTCTGTTGAAATAGAATCTGAAGGAGGAAAGTTTTTGAGACATGGGGTGAAAAGAGGTGTAGGGTATTACGTGGTCCGTAGTAGTTGGTTTGTTTCATCATTCATTCATTCAGGCAATGTACTCGCCCACCCTATTCTCCAGCGTTTCATTGAAAAGTCTCGCCACGTCATATCGGCCTTGAAAAAAATGAAACCCCTAACGTTATCTCGTATTAAGACAGTCTTGCTTTGTATATTACCTATTTGAATAACTGAGAACATAGGTAAATTACATCTACGCCCAATTATGGTAATAGGTTAGGATACTGTAGGTACAATTTTCTTAAAGTATCGAAGACGTGTTAATTGTATACATAATGTACCTATACATTTCAAAGAATTAAGCAATTTTTTCCGTAGATCATTCGTTAAAGGCTATATACAGCACTTAATTTTAAACTAGAAACCCTATTCACAAACTGTTTAGTGCTAACTTCCAATTTCTGAAAGTTTCAGAGAAGTATTTCGGAAGAATACTTTTGTTACAGTTCTAGTAAAGCAAGAAAGGAAATGAAAGCAAATTGTAAAGCATCCTTTCCATTTTTCCTAATGCTTTCGACTGCACATTGTGTCTTTATCTCCTCTTTGTACGAATACAGTATTAATTGTGTCGCAGACGTAACATATTATTTAACCTTTAACCGCTAACGTGCGGTCTGTGAGACTCCGGCGTTATTGTTTTAGTTCCAACTTTCGCGATAATTTTTTTTGCGGGGTGGGTGATCATGTACCTTTCTACGAGTTAATGATCTACTTGTGTGTAAAGCCAGCTAGGTGTACGGGTGCTTAGTTTTTAGTATAACGCCTTTTTTCTACGGTATAACGCGTTCAGCGGTCTCTGGGACCTCACGTTAGCGAATATGTTACGAAATCAAGTTTTCGAAATTTCACAGTTCTAGTGTGAAAATGGGCAAAAATAAAAACTTTCCTGACAAAATGCACCATGACGACCCCAGATTTATGAATTGGGCACAAAATTTGTAACATCAAGATGACGAAAATGTAGAATTTGAAGAGAGCGACGACGACTTTCGTGATAAGGAAGATGTGGAAGAATTTTCTGAAGAAAGTTCCGATGAGGATTACACCCAAAATGAAAGTTGTAGTTCTTGGCAGTTCAGAGGATGACCCAAACGAATCTACAGAAGAAAAGGAGGAGTTTTACTTGATGAAAATATGTTATAAATGTGTGAGAGCAAGAAATGCGTGAAATTAACCACTTTCATCATTTTTTAAGTGAATTTTAGTTTTTTTATGTACAAATATGTGTTTTTTCAGTTTAATATAGTTTGTAAATAAACTATTATTAGTAATAAATGATGTTTTATTTTTACTATTAATTTAAAGTTATAAAAAAATTGGGGGTCTGTGAGACCGCTTAGCCGAGTGCACACTTTCAAAGACGATAGAGGGTAGTTTAGGGATAAATTGTGTATCATATATGTATAATAACTGCGAATGAACGGGTGTCCTGTCTGTCCGTAACAAATTCGCATTAAAGTAGATATACTTTAATCTCACGCATTAAGGTAGATATGAGATGCATGCGCTTCGAAATTGTGTACGGCGAAGACAGCTCAATCACCGTGGTCACTACAGTAGCAGATGTGTACTGATACCAAGGCTCGAACGCCTCAAGTTCCTATTTAAAAAAAAACATCTCCAAAATGTTATATTGCTTAAAGACTGTGATCTTCTTGAAAATAGTGACGTAAACCACTCTTTCGTGATTTTGTAAGCACGTATCTGACAAACTTCATTTAACTAACTTTGGAGTTATAAACTAGGCGACGCGACGCGACGGCAAGAATATTATTTCATGCAAAATTACTTTCTATGTGTATCAAAACCACAGATAGAGTTCAAGCCGTGTTCCGTGTTGTTTGGTGAGTAATAAGTAATAACGTATATTTTTAACACTTACATTACAGGAAAAGTTATCAGCAGCTCCCTTCTGGCGTATTCGGAAACAAAAAAAAAAATTACTAAATTGAACAACAAGTGAAATCTTCACGAGAAGCAAGTAAAAGTAGAAGAATGAAGAGAGCAAGAGATGTGAGAAAGGATATATTTTACAAAACGTGATGCGTTTGCCAAATCCACAAGAGTACAAGGATTACAGAAAAGTGTCGGAAAAGAACCTTCAAAATTTGGGAAAAATAAGTTTCGTTGGTTTCTTATAGTCACAAATGTAAAAGTACTAGTTTGACCTTATAATAGTGAATATGAAAGTTTCTTCTATCTGATTAATGCTTGCTATTAAAATTGAATTACGAGAAGAAGATGTTATGTACCTTTTCTTGTGCCTTATTGGTACATTTTTTTTTCCAAAATTTTGTTTTTGTTTAAAAGGTAAATGGTAAACAATAAGTTTATTTTTAATTATTTGAAATATACACACTCTGATCTGCTTGGATAGTTGCTTGTTAATAGGTATTTCGAGATCTTTTGGTTTTGGGACCAATCCTTAATGACTAAAAGAGTAAAAAGATTGTTTCAGCCTGCAAGCGAACTTAAAAAATTATTAGCTTATGCAATTGCAACTTTGGTGTGCTTATTTTTGGTATGAAAAATCAATCTTTATATTGCATTTAGCAGTGTCGATGCTTCTAGTCACTGTACCAAGCAGCAAGTCGAGTAAATTTTGGCCCTCACGCTACTATCCGTTACGATGTTTAAACGGCGACGATATTCCGTCACGCATCGAAATGTTACTGTCCCTATGTACTCAGCAGTCTTGTCATCTTTTATTATCTGCTTTTGCTTGTATATAATATATAGCATTAAATAAAATACATTTTTAAATTAAAATGGATCAGTAAACGTAAAATAATTTAAACCAAACCCGTGTCCAACATTTGTATTGGAATGAAGTTATAAAAGAGGAGATCCTAAATACACAATGAATCATATTGACAGCTAATATTTATCTGAAAAGCTTCAACACAATGACCTTTCCGCACATAGAGTATAAATCATAATATTGTATCTTTTGACACATTTTATTTTAGGCTATAACGATATCATTATTCCTCCTGCATTTAGACATTAACATTTTTATTATACCTAAACGTGCTATATATAGTTTTTTTTTATTTAATGAAAACAGGTGGCGAATTTTTATAACGCTCCTTATGTCTCAAGTGTTATGGTACGGTGAGCTAAAAGCGTTTTCAGCAGTTGAACATTATTTTTAAGCTTGTAGAGTGATCCTGTATACTGTATGCTATAAAACAAGAAGGGCAATATATAAATTGCATTTTTAATGTCAGATGGAAATAGGAAACCATATACTTCCCATGTACGTAAAGTCTACATAAATATTTTGCAGTTAATTGTAGCGTGCCCTCTATTTTATTTCGTTTATAAAACATTTATGGTAACATAAAAGTTTCAGAAACGACCGCAAAATATAAATTCGGAAGCTTGAAAGTGTAAGCACCGGAAAATCCTGTTGACGATTGCTAATTTTACAATTTTCGTATTTCATATTGCAGATTTCTAATTGTACTCGACGACCCGATGGTAAATTTCACAGATTTTCAACAAGTAACTGCTGAATTACGATTCATTATGGAACACAGTACACCGACACTTGATAATGTGCGTTGTGATATCTTCCACATAATTTGCGCTTACTTGTAGCATCGGATGTTATGCGTAGAGATTTGCGTAAAAAGAAGAAACTTTTATATTACCATAAAAATAGGTAATTCTAGTGAAAAGTTTATTTTAAATACAACCCAACGCGTTTCAACACTATATGTCACAATCAAGGAGAACAGATTATGACAGATAATGTGAAAAGGCGTTGGGTTACATTTAAAATCATCAATCAATGACATTCAGAAGGTTATAAAATTTAGCAATTACCTCATGTATGCTGATGACCTTAAGTTATATAACGCTGTGAGTTCGATCCACGACTATCATAAAATTCAAGAAGATCTGCGCTCTTTGAGTATATGGTGCCACGAAAATAAATTGTATTTGAACGTTGATAAGTGCAAATCTATGTCATTTATTCGTACAAAAAATATGATTAATTTCTCTAGGCTCTATTGACTCTACCAAGCTTTCTAAGGTGGAGAATGTCGTGGATTATACATATAGCGTTCGACTCCAAATTATCCTTTAATAGCCATATTATTGCTTTTGCTGCGAAATCGAGAAGAATGTGGGATTTTGTGTGGAACATTCTCTGAAAATTCTGTACTGTGCCCTAGTTAGAAGCAAATTGGAATACAAAATCCGCGTACAAAAATGCTTGAGAGTATGGTAGAATCTGTACAACATAAAGTATTAAGAACATTTGAGTTAAAATTAAACATCAATCACTCTCAGGGTGTTTACAATGATATTATGAATTTAATGCGTTTAGAATTCCGTTTCATGTCAATAATTACGGTATAAATGACTCAATTACTAGGATGATGCAATTAGCGAATCAGCTAAACGAACACGTTTGGTTTGACATATTTAATAATTCGCATCGCCAATTTAATTTAAATTTGAAAAATAATATAAAAATTAGTTTAGATTAACATTACGAAAAAAAAAATTTTTTTTTGTGCCTTTATGTAGATGCTGTTAGTTTCTATTTTTTTAATGGTTTATATAGTTCTTATATACTCTGCTTATCTATTATTATCTATTTCTTTTTTTACTAGTTCTTAATATTGTTAATTTATTAATTAATCTTTACCTTTTATATCTTTGGTATATATACAATATATTTGTAAAAATGGGAAACCGTAAATAAATAAATAAAGATTTCAGTAGAATTACGGGTTTTTATTGTAATATAAAAGTTTTGAACTTCTTAAAATAAAGATTTGAGTGGATTTACATGTTACTATTATAATATACTTGCAGAGTTCCATTACGTAGGTTTAGATAAAGTTAATCAAAAATCTTTTTAATGGAATAGTTATATATCCGTATTTCAAGTTATGTAAAGTTACATTATGTATCGGGAAGAACCTACTGATTGAGGATAACCAAAATCCGCTTTAAGGAGCTTTGTAGAGATCACATAACCCATACAGTCCTATCATTTGAACACAATGACGTTTAGAACAGAGTCGTACTGTTATCCACGAAATGTGTAAACGACACTCAGCATACCTACCTGCATTATTAGTGCCTATCACACTTAGGGGTTTTCGTGCATGAATTACTTTTTAAGAGCCGTCCCGTGTGTCGTTTACACGTATAATTATATTTATAAGTATAAAGTAACTGTTTGGTTTACTCCATATTTCAGCTATGATTTGATGTGAATAACGTATCAAAGTTATTTCTCTGCAGTTGTAAAGAATGTTAGTAAAAATTAAAAAAGAACAGAAACCGATATTGTGAGTATTATTACAGTTTGGGAGACTTGTGAACCAGTCAACAGCTAACTAACTCGCCGATATGCGACACATATACCAGAAACATTTTCAACTGCAGGAAATTGTTTCAAAAAATGTTCAGTGAAAATTATTAGGTTGTCGGCTCTTATAGGAAGGACGAGTGGTGAACAGATGACCTCTATGGAACCCCTTTAGCGAGGTTTGTTACAGTCAAAGAGATATTTCAGCTTCTAGATATACTCTGTCACAAATGAATTCATTGGTAACTATCAACAAGCCTGCACTTTAAACTAATTGGAGTTGTGGAATTTTCACCTTGCATTACTGAAAATTAAGTAAACCGAGTGAAATTAAAGAAAAGTGCGAAACTTGACATTGCACATTTTCTATGGAGCATAATTTCTGAGAATATATTGAAGCTGTAGATGCTCAGGTTGATTCCGAAACTGGAGATCATGAAAACGACAAAAATGTGATTTACCCTGATCTTTTTATGCGCTAAAGACTAGACCATAATTGGAGCAGGATAATCTCAACAGTGTGCCGACAGGACTTTGGCAAAACTATACTGTATGAACAACCTACGACTACGAATGGGAAGTTCAAAATGAACAATTGCTGTCGCGCACATTCAACAGACATTAAGAGCGCGAAGCATCCTTCAAAACATAAAATTATTGTGTAGAGAAATTGAAAAGAACCATGTCCGCCGTTACCAAATAACTTTGTATCAAAAGACGTCAAATTTAAACTAAAATTATTATTTTAATAACTTCAATAACACTTTATTCATTTTTAAGCACACTATATCGATGCATGATGATCACTTTTTAGTACGAGCAACGGTAAGGCAAGAATGAACAAGACCAAAACAAATAAGACTGCCAAATGGGACACAGATGCCTTGAAAAATGGAACAAACTATGTAAAAGTCATAAACGAATATTTATACAAACATGAAGAAGCGGAAGGGATTGAACAGAAGTGGGAAAATTTCAATAAAAGGTAGGTTAGAGAATTTTACAGGAATCTAAACACTGAAAGAAAAGGATATCAACTTAGACAATGCTGCTTCAGGAACGAAAAAGGTGAGTTAGTTATAGAAGAGAAGAGGTACTAGAAGCACAGTCCATGTATTTTAGGAAAATTTTTACAGAAATATAAATCAACAGTACGAACAACAAGACAGGTTAGATAAACCCACTTTAACTGAATTAAAAGAAGTCATAACGAAAATAAAAAATAACTAAGGTCCAGGTCCGGATGCATTGCCCAATGAGCTAGCCGGGGAACACCTAAGAGAGAAATTACAAAAGCTTGTCGTGGAAATTTGGGATGAGGAACATACTTCTAAAGACTGGTTAATGGCAGTTATACATCCCGGCCACAAAGAAGGTAACCCGCAGATATTGCAGAATTACAAACCCATTTCGCTCCTGAATACGGCATAGGAGATTTTTTCGTGTATCATAAATAATAGGCTACAAAAAGAGACCGAAAATATTATTGGAGACTACCAGGCGGGTTGGAAAAGGGGTAGATCGGCGATAGCCAATATCTTCGTCTTAAGACAGATCCAAGAAAAGTGTGACAATAACAATATTAAACTGAACGCGTTGTTCATATACTTCCGCCAAGCCTTAGACAGTGTCAGAAGGGATGCGATATGAGGCAGTGCAGGTGTTAGGTTACAAGAAAGAGTCAATTGACCTGGTAAAAACGACCTTAAGCGATACGGTTAACAAAGTAGGATAACAGGTGGCGAATCAAAAGAATTTCTAAGCAACCGAAGTCTAAAGCAAGAGGATGTAATGTGGACAACCCTGTTTAATATAGTGTTGGAAAACGTGCTGCGTAATACATATTGAATAACGTCTACCAATGTATGACTTACGCCTGATTGCCAGAACTAAGGAAGAACTGAAATCTTTAATAAAAAAAACTAGAGGCGCAACGAAGTAAATTTGGTTTGGTTATTAACGAAAAAGTCAGTACCTATATACAATATTAGGAAAAACGAGGCAAGAAAAGGAACCCTTAAAAATAAAAAATGTGAGGGTTGACAAAAAAGTTTGTGGCGGCGGATAGTGCAGTATACCTGGGTGCGAAGCTTGCCTGCGACGGAAACGTGAGTAGTGAAATTGGAAGAAGGATAGAGGCTGGTTGGAAAAGTGTAGGAACGTTACAAAAAGTTCTACGTGATATAAACGTCTCAAGATCCCTGAAAGTAAAAGTGTATAGAACGGTAGTGAAACTTGTAGTGACTTTCGGGAGTGAGACGAAAGAAAGCATCAATAAGTTGTTAGTCTGGGAACGAACAATTTTGAGGAAGATCTACGGAGGAATTAAGGGGGCAGAACAATGAACTAATGAATATCTATCAAGTCCCAAATATAGTAGCAACAGTTAAACAAAACAGACAGCTGGAAATTCCATTCGAGTTAAATGGTGTTACGCTATAAAATTATTTACAATGTATGAACCCTGTGTACCTTTCACAAATTCTGCCTGTCTCTAACCAAGCTACTGTTTTGGTCATTGCCTCTTGTGAAAGTCTTCTCAAAGGCATCAATAATACTACCAAAAACAAATTAGCTTGGTTACAATAATTAAAAAATGCAATAATTCTAATAATTGTACCAGCAATGATAATAACCAACCTTTCTATGGTCAGTTGCTGTCAAATATTGTTTAAAATGTTCACAATTTGGTTTAATTAAAACATTTATTCAAGAAAGAAGAAAACGCGATAAATTTTGGTCCAGTTCGATTCTTGCGCAGTATAGTTCAAAAAATACTATAGATAATGCTGATAACCCCTTCAAGAACAGTTTATCTTTCGCTTTAATGAAATATTTAACATAACTGAAGTTGTTGCTGTATTTGTAACAGTATCATCGGAGACATATTTAAGTGAGTTTTCAATTTTTTAATCAAAGTGATCTTCAAGGACATCATCATGGACGTCCAAAGTAATATTACATTAGACGACAAAGGAGAATTCAAATACACAACAATAAATAGTCGCATCACTAAAGAAAATATTTTGACGACATTTTACATAGTAGTCATCTGTGTTGATGTTGCGATAGTATACACGATTTTTTGCTTCAAGCGCCTCCATACGGTACCGTACATCTTATATGCGAACAGGACTATTGCGGATCTACTCTGCGCGATGGTAGGACCAAGCGGATATGAAGTACTTACTGTTATAATGAGAGGTTCTTTAAGCGACGAATTTTTGTGCTTCATTGAAAAATTTGGAGCAACATTTCATCTTACAGTGAATTTATTTGTTATTTTTGGTTTAATCGAGTGGTTTATAGCCGCATATTTTGGACGGGCGTCTGAAGATTTTTGTGACAATTACGTTGTAGTTACACGACGAATTTGGATTTTCGCAATGGTGTACGCAGGAATATCGTTGGGTATTTGTTTTCGCTATTTCCCTTATTTTCTACTTCACTATTTCATCTTGTTAATCAGCTACGGTGTAGCGGCTCTTCTAGTGATTGGATTGCAAATCTCGAGAATTGTTAAAAAAATACGTCGTTCTTGTACTCCTACGTTAAATTTAACTTTCGGTACTATTTACGTAATGTGTGCATTTCTTTGGGTAATACAAATTATTTTTGGTGTAATGTACGAAGTTCTTTTGGTAGTCACACTTTTTGGTACAAATCTCGTAAATTTTGGCGTTCTAATGGTGACGAATATTGAATTTCGAAAGTGTTTCTTATTGGCTATAAAATGTAAAAGCGACACTGACGATTTGACTTTCAAAATCTGATCGGGAATGTAACTGTAAATAAATCAACGACTCAATAGAGAAACTTCTTCCATAGAGAGGCAAGAATTTTTAACACAAATTAACTAATCGTTTCTTATAATATTTCATGTAATAAAGTTCATAATGCTTATTATTTTGCATTACCTCAAATTGCGGGGATGGGGCTGTTTCTTTTTTTAAATTAAATGGAACGATATACTTTTTCTTCTATTGGATAGAGATTTTTTCCTGGTTTAACATAATAGATTAATAATTATAGTTTACAATAAATATTACAAAATAACTTTGTTTTTGTAAACTTTGCGTATAGGGAATGCTTAACAAAAATTAAAGCTACATAATCAAAGATTCTATTTATGCAATTAAATACAGGGTGTTCCATTTAAAAGAAGAAAGAAAATGAAAGGCCCGAGTTTCGATCCACCCTGTACACAAAGAGAGAAAATAATTGAAATGTAATCGAATGAGGAGATATAGAGAATCCTTCGCATAAGAAAAGTAACCTTGAGATGCTTTCTCAATTATAAAGCAAATATTTATGTTAATATATATCAATATTATACTTTAGCGCACACTATGCTACAATGATAACCCTCGCAAGAAAAGTTTATCATTCGTTCTCATTAAAATATTTAACATAACTAAAGTTGTTGCCGTATTTGAAACGTGCATTATTGGAGATAGGTCTAAGTAAGTTATTTCCTATGTTATAACTGCTTAATCAAATTGCCCTTTCAGCACAAAACTATGGATGTGGACAGCAATATTACGCTAGACGATAACGCACGGTTAAATTACTCAGTTATAAGCTCTCGTATTGCTATAGAAATTGTTTTGACGATATTTTTCATAGTAGTCATCTGTGCTGATGTTGCAATACTGCACACCATTTTTTGCTACAAACGCCTACGCACGGTACCAAACATCTTGTATGCCAATTGGACTATTGCGGATCTATTGTGCGCAATGGTTACAACAAGTGGATATAAAATACTTACTGTTATGACTACAAGTTTTTTGAGTCACGAATTTTTGTGTTTCATGGAACAATATGGAGCAACTTTCCATCTTACAGTGAATTTGTTTGTAATTATCGTTTTAATCGACTGGTTTATAGCTGCATATTTTGGACGGGCATCCGAAAAATTACGCGATAATTACGTTTTAATTACGGGCATAATTTGGACATTCGCCATCGTATACGGAGGAACATCGTCAGGCATTTGTTTTCGATATTACTCGTACTTTATTCACCACCAGCTGAGCCTGTTAACCACTTACAGTGTAGCGGCTCTTCTAGTGATTGGATTACAGGTTTCAAGAATTGTTCAGAAAATACGTCATTCCTGTATTACATCTTCCACTTTAAATTTAACTTTCGGTACCATTTATGTTTTCGGTGCACTTTTCAGTTTCATACCGATCTTTGCTACGACGTACCTTACCGAAACTTTGGAGACCCTTACGACAGCCATCCTTTTTGGTACAAACCCCATAAATTTTGGCGTTATGTTAACAACCAATAAGGAATTCCGAACGTGTTTGTTATTGGCCATAAAATGTCGACGCGATAGTGACGATGTACAATTTGACTTTCAGAATCCGATCAGTAATATAACTGTAAATAAACAACGACTCGAGAGTGAAACATCCTCTACAGGAAGCCAAGAATTTTTAACACAAATTAATTAATCCTTCTTTATAATATTATTCTTGAAATAAACTACACGATTGCTGCAGTTTTTATTTTGAGTTGCCTTAAATTAGGTTGAAAAATTTAGGTATACGATGAATTTAACACCACAGTCCCTTGAAACCAATAATTGGAATACTTTATATTATACCTTCCATAGGAGGTATACGAGTTTTATACAAAGGACTATAAATTAAAATATTGGAGTAGTGTAGGTGGTTTGCGGGATTCCACGGCCACCATTATCCAAAAAATTGAAAATCGGACAAGTTTTAGCAGAGTTACGTCTAAATAATTGACAAATAGGGGCATTTATTAAAACCATAGCTCCGAGATTTAAAGGTGGGACTTTATTAGTATATTAGTATCATTAGAAAGCCCAGCAGGGAGTAGTTTGACGAATTACAGAAAGTGATCGGCCTATAGTCAGTTATCAGTTTCAACACTTTAGTGTTTGTCCGTGACAATTCGACCACCGCTCTGAGACTTAAAGATAGGACTATTATTTTTATTACCATTTAATGATCGTAGGCGATACCTTGACGCTCGGGATGAATGAACAAGGTCAAAACGAGAAAGCGGGGTACACCGGCTGAGGAAAAGGTCTGGTCAACCCGAGGAAAATTGGAGCAAGAGATCGGAGCGTACGTGGCAGACTGCGAGAAAGAACGAAAGATCTCGCAAGATATCCAAGAAACAGCCTCAGAAGCCTCGCGAACGATCGATATTACCCAACGCCCTCGTCATCCAAAAAAAGGTAACGTTAGCTATCCTGAGATCTTGAGTCGTTTAAAGAAGGATCCGGCACTCAAGGATGCAGATGAATGTGTCCAAAAGGTACGCAGAAGGAATGCGGGAAATCTTCTGATCGTTCTAAATAAGGAGAGCTCAGCCAAAGCACCGAAATTGAGGCATGTTTTTGAAATATAAAATTAAATCAAAATATCACTGAAAAATACTGGAGAATCCACGTGTGGCAGTACCTTTAAATCCTTCCCGAAAATATTACTTAATTATCACTTAATTTTATACATTAATGTGTATTTCAACGCGTATAATAATAAAATATTGATAACCTCTTCAAGAACAGTTTATCTTTTGGTCCAATTATCATATTTACCATAACTGAAGTTGTTGCCGTATTTGTAACATGCATTATCAGAGACAAATTTAAGTAAGTAATTCTTACGTTTTAAGTGTTGCATTAAATTATAATTTCAGGAAAACATTATGGACGTCGAAAGTAACATAACGCTAGACGATGAAGGACAGTTAAGTTCCTCAATAATAAGTAGTCGCCTTCCTGCGGAAGTTATTTTGACGATATTTTTTATACTAGTTATCTGTGTTGATGTTGCTATAGTCCACACGATTTTTTGTTACAAACGTCTACGCACCGTACCAAACATCTTATATGCAAACTGGGTTATTGCGGATCTACTATGTGCGATGATAGCACCAAGTGGATACAAAATACTTTCTGTTATGACGAAAGGATATCTAAGTCACGAATTTTTGTGTTTCATTGAAGAATTTGGAGCAACTTTTCATTTTGCTGTGAATTTATTTGTTATTATCGTTTTAATCGATTGGCTTATAGCTGCATATTTCGGACGGGCATCCCAAAAATTTCGCGATAATTACGTTTTAATTTTGGGTATAATTTGGGCATTCGCCATCGTATACGGTGGAACGTCGTCGTTGATTTGTTTTCGATATTACGCGTACTTTATCCATCACGTTTTGAGCTTGTTACTTAGCTACATTGCGGCGGCTCTTTTAGTGATAGGATTACAAATCTCGAGAGTTGTTCAAAAAATACGTCAATCTGGTGTTATATCTCCTACTTTAAATTTAACCTTCGGTACTGTTTACGTTCTCGGTGGTCTTCTAAGCGTCATACAAATGATTACCTTGCCATTCGGTAGCGCAGCTGGCGAGATTTTTGTGGCAATCAGTCTTTTTGGCACAAACCTTGTAAATTTTGGCATCCTGTTAGCAACGAATTTGGAATTTCGAACGTGTTTGTTAATGGCACTAAAGTGTAGACGAGATAGTGATGATGTACAATTTGACTTTCAGAATCCGATTAGAAATATAACTGTAAACAGACAAAGGCTGGAGAGCGAAGCATCCTCTACAGGGAGTCAAGAGTTTTTAACACAAATTAGTTGATTTGTTCAACAATTATTTTTTGTAATAAAGTGGTTCTTATTTTGTTTTAATGTAAATTATGTCAGAAACTTCTAATTTCCTTTATCATTGCTATACACTTCCATTCTGACTGGGCTACTTAGCTTCACCACTGATAGCAACAGTGGCTACTAAGCCAGCCCACTACGTCAAATGGTAATCAAAATAACAGTCCTATCTTTAAGTCTCAGACCGGTGGTTTGTCTGATTGTCATTACATGTCAATGTCACGGACAAACACTAAAGTGTTGAAACTGATAACTGACTAGGCCGATTATAATTCGTCGGTTGGTTCCAATGCTTACAACTACTTGGAGAGGTATAGACGAGCTGGTAATGTGGAGTATAAAGCTACAGGTGACAACGTCGACTGCGGGTACGCAAACCACGCCGACCATAAGCCAAGAGAAATCAACTCTCCTTAATAAGCAGACAAACCATGACGCCATGGACGTAGGCGGTATCTCGATGAATAATAAGCAAGGTGAAGAGGAGGAAGCCGGGTACCCTTGGATGAGGGAAAGGAGAAATTATGGTCCGGTCAACCCGAGGAGAAGAGAAGCAAGAAATCAGAGCATGTGTGGCAGACTGCAAGAAGGAAGGAAAGATCTCGAAAGACATCCCATACGCAGCCTCAGAGGCCTCGCGAAGGGTGGACTTTGCCCAACGCTCTTGTCATAAAAAAAAGGGTGACGTCAGCTATGCGGAGATCTTGAGTCGTATAAAGAAGGATCCGGCACTCAAGGATGCAGATGAATGTGTCTAAAAGGTACGCAGAACGAATGCGGGAAATCTGCTGATCGTTCTGAAAAAAGAGAGCTCAGCCAAAGCACCGGAATTGAGAAGCCAATTTGAAGGTACTCTTCGTGAGTCAGTAACGGTGCAGAGTAAAAGTCCAGGAAGTTGATTTGGAGATCAAAAATCTGGAAGAAGGTGCGACGAAAAAAGAGATATCGGCGGCTTTGCAGATACGGAACACTCCCTTAAGTGTCTGCGTAAAGCATATAGTGGGACACAGAGTGCAGAACTGCACGAGCAACGTGGACCGGACTAAAGACTGCATCAAGTGCGGTAATGTCGGTGACAGCCCATATTGCATATAGCAGCCGGGGGTCAGGTACACGCGGGCTCTTTAAGCGCTCCTCAAACGACGCTAATGAGTACTCCAGCTCAACCTCAACCATTGTGAGGTCGCACAGGACTTGCTCATGCCAGAGTCAGTAGATTAATAGAGTACCGCAACCTCCGCCATTTTTAGTCCTTTCCGCGCTTCACTCACTACACGCTCAGTAAAGTAGATGATGTTTTGACTAAATTTTTCGGAATATAAAAAAAAAATACACTTAACGGCACAACAACACGGCATTTTATTAAAAATTACGCACTTCGTAAGTATATTTTATGTATATGGACTAAAAATGGCCGCCAGGGCGGCATTTGTCGCGTCAAAGGCTTGCGGTACTCTATTAATCTACTGACTCTGGCTCATGCAGACTGTACGTGAGCCGAAATCTAACTTGGTGATACTCTCGGAACCATGTAGACATCTAGACGCGCAACCGCAAATTAGAGGAAATTATTCACTCAGAAATAAGCATTTGTCATAGCCGTGACTTTTGCATACCTACCAGTAACTGGAAAACCGTTTCATCCAATCCCACCCCAGAGTACACGTTTCTATCTTTATTCTTGCGTTGCTGTCCAGTTGAAAAGTTTCTTGAAGTTGAGAAATAAATGAAAATCACTTTGAGGAAGGAATTGGAATTTCCATGAGTGTTCGTATCGAAATGGCTACTTAAGCTCACAGCAAACAATCCCCAAATTGAAATTACCTTGGCTATGTATCCTCTTTTACATTTAAAAACCACATGAGCGTTTTTCAAAAAGGATTGTGCTTATTTTGACACAATATCAGCCTCTTACATAGGTATATGAATGTTTGTCTGTCAAACTCATTATTATTTATACCCTTGATTGTAGCATGTTTTTGAAATACAAAATTAAACCAAAATATCACTGAAAAATACTGAAGAATCCACGTGTGGCAGTACCTTCAAATGCTTCCCGAAAATATTACTTAATTATCACTTAATTTTATACATCAATGTGTTAAGAGTATTTCAGCGCGTATTATAAAATATTGATAACCTCTTTTCAACAGTTTATCTTTTAGTCCAATTATCATATTTACCATAACTGAAGTTGTTGCCGTATTTGTAACATGCATTATCAGAGACAAATTTAAGTAAGTAATTCTTACGTTTTAAGTGTTGCATTAAATTATAATTTCAGGAAAACATTATGGACGTCGAAAGTAATATTACGCTAGACGATGAAGGACAGTTAAGTTCCTCAATAATAAGTCGTCGCCTTCCTGCGGAAATTATTTTGACGATATTTTTTATACTAGTTATCTGTGTTGATGTTGCTATAGTCCACACGATTTTTTGTTACAAACGTCTACGCACCGTACCAAACATCTTATATGCAAACTGGGTTATCGCGGATCTACTATGTGCGTTGATAGCACCAAGCGGATATAAATTACTTACTGTTATGTCGAACGAATATCTAAGTCACGAATTTTTGTGTTTTATTGAACAATTTGGAGCAACTTTTCATTTTGCAGTGAATTTATTTGTTATTATCGTTTTAATCGATTGGCTTATAGCTGCATATTTCGGGCGGGCATCCCAAAAATTTCGCGATAATTACGTTTTAATTTTGGGTATAATTTGGGCATTCGCCATCGTATACGCAGGAACGTCGTCGTTGATGTGTTTTCGATATTACGTGTACTTTATCCATCACGGTTTGAGCTTGTTAATTAGCTACATTTCGGCGGCTCTTTTAGTGATAGGATTACAGATTTCGAGAGTTGTTCAAAAAATACGTCAATCTGGTGTTATATCTCCTACTTTAAATTTAACCTTCGGTACTGTTTACGTTCTCGGTGGTCTTCTTAGCGTCATACAAATGATTACCGTGCCATACGGTACCGCATTTGCCGAGATTTTTGTGGCAATCAGTCTTTTTGGCACAAACCTTGTAAATTTTGGCATCCTGTTAGCAACAAATTTGGAATTTCGAACGTGTTTGTTAATGGCACTAAAATGTAGACGAGATAATGATGATGTACAATTTGACTTTCACAATCCGATTAGAAATATAACTGTAAACAAACAAAGGCTGGAGAGTGAAGCATCCTCTACAGGGAGTCAAGAGTTTTTAACACAAATTAGTTGATTTGTTCAACAATTTAATTTTTGTAATAAAGTGGTTCTTATTTTGTTTTAATGTAAATTATATCAGAAACTTCAAATTTCCTTTCCTGGTGAGTACCTCTCTGCATCATGGGCTCTACCAAAAACCAACCAGTTATTTTGAACGGTAATAGCGTGTCAGTAAATAGCAAACAGAGATGCCATTTTCTCGTAGCTACTGTCTTTCACGATTCTCTGTTAACCAGAGTTCATTATTTTTTGGAAACTTTATAGTGGCGACTAACTGTACAAAAAAAACATGAAATAGAGATTGTTCTGTTAAAAATCTGTTTGAGAAATCAATAAAATTTATGTTGTAAACAAACTGAAGCTGTACAATTGGAAAACAAATCCGCTTGGTTGGTACAGAGACGTGTATTTCATATGGTACATGAGCTGATGTTTTGAACTAAAGTCTGTCCCACTCTCAGTTTGCAGTACGCACAGCATAGTCCAATATAATTCGTGTATGATTTTCTTAATGCCATTGTATAGTACCCTTCTAGTTATTTAATTCTTCGTGAAAAAACCCTCATAAACACTTCTGGGACATCCTACGTTTTAACATTAATGTACTTTTTGTGTTATCAGGACTGATTAAAAGCGAAGGCGAAAAAATGAAATACCTCAAATTTTCAGTTGAAATTAGATTCTTCGAAACTTACGTGCGTAAATGATTACCATATTAACGAAAATTAAACATTTTACGTTCAAAATTCTTAAAACGATATGGAATTCTTCGAAACAGATAACCCACAAACAGAGTTCGCTGTAAACAGATTAAGCAAACAACTATTATCTTTATTTACCAATATTGACCATGACTTGTATTCAGTCCAAAAGTCACTTGCTTTAGCTGCAGATCACGTTAGTAAAACGGTAAGAATAATTTAGGCAAATATCAATGTATGTGGAATAAAATTTATAGGTCATGGATTACGCTTTGGAAACAAATATGACAACCGACGATAATGGTGATCTTAGTTACTCGAGATCGAACCAAGAAATTGCGCAGGAAGTCATTTTAACAATAGTATTCCTTATTGGAGTTTGTGCAGATGTTTGCATTTTCTTCACGATTTTCTGTTATAAACGAGTACGTAGCATTCCGAATATATTTTTGGCAAACTGGGCAATTGCCGATATGCTCTGTTTAATGGTAACACCGAGCTCTTACAGGATCCTGTCGTTTATAACACACGAATCACTTCATCATAACTTTCTTTGCATCCTAACCGATTTTGGATCGACATTACATTTCACTATAAATATATTTGTTATTATGGTTCTAATTGATTGGTTTATAACTGCGTACTTTGGACGTGCATCCCAAAGATTTCATACATATTATGTACACGTAATTGGTACTATATGGACAACTGCCATTATTGTTTCAAGTGTTTCAACCGTCGTTTGCTTTCACTATTTCTCGTTACTGCTCCACCACGTCTTCATAACTGGTATAACATATTGCCTACTATTGGAGTAAAAATGCAAGGCCTCTGACTTTAAGTGATCATAACAAAAAAACTGAGGGGTGAAATTTCTTCATTTTTGGGCAGTACATTAGTCATTTATATATGTTTAACATGTGTAAAAACTAAAATGCTAGAATCAGTTGTTTAACTTTTATTTTAATTAACAGCAATAAAAACGCTGTATGTAGTATTTTCCTGGCTGACGGTCAGTTTTAACTTATCATAAAATTGTTATTGTTTCATAAATTGTTACCAAATTTACAAATGTTGTAGCACACACACTTCTGAAAAGTCGACAGCCAATAAATATTGATTATTCATATGATTAACTGGTTTTATAAGCCCTAACCGAAAATGTGCTATTTCGCAATTTACGGAAGTTAAAGAAAAAATTCTTGTTTTAAATGCTAAATTTGATATTACTTAAATCTAACTGCATTATTCTCTAATTGAAAATAAAATTTGTTTTCTTGTAATTCAAAGTTTATCGCGAAAAAAAGACGCACATATTCCCGCGAGAGGTACTCTACCACATCGTAAGCAGCGAGCGGCAACCCACAACAATGTGATTATTCTTTTGCATTGTACAAAACAATGCGCTTTATAGCAATAGTGTACGACAACAGCTGCCCCGCGCGGCCGCGCTTCTCCCCTCCAACTGGTGCATGCATCCTTTTTTCAAAATTTCTTTTAAAAAAAACGATGTATAATGACATTATTTTTGTGAATCGTGTTAAACCACAGTATAATTGCTTTAACCTTGTTATGTTACTGTCAAATTGTTAATATCGAACGTTCAGGTACTGAGTTACATAAGATGTCGTTTTTTCATTATAGCTTTAAGACTAATAAACCAATTGGCCTCAAAAGCATCTCACATTGACAAAAAAGTATACATTTTTCAAATATATAAGTATCTACCACTCAGTTTCAATAATATAGCCGTAATTAATTTTTAAAGTGGAGCGCTTGTGCGATTTGAATCATAATTAGCGCTTTTTCTCACATACACTGATACAGAAAATTAACGATGTATTGTAAAAATCTAAAACTGTACACCTTTTTGTAGAAATAAATGGTCTTTTAAGTGCACTTTATTTCATTAAATTATGATTGCTAATTACTGAGATACAAGCTTCTAAAGTCAGAGGCCTTGCATTTTTACTCTGATAGTAGTATTACTATTAGTAATAATATTCCAAATATCCAGATTGATCCAAAAATTGAGAAAATCTCCTTTTACCTCTCCTCCTATGAATATCAATTTGGCAACTGCTTACATTGCGTGTACGATATTAAGTGTCTTATCGTTATGCTCTTCTCTTGACTCTGTTCATGTTACATTAGAAATTCTTACATTCATGCTTTTGTTTTGTAGCAGTGTCGTCAATTTAGGTTTGCTATGCCTGTTTGATAAAGACTTTAGGTCATGTTTAATGCAAGCGGTTAGATGTTCAAATAATCCGTACGATGATATGTTAGATTTTAATAATCCGATTAGAAGTAGCCAAATCGAGCCCAACATTGGCTTTAGAATAAGTCAAGAGGTGTTAACCAACATTAGTTAATGTAGCTAGTAATGTATTAAAAAAGTTAAAACATTTTTAACGTTTTATTGGTTTCGTTTTTGTTAATTTATAGTTTATGCAATTACCAATTCCCAAAAATTTAACCCAAATTACGAATCACCTAATTAATAATTTTCAAAAAGTCGTGGTTCAAATAATATTTTGTTCCAGATTTTCAGTAAAGTTTCGATTTTCCGTATGTATGAAACAATTATTTATAAATTAATTCGGAACCTTTAGGAATAGACGTTTGAACGTGATTACAAAAAATGTTAATATTTTAATCTTTATCAGCCAATAGTATTCCTTATGCAAGGTGTTTCATCTAAAAAAGTTGAGAAAAGTTGTTCATCTGACAACCTTCAACAACAAGAATCGAATCCAAATTTGACATGAAAGTCATAGGTACGTATAGTAATGCTGCGCCTTTAGAGGAAGTAGGTAATGAAAATTACATTTTTTTAATAAATAATTTACTGTTGCTAAACTACTCTCTTAAGCAAAATCACCAGATCCATCCACCCTACTAGTCTCATATCTCATAAAACATCTAAGGACAAATCAATTTATCGTTCTCTCCCCTTTTTTCCTAATTTGTCCTATCAACTTAAGAACATTTTCAAAGCCCACAACATTTGCATTTCTTTTTCCACTACTCACACCCTCAATTCTATGTTAGTTCACAACAAAGACCCTATTAATTTATTACAGAAATCGGGTATCTATCAATTATCCTGTCAAACTTGTGACGGTTTCTATATAGGTCGTACTGGTAGATCCTTCTCTACGAGATTCAAGGAACACCTGAAAGCAATCAAAACTAACAACCTTTCCCATAAATCCACTTTCGCTGAACACATACTGGCTTCTGGTCCTAATTTTGATCCTCTCACTGATTATAGAATCCTACACCTTTGCAACAAACCTTTCCTCCTAAATGTCCTAGAATCATTGGAAATTGCGAAACACAAGAACAATAGTAGTCTGTTAAATGAGATCACCGACCTAGGCTCAGATTTAATTAGCTATAAATTTATCACCAATTAATCTTGTTTATTCTTGACTACTACTCGTATATTGTTAACCTTCAAAGTTTGTTACTATTAGATTTGTTCATTGCGCCACCTTTAGTTCATAAATTAAGCTGTCTTATCTTTCCAAGATGGCTACAGATTGTTAGACATTTTAAGTTGGTCATTAAATTTTCGATGTTAATTTTAGCGTGGGACCCTTCAGGCCTTCGTTAATTTTGTTTATTGTTATTTATTATTTATTTTACATCATGTTTCATCTTTAACTTTATAATGTAATTGTTTTGCCCCTTCAGGTGAGTGTATTGGAACCACTTGTTACTTAATTTCTAATTTTGTGCTTTTTGTAGACTTATCACTTATTGGATCATCTTACTCATGTAGTTTCTTGTATTAAGCTTGAGAATGAGACCGGCGGGTCTCGAAACATGTCGCTTTTTAATTAATTTCATATATTTTTAATCAAGTCAAATTTAAATGTTGCCCGATTGCACACCTTCGTTTAAGGTTAAATAACAAGGTGTTTGCTCCCCCTTTGGATTATTTTAGGACTCCCCTACGTTAATCAAAAACGAGGCGTGAAGGCCTAATTAATCCTTTTAATTTCAATTCAGTCAGTTTTTGCCGTTGATGGGGCTGGCTTTTTAGTACTTTCGGGTACTTATATACAAAAAACATAACTCTTCATCTTCGCTTCATTAAATTTGAATTTATTATTAAATATCATTGTCTAAGGGGAGGTTTTAAGTAGTTTTATTAATTCAACCACTACCCCTTTTTGAGCCTCTGACTCCACCATGAACAAACTATTCGCTTCAAAGCCGTAATATTTTAGGAATAAATAAAGAGGTTCCCATCATGAAAAATTATACAGAGGGTTTCATTAATAAAAATTTTTTGTTTGCCACAGGTTCTTGAAGCACTCTGTATATGTCAAAATTTTTTCCTGAAATGCGCCCTCAATAATAATTAACAACTACGTTTGAATGAAATTTGTAACTGTTTTGGTCTCGGTACTATATAGAAGCCCGACGCACTGTTGAAGGACCCTATATACAACGGAAGTATTGAAACATTGACTAATTATCATAGATGTTGTCTGTTTTGCATCTAGATCGCGTGATAACATGTTAACCGTCTGTAATACATTTATTTTCTAAAAAATTGAATTTACCCATCCCTCAAGTGACCAACTCTTTACCCCTTAAACTCTATTCCAAGAAATTCTTTTTTATGACACCATGTTTTAGCTAATACTTGGAAACGCTTAAATAAACATATTATTTTTTATAGATTTGGAAACTCCTCGTATTAATGATTATACTGTGTTTTCCCCAATTCGGGGACCTTCAAAGGAGGTGTCAAGTAAGTTACTTAATGAGACTCAAGTTCTTCATCAAATATATTGCCGACGTTTCGACTGGTTGATGGCCCAGTCTTTTTCAAGGCTCTTTATTAGAAAATAGTAGATACAATATTAGTACATCGGTAAGTTATAGACACTTATAGATAATTTTTTAACTAAATTATAATTACCAGAAAAGGTAGTAGCTCAAAAAGTGACAGGTATCTGCTCATTGATCCAGTACCGCGAGTGCGAAATAAATAAATAATGCCACGTCACGTATCGCGTAAATGTTTCAAGGATGATGAATTAGAAATAAGTGATGGAATCGACTACGAAATTAGTGTCGATGATGACAGCGATACAGGAGACAACGCAAAGTAACAAATAGAGGTACCTGAACTTTAAAAATAAGAAGTAAATAATATATCTATCTATAAATAAATGTTATTTTTATTTTTACTTATAGAATTCCGCAACATTACTTTGCAGAAAATTAATTATTGCTGATGAATGTGATATGGCAAATAATTCTAAAACTGAAACGCTTTTGAGCCCGAAACATTTTATACCTACCTCAAAACCAGATCTTAATTTAACTCCTGCAAACAAGACCTCAAAGACGCAAAATATCGGGACCAAAATACATATTACATTTTAGCTTATAGATTACTTCGGTACCTACTAAAACCATTCAAAACCTTTCTCACCCACAGTATAGTGAGCCATGTATATGAATACACAAACATGAGGACAAGGTCATGCACAAATCAAAATCCTTTCCAGAAACAAATGTAGGCAGCAAAGAAAGAAAGTTGATGAAAGTTTGGCAAAGTTTTTGGAAAGTGTCTCATCCAGGTGCATAAAAAGTGAACCTCAACATTTGGGTAGGTATAAAATATGGATTTGTGCGTACTCCGAAGTAGCGAACATTTTGAACAGTCAAGTTTATACGGGGATGATAAATAAGGGAAGTAAATCAGGAATGAAAGGAAATATGGCCAAACCTTTCCTTTGAAGATAAAGAGAAGTTACTACGAACAATTTTTTTACTTGCACTCCTCTACCAGAAAAAATGCTATCAAAATAAGCCGCTAAAACAAGGCACGAAACAGATTTCTTCATATATGGCATGTTCCCCCAAAAAGACAATTATTTTTTATCCACGCAACTCAAGAGAAAAATCCCAAAATATTGCTGTGACATGCAGCGCTGAAAATTCCTTTAGACAGCATGCTCTTCGCAACGTGAAAAATAGAAAAATGGGCTTATGGAGATGGTCTGCTTCGAAAGGCAGTTAGCCTAACGATCAAGTCAGACAGCTAATAGGACTAAAATCAACCACAGTAGAACGACGCAGACCGTTTACTTCGTATGGCGAATCAAGGTTCGCAAAACAAATGTCGAGACTGGTGCTAATCGAAAGAAAGGAAGAAAAAAGGTCAAGACAGCCCAACAGTAATTGGAAGGTGATGTCGGAGAAGGGCATTACGCTGGCGACTAGCATGATAGCCAAGGATTTAAACTGGGAACCGAGAAAGCACAGAACGCTAAAAACCCAAAAAATAGGTACTGCATGAACATGACCCCTTGTATTTTTATTCTTATGCTGATTTACTTCTTGATATTAACTCATAAATAATAAGGTTTAAAAAACAATTCCATGGTCATCCATTATCCCCACTTCATTAATCAACCACCAAAAAGGGACAACCTTGTAATTAATCATATTACATCAAAATTAAGTTTAGTTAGTGTCAGAAAATAAAGTTAACGAATGAAGTTTACCCACAAAAAAAAAGTCAAAATGTTAGTGAGATGAGTTTCGAAGGTGATTAATGTCTCGGATCATAGTGACAGCAAAAACTTCAACAATGATCTATCAAACGAAGAAGCTACGGTCGTAAAAGGAAATTATTGCTACGACGAACTCAACATTTTCACTACCTTGAAATCGACACTATAAAGAGGGCATAACGACACTTCAGCTCGTCGAGTCCAAGTAGGTTAGATGTTGAAGAGAGATATATGTTTAAATTTCTGTACCTTAAAATACGAAAAAAACCAATAATATGATTAACGTATATAGTTAAGACTTTTATCGAATGAAAACTTTCAGATTAAGAAAAACAAAGTTATTTTTTGGGAGGCACGTCTTTTCGTTTTGTGACATCCTAAAAAAAATTATGAATAAAAAAGAAATATAAATGTATCGTATCAACGCTGGCTTTTATTGTTAAAGTAACTTTGAACACAGAGAGATTTGTCTACTGGTACACAGTTAAAGGGGGAAACATTCCTTTTAGTCACATTTATATTCCTTTGTGTGCTCGGAAAGTTAATAATAATAAGAGAGGAAAATATCACGCGAACGAAACATAAGAATAATACAACTGGAAAGCACAGATAATATAGATTCTGTCATTCGAGCGCTTTCAAGTTCCTTTTAACAAAGAATGATTAATAATAACGTACATTGGAAAAGACGTTATAATAAGTCACTATGATACTGAGTGGTTGACAAATGACAGCATTAATGTCCCTTTTGCAGTCAATATGACGTGTAAGGTAATCCTTTATGACGTTAATAGGCTTATGAGGACGATCGATAGTTGGAAAATTCATACAAGGCTCATTAAGAAAACTAATTATATTATGACACTAACATTGTGTACACTTTGTGTACAAGTGAATTACGCCTAAAATGTTAAATTTCACCCCATGGAGGAACACGGTGTAGGTGGAAAACCAGATCAATATTGCACAATATTTATCTAATTTACGACGTATAATGCTCTACGCTACAATTGAATGCTATCCGCATGGGTTACCAAATAGAAAATACTTTTACATGTCTCCATTTGTAAATGTGACAAAAGAATTTCACAGCAGTAAGCAAATCGGATTGGAATTTTATTACCTTAATCGATCTTTTAAATTAAAGAAAAACAGTATAGTAATAGTGCTCTACATTATACGTTTGTTTTATTTTGAATTTAATTTTTAAATGGAGCGTATGAGTTCCACAATTTAACAATGTAACTTCTCTACGAATGAGTTTAAGACGACCGGGGAATACTTTGTAATTACAGACCTACACAATACACTATTCTATATATTTGCAGTTGACTTAGCTTCTAACTAGATCGTACAATTCACTTTCAATCTGTCGAAACCATTAGAAATTGACATCTGCTACAGCTTAGGCAATAACCTGAACAATTTTCTTCATTTACCCAAGACAACAGTTTGATCTCCATTTATAGTGTTGTACATCGTTCCTACAATTCACTGTCAAAGTAATGCGAGCATAGTAGATATAGAGTTTCACAAAAGGGGTGGAAATAATAAAATACAACTCACAACCTTCCCTTAATATTATTTTAATTAAAGAGACATGTTTCGAGAGTCTACTATACTCTCATTATCAAGCGGTAAATAAAAACTGACGTTAATATATTGAGAAACTAAAATTCAATATACACTGTGGCCCGAAATAAAGGAGTACATTTTTTAATCTGAAATAACTTTTTTGTTTTTAGGGCGATTTATTTTCTTTTTACAGGGTTAATACCTCAGCATGTCCCCAATATGAGTGCAAATTTTGGTATAAATAAAATGTACAGGGTCGGACTTACAAATTTTTTTCTTTAATGGTGCATTTGTGATCGTTGCAAATGAAACATGTTTTAGCTAAATTTGAACTGATATGCTCTTTCGGTACGGTAAGTACCCAGAACACTTCCGTACAAACGAAATTCTCCGAAATTGTAGGATTTGCGAAATATCATTTTTTTATTGAAATAAGGAAATAATACATTTTATTAAATAACACAAATTATAACTAAGAAAATTAGCTACATAATTTATAACTTAAAGTAAAATATTATGAATGTGGCCACCATGATTGTTCACCACTTCTTGTAGCCTTCTGCGCCATAAATTGATGGCCCCATTTATTGTACGCTGTTCAAAGTTGTTCCATACAAACTGCATTCGTTCGAAGAAATGGCAGGAAAGATGTAATTTAGTGCTAAGGAGCTTCCGTTTTAGTGAAGATATTAGAAAAACATTTAAATTTACATAAATATTAAAATTCGATATTTTTCTTTAGTTTATGGCTAATGCGCATACTTAGTACCATTTAAATAAAAAAAATGATATTTCGCAAATCCTACAATTTCGGAGAATTTCGTTTGTACGGAAGTGTTCTGGGTACTTACCTTACCGAAAGAGCATATCAGTTCAAATTTAGCTAAAACATGTTTCATTTGCAACGATCACAAATGCACCATTAAAGAAAAAAATTTGTAAGTCCGACCCTGTACATTTTATTTATACCAAAATTTGCACTCATATTGGGGACATGCTGAGGTATTAACCCTGTAAAAAGAAAATAAATCGCCCTAAAAACAAAAAAGTTTTTTCAGATTAAAAAATGTACTCCTTTATTTCGGGCCACAGTGTACATAATATAAAATTTTTTAGGAATACCAACTATAAAGAATTAGAACTAAGAAATAACTAAGAAGGCAACTGAAAGGTTATATTATGTATGTATAATCAGTTTGAAAATCGACGACTTCGTTAAGTAAGCCAGGGTTCAATTTCATTCTAGTGATTTCTAAAATCTCAAGGACATTCCTTAGGTTAAATAAATTTAACCTAAGGGAAAATCCAAAGGGGGCCTTTATTGCAAACATGAAGGATCCTAAAATCAACATTGCGGAATTAAGCGTGCATTCGAATCAATTTTATGATTAGATTATTGACAGTTCTCATTTTTTGTAAAAAGTAGTTCACTCAATTAATTTAGTTAATACTTACACGACAATATATTTTTCTTGTAATCCTGTCGTTCCACTATTTAGTTCCTTTAGATTATGGGCCCAGATCACGAATAAGGTGGATATTTTGAGAAAAATAATGAAGTTTTGATAAAATTAATAGAAATTGTTGTGAAGTTTGCATTCTAAATAAGAACACGTGATGGCATCAGTTGAAAGTCGCTACAGTATCACAAAGTTAAATAGTAATAGTGATTAATTGATTATTATTTTGTATGGAAGTGGAAATGCTGTTGAAACAAAAAGGAGTATGGTCAGTTATTGGCAGTGAAGAGCCTGATCCGATTACGGCACTCTGGGCGGCAATGGATAAAAAGGCACATTCATCAATCGCATTGAACATTGGTGACGATCAAATCCATCACATTTGAGAATGTTCTACGGCAAAGCAGGCATGGAACAATTTAAAAGACATTTACGAGCTGAGCACATCGAGTAATCGAATTCACATATTGCGAACCATAATGCCGCGAAGACTTGAAGAAAATGGTGATGCGGGCAAACATGTGAATTCAATGCATGAATTGTTTCAAAAGTTACTTGCGCTTGGAGCTGATATTGAACCGGAATTTTTCATCAGCGCTACATTGTTGGCGTCATTTCCGGAAAGCTACGATAGTTTAGTGACAGCATTAGAAGTTAGGTCTGAAGAACAATTGAATTCGAGTTCGGTTCGATCAAAAATCATTGCGAAATACAAGCGTCGAGTTGAACGTAATGGTACTCAAGATTCGGCGTCATCGGCATTGAAAGTTGCGTCATCCAATTGGAAAAATGCAAATAAAGGTTCAAAGAAAAATTTTTCTTGTTTCTTCTGTAAAGGGAAAGGTCATGTGAAGAATTAATATGAGAAATTTAAGACATGGCTTGAGAAAAGTCAAAAAGGTGAACAACAGGCCAACATAGCGGACAGTAATTCACCAAACCAAGTAGCTTGACTTGAAATATAATAGCTTGGCTTGAGCTTGAGAGGCAAACTTTTTAAGAAGAAAAGCATGGCTAGGCTTGATGTTTGCGAATGCAGGCATGGCTTGGTTACCAAGCTTTCCCAAGCTTTATCAAGCTTTTTCAAACTTAGTCTTGCTCCTCCCGTAAGAGTAGTGAGGTTGGAACACATTGCGCATTACGTCATACATATATACCTCATTGTCGGACTTTCACAGTATTACTCAACTGCTGGTTAGTGGGCGATTATTAAACTATGAGTTCTAACAAATTATCTGAAAATTCCGAAGAGCCGTTATGTAGAACGTACATTTTCCAGAATATCTACACATTCACATTTTCTAATTTATAATTTTTATCATTTTTGACTTCGTACAAATCAAAAACCGTTGCAGGACATCACCTGATACCCGTGTCATTATACAATTAAAAACTAGAGTTACAGCGTGACGAGCGGCGAAAGATCTACCCGTTTGACTTATATAAAAGGAAGGGCAGGAATTACAAAAAAGTTTATAAACACCAGATCTATCAAGACAAACGGAACTCGGTTGTAAGTGTCGCTAATGAATGGTTCAGAGCAAACAAACTGCAATTAAATAACGATAAAAATCAAAATATTATATTCAGTTTAAAACAAAAATTTGACTGTAGTCATGTTAAACTGCTGGGCCTTACCATAGATGCTAAACTACAGTGGCATGTATATGTATCGCACCTATATGCTAAATTATGTAATGTGATATATGTAATAAGAAATTTAACGTTTGTAACAGAAAAGGACACTTTACGCCAGGTTTACTTTGGTATGTTTCATTCCAAAATGAGCTACTCAATTATTCTCTGGGGTAACTGCTCAGCTGCTCACCAAGTTTTTTTGCTGCAAAAGAGAGCCATTAGGATCATGCACAAAGTTAATAGTCGTGCTCATTGTAAACCGCTATTTACCTATAGTGGGATATTAACCCTTCCGTCTTGCTATATTCTTAATAGCCTGCTGTACATTAAACGAAACATGCAATATTATAAAACGCACACAAGTGTCCATAACCACCACACTAGATCACGGGAGGATGTAATACTACCGCATAAACGTCTGCAAATATCCCATTCAAGTTTTTATATGCAAGGTATCAAATTTTATAACAAAATCCCGTTGGATATCAGGGCTCTAGCCTATAAACCCTTTAAAAGAAGAGTTAAGTCGATGCTAATGAAACACGCTTTCTACAGTGTAAAGTAAAGGAATATATGGACATCAGTGTGGAGTTACTACTATTTTAGTTCACTTTTGTTTCTAGTATGTGAATTGTTAATTGTGAATATGTTGTATCTACTACTTACTTTTTCTTGACTTGGCAAAAGTTTATGTCGTAATAAAAATAAACTTATACTTATACTTATACTTATACATATAACGTTCGGTTGTTATTTACAAGGGCAGAACGTAAGTCGTATTGAGTTAAAAAGAAATTTGAGTATTATAACGCTTGGTACTGTAGGAAAGATGGTGATAAAAGGTGAGGGATCTAAAAATGGAATCATGCAAATTAGGTTTAACGGGAATTAATTGGGTAGGGTTTAAAGTAAGTTTGATTTTGGAGGCCAATCTTTCAATTAAATGGATGGGATAACCATTGTTGATAGTTAATTGTCTAATGATATTAAATTCAGAATTAAAATGGAAAGGGACCATGGGGGATAGTACCTAAACATCCTTCGAAGTAGGGAATTGAAACTTGTACGAATTTGTGGGAGAAAGAGTGATCAGAGTCAAAAGGGATGAGGTTATCAGTTGTGGTAGGTTTTCTAAAGATACTAAAATCGATTTTGTGATTGTTTTTTATGTAACAAAATATCTAAAAAGGGGAGTTTATTATCAATTTCTTTTTCAATAGTGAAGGTGATATTAGGATGAATTTGATTTAAAGAATTAAGAAAAAGGGTGGTAGGTAATCATTATCATTCGCAGAATGAATGCAAATATTATCGTCCACGTGTCTACCCCAGAAGATAACAAAGTGTTTGAAAAATTTAAATTTGGTAATAAATTGTAACTCTAAATTGTTCATAAAGATTTCTGCAAGAATCGGAGAAAGATTCGAGCCCTTGGCAAGACGTTCAGATTGGGCGTAACAGATGTCATTAAATTTAAAAAAACTTTTGTTGAGTGCATAATTTCAGCAACGAAATGATTGTCAGAAATATTAGACTCAATGAGATGATTTGAAGCCAATATTGATGCAATCTTCTGAAAGTATGCTTGGAAACAAGTTGGAAACATCAAATGAAATAAGGGAAAATTGAGCAGGGAGGATAATGGAGTCAATCTTACACATTAAATCAAAAGAATTTTTAACACCAAATATTTCCGAAAATATCACGTTGTTTTGTTGGTACGAAATTTAAAAGTCGTTGTAATGGCAAATAGTCTTTAAAAAAAAAGCATCTCCTGCAGAGAAATTTTCTCGCTTTCGAGAGGCTAAACCTAAGAATAGTTAGAAGTAAAAATGAGTGTTAAATACATTTTCTATGATTTTTATATGAGACTAGAAAAAGTCACGTAGAATTTGCACATAAAAATGCGATTCTGGCGATATTTAAGGTAAAAATGTCTTATTTTACATTTTACAACTGTTTTTAGCTGTAGAATAAAAAAAGGATCCTTTAAACATACGTTTTCTTTATTGCCAAATATCTCTTTTATATGAAAAAAACGTGTACGTTGTCTCAACTATAAAAAGCGACGTAACTTCCGTAGTAGTGAATCAATGTGTGCGCATAATGTTAATTCTAATTAGAAAATGAATTACCAGCAAAAAAAAGCTTCTATCCTTACATAAAAATAAAATAGTACGAACCATGCGAAATTGTTCCTATAAATTGAATGTTTGTCAAAGCTTAAGGTAAATTACGAATCAGTTGCTGAAACGGTATCATTTTCTTGAGACTTCTTGATCATTTTTAATATTAGCATTACTCTTAGAAAATTAGGTCCTGAAAAAATTATACAGTATTTCTTAGAATTTAATGCTTTGTTGATCATGTTACTTAAAGGTGCTAGTCTTAAATATAAATGGAGTAATAATCCATATACAACGTATATTTATTAACAATGTGCAACCCTATACGTAGTAGTTGTTGAGTAATTTTTTCTTATTATCGAACTTCCTTTGTCCTTTAACAAAATATATTTTCCTTATTAATTACAGATTTCATAAAGAAAATATATTTTAACATTTCCTTTCCATTATCTACAACTTATTACAAGGAAATTTTGTTTGAAACATTTCTTTTATAATTTGGCCCTATAGGACACTTTTTAGATTATTATTGAACATTTATAATTTTACCTGGTATCATACTTATTATGTACCTAATATTCTAAATAATGCTAATCTTATTCAGCTCTGAAAATTATGCGAACGTATAAGTAACTGGTTGATATTATTTACATAAAATTTTAGTCAAGACAATATAATTTACTGAAGATATTTCTAATTTACAGGAGGGTGTAATGACATCTTATGTTACCTTTCCGTAGGTGCGTTTTGGGTGGATAATATAATCAGTAAGATCAAAATTTCAATTAAAGGTGATATTGATTACTATTAGATGTCCACAGCTGTTAAAACAATAATTGACGCTAAATAAGTTAGGTATTAAAGTTAAATTTACAACCAGCATGGTGATGGTTTGGTGTGTGTGACGGAAGAACGAGATCTGCCACAAAAGGCAAATTTTGCCTATGCTAGAAATGTTGGTCGGTGACTGAATTTGTGGAAGGAAAATAAAATTAGTGTATCAAAACATTACTTTCCCTATGTATAACACTGTGTCCAAGATAAGGAGGGTCACTATGGGCTAATTCGGAAACGGTAAGAGATAGAGTTTCGGTTAAATGGGAGAAAAGTTGGGCAATTTTGAGTTTAGTAAAATGCCATTTTTAAACTGACGAAATTATGAACGGTTCCGAAGTTGTTCGAGAAAAAGCGAATTTTCACGATTTCGTTTTTGACAAATTGTTACTCTACGATTGACGTTACATAAAAAGTAAGAGAACCTTCTACAGTTACTTTTTAACGTTCTTTAATATGGCATGCAACAAATTGGAATCCGACATTTCGTTTTCGACTTTGTTTTTTTGAAGTACGGTCCTGATTTTTTTAGAAGCCCTTTTTATTCTACATTCAAGCATGTATCACACTTTATTGTTTAGTCACGTTTAGTTGTGATTTTTAACCTTATTTTACGATTACACAGATTTTTTTCAATTCTGAACACAAATTTTATAACCAATTAATTCCAATCAATCAACAATACGTAAATGAACAGATAACATTTTATGAAAAGCTAATTTAACATAACCCATAACAATAATTAAAAAAAAATTATAATAAATGCTCGAAAACGTAAATAGCATCTTCTAACTCTAGAATCCAAAGGATTCGTTAACATTGTAGGTGTTACAGTTTGGAATGCGTTAAGTACCAACCTTCGGAGTTCTTCTGATACAAAGATATATTTATAAACATAATTTTTATGTACCCCCAAAAGAAAAAAATCCAGCGGGGTTATATCGGGAGAACGGACTGGTCAGGGTGTTTCAGAATGTGTGCTTAAAACAGTTTCGGCAAAACTTAATCACGCGTGAATTGTGTGCAGGTACACCATCCTGCTGAAACCAACAATCGCGTTCTTCGGCTAAGGGTAAATTATCAAGAGCGTCTTCCAAAGTAGCTTGTAGTAAATTTAAGTAAAGTTGCGATGTTAAATATTGATGATAAAAAAGGGTCCTATTATCCTTCTTCCTAAAATCCCAACCCACATATTGAAGGCAAAACGGTGTTGATGTGGTGATTCTTTGCATAATTTTGGATTTTCTTGAGACCAATGATGAACGTTTTTTTCTATTAAAAATGCCATTACTAAAAACCATACTTTCATCAGATCATAATACGTGGAAAGGAAAATTATTGTTCTCATGGCATTTTCTTGTATACTACTCACAGAATAATCTCCGTCCTTCTGCGTCACCTGGTCTAAGTCCTTGACAAATTCTGTATTGTACGAATGATATTTTGTCTTCTTTAGAATAAAGTGTGCTGTTGATTTGTATTATGCCCACATTATTCTGAATTTGCAGAGTTGATATTTCGGGATTTTCAGTAACGGATAACAATACAATGTTTACATATTCCTATTACTCGTTTTTTTTTCGTGATAGCACGGTTTTTTTAAAAGCACCGTATTCTTTAAGGTTAGATACTAACTTGCTCAATGTTCTTTTATTTGGTTGCTTCCATAAAGCCTCTATGGTTGCTTCCTTTCAGGATACTTGTTCAAATACATGCGCTCCGCTGTAATGCAATTACGATTGCTTAAGATGTAACACGATATTATATCAAACTTTTCTCCATTTGAAAATCCCGCTTCAATATTTTATTAATAAATTAATAAATCAATCACAAAGTAACAATTTGTCAAAAACGAAATCGTGAAATTTCGCTTTTTGTCACATAACTTCGGAACGGTTCAGAATTTCGTCAGTTTAAAAATGGCATTTTACTAAACTCAAAATTGCCCAACTTTTCTCCCAGTTAACCAAAATGCTATCTCTTACCGTTTCCGAAATCCCCATAATGGCCCTCCTTATCTTGGACACATTGTATACACGTGTGTATATGCACGGGAAAGTAAAAATTAGTGATACCTCAGATTCATTACTACCTTATCACAATTTTGAAAGCGTATAGGAGAATGTAGCACAACATATACATAAAATAGTTAAAAATTGAAGTTTACTGAAATCTTTCATATGAAAGATTTTTCGGATCTTTTATACTTACAACGATATTTGACATGCAACAAATGGCAATTTTTAGTATTTTTTATAAATAACTTCTGAGAGGCATTTTAAACTCTTTCAAACAGATTTTAAATCCTCATATAAAAGTATACAACGTTGCCTATTGAACCAAATCTCCATCTTCAGTAGATAATAAGAATGTTATCCAACCCACCAGATATGGGACGACTGAAGCTCTATTATTCTATTGCTTACAATAACTTTGTTATTAAGAAAAAGATTGGTATCTAAGATAAACCTCACAGGACCTAGTTTCCGTACAAACTTGTAAGGACCTTTAACTCTTGTAACTTAAATGTAAATAGATTCGATGGAATTTTGATTAAAGCTGCTTGCGTAACCATCGATTTTAGATAATTAAAGCAAACGGAAAAGTTGTTGATCCTATGGCCCTTTTTTTTGCTTAACAAAAGTAAGTCGCTTGCGAATAAGTCCAAATATAGGAATAATAACTTTTATGAAAATTTACGTAGCAAGAGGTGAATGCTAGTAACAAACTAAAAATCTTTATTACTAAATGAGATGGAAAACGAAGCGTGAGGCTAATTTCTGCTAATCCTATTGTAGGTGGACGTGTTCTAGGTTGATGTTTCTTTCACACGACACGGTGGGAAGGTGGGCTTAATATGGCGATTACTTCCATGGAGTTAATTGAATTAAAAAGCAATTGGCCTGTGTAGTAAGTATATAAAGGGTGGTCGAATGAATTAAGAATGAACAGTAAAGCTCATAGGTACATATCGTCGGCTACATACAAAGTAAATTGTTAGAATTGTTAGAATTCCATAAATTGTAATAACAAACACACGTAATTCCACTAATTATTATTATTAATTAATTATTAGTGGAATTACTTGTACTTATTGTATTCATTATTACAAGAACACATTCTGTTTTAATTTTTAAAAATTTCCCTGAAAATTAATTGGAAGATGATTCACAGTCATGAAAGGATCAGTTTCTCGATTCTTTAACATAGCGAAACCAGTTTTGGGGTTGTTTTAAGGTAAGGGGTGGAGCTCGAAAATCGAAACTACACCGGTTCAAAAGCTCCTAAAGAGATCCTAATTATGCGCCTATGCGCGATCCTCCGTTGTTATTTTTAAGAGGTGGGGGCCCCAGCTGAGTGAATGTTTACTCAACCCCCCCACTTTCAAATGAAAATTCCTGCTAAGGAGATTGAACTCAAAATTTGATTCTTGCGGGGTTTGAAAGCTCCTAAATAGCTTCTAATTCTGAGCAGTGTTGCCACACGCATTTCTTTTTCCGTGGTTGATTCGCGAATGGAAGCGGGGTAGAATAAGGTGGAAGTGGGGTAGTACAAGATGGATGCGGGGTAGGAGAAATGAATTTCTTTTTTTTCTTGACTTTTAAAGTCATTGTAGTTCGTTTTCTTCACTCGACGCACTCGGCATCGGCTCGTACGCAAACTTCCATTTTCGGAAAAAAAATAAACTTTATTCACTTGTTGCAAAAATAAATGTTTCCAAATAACATGATGATATTTTTTATTTGGGCTGGTAGATTTCCTTGAGGGGAAGCGAGAAAGCAAAATAGTGTTAAAATGGGGTAGAAATACACCATTCGGGGCTGATTCTGAGCTATAATTTTTTTGAGTAGCGGGTAATTGGGGGGAGGGGGCAGCTGAACGGAGGTAATGACGTACCTTACCTATGAATGTATGTGGAACTTGACGGGCCTAGATTATTTTCTGTATGGTAGCACCTAAAAGCGAATTGGTACACATTTGGTACTGACGCTTTTCCTAATAAATTGGCAACAAATTACTGTTAATAATAACATTTGTTAAGTCTAGACGTGGTACATTATTTCATAAAAAATGTAATCTACCAAAGCCGTTCGTTAAACGAGAACGTAACTAAGTTAATAAACTCTAATTGGCAGTACGCGTTAACTTGTAAAAAAAAATGTAAACGGATACTAACGAGTAGGCATAATAAGATTATTATAACATTTGTCTTTGTTTCTTTCAGATCAACGTCTCTTACATAATTACGCTATATTTTCTAGTTAGTTTTCACGTTTCAGCTGTAATTTATTGAGCAGTTACGACATTTCCAGATATTCCATTTTATGAAATAAACCCCAAACGGTCAGTAGGTAGGTATGATTATGAGGCAATAAATCGTAAATATCTCGGTTTTATAAGTTAAATACACACAATCGAATCGTTTTTTTCTTTGTTTAAACCCAATTAATAGGTTGGGAATTATAAAACGTATAAAGATTGGCTTTTGAAACTAAAGCTTGCTTGCACATGAATTCGATGGTAACAAAAAAAACAATTCACTATTCGGTGTTTCGACTATAGGTTATAAATTGATTGGGAAATAAGCTTTCTTTCCCTCATGCTGGGATTTTTCACAAATTTTTTACATCGTCACTACGTAAAAAAGTGATAAAGTGGTTTAAAATGGCTCCAAAAAAGTAAAGATCGAATTTCGTCTAAAAAACTACAAAAAAAAGGTTAAAGGGTTTGTTGTTTATGGACACGCTTGCTATTAGATGGCGTTTTCAAATATGTTTCTACTTTTCCGGTTTAAACCGAAATTGAACACGATGTTATGTATTTTTTGTGTAATTTTTAGTTCTCTTTCTTTCTACTTCGCGCTTATAAAATTTTATGGATACATAATAATGTTTTGCTCTAAATGTAAGTGTTTAATTTAAATTTTTATTTAGAATATAATATAATTAAATTTAAATTTGAACAAGTTGAGAGCGCTCTCCTAGGATTTCCATACCGAACAAAATTGCAGTGCAAATACAAATTTAAGCGTTAAAAATCACACACACTCAACGGCACGAAAAACGGAGCAGTTGAATTTTTTTAAACAAATTTTAACGCTTAGTGATGTTTTATAATATCTTATACACAAGCAAAACAACACGTTTTAAGTATTTTTTAACAACAATTGAACCTTTTTTTGAAGAAAAAGTGTTTTTGAGTAACAATCATAAATTCCAAAAATCGTATTACTTCAAAGTGCATACCGATGTCAACAATGCTGTTGTTTTCATTGTTTTGAGAAATCTGACAGATCGAAAAGCGCGTTAAAGTTGTGCTGCGTCTATTTAATCTGTGAATCCCGAAACAGCGGCGGCTATTGTTGCTGTTGCTTCAAGATGGAAGAAGTGAGCGATATGTTGCCCAACAGTATCATGAATCCAATAGCACTGTGCACCGTATTTTGACACGCTTTTTGGAAACTGGAGCTTACACCAGATGGCCTTGAACTGGTCCCCAACGCCGAACTACCACTCGTGATGATCATTTTATCATATCTGCCAAATCGTCATGCTATGCTACAGCTGTTGAAATCAGAAATCGACTTCAGCATGTCCGGCGAACCAACGTAAGCGAAATTAGAAAGTAGACGAAGACTTGAAGAAGCCAATCTTACCAGTCGTAGGGGCGTCATCGTATTGCGCGAGTTAAGTTTGCCAGAATTCATGAGCACTGGGGTGAAAATGAATGGGGGCGCGTTTTATTTACCGATGAGTCCAGATTTAACCTACCGTCTCTAGATGGTCGTGAGAGAGAATGGCGAAGACCACACGAGCGTTTTGCAGAATGTACCTTCAGTCCTCGGGTAGGATACCAAGGGGGCTCACTTATGGTGCGGGCCGGTATTTCTATGGAAGCACACACAGAATTGTACATCCTTCCGAGAGGCTCCTTAACTGCTGCCAGGTACATTGAGAAAATTCTCCCAGATTTTGTTGTTGTAATGCCCGACCTTACGCCACGAGAATAACCCAACAGTACTTACACGAGGTAGATAAGGTAGAGGCCAGCGTTAAGTGCAGATGTTAACCCCATAGAGCATGTTTATGACATGCTTGGGAGAAGCATGCCAAGGCGTGTTCCTGCTCCTTTACCTTTAAATCAGTTGCGTCAAGTTGTTTTGGAAGAATGGAAACATATGCCACAAGTGGTCATTCGCCACTTGATTTTAGACATGCCAAGGAGGATACAGGCAGTAATTCGAGCAAGAAGTTACATCCACATGAAGTCATCCAAAAATACCGAAAATATTTTTTGACTCAATTGACCAGATAACTATGTAATGGACAACATTCAATTTAGGGCTGCGAATCCGTTGGTTTATTCACATGGCACAACTCGCGTTGCCATCGAATTTGTGCTTCAACGAAAACTGCCTTCTGTTGTTCCACTTGCTCCTGCTGCTGCCCAGACTCCTCGTGAGCAACGACCCCCAAAACGATTCAAGGGAATTGCCACCTGTGCCACTCGCTGAAGAAACGAAAAAGGAAATCAAAGAACCTATGTTCAAATTGTTCAAAGCCTGTTTGCAATGAACATGCAGTAATTGAGTACCGTTGTAGTCATCCTTGTGTTGCTGGATAATCATTTTTACCATTTATTATTATCTAATTATCAATAAAGATAATTGAATTGAATAAATATTTCATTTCGATTTAATTGATAAATAATGTGTTTTATTTCTTAAAGTACTTGGTGTTACTGGAGTAACCATCAGTATTCTGTACTATTTTTGGGTAGGGTTTTGGAAAAATTAACTTTTTGAATAATCTAAAAATTATATAAATAGGAAATGACTGAAAACTTAAAATTTCAGCTTTCTACAATAAATAGATTTTTCAATATTCATGGTCAAATATGTCGGAGTAACCCTTCAGTAGCTCTAGGGTTAAAATAGCAATCGCGCCCATAGACAATACACTATTTCACCGTTTTTGTGTCAAATGTTACACGTTCTTGAGGATCCCCTTCTTTTCTAATAACACAATGTACTATTTTAGGACGTTTACATGTGTATCTTACTATTCGCTGTAATATCTTTGCGTTACACTGACTGGTATCCGGATGCTTATTCAAATACGCAAGTTTCATGATAAAGTTATGGATAATAGTGTAACTTTATAAAGCAATAATTACAAAGAAACTTGTGACTTGAACATTGGAGTGAAATTTCTGCGGTTCGAGTTTATCTTTCAGCGAAGTTGTGTTTCTACAGTTTAATAATAAATATTATAATAATAAATATTTTGAATTACAAATTAATTCTTTTGGTATTCATTTAATACCTCTAAGTATGGTAGCGAGTATAATGTAAGTTTAAAGCACCTGCTCATCTTGAAAACTTATTCTCAAAAAGAAAGTGAAAGTTTGACGAATGTAATTTTCAACAAAAAAGAGCGGTATAAACGTAGAAACTACTTTATACTTTGAAGTGGTCGCTAAGTGTTTTAAAATAGCAAACAGCTTTATTTTTTTAAAATATTTCGTGAACATTGTCCATAAGCACGATTCGTGAGGAAACTAAACAAACCTTACATTTTGTGAGGATTTCAATTTTCACATTTCATCCAAACACAAAGCAATTTTACGATTATCATATTTTAGAGTATTTACCTTACCAAAATAGAATAATTATTTTACCCAAGAGTATTGTTTTCTTTGCATTTCGACAGAAAATGGAAAACAAAGTTACTCAGTTCAAACATTTCAAATAATCAAAATTATAGTAACTATAATTAGGTATATGGCACATACCTTATCATTACATATTTTGCTTTATTTGCAAATAAGTACCCAGCTTTATATTCTTTAATAGAAAGCAGAACTTCCTTGTGGTTGTGTTGCGCGTCGTTGTGTCGGATTGTGAAATTTATGATCTTTGTGATTGTCTATTTTACCTATTAAAGTTATTGTAATCAATTAATTCAAAGGAATTTAATGAGATCGGTAATCAACATTTAACGTTTAGCCTGTTAGTTAATTAGGCGGTATACATTATGGCAAATATCTTGTTGCTCGAGAGGAATAATACACAAAGGACATTTCTATAAAGTTATAAAGTGGACTGATGACTTTGAATGCAAATAATTATTTGCCAAAAATGTCTCTAACGAATTTAACTTTGTAAGTTTTCCATGAAACATTTGCAAATCTAAATGGAGATGGGTAAAATATTTGCCTTATGTGGCATGAGGCTATAATGGGCCGCAACGCAAAGGCCGTTCTTACAAAATCGAAAGAAAATACAAAACATGTAATTTTCTGGGTCGATAATTGTACGGCACAGAACAAGAACTGGACGTTTTGTACTGCATGCAACATATTTTTTAAATCTGACTGGAAAAATGGTAAAGCACCAAGAAAGTTTTACATATGGACGATTTTTGTTTATACAAAAACCCAATAAGAAAAAGAGAACGGTACTATTGCGTTTTGATCATTTTCTCCAATTTAGTAATGGTTGCATGGTGAGAAATTAAGTGGGTAAAATTTGAAACCGAACTTTTTTTTTTTAAGAAAAAATTTAGACGATTTATTATTAACTGAAAAACGTGTTACAAGCAACATTTAAGATAGAATTAGCGACATTCACAGGGACACAAATTTTTGATAAAATTTAGTAAAATTATCTATCGTACTCAACCCACTTCATACGCCTACACAAATATTTAAAGAATTCGAAAAGTTTTCCAATTGGAAATGTCCTCCAGGAATGACAGAAAGGTCAGTGTGGTAACAAATAGGGCGAAGGATGGTGGATCCGATAACTCTTGGATTACTACAATATTAGCCGAGAATGGCTTTGTTTATCAATGGGCTGTCGTGTAGTAGAGCATGTTCATATTTAGGACGCTTATCCTTCAAATAATCAAACAGAAAGGACAAGCAGCCTTCACTCTACCACTTGCAATGTATCGCTTTTCCATCCTCGAATGAAACCGTTGCCACATGAGCAACTGCAGAAAAATCTCCATAATATTTTCCACGTTTGATTTTCCTTAAGGATTCTTAATAGGTGAACGGTAAAACTGGACCATATTCATCCCTCGTCGCTATATAAAAACCCCTTGAAACTTTATCCAATATGAAACTGTGCAAACATTTCTTTGCATCGCGAGAAATAAGCCTGTTTTGATCCACAGTGAGAGTAACTAAAGCAAAGTTTTCTAAAACGAAGGTGCAAATCTTGAGGGTCTCCTCAATCCGTTTATAAGTATTTTATAAACCCTCCGTCTTTTTCTTCCACATTTATCGCATTTACCGAAACTAATCTCATCATCTTTCAATGAAGAATTTTCGCATTACAATTAGGAAAACTGAGGGAAAGAGAAAGGTAGAAACCATTTCCGAATTATCCTCGCATTCTACTAATTACAAGCACGAGAAAGATTCGGACAGTTTAAAACTAGGAACTATAATTTTTGCGCATGAACTCTATTTTAATGGTAGTAATAAAAAAAAATAATTCCCAAACGCATTTCCATGCTTATGACGCAAAGAACAAGAAAAATAAATAAGACTGAAGGCGATGAGATTTTTTACAGATAAATATTTTTTATTCTATTTAAAAATGTCTCATTCCTGTTTAGGAATTTAGATCCAGGTCTTTAACATGCAAATCAGAAAAAAATGCATCTAGGGAGCTCAGTTAATCTGCACTTAGATATTCCTATGATACGATACCAAGAGTCTTATAACATGCCCTAAAATCAAACTATAGTAGCATTTTTCTCAACGTAGTAAAAAGTGGAAGAAAGAGAGGAAATTTTTTAATCGTTTTTAGTATTAAAATCTGCGAAAAAAGTTTCTCTTTAACATATGCTTGTTAGGTTTTTACTAAATTCCTCGGAGCAATTTTCGGCGTAAATTTTAAAACGATGCTTTATCTATTACCACCCTTCGCCAAGCTTTCAAATGAATTGTTTGATGTTCATTCAAAGCTTTCATATACACTTCAAATTTACCCACATTAAAAGTTAGTACAATAAAGTTTGTGAAAAATGACGTTGCGTTAACTTGAATTTTCCTTCAGCTATAGGCGTTTAAGAAAACGATTTTACGAGTACAAGCGCTTTAACAACTTACACAACCTCCTATGCGTCGTTTACTCAAACAGAAATACTGTTGTAAAGTTTACACCTTCTGCAAAGGGGCGAAATTAAGAATCTCAATAACATTAAGGAAAACATTTAACATTGGAACAAAGGCAGTAAAAGCTCTATAAGGTAAACTAATAAGATTTTGGATATGAGAAAAGTAAATTTAAGTGACGTAAACTTTTAAGAAAATATATTAAGATAATCTTAACCTTGCTAACTCTGGGAGACGCTTTATGTGTAACTTTTATGTGCAAACTATTAGTTATTGCCAAACTTTTTAAATTTTCCGCTTTATATCTATTTACGTACTAAGATACAATGGAAAGCACTAGATGAATAATATTAAACACTCAATGTGTTAATTAATGTGCCAATAAGGATAATGACTTACCTACACCCTGTTGACTAATTAGTCCTCAGTTACAGTCTATTGGGAATTTGTAAGTACACATTGTACCCCTATTTTCCCAATAACCCTTTGATATAACAGTCTTGGTCTAACAAATCGTAGCGTAGGTGATATACGGATTGATTTTTAATGAGATTTGCGATTAATGGGATTTTCCACACGTTTGCATTTAGAGTTGATCCTTGTCTGACGTATACATTCATAAAAAATATACCAAAAAATAACAACCACAATTACAATATTTTTTACGAAAGCTCTACCTATATTCTGTAGCCAACTATGTTTAAGTTTTAATCAATATTAGATAAAAAGTGTTAATAACTACAAAACCGCTAAAGATAGGTATAGGGATACCTATAACTTATCGATGCCTCTAAATTAAATCGTCTTCCAAATATGTAAAAATATACAGGGTGTTCGATTTGAAAAAAATTACTTTTTGGTGTTTGAAGTTTTTTAACTTTGCCACTAATTTTGAACGCCCTGTATAATCTGTGATAGGTTTGCAAATGCATTTTGTGAACCCTTATGGTTTTACTTCGTGTTTGTAAAGTATGAATGTTTTGCGTTCAAAGAAGAGCAAATGGTGGGCTATTAAACATCCCTCCGAAAAGCGCAAATTTTTCAAAAAATCACAATATCTTAAAAACAGTTGAAGATAGGTATAGGATAATCTAATACAGATTAACGCAGAATCGATTGTATAATCCAAAAATGCAATAATATACAGGGTATTCCGTTTAAAATAAGAAGATGGATGGCGATTTCCGGTCTTTCCGGAAGTTGTACAACATCGACAATATTTTAGAACAAAAGAAGGCTATGGGTTATCCTTAACCTGAAAGTTTCAAATTCATAAGTAGCAAGGGACCCCAGAAACTTCTAATGAACGGGTTCCGTGGTATACCCTGTATATGTATTAATAGGCGACCGGTGTTTCTGGCATTCTGGATCGCCCTACGTTAGTTTTAAAAACATATGAAAAGTTCCCGACCCTGGGAGGTGAGCTTAAGATGGGAAGGGACATTTTTCGATTGTTCGATTATATCTCGGAAACGGTGGACTCTAGAAAAAATTCTTCTAAATCAAAATGAAAGCTACTGAAATTTGATTGTGCATATATTTCTGCTCCTGTAACACTCATATTCATCATTTAAGTAGGTGTCTAAATATGTTTTTTAAGGACAAGAAATCGATTAAGATGGTTTGCGAAGTTACCCGGACGTCATTTTCCAAAATGGCCGGCACCGATTTTCTGGTGCTTACATTTTCTGCTCCTCTGACAGTCATACTCATCATTTTGGTGTTTAAATATGGTTTTAAGGACAAGGAATTCATTAAGATAGTTTGTAAAGTTGCCTGATAGCTATTTCTTAAGGAAAATCAGTACTAAAAGTTTTACAGGGCTCCTCTATTACTGCATTCAGAAAACAACTTACTTATTTCAAACAACTAATTTACTTTAATTTGGCTTTTTTTTATTGTGGAAACGAAATTTGATTGAGAAATGTACTTTTTATTTGACTCAGTTTGTCTGTATCATTTTTGTTACTGATTTGGCATTAGGAGTGCCAAAATTGCTTGTTCTAAGCATTATGGTACTGTATCAATGTACTTATGCTTCTTCCACGTACTTGGAGAATGGTGGACATTTGAATTTTTTGACAACTGACACATTCCGTTGTAGTGAGTTTCCTTCCGGTCATGCTTCTAAAAGCTATATTTGAAAACTGTTCCTGTTCGTTGTGAAGAATTATTATGGAATTCTTCGGTGTTTTCTTTTATAATTGAAAAACGGTTTTAACTAATGATTATAAATTTACAAATTACATCATGTTGCCAGCACCAACCTTGTTGGACGAATACTTATGAATGAATGAATTAGGGTTGTATACCTGCATTTATACTCTGAGGTATACGCACCTTTCTATGTAGTTTTAAAGGGGTGAGACCGAGAAGTTCCTTTAATAGATTTTGTGTCATATCCGATGCAATTTTAAACATTTCGTGGTATTGAATTGAATTGAGATTAACCCAATGAAGGTTCGGTTCAACAAATGACTATAAAAACTCCTACCGGTCATTCGCGACAATAAATATATCTATTGTATAATAATGATTTATTAATAGTTGAATATAAACTACACAGAATAAATGATAATAGAAAAATCATTAAATTAAGTTATAATGTTAATTATTGTACATATAGCTACTTTTCGTATTGCTTTTGTTTTAGGTATTCGTTGCATTTCATACGAAACAAACTTAACGTATCTGCTGTTTTTATTTCTTTAGGTAGTTCATTAAACATCTTTAATCCTCTATAAAAAATTTGGTTTTCTTGAAACATTGTATTGACCATCTGTATGTAGAAATTGTTTCCCGATCTAGTGTTATAGTTATGTTTGTCTTGTACATATGAGATGCGTATATTTGTACTTAATTTAATTAAATTATGTTTCAATTTAAATATAAATAACAGTGTACCTAAAGCAATCCTATGTTTAACATCTAATAAATCCAAAGCATTTAACATAAACTGTATTGATGTATACCTATTACATGATAACACAATGCGCATTGCTTTATTTTGTTTCATTTGCAACCCTCTTATTGCATTGGAATTTAGCATGAACAATATAGTTGGACAATAACAAAAATGTGGTTCTATTATGGTCTTATAGATGACTAATTTTGTTTGTACGCTCATATTTTTGCTTATTCGATTAAAAAAGCCAATCTTTTTTGAAAGTTTTTTAGACATGTATTGTGCGTGTTGTAAGAAATTTAAATTATTGTCAATCTGGACTCCTAGATATTTAATGCATTTTAAATTCTGTATATAATTTCCCCTAATATTAACAGTGTGTACAAACGTGTTGATTTCATTTTGTAGATATTTTGATCCTAACAACATGAGTTTAGTTTTGCTTTCATTTAATTTTAAATTATTACAACATAGCCATTGATATATATTCTCTAAATCAGAATTTAAAGCATCATTGATCATCTGCAGATTATGACCAGTAACACATAGTAATGTGTCATCACTCATCAGCAAACAGTTGAACTTTACACTTTTTTACACACTTAATAATGTCGTTTATGTACACTATAAAAAGAGTTGGACCTAACACAGACCCTTGCGGTACACCGAAATTAGTTTTTAATTTTTTTGAATAACAATCGTAAACTTTTGTAATTTGATACCTATCATTTATGTAGTCGGAAAACCAGTTCAGCACCTTTTCTTTAATTCCAATTTTTTCTAACTTCTTTAATAATAACTTTCTGTCTACAGTTTCAAAAGTCTAGGAATACGGCACCAACAAACATTTTTTTACCAAAAGCATCTTTCCACTCGTATAATATGTTTTGCAATGCGGTTTCACATGAATTATTTCTTCGAAATCCTGCCTGCATATATGTTAAAACTTCATTTTGTTCTAAATACGTTACAAATTGTTCTTTTACACATACTTCTAAAATGTTTTCTTCCTCGGGAAGTATATTTATAGGCCGAAAATCAGTAGATTTTATGGATGTACTTACTTTTCGTATTGGGATTATAGTAGAGAGCTTCCACGAGGTTGGGAAATTACCTTTCCGCAAAGACTCATTCACCAAATCGAGATAACGATCCCCTATTACCTCAAATGATAATTTGCATATTTTAGTACTGGAATTTTTGTTCCTCAATTTTGCAACTATTTGTTTTAGCTCACACAATGACAGGGTTTTAAAGGACTTTAATACGTCATGGGATTCTTCAATTTCATGTAAAAGTTTTTCGGTATTTTAGTTCGCTTTATTTATAGATTCGATAATCTTATCCACGCTCTCAATAAAATAATTGTTAAACTTTTCAGCCATGTCTTGGATATCAGTTGTTTCTCCATCTTCAAAATGAATCATATCAAATGAGGTGTCTGAATTTTCTTTTATCAATGACTTTAAACTTTTCCACATAGCTTTCGAATTTTTAAAATTTTTATCAATTATATTACTATAACATAGTTTTTTTGTAGAGTTCACTAAGGATACCACCTTATTCCTTTGAATCTTGTATTTTTCCCAGTCATAAGTCGTTTTGCTTAATTTAGCCGTCCTATGCATTGAATCCCTTAATTTAAGTTCATTTCTTAATTGATTATTCCACCACTTTTTTGTTGCCCACTTCAGAGGCACTGTAAATGATTTCAATGGAGCAAATGAATTCAAACTTTCCACTAAATCTGTACTTAGTTTTATAGCCATGGAGTTGGTACCTAATTTTCTTTCCCAATTTTTATCTAATAGTGATAACTGGAAATCTGTTTCCTTAAAGTGTGTAAAATCCCTTTTTGTTTTTTTTAACACAGTTTTTTCCATGATAGGAACTTGAAGTGTAATTTGAAGGCAACTGTGGTCAGAAATAGAAAACTCGGATATTTTATTGCACAAAATACTTTTATTATTTGTTATAATTAGATCAATTGTTGTTGAGCTCGTGTTTGTTATTCTTGTAGCGGTATTACTTATTTGAAATAATCCACAGCCGTTTGTAATACTATTTAATTTATTTGGATAATAATCTTTTGAATCCACATTTATATTAAAATCTCCCGTTAGAATACGGTAATTATTTTTATACATGACGTTATTTAAGAAATTTTCAAAATAATTTAAAAAACTGCTGATGCTGCTTCCTGGCGAGCGATACAAGCAGTATATTAAATAAGCACCACATTTAGATGCAATGTTTACACCGAGGATCCATATACAATCATTAATTGTTTCATTCATAACTATTTTAAATCTACATTCTGTTTTAATAAAAATTAAAGCACCTCCAGTATATCTAGTGACACTTGGACAATTTACATAATTATATCCTTGTATATTTATTTCGTTTGACGTTATGTCTTCTGGAACTCTTGATTCGGATAAACATACAACAAGGGGTTTCAATTGATTTATTCTAAATTCTAATTCGGTTTTATGTGGTAAGAAACTTTGTATATTGGTATACAGAACATTATAGTTCTTGTTAATCGTTTGGGGTTGGTATATTTTTGAAGCGAAAAATATAACGTCTTATATTCACATATTCGGGTCAATTACATGGATTTAATAGAATATCCGCATTTTTAAAATCTGTTCCAATTCTGTAACATTGATTTTGACCACGAGATTCGAGTTTATCACAAACGACATTGCTATCATTTGTAATCGATTTGGCATGAGCTAGCATATCCTGTTGGGTAATATTTGGTGCTATAGGCCATACGCTCGGCAATGTCCCTTTTCTCATTAAGTCGTAAATCAAATCTCATTTATAACCCGATCGATAGCTTCATTCAATATGCACCTCTAATGCAAAGTAAAAACCAGTTCCATACGGGCGAAAGTTGTTCAAAACAAATCTTATGGAAACTTGAATACAATAGAACAATAGCTTTCAACTACCTGCCTAGTCAGCGGTTGTTAATAGTTTAATTACAAAGTAATATATCAATTATTAATACAAACATCACAATTTAATAATGAAACTAGTGTATCTTCTATTGAGTACCGCTGCCAGTTAGGTAGTTCAAATCTATTGTTCTATTGTATTCAAGTTTCCATAAGATTTGTTTTGAACAACTTTCGCCCGTATGGAACTGGTTTTTACTTTGCATTAGAGGTGCATATTGAATGAAGCTATCGATCGCGTTATAAATGATATTTGATTTACGACTTAATGAGAAAAGGGACATTGCCAAGCGTATGGAGTATATACGCCCCACAAATGCCCAGGCTCTTTTTGGTGCGGCTGTGATTTTAAATTTGTTCGTTGTATTCGATCCAACAATAGTTTCTGTTTGTGATTTTGAACGTTGTTTAACAACGCTTGATGGATTGTTTTGATGTACTGTATTATCAGATTGTAATGGCATATTTATTACAGCACTCATAATTTCGCGCTGCTTTGTTTCATATACTTCGAGATTACTTTTTTCAGCCGTAGTGGGGGCTACGTTTAAATTTTGATGTGCGCGTTTCGTTTGTGAACGTGTTTTTGAAAGTACCTCGCTAAAGAGAAGGTCACTGTTCTTGTTATTATTTTGAACATTATCCATTAAACCAGCTGTAGTGTTATCTACAGTTGAAATGTTATTTGCATTGATGCTTGTTTTGTCGTCTTTTGGATTTTTTGCATTTAAGAGTTTCAAATAAGAAATTTCTTTATATAGAGCTTCAATTAATGACGTTTTTGCAGCAATGACTTCATCTTTGCTTTCAATTATTTTAATCAATAGCAAAGACGTTGAATTGGCACCGAGTTCGGAACCCGTGCTATTATCGTTATTGAAAATGTCTTCAATTCTTAGTGACTTTACATTGTTTGCAGATTATTGTGTTATCTTGTAGTACAACAGCGTTGTTTTTACGTGCACAGCTCTCATGAAGAATACTCGAACAATATTTACATGTTACGACTTTAGTAGTTTCACCAGATTTACACACAATGCACTTCTTTTGTGGACACTTCGTAGACACGTCTGTATCGTCGGCCATACTCACTATTACTTGTTGTATATAACATAAGCATATTAATAATAATAGCAAGTAATTCACTAATTCTACTCAAATCTTTTATTTTAAATGAAAGGGTAATAGATTTATTCATTATTATTATATCATTTATAACGCTCGGTAATGACACATAGTGTCGAAAGGCATCGGAATCTATTTAAAATAAAAAAATAATTTGAATTACTTGTTATTTTTATAATATAGGTAGGTGAATGAAGCTGTGCTTAATCAGGATATTTATCAACGCACTTCAATAGTATTAAATCTTAGGGGTACCTATATTTAATAAAAATTAACAATGTGAATATTGGTTTTGAAGGAATAACTAATCTAATCTAATCTAACTTAATGAGGGTGTAGTCATAAGTGATGGAGAGGAAGAGAGAAACCCTTTGAAATGGTATCGATCCTTTAAAAGGGTAACGGCACCTTAATTATTAGAATATACTATAATAGAACATGCATTCATTCATTGATACGCACTGTAATGAAGGACATATAATTCGAATAATACCTAAATATATGTTGGTACTAGACTATTCATATGTTCGGCCGAATTTCTTTGTGGATGATTATTTCAGAAAAAATATCAAACGTCCAAGATTTTGATAAAGTCCTTTTATTCAGAGTTATTACTGTTTCTGACATTTTACTTTCTTTATGCTTGTTAAATAAAAGTTTTGTTAAATAAATGTGGGATGAAATTTTTAGACGGTTTAACAACTTTTTACGCCCTCAAAATAATAACGTACCTACCTGGTATACATGTTTATAAAGCCTGTTTTGAGAGAAAGAGCAAGTTCATATACATACCCACTAAATTAATTAAATTAAAATATAAATAAAGCTCGGTTTTTGGCTGAAAACTTTTATAATTTATATTTTATAAATATTATATAAAAATCAAACACTTTCATATTAAAATGCGAGATGAGGCACTTAAAGCGATGATAAAAATCTACATTTAATAACGCAATCATCATTAATTATTATTATTTCATACCGAGCACGTACTTGAATTACGGTGGAAATTTTAATAAATTCGACTAAAAGCTCATTAAAGTGAAAACGCACGCGATCATTATGAAATTATATCTTGAAGAAGTATAAGATAAAAAGATTTCAGTTAAAAAACGATCGATACTGAACGCGAAATTTATATTTTTGAGTGCTCTTTGTCAACACGAAAACCTCTCAAGTTTGGCATATGTACTATAAAGGCATCGTGATCACCTTATTTACATCCAGATGATTAATAATAGTAATAACAATAGTCGTAGTAAAAAAGATACTTTGAATCCGAACTGCTATATTTGTACGTCGATGCCATAACAACTGACTGAAGGAACAGTTATTTAGGTATAGTGTTATCTCTTTTCAAAAGCTTCTAGGCGATTTTACACTTGATCCAAGAATATAGTTATGTTGGTGCAATAGCGGTTGATCATCATAAATTCATAACATTAGAAACGAAGGGAAATAGAATAAGGCGTCCAATAATCAGTTGGAATTTTAATTCAATTTAATGTGTACAATTTATAACAAAATATTACTATTTTTGTGTTCCAAACTTATCATTATCATTATCTTACACGTTATAATTTTTGGACAAGCACAGATTATGGTTTGTTACGAGGGAACTTCGTGTGTTACAGTTACTATTAGATAGTACCAAACGTGTCACTAGTTTAGGACTTTTTCGCAATTCGTTGACCAATTTGCAAATGTTGAGCAAAAGCTTTGCGTTAAATTAACTATAATTAAACATTTATATCTGTAAAGAGAAGAACTCATCGACATTTACGTTTTGGAATTTCTATCATAAGCGAAATTTGAAGAAAATACGCCCACAAAGTGCTTTCGATGACGTCTACCGCAAATTTGTGAATGGCACAAGTGTCGAAGGGAAAAAAGTCGCAGATAAGGCGAACCGATCACGCATTCAATAACTGCAAAAATAACACAAAATGTTGTCACACAGAAAGATGAAGGTGGAAATAAGCAAATGTTCACCACCTGTTTCGATATGAAAGAATTGATACTGGCTGTATGTGTACCTGAAAAGTCTGCCAACCATCATTAATACTAAACTGAAGGGATGAGCTAGGAAAAAAGACGAGATGTGTGGAGGAATGGATGATTGTTTGGGCAAGGCAACACGTCACCTTCCGTTAGACATCGTACCCTATGAATGAATCTCCTATTTTGCTTGTCATTGGTTTTTTCATAGCCTCAAACACGAAAATTCTACTGAACGGAACCAATTTTGTACCGTTGGAGGAATGAAAACTTCAGAGTTGCTCAATATTGAAGGCCTGTATCAATACTTTAAACATGCGGCAAACATGAATGTAACGTTACTAAAAAAATAACTAAAAACGCTGGTGGATGTATTAGATGATTACGAATACGCGTCAACCCCACAGAATTAAACAATGTTATTTGTAGAAAACATTTGTATCTGCCAGCAATAGAGAAACTTACATCTTAACTAAAAGACGCTACATATTTTTCTGTAATGGCTTTTGCCAAACAGTTTTGTATGTTAAATGGAGGAACCATGAGCCTTTGATATCAAATTTCAAAAAGGCGGTATTACCAGGTTCTGTTCGTTTACAACGTGAACGTATCGAATTAAGGATTTTAGGTTTAATGGTTCAAAATGGTAGCGCTGGTGAAGTTAAATGAATCGTGGACTTGGTTCATTTCATCATTTAATTCTAAAAAATGATGAGTCTGGAAGAGCAAATGGTGCTCTTAAATGCGACGGGCGCCCTTAACATTGGAGCATTGAGGAGATTGCGATCAAATCCAAAGAGGCCTTGCTCGTGGAAGTGTCTCCGCCAAATAGACCCATTAGTTGATGAAAAAACAAACCCTGCTATTTCCTAAGAGGACAAAACACCCGTCTAACTAAAATGCTGGAAACATATTTCGGTGAAAGCTTCGATTAGTGATGGAGGAAGCTATTCTCATTATCAATACAATTTTGTCAAAAGGTGCAGAATTATGATGACATTGTTGATATTGACATACTTTGGCAATAATATATACCTTTTCAAACCAGGAGGATGTAGTAAAAGAGACTCATACTTCTAAACTTGATCACATCACTGTCTTGAGCACTTTCTACTTGCACATGCATTCAGTGAATGTGAACTTCACTTTCACTAAGTATGATGAAACCAAGCATGAAATCAGCAATGGCGTAGAAAAGATTTTCTTGGCACTGTAATGAACAGCTCAAGATCCAGGAAAACGAAGCTTTCAATACGTTCTACAAGATAAACTTGGTGATCAATAAGAGAAATTCCTGGTTTTTTATAATTAATTTTAATTGACTTATTGTAAAATTCCACCCTTAGATCCTTTAAAATATATGTCAATTCCCTTTATGTACATAATTCGAATCATCGACCATTTCCTGTCAATTTTGTTAATTAATACCTCAGTTAAATTTAAGTTTTTTCCGCCTTTGATAAATATCACGTAATCGCTATTAAAGTTTCATTTCGAAAACGTTTAATACGATAATTTGGGCACATTCCTATAAAAAAACCACATGTATGTCATTTCCCATATAATCGAATATTTTAAAACACCTAAAAAAGTTGTTGAAAAACTTTTAATAAGCAGGACGTATTTTAGTAAATACGCGTCGATTTCGAAAAAGAAAAATGAGCCATCTTAAAATTCGCAATAATGATCCAAAAGATTATCTCATTTCCTTTGAAAGGTTGTGTCAAAACTCATCTTAACTTGATGAAACCAATATCCGATGAAGTCAAATTTAAAATTATTTCCGATATAAAGTTTAATTGCTAAAAGATATAGTATCAGTTGCAAACTCGATTTCATATTACATAAAAGATAAGCTACGTAATAAGAATAATTAACATATTAAATTAAATTAAATGTAATTTCGGTATTCAAACGATTTGTTTGAAGATCCATAAAGGATTGTAAAGGGACTTGTTTAAAGTTCAACTGTAATATGACCCTAAATGCGTTATTTATGAATGTGATTAGAAGTTTCGTAACAAGATGATTTGAATGATTGTACCCTAGTTCTAACTCCTCTCAGTACTATTTGAAAGGCAGATGATGTGTCGGTTATTTAGGATTATTAATTATATTGTCGCGTGGGTGCTTTGATAAATATTGTGTCCGCTAGGTTAAATCGTAATAATATTTAGTGTCAATCTGTGTAGATGTTGACATTCTCATGTAATTTTGGATCGACTCAGACAATGGAATTTATTAAATTAATTACCAAGGTTCTTTTTTGAGATATTTACTGGAGAAATACCGATCTACGTAAACGAATTACCAAGCACAATAGCTTAGATAATTGTTGGATGTAAGAAGCATTCATTCAGTGTAACAAAAACACCTTTTCGAATTGAATGAGGACTTCATGAATACAATCACGTCTTCTGAGATATGAATCAAGTTGGATGTGACAGAATGTGAAGGTTTCTGAAAACCATACATCAGATACGAGTATTTCATTTCCACAAAGTGTATAAGGTGTAAAATTTGCCTCTTTTCATTTCGAATTACACTAAATTTACACTAAATTAAAATAGGAACGTAGCTGTTCTAAATTGAAAAGAAACTTTTGTGCTATCTCTGCAGCTGACATGATGAATTACAATTTTAATTATCGGAAGCAACCGAAACGTGGTTTGACAAATTTCGTTGAATGGTTAACTTAATTGTACAACTGCATTTCATGCAATATATTTTGGAGGATTTCATAATGAATTCTAAAATGATAGTCGACTGCCATTTGTTGATTCAGTTGAATGGAATTTTACAGGGAACAAGGCTTTCGAATGTTTCCACTTACACAATTTTTCATAAATTCATAAATTACACTTAATAAGTTATAACCTTATAACTGTTCAGAGAAAAAACAACTACGTTCGATAATTTCAGTCGTATTCCTTAGTTTTTTCACTGCCCCATTTACAAAAGCTTTAAAAGTATATCATGCGGTATCTATGCTAAATTCACAATTCTAGACTAAATATCATGTTTCCGTTTCCTCCCATTTGTTTTATTGTAAAGCAAAAACATGTACGAGTGTCCAATTTTATTGGATGAGGGATACCGCTAACATGAAAGAAATCACGATCATCCGCAAGGTTACATGATCTAATGTTCTCTCTTATGAAGGACTGACAAAGGGCGTAAATTACACCGTTCTCTTAGACAAGGTGCTCTTAGAAGTAAGCAAATTGTCAATACCGTGCTAAAGAACGAACTTGAAACTATTCGAAATCGTGTGATATCTGCTGCACATTTATGAATCTAAATTGAGTTGATGGAGCAAAACATTGCTTACTAGAGTACATATGATTGAAAAATTGTTATTAGCCAGACATCGTTAAAATAGGACTGAGAGCGACATGTATTTCCACAAAGATATGGTTATCTTTTCGGCAGATGTTTGCTTTGAATGTCGTACAGAATTGTTCCCAGTTTGTGCGAGGTCTACAAAAGCAAATTGTTAGGCGAGAAACAGCAATTTCCTTTTTACGGATACCAATATTTACTCATGCAAGGAAATGATAGTCCTCATGTGGTCCTTAGCGTTCCAGAGAAGCTCAATGCGATTACCATATGACTCATGAAAGGACAACTGACCGGTCCTGAATTAAGCTTCATAGAAGAGCCATGGGACACTAATATAGAAACAAATCTGCTCCTTCCAGTCACAAGTAACTTGCAAAGACAGCAATGGCAAAGCTTTAGAATTTCGGTCAAGATGTCCAACATACCAAGACGCATAATTCATGATACAAGAGAACATACCTATACATTGTTAAGATAAATTTAGAATTTTAGCTGATTTCAATTTTTCAGTGTTTTTCTTGCATCATTCGTGTTTATCAACAATTGCGTCGTGTCAATTATCTGTTGTAATAATTATTTCTGACTACTACATATGCGATACAGATGTATGTTTGTATGTTCCAGCATCACATAGCAACTACTGAACCGATTTGGATGGGAGTCACATTCTTTCCTAGGAAGCATCCTAGTCCAAGAAAGGACTATTTCATCGCAATCGGTTCACAAGAAGCCAAGTTATGATCATTTAAAGTTTAAAGAATACAATGTTTGCATGTGTTTGTGTATAAGCAAAAAAGTTCACCAAAAAATGTTTAACTTCCCGAGTACGAAGTAAAAGGAAAGTATGTATTGTATTAGTGTTCCAAAAAAAAATAATTGACCTATGCAAATTTTTACATATCTTTGCGTTTCTGAATACGTAGATTCAAAAAATGAAAAAAAAAATTCCGGCTATCGTCTGCCGTAGTCTGTAGTCTGTACAACTGAAGTTCACTGCGAGATTCGGAGGAGTTATGACCGAAACGTTGACACTTGTAGCATAGGACAACTCGTATGTAGTCTTGTATACAACAGGCCTTCCACCCGACGCGACGTATACTCTTCTACCAGACAGTAGATGTTTGTGTACGAGAGGGTTGCAGCACTCAAGAATCCAATGAACGGAGCTTTTGTCTTTGGGTCCGAACCGAAACATTACCTTTAAGGAGGCCTGTGCCAGGGAAAGTACATTTTCAGGAGCGGACTCTACCAGATTCTGGGAGAGGATGGCCTCTTTGACCTGCTCCGAAGAGAGGTCCGAAGACACATCCAAGATAGACAAGCAGGGCAGGCCATTTTCCTGGGCCCTGGGAATTGTGGATTTTTTTACATTGACATTTTTTTATAACACGCAAATAGGAGCTTCGTGGTTAACATTTCAAGACCCCTTGCCACTTATTTCGTTATAATAACTCCACAAATATGTTGCAAACTTAGAACTGTCCGTAAACATTTTCTTGCAACGCTCTATATTCACAAACACAAAAAAAGTTATCGAAATGCGGTTTTCGCCAATCGATTGCATTCGGGCCAAGGACGAAAATGCTGATATTACCTTTGATGACGTCACTTCCGGTATAAATAAATTGAACATAAAGTTATCAATAGAGCTCAGGTATCAGTTATACAAGTTGTAGAAAAGCAGAAAGACCGTGAGAGAAGCTGCAGATAAGCAGCTGGTTTAAAATAAGATTCAAAAATCAAATGACTATTTAAAATAAATTAGTATTTAGTCATCTTCCATGACATGGATAATGGTGATGAATTAATTTAATTTAAAATATGTATAACTAATGATCCGATTTCGGCTTATCCAAATATTGATACCGAAATAATGAGGGTGTTGAAAGATAAATTTGTATATTTTCTGAACTTCTCATGATTTACATAAAAACGGATCTTTTATAAAAAGCTACTTTTCTATTATTTTTTCATGTAGCAAGTTTCATTTCTATCAAAAAATAGAACACCCCCTATAGCATATCCTCTTTCAGAAAGTGAACTCACTACAACATTCTCTTGATTTTTGAATGGGTCTCAATTATGGAAACCCTTCTTTTCTTAGTGTTTTCAGTAGAGAATGTTAACAGAAATTTCTCTTTGGTCTCTCAGATCTGTAATTACATCTAGTAGACTTACAACTTGATTTGAAGCAAAAGAATGTACATTCTATTATAAACGTTGTCTTTACCTCCTCATAAACGTGTGTAGATTTGCTTTTAAGTGCCAAACCTTCGGTCAAGTAGCCTAATCGATGTGAAATGCTAATGAATACTATTATATCAGCAGCCGAACACAAAACAATTATTCATTTTCACAAAGACTAATAACAATTTAATCGGTTATCCAAAAAACTATAGTAGATATAAACCAATCAACTCTTGCTTAAAAATGTGCATGCGATCTAAGGTTCCTGAGATTACTGATATACATTTTCCCTCATAAAGTTTGAAGGGAGTAAATGTTCGAGGTTCTCACTATTCCTTGGCTCCAGATGAGCGTTAAGTTGCCAACCCTAGGGAAATTTCCCTAGATCTAGAGACATCGTAGTCTGCTAGGGAAACAGGGAAATATCTTTATATTCTAGGGAAATTTAATGAATTCGGCAATAATTTCAAAATTGTGGCAATTACGAATACCAACCTGGAATGGTCATTGTTATCGCGATCGCCATCTGTCCTCGGTTGGACAGGACGGATCAAGCCATCTATCGATCGATAAAGTCGATTTCTTCATCGTTTATTATGCATATCTTCACACATACAACTGACAAGTTCAATGTACGTACTACGTGTGCTCGAAAAGCAACCATTGTCTCAATAATCGTTGTCATGACATGGCTTAAGTCATGCTTAACTTTAAGCATTACTGAATTTTTACGGTGCAAATGGTCATTGGTGACCTCAATCCTGATAATGTGCTTGTTCCTCCTTCAAATTTGCATCGAAAATAAACGTACATTTTCTATTTCATGACACACAACAGTATGTAATAGAAGGACAATCTCTCAAGCCACATGGCAGACCTCTGGTGTCACCTCCATGTATGATCCATCAATATGATATTATACACTTAAGAAAGAAAATATTATTGTTTTTAAAAGCAAAATTCACGAGAAATTTCTTTTCGTAAACCATAAAAATAAAATCTTTAATTTTAGTAATGATCGCCTGAAAGAAAATTATTTTCAAGGAACGTTAACTAATAAACACTTCTCTGAAAATCACTGCGAGCTAAGACAATGAACAAATGAATTTTAGAAAACCTTACCTAACGAACCAACTTCGATTAGAAATAAATAAGCTTGAAAGATTCTTATAAATGTTTCGTTTCTGTAAGGCCAAACAATTTTGTTCACTAATGAACTGTACACGTAAACAACTTTAAGAATAACGGTAATTACATTAATTACACATCTATAGAAGAAAAATTTATGAAATATCGGACGTTAATTTTGCGGGTCATGCCTAAAGGTGTTAATCAAACCTCTTTACGTTAAATAAGCGCGAATAAACAAACATTAAAAGAACAAAAAAATAAGGAGGTTGATGTGACGCTGTGTCTGGGTTAATAATGTTAAGAAGTCCAAGACAATGGCCAAACAAAAGCGTCATATTTAATAAAGTAACCACGCGTCAGGATGTATTATATAAATTGGACGTAATAGCCCTCTTTCATAAACATTGTCCAAAACACAAAGTAACATCGATTTTGTTATACTCCTGTTATTTCTCAATCTTCACGGGACTTGTGGTGCATTTTGTGTAGGTTTTTAAATATTTAAACGTAAGTAAACGCATATACTGTCAATATTTTCAAAAGATTGTTCGAAATTTATTTGACCTTACAAATCAAATTTAAAAATAAACCTTTTCCTGTTCTAAAATTAGATGTAGTGTAAGGTCGTACAGTAACAATGTTTTTGTTGAACGTAATTGTTTTTTACCCTGAGATAAAAATAACAAAAAGTAAACAAACTTTAATACATTCTTTCATCATTTAATGTCAAATAAATGTATACAAAAATATTAATAGAATCCTTTTTAGGTCGGGAAAAATGGAATCTGAACAATTTGGAAATTTTAGCAACTTAACCTTCGACGCGACTTCATCGGCCCACTACATTATACAAGACGTAATATTTACGATACTTTGCTTCGTCGCAATGCTTGCCAATGTTGGTCTTATCTACACAATCTTCCATTTCAGAAGAATGCGTACGGTACCAAACCTTATATTAGCAAACTGGGCCATCGCCGATCTTTCGTGTCTTCTAACTACACCGAGTACCTACCGATTAATTGCACTCATGGATAACATATCACTTTCAAGTTTATTTATGTGCAGCTTGTACGAGATCGGAAATACGGCGCAAGTTGCTACACTTTTCTTTGCGATTCTTCTATCGATTGATTGGTATATAGCGGCCTACTTTGAAAATACGTCGAAAACATTTAGAAAGTACATGAAATTTTATTTAGCCGTCCTTTGGGTGTGTATGTTTTGTGTACTATGTATAGGTGTCGTCTATTGCGTATATAATTACTTCGCAAATTTCGTACTGGCAACAATCATATTTTTTTCCTATTGCGCGTTGTTTTTGTTTATAATAATTGCGCAAATGTGTAACTGTGTTAGAAGATGCAAGAGCCGCCGCGTAACTTATCCAAAATTAATGTTAAATGTGGCGACTGCTTTTACAATCAGCTGGTTCTTTGGGTTTGTCAATTTTTTCATAATGACCGCCGTTAATAAGTATTACCGAATTGTTGAGATTATATCTTCGATTTTAGTATTTTGCACGTCAATAATTATTTTTATGATAATGTACCGACAGGATAACGACTTTCACGCTTGCATTAACAACGTTCTTAGGAGAGATAGGAGCGGTTATGAGGAGGCAAATTTTGATTTTCGTACACCGGTGAGGAAACCGATCGTCAAAAATGGTGCTCAATGTTTATTCAGCAACAAAGATCAAAACGTGTTCATGTACTAGATACATTTTCAGCCACTTGTGTTTGGTTGATGGTCCTAAGGTAGAAGAAATGTGTGCTTTCAAGAAGGCGAAGTACGAGAGTTAGAACAGACATTTTGGTGCTTACTTGATTATTAGAACTAAGATTATCTAACTAAGATAATAAAATAATTATGTACGTATATAACTATAGTGCGAATTCTGCGTAAACACCGAGTTGAGCCTGTGCATATTTACAGTAATACTATGAAATAAAAAAACAATGTTTCAATACAATCATAAAACCCTTGTTTGTACATATATCAAATAATTACCATCAACAGTTTGTGTTCAATTGCAGTTTTACCATCTAATGTTTGCAGGTGTTGTAGTATTAAATTGTTCACCGGTGGACTTCGTTTTAATGAAAAATGCGATAAAGTCAATCGAAATACACAAAAACGTAAGTAATGCGATGATAGCTTAGGCCCATTTTTTATGGGTATATTTCTAAGTACCCAGAACAAATATACGAAAATGTTTGAAAATAATTCCTTTACAGCGTGTCAAAAAATTATCATTTCTATCAGAACCATGTGTTGTGGTCATTCAGATCTCGAATTAAAATCCAATACAATACAAATAAATTGATCAACTGATTAAGAAATTTGTATCGTTGAGAGTTCAAAAATAAAATTTCTCAATCAGTTCTCTTAATCTATTGGTCAACAAATGATTTTCGATAACCTTTGGACATAAGAAAAGTACGCGCAGTATGAGTGCCACGGTTTCTGGAAAGAATTTTTTTGACGTGTTTATTATTTATTAATTTGTGGGTCATCATTGACATATAGTGAACACATTTAATGTATATGTAGCAACAAGCAAAAATGTACCCAAAATACTGATGAAGGTTGTATATAAAACGATATACAGAGATAGATATAGTTCGAATGTTGCTCATTCAACATAAATCCAAGCAATGATTTTCTTCCTTCTTGATAAACTAAATTAATTTTATAGATTTTCAAAGAAACTATCCAAAGTATTAATATGTATTGTAAATTGCTAAAACGAAAATTGATTAATATCAGTTATAGTATACTAAATTAAAAACATTAAATTATTTTAAAAATATGGAAAAATGTCCATAGAGCAGGAGATCTGTTTTAGTAACATTGTTATTGCCCCTATATTTAAATGTAAATTTAAAATGGTAAGCAGACAGAGATGCAACGTGCATCAGAAAATGAATTAATTAATAAACACATGGGGAAGGTTTAGAGGTTTTATTCCCAGTAAACGTTATAAGTTTACCCCATTTTGAGTTCCAAAGAAGAATTTACGCCACGATTATGGACACAAATAATTTAGAATTTATCTACACCATTATTTTCAAAAACGTGCATTCCAAAGAGACGACAATTTCAGAAAGGTATCATGACTATAAAGCCAATGGAGAGTCTAATCGTTATTTAGGATCACTTGGATACTGCTTCGCAGGAAAGATGATAGGTGGAGTGAAAAGAAAACAATCAGAACTAGAAGAGGAAAGTGGCGAGATTGACAATGAAATTTACGTCGCAGAATTGTTGACTGAGTATGAAATCAATCATGCAGAAGACGGGCAGGAAAACACACAGGAAAATAAAGGGAACAGTGGTCCTGTAAAAGAAAAAGGAGAAGAAAACGACGAAAACGTGTTGTTGGTTTCCGAAGATATTGCAGACCTTTTTCGTCCCCTGACAATTTTTGAGCAAAGAAGCATTTCTAAGAAATTAGACCTGATTGTAAGAAAAAAATCTTCCCTAAGAAATACATCAAAAGAGGCATTTGATGAGAACTGATCCTCCTCGAAAAATGTTCAAAATTAAATTTCGAGCAGTTAGTTACTGTTTAACAGGAAGTGGTGCTTTAAGGGAATTTGTTTGCAATTATGTCGAAGCAAATGGAACCAGGAAAGGTACCACCAAACATGAGATTAAACGGTATATGGAGATAAACAAACGAAATATTTGCTATAGCAACGTTATTCGAAGCAAAAGTGTGTGTTTGGTTCAAATTTGGCATGGTGCGAAATTGGCAAATACACTCACCAGAGAATGAAATAGAACAATGAATGGTATTTCTGGACAATTCCGTTTATCATTTCGATGTTGTTCTTTCCGTGTAACAATATTGCATAAGTATCGTTTATTATATACATCGGACGTGACTTCAATTTTATATACTAGAATATTTTGTGCGGATAAGTTAGTTACATGTACGTTACAGAGTATATAGGTGTAATGTTGAGTTTATTTTTTTATTTACCTAACCTACAGCACATACATTAGAAGTTATGGAGTTATTGAAGAAAATTGGAATCAGGAAATTTTGTTTTTTTAAATTATTTGAAAATCTAAAGACGTTGAGAATTTGAAATGAGATTTATCGCGAGAATTGAATTTTGAAGAACATTCCCTATTTAACCGCTGTTCTACCTCTTCTAATAACCGAGATACCAATGGTGAGCGTCGAAATTTGTATCACTGTATAAGCAAAAAGACAATGGATAATGGAATATTGGGGCGATGTTTCGGGGGCGAAATGTTTTTAGGCGAAATGTCTTGGGGCGATATATCCGAGGGCGAAGTGCCGGGGCGAATTAACCGCACATCATATTATATAATCATTTCCTCATTTACCTAAAATGTTCATAAAAATTAAAAGTCCATAAACGTGCATTATAAAGCACATTCATTTATTCCAGATCCTGATGAACTGCCTAAATAAATCTTTCATTACCTACAAATATGAAAAACAAATGCTTTTTTTAGAAAAGGTGGTAACATGGTAGGTACCTACTTCAACACTGAAAATTGTAATAGAAACAATAATAAAAAGTGTAACACCAGTGAGGATTTTCATCAATCTTCAAATTTTTCCCTTTTTTGGTAATTAATACCATTACATATTTATAGAAATGATACTTTCTGGGAATCGAAAATGTTAAACAAACTTTCACAGTTCGTCTTAAATTCCTTAGTACTAGAGCTCGTTGATCATAGACGATGCCGTGATGAGGACATACGAGAAATATACCGACGCGACGGTTCAAAGAAAAGCGACCAAGAGTATAGCGACTTCAGTGGTGTTATAAGTCTACCAAAGTTATGTATTAATCAATATGTGACGGTCTTTACTACAACTTGAAGAAAAGCCTGTTACATCAACACTTTTATAGAAACAAAATTATTCCACATAATCAAGAAAATGTCCTGTATAATACTGTAATGTTGAACTGGCAAATTAAAAAATAAATAAAAAATAATAATAACAAAATTCTGGCAAATGCGGTTTTCGCCAATCGATTGTATTCGGGCCAAGGCAAGGCCTCCTATAGTAGAGGCCTGGAACTGCATAATGTGACGTCACAGCTGACGATCCATTCTAGTAAAGTTGTGCGTGGGGAAAATGCGTGTTCAAGCAAGATACGGTAATTTCTAACTGAAACCGACAATCTATATGTGTTTTAAAAAGGGATACAAAGTCTTTAATAATTTTTACGTGAAAATCTGTAATGCCGATTGACGCAAATTGCTCCCTGTAGGGTTGCAGTATATTTTAAAACAATCTAAATCTTTAATTGAACCCTTTTCTTTTGCCAAGCGGTCAGTTTATTTCTTCCTTTTGCAAATTTCCTTGGTTCTAATGTTAGGATCTTACGTTTTTTGGCAAATTAACAGTCATATAATGGGGACGATTTTCAAAAATCTTTGGATATGCATCGTCGCTTAATTTTAATTGCGCTCGTGGAACAATTAAAACGGTACCATCCTCTCTAACTGCCCGATCCTCGCAAATTACAAGTTTATCTACAAAATGTTTAATGCATATTCTTGAAGATTCTGTAAGTACAATATTTTTGCGATGAATTGCGTGTATCCACTTATTTCTTTTCTCCACATCTTTCAGAAATCTAAATGCCAAAACCTTCTCAGAATTTCTGTAATTGCTTCGGCAGCAAGGTACGCATCTAAAATGTTACAAGTACGTTTTACCAACTGTTAGTTAAGGCCGCGAACTTTTGAACATATTTTGTGAATTAAGTGAATGAATACACAGAGATACAAGTGTTAAAACTTGCCTGCACAGATCTAGATGCGCGTGCAAATACGATTGTCAGTGGGAAAAATAGTCGCAAAACTGTTCAGTTCCAGGCGCGGCTCGAAGGGAATCTGAGGGTTGATTTTTAGAGCAAATGCGAAGTCAAACCCTTGTGTGTGTATGTGCCTGTTCACGCCAAGCCATTGGCCACGTGGTAAAGTGAAATAATTAAGGTTATTTTATTTACACAATTCTTCAACTTCAATTGCGTTCAAGCCCTCACGACTGACTGAAACAGCTATAAACACTCAAATTAAGCACGTAGCAATTTTGCGGTTATACCGAAATGGATCGGCAATCGTGACGTCACAGCAGGAGAGGGGATGCAGTTACCGGCCTTCTATTTTAGGTGGTCTTGGCCAAGGGCGAAAATTCTAATATTACCTTTGATGAGGTCACTTCCGATATAAGCTAAAATGACGGCACTAATTTTTTTTATAAGATAAAGTTGCAGTTTTTTTATGTAGGTACTTAGTTTAAGAGTATTTTTTTCTGAATTCCGCAATATTGTGCTATATTTATGTTTTGAAAAAAGTGTTAATAACAGGGCCGGCGCTGAAGTCTTTGGCGCCTGCCTGCTATTTCTACTGAAGCCCCCCCCCCCCCGCCCCAAACTACACGCACATAAAATCATCGAAAAATGAACAATTTCAGCAAACTCTCACTGATCCAAATCTGGTACCAAAATAATCATCTACAACTCAAATTCTCTTTTAGTAAAATAAAAACGTAAAAACTTTAGATAAGGAAAAAATTTGAAAATAACTAGAAAATGTAATTATAATAAATTATAAGAATAGATAGGTGCCTAATCGACATTGTTAATATATTTTCGAAAGTTTCAAAATTTTAGGGGTTACTCTGAACACCGAATCGATGTAAAATATTTTCAAATGGCAGCACTTCAGGAAATGCCGGAAGTAGCTAGTAACTTCCTTATTTTAAACTTCAACCCCTATTTTTTTATTCCACTTTTGGATTCTACGTGAAATTTTAGTCCTTTTGATACCCACATATCAATATCTACAATTTACGGTTTTTCAGTTATTTTGACTTTAAAAACAAATGGCGGATGCTGACGGTACTTTGAAAATTCTATACTTGAAAACCGTTAGTAGTTAGTAGTTATGGCAACCGAGTTTTCACCAGCGCATAGAGGAAGATAGGGATATGCTGCCATTTTGAAAATATTTTACATCGATTCGGCTTTCAGAGTAATCCCTAAGTTCAAATTTTCAAAAACATACCTATAAATCTTTCCCAGAAATGTCTAACTAAAGCTCCCAAAAAACACCCTGAATAACCCTGTTAACGAATACATTGCAACGTCTATTGTACTTTTCACACTGAGAATTCAGTATCGAGCGCCTTTGCCTTATGTAGCATGGTTCAGCCGGTCAGGAATCAGGTGTGGCCTCAACTAAAATGCGCCGCTCGTATTTAACTTTATTTATAAACAATAATCTTGTAATAAACAATGCTTTTTATTTTTATTAAATACAATTTATACTGAATTCTTGGTGTGAAAAATACAATAAAAGTGTATAAACACGTTCACCCTAAACCTAAACTTATCCTTTGTAGATTGCGCCGTTTCACAAAATGGTTAGTTTCTTAATTTTCATTTTTGAAATATTTTTCCCCTTCGTAGCGGCGCCCGCCTGCGCTGCATCCCCTGCAGGCCCGTTTCCGCCGGCCCTGGTTAATACAAGGGAAATCTCGTGGCAACTTGCCAGAATTTTTTTCTATTCAAATCACAACGGATGTTATTTAGTAAAAACGATTTTTCTATTATTGCGATTAATTAAAAAACTAAGACCGATAAAGCTATTCGTTTTAAGTACAGTAGTTCTTCTTCAATATTGTAAAGACAGCATATCAGAAGAAAGTTTTATTATTTTTTGAATATGAAACATTGACTACAGATGAGCCTTAAGGTGGTTGTCAAACAACCGCTCATATCATTTTATTTAATTTGCTTTTGCATTAGAGTAAATTTGAAATTAGAAAAAGGTAATCTTTCACGCATACCTATAACAGCTACACATATTCCCTACGCCAACTTTCGTTTTTAAGAATTTACACGAATACGTAATTGCTTTTTTTATTAAATTTTTCTTATAAAATCTACCTTCCATATAAAGGCGAATCGCATTTATTAAAGTTTTTATACTTTCGTAACAGCCAAAAATTCCGACAGAAATAAATTACAAACGTTAGTAAGTAGGTAGGTATATGAAAAAGATTTCAAAAATGTACATGCATACTTTTGGTATGTATTTATATTATAAATCAAAGTAAGATTTCGGAAAGAATTTCTACTATAAGAGACCAATCTGTTCTTAATTGTACTTTGTATTATACCAAAAAAGCTGCATCGACAAATAAGTATAAGACGTATAGTTAATTCAATTTGTTTGCAAAGAAGTTGCGGAGAAAGTAATAAGATTTGCATTACAAAGCTTATCGTCGTACATAATTCTTTGCGAAAAGCGCAGAAGTTAATTACAGATAACAATTAAATAGCGAAAAAAGGTTTTAACGGCGAACTTCCTTGATTTAAATAATCGATGGAAATACGAACGGCAGTGATCTACTTACGATATTCTCTCGTTTCATTTTAGTTAGATAGAAAAGGGTAGTTTATAATACATTGCTTTTAGTGCCTATATAGAAAAATGAAAAATTCATTATAGTGAACATAAATTCGCTTTAGAGAAATCGGATATTGACATGCCATCAATATGCAATGTCGTTATATGAAATGCCCCTGTATCAATACAAGTTTGTTATAAATAAGTTAATGATAATGTCGGCGTGGCGGCTATATCGAAGATTACATTACCCTATATGTTACCACAATATGAACCAAATAAATGAGTGAGAAGATGAGAGATACCGTTGTCACTGTAATCGTGTCATGAAAAGAACTAGCCTTTTCACGTTCGACGTACCTTACACCTTCACATCGCGTCGTCTTGAGAAAATTAATGTAGTATACTGTATTGGAAATGTCAAATTTCATAAATTGGAATTGGTAATAACATTGCGGTTGTACGTGCTGGCGAATTTTACCGCAATGTGACACATTTTACGTTTATTAATAAATAATTGATACCTAACAACGAATTCCGGCAAAAGGGTTCAAGAGGGTAGAAAGTTGTAAAAGTCGATTAAAGCCTAAGAACTTGGAAATCCCGCAATTGGCAAATCAAGTTGTGCGACTGTAATATGTCAACAACTAAAGGCAGGGCCGTAGATATGGAGGGGTTTAGGGGGTTTAAACCCCCCCTTTGACAAAATCTACATTTAAGCGTAGCAATAACACAACTCTTTTGTTAATCATAAAATAAAATGTGTCAGCTCAGTTTCATATTTTTTTACCTCGAAACCCCCCCTATCGCCAACGCTTAGCTACGGCCCTGACTAAAGGTACAAACCCAATAACTAGCATATTGGGTAAAAACAAATTAAGCACAACTGTCATACACGGAAATCTAGGGTAAAAAGTGGTTATATCTGCTGAATAATCGTTGGATTGGAAGCTTGAGTTTCTTGCATTTCATTGTTGAAGATGTATAGAGTTGTTATTTTAATTCCTTCTAAATGACTTCGATTTATCGTATTTACCCGCCTCGCATAAAATGTTGCCTAAAAGTAACGTATATCCCGTAATCTCTGCGAATGTGTCTCGAATAGATATGCGGATGCCAAAAACGCACTGAGTTTTCCGTATTATAACAAAGTTTCTGTAGCGTGCGTGAATCAAGCAAAGCGATGATGATCTATGGCAAACAATTATTTATATTTGCACCTCCTACATATCGTCACAGAAAATTGGTTAAATTTCTTAAAAGCAGTTATAGTCCGTTTACTCTAAAATTACTATGGATAGGGAACTCCTTAAAATTGCTGTAGCCAATGATAAAATGGGTTTCACTTGCAAATAAAATAATAAATGTCATATACAAAACATTTCAAGCGAAAGTAGTACATATGACTACAGCATTATGATGGAATTTCCTTTACAGTCCCTGATTACCTGCAATTCTATTGTATTCCTAAACCCTGACAGAATAAAGCCGAAGTTCTAAAGAATACAATAGAATTGCAGGTAATCAGGTAGTGTAAAGGAAATTCCATCATAATGCTGTAGTCATATGTACTACTTTCGCTTGAAATGTTTTGTATATGACATTTATTCTTTTATTTGCAAGTGAAACCCATTTTATCATTGGCTACAGCAATTTTAAGGAGTTCCCTATCCATAGTAATTTTAGAGTAAACGGACTATATACAGGTCAACCTTATACGTAAGTACAAATCTTACGAAAACTAACATATTTTAAATTGTAATAGTAAATATGTTAATAAAATGTAACCTGACGCGTTTCGACACTATATGCGATTATCAAGGGCAACATATTGTGATAACTAATAATTATTTTAATCGATTAATGTTATTAAATTCATTCAATAATAAATAATAATATTCTATAATAAAAATAACGTATTTTGTTAGTAACTTTTTCTCGTTTGAGCTTTGCTTTATTAATTATTAAGACTGTTATGTTTTTGTTATTGTTGTTTTTCAACAAGTAATATGTTTATAATTGAATCTTAATTATCTACAACTTGTATTGTATTGTGTATTTATTTGTTTTAGATACATTTATACTTCTACTTCCCTTAAACTAAACATAGCACAAATTACGTTGCAGGGAGTAGTCCTTTTGTACCCGCACGCGAGGCTACCCTCATCTCATACCATTTCCATTACTCTCTTCCTTCTAACCTCCACCTCCTCCATTCACACCGATCCCTCTCCTCCGTCACTTAGGATCTCCCTCTAACTCCTACCCTCTCTTTTGACCCACTCACTTCCTCGTGTACCTCCTTAACTCCATTTATCTCCTCATTCCAATCGTATCTCCTCTCTCCTATCCATATTTTATTGTATCCCACCTTTGCTCTCCTCCCTTTTCCCTTTCCTCACTAGCTATTATTCGTAGCTCTTCCTGAATCCGTCTTTCCTCCCTAATGAGGTCATTATCTATGTAAACGTTAGAGTACTTCAACTTGCCCTTCGCCGCCATGACCTCCCTCTTATCTCCTCAGTTTCACTACGAATTATCTACAACTTTTGCTTCAACATCTTTTTGCAAAATGTGTACTATAGTATTTTTCAACTAGGATTCCCGTTTTCAGATTAGTGCGCTTCATTGAATCGCCATATGAACTAAGATTTACTTGTTAGTCAGAGGTTCTACAACAATTTTAGATAATTGATTCTTTAATGAATGATAATTTTAAGTACCTACTTACATATTTATAAGTAATGAAATAAATTTATTGGTATCTATATAAGAATTTTGATGTGAATCTGTTGTTAGTAAACGCCATGCACAATTCATTATGCATTACCTACACTAATGTAAAATTTTGAGAATCTCTGGCATTCGAAAACAGTTGTAGTTTTGCGTCCAACATAAACTACTGTCATCTCTTTCTGCCACATTGCGGTTATTTGTACCATATTTTAATGCTTATTGTGTGCTTAAAGCAATTTATCTATCGCCGTAAATCCTACGTTTCTGTTGCTTAGAAGTACAACCACAATTTAAACAGAGATAAAAGACACAAAGTTTGCGTTTACTAATATAAAGCGCCAATTCGAAAACGGGAATCCTAGTTGAAAAATACTATAACAAAATTGCGGCGTGCAAAGGAAGTACAAGTCTTTTAAATCCGGAGATCGTGCAATCAATCGAGTAGGTCCTTCGTGTTCTATTCATTTGTAGCGAAATAGTCTACTCAACACACGTGATACTAATATGGAAGAATGCACCATCATGTTGGTACCAAAAAACCTCACTAGTGCGGTATTTAAGAAAGATTGCCTTAGAACGCCGATGTGACAGTATGTATGGTATGCAAACTAAGACTGTACCGAACGACATACAAACAAAAATTTAAAACTGAAATAATTAATGTGGTGCACTATATCGCGGCCATTTTGTCATTGCACATTTCAATTGTAATAATAAAAACATGTAACGCCACAAATTTTTGATGTTACATTGATGATCAGACAAGCAGTTACCTCGTAAAATATTTGTTTCAATAATAAAAGTATTAAAAAATTAGCGGAAATACTTATTTTTTTCACTGCAATTAATTATAGTGGTCCATTTGAATTGAGACATCGAAATATTTCAAAGCATCGTATTAAAAAACTGTTTAAGAAGAGTCGGCATATTTTGGTGGGGGAAATCCTACCCTATGAAAGTTAGCTTCCCCTTCCTTCCCCTGGGGACTGGGCGGGAGGCAACTTTGGAATCTTAAATGAACCCCCCCCCCCCTCCTAAAATGACTGGACTAATGGTATAGTTCCACAATAGTTATTTGTACCACTAGGCTAGAAACTGCACTTTTGCAAGTGGGAGTAATATTGGGAGCAGAGGCGAAGCCGAGGCCCCCCAAATGCGAGCACTTGCAAAACAGTTTTTGGCCGTGTAATGCACAAACTTCTTTCGGTCGACAAATTTTTTAAATTAAAACAAATTATTAATTTATTGATAAAATATCTCCCGCTAGGGAATTTATTTTCTTCTGTTGGCGGTCCTCACTCCATGGTGTAATTATTTGTCGACCGGAAAAGTGTTGTGCATTACACGGCCATGTGCTCGCATAATCTTTATCGCTTACCTACACCTCAATTACGTGATATCATTTACGATTTACTAAGCTGATAGAAACCTTCCAATCCAAAATCTTTCAAAATCCCTCTTTCATTTTCTTGCCAAGACAGGAAAATGCCATTTTCAAGACGATTTAGGCGAATGGAAAATCGGTTCTTCTAGACGGAAGCCGAAAATAGTATATTGTGCAACGAGCATATAAGAGAGGTCATTAATCACGAGAACGAAGCTTGCGGAACGAGCCGCAGGTGAGTGGAGCAAATCGTATTCGAGTGATTAATAGTAGTGGTGGCAATTTTTTTCGAATATTCGAATGTATAATCGGGAATTATTCGAATACTTAATAATACCACTATTCGAATTAGAATAAAAAAATGTAAATACTCGAATCGGCGTATTTTTGAAAAAAAAATTTTTTTAATTTATTTTAATAACATTTTACATCAAGTAGGTACGTGGTTTTATAAATCGACTGAGCCATTGTCAAATGACAAATGGGGGACAATTTGAACACTTACTTTAAATTACTTAGTTATTAATTTGCTTTTAGTGATAAGATTTTGATTCATAACTTTTTTTTTGTCTTCCATATACCTACTTCATGTAAATACTTGAATCGGCGTATTTTTGAAAAAAATGTTATTAAAATAAATTTTAAAAAATTTTCTTTAGTGCTGTTTTAAAGAGAAAAAAATGCCCTATCGAATGGTGAGGTAAAAGTAATATGTTCGCATTAAAAAAAATTATGCGGAACGGGGTAACTCAGAAACAATTGCAGATCACAAAAATTGAAGTATTCCCAAGTATAGATAAAAATTACATAAACAACTTTTGTATTGAACAATTTTTCCTAAAATGAATATTAACGACAATAAATCGCCGTCCCCATACTTTTTAATAACCCTGTATAAAATAAGAGTGATTTATTTTTATTAATACCGTTGCTAATGACAATAAGAGTGATTAATGAAAATTATGTGTAAGGTATGCTATTAGTATTGTCTGCCGAGACATAACGGCTAAGTATATTATACTATGGTCGTGGACAAAATAAATTTAGAGAATTCTATTACATATTGTGGGAAAACATCTTATAGCAAGGATTATAGATAATTATGAGGCAAACTTAAACATATTTTCTTTTTGAAATCTGTACAGAAATAAAGAAAAACTAGAGAAGCTCAATAAATATTAATAAATCAAAGCTCAAACGTATACAGTTGAGAATTGTCATAGGTAAATCGCTCACTTCAAATATGCATCGAAATTACACAGTTATTTTGTAACGAGTTCCAAAGTTGGAGAGCTACTGTTTGATTTATTTTTAGCTACCTGTTCCAAGACAATAAAAGGTGATAAATTCACATTTTTGCTTTTCCTTGTTGTAAATTGTAATTTATTGACTTGAATTATTGTTGTTATAACTTTGCCTTTAAGACGGAATCATCCTTTTGTAAGTTGTTGAAAGTAATGGTATTCTTTGAGTACGAGCCAAGTAGTTTTTAAAATAATTCTGCCGCGAAGGCTCTGAGCATTCTTAACACTGATAGAAAATTTGTACTATTTATATAAAATGATAGGTACATTATTTTGTACGAACTAACTTAGTAAATTTTACTTTTGGTATTATTATACCGTGTTAAAACACTTCCTTTATTTGTGTAGTGGAGTGGTACAATGTACAGGTTAAATCGGGATTAATATACACTCTATTTCTTATACTGGAAACGTGTACAAGATGATCAACCAATATTTTAGTATAAATAAACGTTGTGTACAACCTACATAACTAAATTATACTAACATCAACACAGGATATTATCAGGAGCGATGTACGTGCAATATTAGTTATCTGTGGTTATGTGCACTAATTAAGTAGAATCAGTTATGCGATAAACATCGCTTCTCGTCTATATTATTATTAGCCCGAAAATGATCTATAGGATAACCACCGCTTTAACAAAATGAAAGGCATAAAATGAACCCGGAACGTTTAAAATCAGATAACGCGATACTAAATAATGTAAAACAAAGTTGTTTTCTTTTATTGATACCAAATTTGTATCTCACCTTGTATCAGGTGTAGAAATTGAAAAGTCAAATCCTAGTGTGTTATCAACGCCTAGAGATTTAGGTTTAGGTCCCTTCGTATGTAACTCGACAAAATATTCACAAATGTCAATCTCCTAAGATGACAATTTTTTTCCGCTTTAAATGGAAATACTTGTATTTCCAATTATAATTGAGACTTTGAGTACATACCACCATTATTTTAATATTTTATAGTAAATACGTGTTTTAGAAAGTGATAAAAGTTGAACTTTAAGGAATTAAGATCGACAGTGGATTACATAAACCCATTATTCGTATTAAAACTAAATTTGTACATAAATATTTTATTCCTCACAATTACCAAGATCATTTCCACGAAGCCTTGATATGCAGCTTACGTTTGCAGTTTCAGTGTAACTTTAGTTGATAACGTAAGTTAAGTATTTTTCCGGAAAACAACATTTTCCTACTTATTTACGCGTAGGAAAATTGAATTTTCCGGACTAGTACTGTAAGGACTTTACAAGACGCAAAATATTGTTATAAAAATATACAATTTATTCAAAACTATTTAGAAATTTTTTCGATGTTGTTTACTTTGTAACTATAGTTGCCAACAAGGTTTGACAAACTTTTTATGGAATTTGTAAACAAAATTTCTAAAGTTTGCAAATTTGTTCTTTTTTTGCGATTTCCGGAAAAATTTAATACAGAAGACGTCAGTAAAATCTCTTACTTGACTCGGAGCATTAAAATACTCTAGGTACACATCTTATTCAATAGATTTCAGCAAACTACAAGGTGTAGTCACATAAGAAGGCGAGAACCGGCGCAACCCGATTGATGTCTCCGAAAGCCGAATACTGTAAAAATACAAGTCAGTTGCGTATCATAATAAATGCATTCACACAAGTGCATTTTTTTCAATGACTTATTCGAATTTCATTATATATCACTAAGGTATGTAATTATCCAGTAATTATAATTCAATAAATAACGTTAATGTTCATATTTAGTGATGAATAAACATATCTACAACAACAAAGTGAAACGACACTGACTTATAGATACGCGAAATTTTACAAGCAGCGTAAATTCGTCGTTTGCGCATTGCCGCGCTCGCCTTCTTAAGTGACTACGCCTGTACAAAGTCAAGGTTAATAAATGAATTTATGGAAAATAAATTAATTATGGTATATGATTACTGAAAATTCAAAATTGCTGAAATTTGTTACTAATAATCTTTAAGTTGCTCTCTATTTATTTTTATCTTATTTTTATTTAATGTTTCAGCGGAAATCATCAAATGTACCATTGCAGTGCCGTTTCAAAGAAAATGGTTGCGTGATAATACTTTTTTAGTTATTTAATTTGGTTCATTAAACTCAGACAATAAATAACGCGAATATAGCGTTGTCCGCTTCTAGGAAACAACGCGAATAAGTACCTACGTTTAACAATTAGGTTTGTAAGTCAATAACACACTAACGTGCAAATGATAAACGACATTTCAGACTCAATTAAGTTACAAATTAGATTCACCAAGGTCGTTACTTCCGTCGCACATTTACTAGGTATAATTTGCATTGTAACAGCATCCTAAATCGTCGGCGTCGTATATAAAATATTGGAAAGTTTAAAACACTTTGTAGAGAGAATTCTACTTCCACAATTATAACAGCTGCAATGGGCAGAATTAAATAAAGTAAACAGTTAGGGTTGCAAATATAATGAATAAATAATCAGGTACAGACAATTCATTACATCTCAACTAAAAAGTATGGGGTGCATTTTTATGTTCCACGCAAACCACTACTTTTAAAAAATAACCAACAAGGGATTTACTTCCCCGTCATTTTCGCTTACATAAAAAACAAATTCGTTCTTGCACTACGTCCTTGGATGAAATAAAACTTTTGATTTTACACCAAATAAAGACACTACTCAAAAAAACATTCACGAAAACATTAACAGTCGCAAAATTAGACGGCTAAAACCAATATTTTTCAATCTATTTCTTATGTTCTATGTTACTATTGATTGTGCATATTAATACCATAATATAATAATAATAATAATAATAACAATAACCGTAATTTAAGTATCTAGATAATGTTTAGTCGAAAGTTTTAGTGTAGGTACAATTGGTAGCCATAACCCATATTTACAATAGATGGTTAATATTTCTTTGTAGCACATGGGTCAAAAAGTCCCAGGCCTAACTATAACCACTAATAATAATAATAATAATAATAATAATAGAACTGCTCTTACAGTACCCATTGTTCTTAGTGCAACCGGAGTTATACCAAAAACAATACATCACAGTTTGCACATTTTAGGGTTAGATAAGAACATATACATACAATTACAAAAGGCAGTCATTATCAACACTTGTCACATAGTTAGAAAATTTCTAAACATAACGGAAGATACCGCACATCACTCAGAACCACATCACACACTTTCAACTAATACCATTCAAACACAAAATGAAACACAACACTCAATCCTCCCTTCACAAATTGAAACTCTGTTGCATACACAACATAACATTATAGAAAGTCCATTACCAACACACAACACTTCAACAATCACTCATGTAACACCTCTGACTCGTTCTCATGCACTCAAACGTAAACACACAATATACTCACAGTATCAGAATTCGCAATTAACACAAAACACAAACAACACATTACCCACTCGAGTGCAACCTATGCGTCGAGCTAAACAACAAAAAACGCTTACACAATAATCATAACACTTTTTCAAAACATACATATTATGTTCATTTTTTTTTCTTTTCTATAAAAAGTCACTAAGTCACGAATAAGTGACGCCAACGGAGAAGCCTAGGAATATAGGGTCTCTTTTTGTTATTGATGCGAGACGCTGCGTTCATGTTAATGCCTTCGCGGAAAGAGGGTCGACGGGACGTGGCTTTTACAAATTGGGATCAAATACACCGAGGCTTCTCAAACAAATACATTATCTAAAATGTGATCAGCGTTGGTTTTATCAACGTCATTTAATTTAATGAACATAATATGTGTATAGTATTTAGTATGTTCACTTTTTAACAGCAACTTCAAATTTATATTGTATAGATATATGTATTAGTAGGACTAATCGTTACTTGATTTCGATCCGTGCGATTAGTTAACCGGGCTTGGCCTGAGTATCGATAACAATCGAAGTACACAATAATAATAATATATATAATTGTCGAAGATCAAAGAATGATATGGACATTGTCAGTGCATACAAAAAACATGTACAGTGTAAATAAACATAAATATTAGTCACAAACTACGGAAAACAAAAAGTTAAAAGTATAAAACAGAACATGTGATCAACATATGAATATAGATTCGAAAACTGTTGCTAGATGGCGCTTCTAACGAAATATCCGTATGATATTCCAATAGTGCGAAATGATAATCCAATCTTTAGTTTAGAAGTTAGAGTGGTTTGTTATTTCAGAAACAATGTATTTAAAGCAATTTCGTGTGTTGATTTATCATTGTTTGTTAATGGGAAAAAACACCGTTCAAGCTGAGCCATGTTACTCGGACTCTGCTCCATCAACAACAACCATAAATGTTTGTTTGGTGATTTTAAACGTGTTCGTACAGACACCGACGATACTGCACGTTCTGGACATCCAAATGAGGCTGTCGATCCTGAAAACATCGAAAAAAACCCCGAAAATGATTATGGGCAATCGCAAAATGAAATTGCAAGTTATCAAAAGGTAGTGTTTTCACCATTATACACGAACATTTGGGTATGAAGAAGCCAAATAGATGCTCACACCAATATAAAAACAGCAATGAATTGATGGCGAGCAGCTGGTGAAAGCCGTTCGAAGCGACCAAAAACGCAACAATCATCCGGCAAGGTTATGACTGCCATATTTTGGGATGCCCAAGGTATTATTTTTGTTGATTACCTTGAACATGGAAAAATAATCAACAGTGACTGGACAGACAGAAATTGCCAAAAAGAGCCACCTCTTTTCTGAACTCACAAAGATGCACCGTGGCGAGAGATTTGGCTTAAACGAGGAAGTTATCGCAGAAACTGAAGCCTATTTTGAGGCCAAAGATAAATTGTTCCACAAGGGCGACATCAAAGAGTTAGAAAAGCGTTGGAATGATTGTGTCGCCGCCAAAGGAGAGAAAATGAATAAATTTTGTATTGCTACTTAAGCCCGGGACTTTTTGATTCATAAAATTCTTTCCTCGTTTATATTCCAATTCCAAAATTCTAGTGTTATTGATAATTTTGTTTTGTGATGGGCATAGATACTCGGACAACAAATATTATATTTGAATCGACAAAAAATCTATAGATACTCAATAAGTTTTGGTTAACCGCTAAACTGAGTTCTTTCGTAGTGCGCCTCGTACGATGCAGTTGATCTGGAAAAAACCTCATAAAGCGTGTAGAGAGTATGCTCTATATTCTCATTCCAGCAAGTGGTCTTCTAACGTAGTAAAAATAGTACCAAGTTAATTTTTGCTCATGAAAATAGTGAAAACACTCCACTTTTCATTAAAATCGTAATGAAAACAACGTTTTTTCAATATATATTATGACCGCAGACGAATAACAGAATTGTCAACATTATTGACAGTCGAAACAAACCCCAAATGAAAATATTAAAAAGTTTTTTAATATGTGAACCAAAATATTAATTGGAAAAGTTGGAATTGTTACATTGAATTATTGCACAATGCACATGGCAAGAAAGTGATCTACCATCTTTTCCATGCAAATTGTATCATTATTCTAACGGTCTCATGTAGCGAGTCTCTTCAAAATACTCCTTGATTTTATCTAACATACACGCAGCCACCCTCCCTATATACAGCCCTTGACAACTTTGCTCGCACATGCCGGATGCTGTAAGCAATCTAATCCATCCATGTCGTTAGAATTTGGTTCTTAAGTTTCTAGGTGACTTTCATAAAAGCGTTGATCTATATTTTATTAAGCGTTTCAACAAACTTTGGCTTCTGATGTGGATGAATCCTAAATAAATGCAATAGTTATCCAGAACGGAAGCCAGTGAGGTCTTAATACATTTGGGTTACAATTAAACAAAAAATTAGTTCATTATATTCGTATTAAACACGGCCTTAATCATTTGAATTTCATTTCCAAGGTAATTTTAACACATACTAATCTGGTTAGTTAACCCTTTAACGGCTAGCGTACCCATATGGTAACACCGACAGGCGCACGTATTTTCACTTCCTACACTTTGTTTACTCCGAATAAGAACTGCATTCTTGCAGTTTATTGCGTGCAAGTGGTCCATAGTGTGAAGTGATATTGTTGCAAAGTAATCAGAAACCATAGAAATCTATTATCAGTGTGTTGTTTTAGGACAAATTTCTACTTCTAGAAAATCATGGACATAAGATTTGTGTAAGCATATTATTTTTTGTATGAGTAATTTTCTCCGTGGGCTACTTCTAAATTCCGTAGAATATACTCTAATCTTTATGTATGTGTTTTCAAATTAGTTGTTCCTCTTATAGTTTCCCGGTAAATCGCCCTTATTTTTTACTGTTACCGTACGGTAACGCTAGCGTAATGTGATATCAAAAATGGCAATTTCCTGCACAGGCGAGGACATACACTAGAATAAGCACTGATTTGGACCCAGATGAAATCTTCATAGAGCCACCTGCTACGGAAAATGTTTTGACGGACGAAGACTCTGGGGATGAAGATGAAGGTGGTTTGCTAGACAACCTGAGCAGAAGGCAGCTTACAGCACTGGCTGAAGTTCGTTTCGTTGGTGGTGAGGATGGTGAAAATGCAGCTGCAGGTCGACCAGGGAAAGAAGACATTACGTGGGTTGACGGAGATGTGATGGCTAGAGCAAACGTATTTCCGGTTAGGAACTATGATGAATTCAAAAACCTAACCCCTCGTGAGTTGTTCGAAAAGTTCATTGATGGCGACATAATTTCATTCCTCGTTGAAGAATCGAAATTATATGCATTATTTTGCAATCAGCCCGACCCAAAAATTACTCCTGATGAAATGCGATGTGCTATAGCCATTCTGATTCTCAGTGGTTACAATACACTGCCAGGCAGAGATTTCTACTGGGATTCGAAAAATGATTTAGGAAATATCATGGTCATAAGTTCAATGAGGAGGGATAAATTTAGGCATATAAGAAATCGTCCAAAGTTATCTGGCCATGTTCGGAAAACCACTATGCGGTGCTGGGAGGCCATCCACATGTAGGAGTAGGAGCAGCGTTAGTGTCAACAGAGTGTCTGACGATGTGCGCTATGATGAAAAAACCACCTTCTGGTCCATACTGAAGGTAAAAAGAGACGCAGATGTGCTGGGGAGGGTTGTTCATCAAGTGTCCCAAGCATGTGTATAAAATTTGGCGTTGGGTTATGCATAGAATGTAATCTCATATTCCATACCAAATAAAAGATTGATTTTTGAGAATCTCATATCTTTGACTCTTCATCTGGCTAGCGTTACCATATGGTAACGCTGGTTTTTTGTAAATAAAAATTATATTACTCTGAAATTTGAATTTTTTTTGCCTGAATAATAAACATTGAACACATACAATTCCCATATGCAATTGCACTTGACAAAAAAAAATTTCGCCGTTAATGGGCTAAATGATATAATATTTGAAGGAAATGGAACCGTAGTGATCTTCGTGAGGTCCTCGTTTTATAATTCCTACTCTATCTTTTCAGTAAAATTAATAGTGCATTGTTTACAATATCTTTAATTACTTTTTCCCTAATTTATCAATTTCACAACCTTATTGCATAAGTAACTATTTGCTTATAATAATAAATGCGTGAAACTTTAAGATACTCTTATGGATCTCTCTGACGTCATTTTTGATGATTATCATTCTGTAGCAGCCTACTCGTATTGTCCCGCTAATAGCTTTCCCCTGTGGGTAAATTAAACAATTCCTAAAATTTAATTAACCCTGTTCGAAATTGTAACCTGTCATGTATGATGAACGGAGATAAATGTAAAGCCGATAGATGATGTGAATTTACAATGTTGAAACTAAGAGGTCAAATTATGCTAGCAAACATAATAATTATAAATTTCAATGAAACCGAATCCGAGATTTTATGTTTGCATACTTTTACGGCCAAACTGATTCTATTTTTGGTACTTTACAACCACTTTTAGTTTTAATTTTAAAAAGATTTAAGGGAAGTGTTCTAATAGCCTGGACAAGAATTTCAAGAATCACCCTAGTTTTTACGGTTAGCCGACAAGTCATGTAACTATGTGGCAACATGTGTTTTTTTTATCAATTCCGACCCCCGGAATCCGAATTTACCTGTTGCCAAGCTCAATTTTGCACGTAGAACCGGATATCACCGCCATATTGGAAAATAACGACCGTGTGTGTTAAAACAGAGCATAGCTCATAAACTATGGATTTTTAGAAAAAGGATGTTCTCTTCAATATTAAGTGCAATAAAATTTTACCCCAAATGACGCCGCCATGTTGGAAAATGGTGGCTGCATAGGATAAAACAGAGCATAGCTAATAAACTATGCATTTTAAAATGAAATATGTTCTTTTAAAAATAAAACGGAATAAAATTTTGCCCCCACTTCTTCTAAATCTCCACCATATTGAAAAATGGGGGTGAGGATATCAAGTTAGTCCAAATATCGTGGAAAACAGACCGAAGTGTAATTCAAAAGATAATAGGAGCCTACGAATATCTATAAAGGTATCAGAAATCTTGTTATGTAAAAGTTATTTCATAAGAAAAGTGTTTCTTGTAAAATTCTTTACGGCCGGTGATGTATCAGCGGTGTCACCGTGCCCTTCAATCTCATGGTTAGAGTGTGTACGCCCGATCTAAATACAATTTTGTTATTCAGATATTGAGGTTTTTGTGTACTAACTATCTTATGATAGAAACATAATTGATGAAAATCATTACAAAATTACTGCTACCGCTTTGAATTTCTTATCATTAGATTGAAGGCACAATTACCTACTCACAGTAGAGGTCTACTTACATATACTCATAAATAAATAAAACCTTTACAGTAGAAATTGCACGATCCTATCTCTTACAATGGATATATAACCATTTTTCAGAACAACTAATTGAATATTAAGAAAACAATTCAAAGGGCAATTATTTTCTTACTTTCCATGTCGCCAAAATTAATTTTAATTAATTTTCCTTTAATTAAATAAATACTTTTCGCATTTTATAATGATAAAAGAAAATATCGCAAGCAATTTGTGTTTTTCTATGCTTGAATATACAAAAGTAATTACGTCTTTAAACAGAGAAAGGGAAACCAATTAAGGAATTCGTTTCTAAAACTGTCATTTAATAGCTAATGATTTTAAATATAAACCCTAAATTAATTTCATTTAGTTAGACTTGGTTAGACTATCTCGCGAACGTATTTCTGAATTATCTTTCTAGAACCATTTTAAACGAGGTTAATTAATTAAAAGCATACGTATGTACTTTCAGCTTGCTTTTTTACGAAAAAAAAAGTACGATTTATGTGCTGTAAAAACGAGGACAAAGCTTGGTTTGAGCTAACAGAGCTTATTAAATAAATAACCTTCCAGCAATTGCTTTCTCGGCGCTGTTTTGTAAATACGAAATTATTTATGTTACTTATGAATAATATAAGCTTCACACAGGCAATGTAGATGACGTCTACACATTGTTTCGCATATGTCAAAGTAATTGCGTATATTTGAAAGTCTGCCAAATAAAGCATCAAAATAAATTTTAGTTTAAATGTGTTCAACTTAAAAAAAAAACGGAGTGAAACGTAATAAATTGAATTTAAGGAAATGTATGTAGGAGGAATTTGAAATTTTTGTAACTGTAGTATAGATCGGTTAACTCTGCGAGCCAACATACATATAAATCACTCGAAGGAAAATTATTGGAGCCAAATGCTGATGTTGCTGAAAATATCGAATACTAATAACAGTATGACTTAAAGGTGAGTTCATTGTATATTTTCAAAAAGAAAAAGTGAATCTGACATGCATTTGATATTCTGAAAATCGTTACTTGCGAAGCTTTTGACAGTACATATTCAATAAACATGACGGTTTTATAAGAAAAATCGGTGACTGAGGAAATAAAACCGTATTTTCCGATACTCCGCAGTGAGTTTACTACAAAAAGTTAATTACCAATTGCTTGGTATATTTTCTTCACCAAATGCATTGGCAATACCTCGTTTTGTTTGTCACATGATGGAGGTGCGCATTCAATCAAAAAATAGTAAGACGTCTTTCTCTCGTGATGGTCAATTTTTTATTAAGCGTCTCCAAATAAGTGGGAATCTTAAAATGTCGCACTGGCAGCACAGGTTAGCAGCGAATTTGAATTTGGTTCAATCGTCTCACCATTAGATAAACGAACTATCTTTTAGATTAGTAAAAGCTCTCCATTATTTAAGGATACGTTTTCTTGCCAATTGTTGCACTTTGGTAGGTTTATTTCGAAGTCTTGTATGTCGTTGAAAATGGATTGCATATCAAAAATATGCGGTTGAGTTTTGTTCGTTATTTTGACAGATCCTTCGTAAGTGTAATGGAAATAATTCAGCTGTGAATTTTTCCGGTATCTAAGACACAACTGATAAGAAATTAAGGGTAGTATTTTACATGTATTTATTATTTCTTTGATGTGTTAAAATAATGCTTAATTAGTGGTGCGTTTCTCAATAGAGATTCTTCTATAAATTTTACCAGATAATAGTTAGGTCCAGTAAAAATAAGGGTAAAATAAAGCTCGAGTTCAAAAATTATAACTTTTTTCTCGAGTTGTACAAATAACTATATGTATAGATAAAAGTGAAAATAAACACGTTGCAAGATTGCCGAGTTTTACGAAAATCAAGAATCTGTGTTGTTGGGTGGCGGGTTTAGAGTCATTCTCATTTGACACACAGTAAGAATTCAATCAGAAATGTGGCATTTGAACTTTCGGATACTGTTGCGTCCTGCGAGTAATGCCCCTTTTGCCTCCATTAGTATACGATTACCATTTATAACCTTTTCCTAAATGTAGATCAATTGACGTCCAGAAACATCCTAAATCTCATCTCCCGTACAGGATAATATTTTCAGGATTTAATTTAGGCTAAGGTTCTGTCGCTGCTTAATTTTAATCGAGTTGTAACACTCACAAGATGAACAATTTAATAAAAAATTTCTTATGCACACATTTTTTCCTAATCAATTTCTCCGAAGAAAACGTTTTTAGTCATTTTTAGCAATGTAGTTACATGTATAAGATGTCAATATTGCCGTTTCGTTAGTTTAAAACGTACAAAACATTTTATCAGCTATGGTTACACTAAAAGCAATTGACACCATCGATAAAACATCAACCCATTTTGAAAATGCTCATTGCGTCCTATGTCTATGTGGATTATTTGCCAAACACAATCGGATGCAGACCGCCCTTGGCTGTGGTATCCTTTGATGTGGTTTGAATAAAGGAAAAAATCATAATGAGGGCGAGTGCCAGGAAAATGTGAAGAACCTTGAGATGTTGCAAAGCACTTTGCGTTTTTTGGTTTTTTAATTTATGTGGATCGTGTGATGAGCATAGTGGCTTCCGAATGATCACCTTGGATATAATTATAGTCATTATTCCTTAGTACGTCCTCTTGGAAATGATTTTCTTATTTCTTTAAAGGTTCACTTCAATTACTGTGTATCGTAATCTTTTACAATGAAGATTATGTGACAACTGTCTTCTCTTACAATGCGCATCATGTCTTCATTGATTAGTTTACATTTTTCAGTTGTGGATACTAATTGATAACAATTTATTGTTAAGGATGTTTTTTTATAGAACTTTGTACTTGCTTAACAACATACATTGTTATACAGGGTATTGATAGTAAATGGTACCTACTTAAGGGGGGGTCTCGATGGATAGTTAGACAACACATCAAACTCCCATAAGAGCAATGTTAAAAACGTTCTAACTTTTTATATTATTATGAAGTTATCTGAAACTTTAGAGAAACGCGTAAGACCTCAAATTAGTCCCGACACCTTCCTAAATGTTCGAATATAGGTTTTTTTAAATTTTAATTTTTATAATTTTTTATTGAATTGTTTTCCAAATAGTGATTAACCCTCAACTACTATCGTATATTTACACTCACATAACTACTATCGTGGGGTCATAGAGGACCTGAATTTTAATAAGGTCTAAAAATTATATAAAAATATTTTTATTATTTTTTAGTATTTTTGATTAATGTATGTGTATATAAAAATCAGATTTTTTGTAAAATAACATTTTATTTAAAGAAGATTATGATACTAAAATAAAAATTATAAAACTTCGGAATATTTTATGATCAAAAACAAAACACGTTATTATAAGTGTTTATCTATTCTTGCCACAAAGTACACGTAACTTTCTGTAATGAATCTTTTTTGCAGATGGTCTTGTGACATTTTGAGCAAAATTTGGAATGTTTGTTATCTTTACCATTATGAATAATAACTAAAATAATAATAACGCAACTACTACCGTGGGGTCAAATCCGACCCAAAGTCGATACCATGTGCCAACTATCAGACAGATTGTGCAAAACTAAACGGCATGCTAAACAATGCACTTAAGTGAGAGAATACATGGAACAAGAAGGTCGTGTGCCGAACAGTGCACCTAGTGCGCGCAAAAGTTCAAGTGCCTGGGTCAAATTTGACCACCACGATAGTAGTTGAGGGTTAAATTGGAATATTTTTATAACTGATAGTATTTTTAACAAAAGCCGGTCTATCCGGAAATTAAGGAAATATTAAAAATATTTATGACATACCCTGTAGATTATTTCAGATATAGGTTTTTCGAAATATGAACTGTTCAAATTTTAAAAAAATTGTAGATTTTAATTTACTAAGTATTTAAAACATTATAAAAACGATAAATATTCTCATGTCAGTGGAACCTAAACTACTACACTCTGTTCCCCCAACAGATATAGTAAAGCTCCTCCCCAAAGATTACCGCCACATTTAAATGCAACTTTTTTATTGGTCGAATTTTCGAAACCCGTAACATAAGCAATCACTTCATTTCAAATTGTTGTAGTTGGCGTAAATGAATTTGACATCTGTAACGTATTTATAATTTTGCTGGTGTAAAACTGGTCGCTGCTTACATTGGTCAAAATTTATTGGGAGGCGCTTTACTACATCTGTTGGGGGAATAGGGTATAGACCGATTTTGATGAAATTTAAAACTAAGGCCTGTAAAAAAACTCGTAATTAAACCATAAAGTGTGATACATGCTTCAATGCAAAATAAAAAGCTCTTCTAATATTATGTATAAACAAACCAGGACCGTATTTAAAAAAAACAAAGTTGATGATGGTTACTCGAAAACGAAACGCGGATTACAATTTGCTGTACGCAATGTTACAGAACGTTAAAAAGTACCTGTAGAAGCTTCTTTTACTTTTTATTTAACATTAATGACAAAGTAACAATTTGTCAAAAACGAAATCCTGAAAATTCGCTTTTTGTTGCATAATTTCGGAACGGTTCCGAATTTCGTCAGTTTAAAAAAAACTAAACTCAAAATTACCCAATTTTTCTCCCATTTAACCGAAACTCTTTTACCGTTTCCGAAATCCCCATAGTGGGCTTCCTTTTCTTGGACACAGCGTATAAGAATTGTAAATGTGTGCATCCTGCATCATATTTGCTAAACATTTTCAAAGGGATATTTGCATACAAATTTAATTTGGCGCAGCAGATATTGAAGCGTGCAAAATGTGATGTCAAAAAATGCTTAAAAGATCTTGCGACGGCTGTAACTCAATCAGTAAAGCGCAAATTATAAAATTGTGTACCATTTAAAAGTAATTAACAAAAAAATGGCCTGCACCTTGCGCTTTATTCCATAATTTGTATTCGTGTTAAATTTTTGACGATCCTTAAATTTCATTTCGTTTTGTTACAGCGCTATCCAAAAATATAAGTAGGTAAGTTAAAATTTTTTTGTGTTTCTTCTTTATTAAAATAAACCGTAGCAGTTGTTAGTCCTTCCATTTATTACAACAATCTTTAATAAGCAAATCGCTACACTTGACTTGGTAGGACAAGAATCAACTGCAACGGATCGTTATTGAACTCATTTAGTTTTTTCATTAGCATTTTAATAAAAGTTAATTTAAATTTTCGATAAATTTAAGATCAAAATCATAGCTGCCAACTTTTTAGTTATACATATACGAAATAATGAATTACATATGTACTATTGCAAACGCCAAATATATTTGGGACCAAACAAATTCACGTAGGTATGATTAGTTGACAGAAAAGCTGCAATACTGAAAATCTTTTAAATCAAATATCAACACTACAAAACGTAAATATACAATAAGTCAATAATAAATAAATTGATGAAATATTGCGGATTAATAAAACAGATGTCTAAAGTTCAAGAGAAGGAAAATTTAAAAAAACAAGGGTCCAGAAAGGCGTGACGCAATTAATTTTGAGAGAACAAATGGCTATAAAGAGTAAGTGAAGAGGTGTCTTCCGCCCTCGGGAGACAAGGAAACAAATGTTATCCTCTAACTTTATTAGGGTTCATATTTTATTCTTTGTCCCGCGCCGTTTATCTCTCAACAAGGAATCATGTAAGTCACTTGATGTTAATGAGGTTAAATTAATTGCAGACAGTTAAAACTTTTCAGTGTGAAATTAAGACGATCTCCTATTTTTCGCTCTGTAAGATGTTATAAATGCGTAATAAGTTCCTTATCCCAATTTGAAATAGTGTGTTTCATTCTTTTTTCACTTAATTGAGATCTCCAACGTTCTTTTTAGCTCGACGAGAAGTTTGTAATAGTAAGAATCGATCATTTTCAATTTACGGCTTCGTAAAATTATAGTAAGAATTACACCACAGCGAATGAAAAATTCGTAAAACTTTCCAGAAAATGTGTACTCTGTGACCGTGACAGGATAATTAAAATTTTCTACTGTAGGCTACATTAGATAAATGAATGGTTTTCATAAGTTTCATGTAAATTAATTTTGCTTTTATTTAGGTAATTTGTTTGTACCCGATTATAAAGTGAACACGTACCTAATCAAAATTTTATTTATAAAACGAAATTTCGCATAATTTAGCTCTAACGAAATTGATAATTCCTGATAAATATCATTCATCACCTTAAAATGTCAATTAAGTAAAAAGATCAACTTACGAAAAGGGGTTGGGGTTGTTACTTCTGATGATTTTGAGAAGCGGAAGTTTCAAATTGTAATTATTAAAACTGTCGATTATTAATTTTTTATCAGCGAACTAAATTGTACAGAAAATGAATATTTCGATTGCTACTGTCAGCATGCAAGACATTTTTCTTATCACGTTTACACCCGTCCGGGGTGTTACTAATTTTATATTCATCAGTTATACATTTTTTCTTAGTAAATAATTAGATTACAATTATTGTGTAAATGTAAATGATTTTTTACATTTTAGAGGCCTAGAATTTTGAAAATATAACCTTTAGCAACAAAGTTTTCCTTAACTTTCCAACGTAACAAGTCTTGTTTAATTTTAATAATTCAAAATGGACAATGACGTATAGTATCGAACCGCAAATCTTCAAATAAAGAATTACATGGAATTTCGTTGTTATTATTACAATGTAACTATTAATAACTGCAACAGAATTCTGCACCAATTAGGAATTGTAAAGTGGGCTTTACAATGATAAAGTAGATGTGTGTTTACACTCATACCATTTTGGACATTGTAGGAAAGGAATTACTATTAGCTTTAAAACGGAAGTTACAGTACGTCATACATTTCTACATTGTTAAGCTTATATCTACGAATATGATGAAATTATACAGAAAGGGGGCTCGTAACTCTTGTTACACTGAGAAATTACTGGCTTAGTTCATTATAAAATAATTATTCCAAAAGGAAGTTTATGATTTAATTAAGTAAAGTTACCCACACATGCTAGCAATGGTAGGCAAGAAGGGAAGTAGAAAATTAGTAAAATAAAAATGGTTCCATACTTCACAGCTAATTTACTCTCTGAAGTTGACTAAAAGGTCGGATATATACACCATTGTCCTATACAAAGCTTAATAAACTTCTCTAGTTGAGCAAATTTTAATTCAATAGCTTTCAAAATTTAAGTATGGAGATACGTTTTGGAATTAGGACAATTTGAAATTATACAGAATTTGTCTTGGATAATTATCCTTCGTCAATTAATTATTTCTCAAATTTTTAGTGTGAGAATTGCGGTTCGTCGTTGTCTGCTGAGGCTGCGTTTATGACCAAAACATCGAATCATGGTGCGAAGAAACTCTGTACGTACTGTAAGCGGGAAGATCATGTGATAAAGAAATGTATGAAGCTGAAAAAGGACATGCAATTATATGTGTCCTCAAAGACGCTGGTTGTCCAGGTATGTGAGTTTTTATAAACCAAAAGACATTTTCGTTGCAAACAATGACAAGGTTCTGGCGTATGGTTCTGGCGAAATGCTAGTAAATGGAAAATGGTTGCCTGGTGAACTGAAAAATGTGAATTGACTGTTTGCTTGTTTTCTATGAGATCTGCAACGATGTGTTGAGTGAACTATATCCTAAGCGGCTCATTAGGGAAGCTTATGGGAAATGGCCGGTTCGTCGGTACAGCAATCTGGTCGAATTCTGTAATTATGAGAATAATTCCACCAAAAGCATTAATGAGTGTCAATCTTGCGATTATGAGGGATTCCCTGCAAATTTGGCATAAACGGTTGGGACACCAAGATAAGCGACATGTGAAAACTGAACTTCAGAAATTGGGACTCCAATTCTTCGGGGATAAGACAGATTTTTGCGATGGTTGCCCTCTGGGCAAGGCCCATGTCAAATCTTTCCATTCACGTTCAAATTGAACCCCGAATAAGGGCGAGGTCATCAATGCGGATGTAAATGGCCCTATAATTTACTGGTGAGAAGCATTTTGTGTTATTTAAAGACGATTACACCAAGTTTCGACGAATGTTTTTTATCAAGAATAAGAATGAAGTCGCGAAGTGTGTCGAAATATTTCTTAATGAAACTGCTAATGCGGGTCACTTGGTGAAATACTTCAGATGTGATGGAGGGAACCAATTTGACCGCACTACAGTGAAGAAGTTTCTGAATGACAGAGGGATCACTCTCTTGTTATCGACTCCATACTGTCCACAAGAGAACAGTGCTGCTGAACGTAAAATGCGGACGACTGTCGAATCGGCACCGTTCTATGCTGTCTGCAAGTGAAATAACCAAAATGTTGTAGGAACAAGCCTGCGGTACCGCAGTTTATCTTTTAAAGAGAACTGGCAAGACACCGGAGAAGGATAATCCTCCAATTGAGCTCTGGTTGCGAAAACGTATGACGAATTTTCAACATGTGAAAGTTTTCGTCACAGAGTGTTTCGTGAATATCGCAAAACAATTTCGAAAGAAAAATGGTGGGATACCATAACGACAAAGACGGCTATCAACACAGAACAGATTTATTCGATGGATGAAAAAGAAGTTACTATTGTTCCTGTTCCCAGTTCGGAGATGAAAACAATTCCTGATTCGGTTGAGTTCTGATTCGGAGTCACCTGGAACATCTCGTACCAGCAGAACTAGTCGACTACCTGCATGGACGACCTCGGGCGACTATGAAGTTGCAATGGCAGCTGCTAAGGTCGACGATGATCCATCTTCATACAAAGAAGTCATTATATCTGAGCAGAGGTCCGACGGTATCACGGCTATGAAAGAAGAGCTATGAAGTGAAAATGAAGTATGGGATCTTGTCAAACGAGAAAATGGGCAAAAGATTATTAGAAATAGATGGGTCTTCAAAACCAAGTACAACTCAGATGGGGCTGTTAACCATTATCGTGCTAGACTGGTAGCAAAAGGCTATACACAGAAGACGGGAGAAGATTTTTTTGAAATATTCAGTCCCGTGGCCCGTTTTGAGACTATTCGGAGCATGTTAGCAGTGGCAGCGGTAGAAAGTTTATATTTTGGTCAATTCGACGTTAAAACGGCTTAAAACAAACATACATGAATCAACCGTAGACTCAATAAGTTCTTGATTCTTCATAAAATTTGTAAAGCGTCGATTCCAACATCTAGGACTTTGTCAAAGACCATATAGGTACAATGTGGAACAGCCAAATGGAATAAATTCATTATTTCGGTTACTGTACATATTTATTGAAAATCCCGAAACACGTCAAACTTACATTATAAATTGACATTCTTCAATGTGAAAATGTGATCTGTACCTTCAACCCCCTTCGAGTGACAGTTACAACCCCTAATTTTTTAAATGGGAAGTATGGGCTTGTGATATATCGTTTGAAAGATCTCTTCATTCTCTATTCAAAAATGTTTTCGTTTTCAAATTTATTGCCAAAATTAACACTTAACAAAAATCATCTGATTACCGAAATTCGCTACAACCCTACAACACATTCAAAAACTAATTATGTACCATTATGGAAAGGTTCGATCACACAAAGGGATGTTGAATAATAAAAATACAAAACCACTACCTGCCCTTAACTTATTTATTGTTGAACTTGAATGAATGATGAGAGTTGCTCTTATTCTCATCAGATGATTTTATTTTATTTTTTAGTGTTAATTTTGGCAATAAAGAAAACGACAACATTTTTGAATAGAGAATGAAGAGACCTTTCAAACGATATATCACAAGCCGATACTTCCCATTTAAAAAATTAGGGGTTGTAACTGTCGCTCGAAGGGGGTTGAAGGTACGGATCACATTTTCACGTTGAAGAATGTCAATTTCTAATTTAAGTTTGACGTGTTTCGGGATTTTCAATAAATATGTACAGTAACCGAAATAATGAATTTATTCCATTTGGGTGTTCCACACTGTATAGATTTTTTTTAAATTTACACACGACCACTGCCGTCATCAAAACCCTCTGGTTGATTCATGTACAATTTTTCATCGAGTTTCCCGTATAAGAAAGCCATTTTAACGTGATCGTGACGGAAAAAAAATATTTGTGGTTATTTATGTGGATGATGGACTAGTAGCGGCTTCGGATCAGGAGGAAGCGAAAGTGTTCTTTGATGCGTTAAGTGCTGCGTTCAAATGCATAGTAAATGAATTGAACACATATTTCGGTCTGGAAATTTCAAAAGACAAGTCTAATGTTTTTGTGTGTCAGAGAGCATTGTATTGCTGTAAGAAAAAGGAATACATCGCTAGATTGTTTGGTCTCATAGTTCGGCAACAACAAAATATATTTAGCAACCACATCTATACTCCATTTTATCATTGACTATTGCTTTTTTTTCTTATATTATTTGGATAGCATTACTAGAGAAATTGAGAATATCTATTTAGAAAACAAGACATATTATAAAAACAATATAGAAATGTTTACAAATTCATTTTCATCAAAAGAAAACCAATTTTTTCTAGCCTATTTATTTATTACACAATTTTAAATGCATTTTACAAGACTCGTATAATACTAAAACGAAATTAATGACGGTAATTTAATATTGAAGTATGTTTTACAACATTGATTACGATCTTAAAATCCCTCTTTCATAAACGGGATATGTTTAACAGTTAATTATTTGCAATCACAAATAATGGTTTCCAACACAAAATATAATCAAAATATTATCCTTGAGAAAACGACTACGTCGGTACAATAAATTGAAATTAAGTTTAATTTGAAATTCATCTAAAATATTTTCGATGTAAAGTAAATCACTTCTTACTACGCGCTAATTTAAATTGTAAGAAAATCTAATTATTCCGCAGGCCGCTCCCCTTTTTTGTGTTGGTTTAAATATGAGGGGTATAGATTTTATAAATTACTTTTAATTCACATCAAAAAGTAATTTCGTGATAAAATTAGAATTGATTATAATTAAAATAATGATAACGTGTCTCCGCGAAAATTAAAAATAATTAATTTTTGTGTTTGTTAGACAAGAGACTTAAGAAGGAATTTAATTGGTGCTCATCTGTTTACATATGAATCTGATTTGTGTACCTACATCGAATAATTAAATTTTATTTACGCGATACAATCAATGTCAGATTGTTTATTCAAGTTTAATTTTGCTCAAATGAACAAGCGCATTTTAAATTGTAAGTGGAATATTATCGAAAAATAAAAAAAAAGGAACATTTTAGGGTTTGATTTTATTCTGGGAATAAAATAAAGCTTTTGTATGGTTTGGTTTCTTTTTTAAATTACAGAGAAAAAAATACGTGTTGAAAACAATCGTTCTTGTATCACAAATAACTGTTCATAAGTGTACAATAACTTGTAAGTCTTTATTCTTTTATTTGAATTTTTTTTTAAAAAGCAAACATTCTATTATAATGGGTATTGAAAAGTGTGCCAGTAAATACTTTTCCGCAACCTTTTCAGCAAGCATTGCAAACGTTTTCTATACGTACAGATTTCATATACATTTTATCCTATATGGGATCTGTCTACATATTTACATGTGTCCTGCACGTATGTGATTTATTTCAGATGAATATGCACCGAAATAGTTTTCAATGTTTATTTTAACGTTTGAAAAATAATAGAGTAGGTATTGGAAATTTTAGATTATTTTCCCTACAGGCCCAATGTTTTACATTCGAGTAATAAGCTCTCGTCAGGACCACTGAGAACACTAACTAAATAGATCATCAGGTAAAATTTCGCCAAAGTCAGCGAGTAAATCTAGTCTATTTATATGGAAATAATCGTCAAGGGACGAATTCGCAAATGATGACATATAATTCGATCCTCCATTTGTAACCACATTTATACCGTAGGGTCAACTAACTATTGGTCTTCGAGACTAAAGTATCGTCAAACTTTTCTAAGGTTTACTGTGAATTTGGCGTTTCCTTTAGAACATAATCTTAATAATGTTATCCCTTGTTGCTCCCGCATGCCAGATATAGGTTTTATTATAAGCATTAATGGTAATACTTAATGAGTCTAATCTAAATATCTAATAGTAATAAAGATTTAATTTAAGTATTAAAAATTTGTCTACATATTTCTCATACACATACACACTAGAAGTAATGACTTACGAGGCCGAATGATTCTTTAAGAGGATGCGCTCATCTTGTAGAAGCATGTTACAATTTTTCACGAATATGTCTGATTGGGGATACATTGTTTCTTTACGCATACAGAGTGTACCAATCATACGACAAAGTCCGATATAATATGGCTTATTTCAAGAGATATCAAAAAATGTTAAGAAAAATAATAGATGTCTAGAGACCATATTTCGAAATTATCTTGAACTATACAGAGTGTTACATAACTCCGTTACAAACCAAACATATAATTTTTTTAATGAGAGCTCCTACAGATTATGCCAAATTCGGATTGCCCATATTTTTTCGAATGTCTTGTTATACATAGTCCTTTAAAAGTTATGGACACAAAATCGTACCTAAATCAACGCCACACGAAAAAACAATTCTTTACCTAATCGACTTTTATAATATGATGTAATATCAATTTGATAATAATAATTCGATTAAAATTCAATTATTTTCCCTTTTGTGTACAAGGTGGATCGAAACTCGGACCTTTCATTTTCTTTCTTCTTTTAAATGGAACTTCCTGTATTTAACAGCACAAATAGAATCTTTGATTATGTAGCTTTAATTTTTGTTAAGCATTCCCTATACCCAAAGTTTATAAAAACAGGGTTATTTTGTAATATTTATTGTAAACTATAATTATTAATCTATTATGTTAAAGCAAGCGTTGAATTTAACAAAAAATCATAAATAATAAATACCGATATCATTTAAAGTAGAGAAACTAATTATTTATATCTACTAAATAAAACAGGACAACAAACATACAATCCTAACCGTAACATTAAACTAAATGTTACAAAATAACTCTGTTGTTATAAACTTTGGGTATAACGTAGCAAAATATTATATCAAAAGATTCGAATTTGGCATAATATGCAGGGGCTCTCATTTAAAAAGCATATGTTTGGTTTGTAACGGAGTTATGTAACACCTTGTATAGTTCAATATAATTTGGAAATACATATGGTTCTTAAGGAGATCTATTATTTTTGTTAACAACATTTTTTGATATCTCTTGAAATAAGCCATATACCGAACTTTGTCGAAAGATTGGTACACCCTGTATGTAAAGCCTTAATTTACGAAAATAGATCAGGAAAATCTATAACATAATATTAAAATCGTGATGTGTGAACAGTAATTTAAAAATTTGTACCGCTTATTACGATCTCAAAAGAAATGAACAGAAAAAGGCGAAAAATGAAAACCCAATCTAATTGCTGCAAACTTACTCTTGGAAATCTTACTGAAAATTGCATCGCCGATAAATCATTAAGCATTACACCACAACAGTGGGCAGATAACTGAGTAGCTTCAAATAAGCAGCACAACTTTAAATCAACTTTATTATTTATATTATTATAAGCTTTCTTGTAATATCAAATCTTCTAGTGTAATCAGAATGGTTACAAAAATATCTTTACCTTAGTCACTTCATTGACTTTATTACCATTCGAATAACACTTTGACATTTCCCGACATTTTCCCAAATAAGAAGGCTAAGTCGTCGAGATACCAGGTACGTGTGAAAGAAACCATGTCGAAGACACAAGTGCAATATTTCTCCTTATTTATAAAAAAGTGATACCTAACAAAAAAATCAATATACAGGGTGAATGAGACCACCCGTATTAGGCTTTTATTTAAAGAACGGTGAGTCGTAGAGAGGTGGGGTAAAAAAATGGATTATAAAAGCGATAATAAAGAATCGAATGGTGATATCATTATTTCTCGGACAAGTCAGCATTCCTCCAGAAGGCCCCCAACTCCAAAATTTTAAATGGCACCATAAGTCGAAAAAGGTATTTTTTGAAAGATTGTTAAAAAAGAAGAAAGTTTTATAGGAAAAATTATTTTATTACTGCCACCCCTTTTAAGTTATATTCGACTAAAGTTGTTAAATTTGAAATTCATTGTTAACAAGAAACATTGAAAAGTCGACTTTTAAAATCTAGTTACCAATGTTACGTGTTCTTCCCTTTCAAGAAGTACTTATTAGAGCTACTGATAGTGTACCTAGAAGAGCTCAACAGTGCTTAGCAGTAAATGGAAGATATTTTGAACACATGTAACATTGGTAACTAGATTTTAAACGTCGACTTTTCAATGTTTCTTGTTAACAATGAATTTCAAATTTAACAACTTTAGTCGAATATAACTTAAAAGGGGTGGCAGTAATAAAATAATTTTTCCTATAAAACTTTCTTCTTTTTTAACAATCTTTCAAAAAATACCTTTTTCGACTTATGGTGCCATTTAAAATTTTGGAGTTGGGGGCCTTCTGGAGGAATGCTGACTTGTCCGAGAAATAATGATATCACCATTCGATTCTTTATTATCGCTTTTATAATCCATTTTTTTACCCCACCTCTCTACGACTCACCGTTCTTTAAATAAAAGCCTGATACGGGTGGTCTCATTCACCCTGTATAAAGGTTCTTTGACATTTTTTTAAATTTTTAGCTTTCAATCTTGATTCAATTAAGTTAAAACAGAGGTGTTCAAAAATTATTTCTGGTAAGAACCATCCCAAATAACATTAATTAGTAGCACAATGTATCTTTAAGATACAATTAAGTAATGGTTTAGGTGATCCCAATTTACATTTTATACAAAACGAGTCCTTTTTAGTATCTAATTAATGAAAAAATGCATGGATGATTCAGAAGGTCAGTGTTGAATTAGGTAAAGGTAAAAGAATTTTTTAAAAGAGCAAATATTTCATTACAGAGAGGGAGCGTAAAGTAATTTGGGAAATCAATCTTCTTGTATTGATCCATTTGCGGACTTATCAATAAATTCAAGAACCAGTGTCAATCCGAAAAATTCGAAATTCTAAAATCAAATTTGGGTCATACGAAAGAAAGTGTAGGAGGGGCTATTTTTTAAAAACTGTGTAGGAAACAAAATTCCTATCAAATCTGCGAGGCAAAAGAGTTAGGAAAGTGTCGGCAAGGTCGGGAAACTGGAAATAATGTTTCGAGGGGTGATATTCGTAATACAAGATACTCAAACGTGATAGTGACTATTTGGTTTTAGAGCACGTTGAACAAGAAGGAAAATTAGTAATTATGTCATGTTTTTACATATAAATTGTCGACAAATTTGGGGTTTTACTTGAAGTCAGCGTGTCAGCGACTACCATTCTCGGCGGTTTTGAAAAAAATGAAAACTTGCGTGGGAATGGTGAACAAAGATTTGTGAATTTATGAAAAACTGAAAATTGTACTGATTAAACCAGTGAGGAATCGGAGATCATCCAGATCATCAACCTTATAAGACATTTTTAGATTCAATATAAAACGGCTAAGAACCGAACAGCGGAGGTTTTGGCGCAATTTTTACAGAGAAAGCAATGGATGTTCAAGGAATAAAAAGACACAAAAAATATCAGTTTTTGTATTAAAATAATCTTCTATAGACTATGAAACGCGTCTGACGAAGATTTTCGATGTAACGTTGTTACAACCAACGCTTCAAATCGAAAAAGTGGTTTGTAAAATATAAGAGATGATTGATTTGAAATTCCTCCTTCGTACCAGGAGGAATGTAATAGATACAGGACGGAACAACTTCTGTTCCTAACCCTCTACATTTTGATGTCAAAATACAAAAAATGGATTTAAGGAAGCTCTTTAAAAGCCTCACCCATCCTTTGAGCAGTAATCTAAAAAATGATTAGGGCATTCCAAAATATTTATTTTTGAGAAAGGTCCATTTGAAAAGTGCAGAGAATTAATCGTTTTCGGTAATATGTAATTGAGTAGTGAAGTTTGAATAAATTCATAGTGCTCGGTGCAATACGGATGCACCACTAACGATCATTTTAATATTAGGTGTCATCCTATTTAACTGATCAACTTAATTTCAGAGATATTATTCCAACTTTAGCCATAAATATGCAACAAAAAGCCCCTTTTTCTAAGTTTTTGCCCCTCTTTCTAATTTCAAGTTGTTCAATATTAAAAGGATAAATTCTTTGTGCTCTTTTACCTTCCTTTTTCTTTTTGACCTAAATTATACTTTTCGTCATGTCATCTGTGTATTTGTTACTAGTTTTTGTGTACTTAAATACCTAAACAGCAACAAAAATTTTCTAGCTTTTCTTGTGGCGTTGATTTAGTTGAAGTATATCTCTTTTTGCAGGTCCGTGAAGTTGGAGGTACACCATCACCACAATCAAAATGCAGTAATGCCATAATTTTGTGCTCATTTTGTGCTAATTTGTGCCGTATAATACAAATTTTGTGCTCAAGCCGTAACGGAGTTATACAACATTTTATATATGTACCTCCAACTTCACGCTGTAGGTACACCATCACCAAAATCAAACATCAGTAATGCCATAATTTTGTGCTCTTTTTGATTGTTCTTGGAAGCCAAAATGAAGTTTTGACATACTCTCCTTCGTTTCTGTTATAGTTGCAATGGTTCAATCCTCCTCATTGCCACATAGTTCTTCACAATTTTTTAAAAGCATGAAATATGTTCATAAGAATTGGATGTAGAAAATGTACTATAAATTCTATTAGGAATGCTGTCTAATTTTAGGGGTTAGTTGAAGTGTAGAAATTGCAATATAATGAAAATTCTAGCTATGAAAAGTTTCATACATCAAAATGAAGGTCAACTGGTCATACATCTAAGAGTTCTTCTGTATTTTGGATACCATTTACCTTTTTTAGTACGAAAAAGTACCAAACGTTTCCTTTATCCCTTCAAATCAATTATTATACAATTCGTACAGAGAAAAGAGACATGGTCTTTGAATCATATTCATTTAATTACATGTAGAGGGGCTGTCAACTCTGTGAATTAGTCAAATTTAACAATGATAGATTATAAGGAAGATTACATAGGATATCGTTAAAATTAAACAAAACTTTTACCCAATGAAGCGCAATGTTAATTAATTGTTAATTTCTCAAAGTGACAGCACTTTTGGTTTTGGTATATTTCAAATTCCGGATAAAATTAAGTGCGCATCCATTTGTAGATTAGATTAGATTTTAAAATAACATTTGAAATACATTAACCCAAATACGGGTTAAATCTTTAAATCTCGCCTTTTATGTAACAAGCATTGTGTCAATAGTATCATCTGTATCTGACATGTCTGAGTAGTCCATATTTTTTTACATTTATTTGCAGCGCATTTTTTTACGTTTGAAATGTAAAGCTCCTTTTTATTAGATTGAAATCTCAAATCTATATATCTCCGTTAGAACATAATATAGGTATCTACTCATCATTTCAATTGCAGGAAATATCAATCTATTTCGTAATCCGTAGATTAAGCTCGGTATTTTACAAAATTTCCTTATCCATGGATAACCTCTAGTTGTTTCACTTGTGGGGGATTATTAGATGACTATTTACGAACGTATCTATAGAATAAAATTCTGTTCGTAATGAAAGACGTTGCTGTTTCACATTAGTGCGGCCCTTGCCTTTACACATTATTTGACAAAATGAGAAATAAATGAAGGTAATAACTCTAAAAATACCAGCACACGCTTTTGGAAAAACGCTGAAAGGGTCATTATGTATAAATTACCGAGAGTAACATCTGGTGTTTATGTGAGTATTGGGTAATTTCAGTATTAGAATGTCGATTATTATTAGTCCATTTTCGGTCCTATAATTTTATTATTTTTATAGTTTAGCTTCGTTTAATAGTATAGAGCAATATTGAGTTTACCAACAACGGAAACTTGTAAAGTAAAATGTTACCTAAGCACACATTAATTTTTTATAAAACAAATGAAACAAGTTTTTAAATAATCCTTTTGTAACTGTGTAACTGTGTAACTGTGTCATGAACGCAGGAGTTGTAAGACTTTTTCAGAATGACAGTTTTAATTTAACAAATTTTAAATTCAAAGCGTTATCTTTTGTAATAACTTCGGAATATAATTATTCAAATAAGTAATTAATTAATTAGCATACGTTGTTTGTTTAGAATATGTGAAAGAATGCCATTACCACTGATCCTCATTGATATCTCAGCCTCATAAAAATCAAATGACGAGTACAAACCAGCGAAACCAGAGATACAAGTTTAAATTATTATTTGTTTCCTGTACTGCCTGAACAAGAAATATTGTAATTATTATGTGGCACTATCGACAGTATGGAAAGTATTGGCAATAAGCGATGTGTTTATAAAAGTGAAGGCACACATAGCAATATTTATACGTACTTCTTAAATGCTTTATTATTAAATAAAGCTCTCTATGTATTAATCGCATCTCAAAAAATATAGCATTCAAAAGGATTGTGTTAGACACGTAGCCAGGGGAGGGGCTCGAGGGGCTGAAGCCCTACTCCCCCCGAAATTCTAATGAATTTAATGTAAATGTATCTGTAATGTAATTGTTCTAAACTCAAAATAATCCGTGTTTCTGTTTTAAGTCCCCTTCCTTTACAGGCCTGATAATGGAAATCCCCTCTCCAGTCTATTTCCTAAGATTTGGAAACACCCCGAGAAAAAATCCTGGCTACGGGTCTAGATTGTGTAACGCTGAATACGTCCTAGGTTGTTAGAAAAGAATTGGATTGTTTTACTGTTATTATAATTGACTGAATCATGTAAACTGAATAAAGAAAAATCTCCTCGTTTAGGCAAGTGTAAAAGAACATTTACAGGATTTTTGTCAGTAAGGGTAAATTAGAGTTTTTAGAAGCCACGTAAATAGATATTCATTATCATTAAAAAACATTTCTCCCATAAAGTATCTTGCATCAAAATCGTAAAGATTATGCAACAATATTACTTTTCTATAAATAATAACAAACCTAAAGGAATAATTTCTATTGTTTTTTCCAATTATAAATCTTTAACGTTTTTAACGAAATCAAATTGAATTTTGAAATTATGTCTTGGTATGTGAAAATTTGAAAATGTTGCAAAAAATTGAAACTTTAGTTTTAGCTAAGGTTAAAGAAAAAAAATGTTTTCTGGTCTTGAGATTGTTCGGTAAGCTAAAACTGACAGACGATGAAAAATCTCATTGAAATCTTGCTTAATTTACGAAAAATACCACTTTTCGAATTTAGACAATTTCGAAAAACGCCATTTCCTAGCGAAGTGAAAATCACTCGGTATATCTGATAGGGGCTATGGTTTTCAGACTAGCACAAATTATTACTGTAAAAAGTTTTAAAAAAAAATCAAAAATAAAAAAAAAATTCATTTGGTGCCGACCTTTTGGCGAGCACTTTATAAATATCGAAAGGAAACTGCTACGATGATCCCGCTCTATAAAAGACACAAAGAACATTAAAAGAAGGTTGTCAATCTGTTTCATTATTTAATGCGAAGCTGGAAAACTTTGCTCAATTAAAACAATGTTTCTATGACGCATTGTTCTTTGTATCACGCTTCTGACGAATTCCAAAGAAATTTAGATCCCAGTTTGAAACCACCGAAACAATAGTTTTAGAAATTATAAACGGTGAGTCAAACAAGGGTTTAGATACAGGGTGTAGAATTGATCGATGCCACCATAAGGATTTCAATGCAAAAATCTTAATATTCGATTACTTGCTTTTCTAATTGTTTAAAAAAAAACATGTATGTAACATGTTTTTTTTATCTGCAAAAAAAGTTAAATACCTAGCCTTTTTGTCTAAAATAATTAGGGAAGCAAAGTAATAGAATATTAGGTAATATTTTTACATTGAAATCCCTATGGTGCATCGGGAAATTCTACACCCTGTATATTTCTGGAAAAATCATCAGGGGCGGAAGGAAAATGATTGTAAAAACATTTCACGTAGAGAAAATATTGGAACAAAGAAACGCCATTTTCAGTTTATCGTATTTCACAGTATCACACCGCACGGTTAAAAAACTTGATTAAACTATTCTCTTTAAGATAATTTGTTATTTTATTTGTTTTTGAAGTTACGAATCAGTTTTGCTATCAAAATTTCTAAGTGATTCTAAATTTGTATCACACAAATGCACATAAATTACTAGCAAATTACTAGAAAAAAATTGACGATTGGTAAACCTAAATGAAATGAAAAGACAACCTGATAAGTAAAGCAAGGATAGTCTGGACAGTTTTTGCTTTTTGTTGCATACATTTAATAATACATAACGAACGAAAACGTTTATTTACATACAAAAATATAAAGTCATGTACATTGCAACGTGGTTGTTAGTGGACTGTTTTTCGCGCACACATCCAAATCCCCCACTTCAACTTAAGTCCTTAACATTCTCCCCTCCCTGAAATATTATTTCAAACAATACCTGAACGGTAAGTAATACATAATATTAACTTAAATGTAAATACCTACTAAAACAAAGTAACATGATTCCTTTATCTTAAATTAGTTAATCTACACTTGGTAATTTACAGATTTTCGCAACTGCACGTTTGAAACACCCGGTATTTGTTTTTATCGTCACTACACGGATGGCTCCATCACTACCAGGATGTGTTTCTGTGATTCGACCCAATTTCCAACGAAGTGGTGGTAAGTTATCTTCTTTTATTAAAACTAATTCACCAATTTGGATATCTGCCTGACGCTTTAGCCATTTTGTCTTCTGTTGTAGAGTATGGATGTATTCTTTTGCCCATTGTTTCCAAAAATCTTGTACGATTTTTTGTAGATGTTGAAATTGTGATAACCGATTTAATGGTATTGATAATACGCTTGGATCTGGTATAGCCGTTGCCGTACGTCCAATGAGAAAATGTGAGGGAGTTAATGGTTGGAAATCATTTGGACAATTTGACATTGGATAAAGAGGACGTGAATTTAGAATGCCCTCAATCTGCGCAACAATGGTAAGAAAGTTCTCAAATGTTATTAAACTTGTTCCCAAAACTCGTCTTAAATGATACTTACAAGATTTAACCGCTGCCTCCCACAATCCCCCAAAATGTGGACTATTAGCAGGAATAAAATGCCAGTTAACATTTTCACTACTTACTTCATTACCTATTGCAATTTCATTTTTTAACAAAAACCTTCCAAGTTCTCTTAATTGATTTCTGGCACCAACAAAATTTGTGCCGTTATCTGAATACACGTGAGCTGGTTTACCTCTACGCGCAATAAACCTACGAAACGTTGCAAGAAACGATTCTGTTGTCAGTGCCGTGACTGGTTCGATATGAACCGCCTTTGTGCTAAAGCACACAAACAAGCTCAAATAACATTTAAATGTTTTTCCTTTTCTATCCCCATGATATTTCAAATTGAATGGACCTGCAAAATCCACTCCAGTACTATGAAAAGGATACATAGCAGTCACTCTTGCATGTGGCAAATCTCCCATTACCTGTGAACACCCAGTGGGATTGGCACGAAAGCATTTAACACATTTGTGTATAAGTGATCTCGTTAGATTTCTACCCCCAGTTATCCAAAATCTTTCACGTATTGAAGCCAAAGTATGTTGAGGACCTGCATGAAGTAATCTACCGTGCTCATATTCTACAATCATCGGCGCTAAAGGATGTTTCGCTGAAATAATAAGCGGATGCCTTTTATTAAAGTTAAAAATTGAATGTCTAAGCCTCCCGCCCACACGTATTAAATTTTTTGAATCAAGGAACGGAGAAAGGTGAGAAAAAGTCTGCTTTACTATCACTTGTTTGTTTCCCCTTAAGTGCAATAGTTCATTTGGAAAGCTCTGCTTTTGTGATAATTTCACAAGCAATTCCAACGCATCATTCAACTCACATGTGGATAGCAATCCTAGTTTTCGTTTATCTTTTTCCATCTTACAATTGGTTCTGAACCGAACACACCATGCCACAATTCTATTTAATTTCGTTAAAGATCTAGTGTATTTGAAAGGAAAGTTATCCAATGGTTTTGTTGTCACCATACACATTTGCATTGCAGTCTTTAATTCAGGAATAACCATATCCTTCTCCCCTTCCCTTGTACTTGGCCAATCAATCTCCGGTCCTGCTAACCAAGGTGGTCCCTTCCACCACATGGTCTTATCTATGTTACGTGGTAACACTCCTCTTGATATCAAATCTGCCGGGTTTTCACTTGTGTTAACGTAGTGCCATTCATAACCTCCTGTGATTTCTTGTATCTCTGCTACTCTGTGAGCCACAAATGTTTTTAAAGTTCTTGATTGTGTTTTTAACCATTTCAAAACAATTTGAGAGTCTGACCATAGGTGAATTCCATGAAAGTCCAGGTTTATACAGTTTATAATTTTCTTCACAACTCTTGCCGCCAGCAATGCCCCACACAACTCAAGTCTTGGTACCGTAATATGTTTAATAGGCGCCACACGCGATTTAGCACATAATAAACTGACTACGACTGATTCGTCCAGTAAAATTGCCCTGATGTAAACACAAGTTCCATATGCTGTTTCAGACGCATCTGAGAATGCGTGCAGTTCCAGTGTAGTTGCTCCTGAGCACACAATATGTCGTGGTATCGTAAGATGTTGTAAAAATTTTAATTCGCGTTTTAAGGTATTCCATTTCCCCATTAAAGGTTCTGGTAACACGTTGTCCCAGTCCAATTTATGAACCCACAATTCTTGTAACATAACCTTTGCAATCACCACACATGGACCAACTAACCCCAGTGGATCAAATAACTTCGATATTGTAGATAGCATGGCTCTCTTGGTTATGTCCGTTTTACAATTCCAATCCCCAAAATTGTATGATAGGTTATCTGTGTTAGGCGACCAATATAACCCTAGTGTTTTAATGTCAGAACTGCCTTTGATGTGTACTTCATTTTCCTCCTGAGAAGCATCTTTAATTTCCTTTAAAACCTTTGCGCTGTTTGACCTCCATTTTCTAAGCTTGAAACTCTCTCCTAGTATTGACTTGATTTCTCGATATAATTCCACTGTTTCTTCCGGAGTATTTGCACCCGTCAACAAATCATCTACGTAGAAGTCCTGAAGTACCTTTTTTGCCGCAGTGGGATATTTATCCTGACTCTCGTATGCTGTTTGTTTCAGACTTCTTATTGCCAGGAACGGGGCCGATGCCGTACCATATGTGACAGTGTTTAATGCATAATGTTTTAGTTCACTTGTGATATCCTCCCGCCACAAAATCCTTTGATAATTTCTCTGTGTTGGTTTGATCCATATCTGCCTGTACATTTTCTCCACATCTGCAGACAATACATATTTATAGGTTCGGAAACGCAGTAGTACATCAAACAAATCGTCCTGTAAATTAGGACCAGTATGCTGTATGTCATTAAGTGCCAACCCATTAGTTGTTTTACAGGAACCATCAAACACAACTCTCAATCTGGTCGTTGTGCTATTCTTGATGATGCCATGATGAGGTAGGTAGTAGGTTTCCCCCAACACTTCTTCAGGATTATTAATCAGAGACATATGTTTTAAATTTTCATACTCCTTCATGAACGTTACATATTGCTCTTTCAGCCCTTGATCCTTACCTAGTTTCGATTCTAAATTATAAAATCTTTTTGTTGCTGCCCTTAATGAATTTCCAAGTGTCATCCTTGGCACCTTGAATGGAATTGCCACTACATATTTTTTATCCGCGTCCTTGTCAACATTTTCCAAGTAATGTCTTTCACAATATTTTTCATCAGCATTTGCAATTGTTCTACTCCCATATTCCTCTACTTCCCAAAATGATTGTAGCTGATGTTGAATCCTCATATTTGAAAAATTGCAAACCGTCTTTACCATGCTCGTACCACACCCATAAGTTCCTGCAACCACATACCCCAACACCGTTTTTTGTAGGGGTGGTTGTCCGTTCCTTAACTCCATCTTCTCTTGACACAACAGGTCCCAGAAGATGTTCCCGCCTAACAATATGTCAACTTGGCTCGCCTTGTAGAACCCTGTATCGGCCATTCTCACGCTTGGTGGTATTTTAAATAACTTAGGATCGTAAGTCTTTGTCGGAACATCTCCTGTGATTTTGTCAAGCACAAAACAAGAAATCTTCGCCTTGTACGGATAATTACATGATTCAAAGATCACTTCTACCCTATGTTTTATCTTGAACTCTGCCTGGCTAATTCCTATCACCGATATTTCCGCCTCACACATTTTTAGGTTTAATTTATTGCATAAATGCGAAGTTATGAAACTGCTTTCTGAACCACAATCCAACAATGCTCGACAAAGCCGACTATGGCCCTTGTTGTCCTGAATTTTGATTACTGCCGTTGATAGTAACACTAAATTGTTATCCATTAATCGCGAAGTTAACGCAACCTTACTACCGCTTGCTTCTTCACCTTCACTTGCCATGTGTTCATTATTTTCTCTTCCTCTACCGTAGTGAAGCAAAGAGTGATGTTTTTTATTACATTTTTTACATGTAGAGCCTCTGCAATCATAGCTAAGATGATTGCCCTTCAAACAGTTTATGCATAACTTTTTCTTTCTCACCTCCTCTGTACGTTGATTCTCATTCAATTTCAGAAATGTTTCACAAGTGTAAATATAATGATCGTTATTCCCACAAAAATTACACATCTGCTTACCCTTTACCGTTACCAATGTTGTAATATTTTCCCCTTGCTTATTACCCAATTTTGACTGATATTTATTTGAACCAGTAACAACATTACCTTTGGCCCCTTGATTTTCCAAAGTTTCCAATACCTCACACCTGCCCTTTAAAAATGTTTTTATATCCTGTATTGTAGGAAAGTCCTGACTTAACCTACTTAATTCCCATTCTCGCCTTGTCTGATTGTCCAGCCTTGTGACAATCATATAAATAATCAAGGAACTCCACTCTGGGACTGGTTGTCCCAGAGCTTCCAGCGAAAACAAATGTTTTGAAAACTCATCCGAAAGTTTCCTTAATTCGTTTGCAGATTCTATCTTTACACCCTGTATATTAAACAATGCTTTAATGTGATTGTTTATTAACAGTTTTTTATTTTCGTACCGTTCACACAAAATGTTCCACGCAATGGAGTAATTAGCGTTACAAATTTCCAATGATTTAATCACTTGAGCAGCCTGTCCCTGCAGACTGGACTTCAAATAATGTAGTTTTTGAGTATCGCTAATGTTATCATTTCCATGTACCAAAGATATAAATAAATCTCGAAATTCCACCCAATTCTCATAAACCCCGCTAAATTTTGGTATTTGAACAGGTGGCAACTTTAAAAAAGGTCTTGTATCGGTAGCCCCAGTAACAGCACCAACACAATCGTTTGTGGAATCGTCTCCTGCACCCTCCGCAGCCTTTTTAATGAAATTTTTTGCCTTAGATATAGCTACAAAGAAATCTGTTTCGAATTTTTCCCGCTCACCGTATTGTTCATTTAAATCCTCATTACTACAAATTTCCTCAATTTTTAATTGAACCGCATTAAATTCCTGATAAAGTTCCTCTATTTTTCCAACCCTTATCTCTAATTCAATTATTTCTGTTTTTGTAAATTCATAATCCGCATCAAATTTATTTAAATAATTAACAAAACAGGTTAAACTTTGTTTCTTACCCGCCCTTTTACGTTTTAATAATGTGATTTCTTCCATTGTTTACAGATTAAAAACACACCGCATGCACATTTGTAAGGAATAAGATAAGGAAATTGGACTCACCCAGAGAAGTATTCGAATACCAATGCCAGCTGTACGGAAGTAACACTGCAACTCCACTGGTCGATTGGATTAACACGATGCTGCACCATTAATTTACTCGAACTTAACTGCTATCTTGCCTATTGATTATTACCAATCCAAATCCGTCTCGAAGATGACCAAATGTTGCATACATTTAATAATACATAACGAACGAAAACGTTTATTTACATACAAAAATATAAAGTCATGTACATTGCAACGTGGTTGTTAGTGGACTGTTTTTCGCGCACACATCCAAATCCCCCACTTCAACTTAAGTCCTTAACACTTTTCAATACCTTTTTTGTCCCTTTTTTCCCTTTTTAGATGCTTTTTTTGATTATTTTTCATGCCTTTTGCATGCCTTTTTTGAACTTTTATTTTGCCTAACTATCCTAGCTTTACTGATAAGGGTTAATTTGAAGGTATAACACACACAGTGTTTCATTGGAAATTAATAATAACGATCATTTTCATCAATGTTTGTAAAAAAATCTATATAAACAATATTGAATACATGAGACCATTTTCTCACAATGGATCACCACGTATATACTTAGTGGGTTACTTAAATTTGCATCAATTAATTTAACCTTTCCACTTAAGCTTCACGTGTGCACTAATTTTGAAAATCAACATGGATCAAAACAAGATTTCGTAGTCGTCCTTTATAAGCAAATTTAAAACAATTATTTTTTATGGCATGGAGAAAGTATGTTTAACCTTCGGATGACCAAGGGGGGTCAATTTTGACCCCAATGTATGTTTTTCTTCAATAAATTCAGAACTAGTTTCAATTTTCAACTAATTATTTTTTTATCTGATTATATTATCATGATTTGCATCCTCATATTTTGTAGTAAAAAAAATTCCCAACATTTAACAAATAAAAAATATTTTCTGAATTTGGGGTCAAAAACGACCCCCCTTGGTCTTTTGTCTTTCATTTTGAAATTAGGTAAATATAGTCTGAATTTGAAATACCGAGTAATTTCACATCTAAATGCGATAAATGCAATCATTTTATCTGCAAGGAACATTCAAAGATTCAAAAAAGCATAATTTGTAATACCTGTGGTAACTTTAACTAATGTATTTTTAGTAAGTTCAGACTGATATTTTAACTTTTTTTTCTGTTGTTTGGAATTAGAAATTGGATTTACTAATGTTTCTTACTTCATTTAATAAAACAATATAGCATTAAAGTTATGAATACATGCTTTTATTTGCTAAAACTAGTGGGGTCATTTTTGACCCCCCTTGGTCATCCGTGTATAAAAAAAAGGTTGGTCATCCGAAGGTTAACCAAAAACCTATTGGGAATCAGAAATTTTGCCAAAAAACTCATTATTTTTCAAGAAACTAAGCTGCTGATGAAGAATAGTCATCTAACCTTCTATTGATTAATATGCTCAAGCTACAGAGACAGATATTTCCAAGTTTTATCACAAAATTTTATTATTATTAAAACTCATTTACACCAAAGGCTAGTAAGAAGAAGCAGTTTATTTCAGGACTTAGTCAACCGAATGAATGGTTCGATAAGAGTCAAATCATTGACAGTTACGTGCGACAAATTGTTACTATATTTCAGGAATTTACGTTTGTTAGTATACATTAGGTGTTTCTTTTTGCACGTTGTGGTTGACTTAAGCCAGCCCCGTCAATAACACGCCATTGGTTTTATAAAAATAATTTGACTCAGTTCTCAATAACCCTATTCGTTTTAAAAGCTTTATTTAAGTTTTACATTAACCTGAGGCAGAAATGTCTTATGACGTAAGGCACTTCAATCACGTGATAATTGTGACTTTGACTAATCCTATGGCTGTCCAAAAAGAAAACACCTATGGACAATGTCTAGGTTTAGACGGTGCTCTTACGAGAGAATTTTAAATTTCGAACGACTTTTTCCTTTTTTAGAAACCCAGTTTTCAGTACAATGATATAACCAATTTCTTAAATAGATCGTTTCCTCAAATGCAACAATTCCGCAGGTGATACTTTCCAATTAATAACACCATCAGGTGAGATTATCTCTCTAGATTAATCAGTGTAGGGTTGTTGGAGGATGTCAATGAATGATGAACAATGTAGAATTCTTTCCTTGAGTTCTTCAACTGTACGAGGTCGTTCTTCGAACACTTTACTTTTCAAGTATTCCCACAAGAAAAAATCACATGGAGTGAGGTCGGGCGAACGGGGAGGCCAAGGAATCGCTCCGTTTCGGGATATCACACGATTCGGAAAATGTTCATTAAGAATGTTTTGTCAATGCTTTTTAATGCACAATAACGTTATATCAATAAAATTTTGAAAATGCATCTGTTTATTTTTCACAGCCATTTCAATAATGCAGTACTGACTGTGTATAAACTTTTTGAAAGGCGATAATAAAGTAAACGGCAGCTATACACTAATTAAAATAACATTGAAAGAAAAACATGCAGTATTGAGAAACTGTTAGAACTATTTCTTGGTGGAAAACGAGACAATCCGCGGTACTTATTCAGATGATGAAAATGAATTAGAATCTTTGCAATATACTGCTCCATTTATTGACACTTGGTATGTAGATTGAGTGGATTGTCTGATGGGCAGTACGGGAAACGGAAAATTAATCAACGAAGTTTTAGCATCACTTATAATTTTACGACAAATTCAGCTTTGCAAGCACCTCTATCTTTAAATTAGACACGTTTACTTGCGTGTACAGATATGTAAAGTGGGAAAGGTTATACACGAGCAGTAAGTGGCTAAGATTAATTAAAACGGAAAAGTTATTTATGCGATATTTTGGTTACACTGCAGCAGTACGTCGAAACTTGTATTCAATTAAATAAAGAGAAGAACAGTTTGCACAACGCGATGAAGTCGTTTTATTCGAATTCGGAACTAAACAGCGTCGGTAGTTCTCTAGGGGTAGTTAAGTTACATAGAGAGATGTGAACTAGCCGTAGATAATCAAGAAGCCACCAGCAAATATATTGCCACCTTATCAGCGCTCGCCATATACATAAAATTGTCTACTACAACATAGGTCTTGACCCAGGTAATCTGTTTATTATGAATTATACTTTTCTTACGATAATTTATTAGGTGATAAATTAAAATGGAAATAATGGAAATTTGGCTTGCTCGTTGTAATAAGTAAGTAGAGTTAAAAATGATGGCGAAAGGTCAATGTAGGTGCTTGCCTTCTATTACTTGATCAGTTAAAAGTTAAAACGAAAGAAGTTCGGTGGAGTGGCTAAATCAGTCGATAGTTAAGCTTAGATTGTAGACGACAAAATAAAGGCAGTAATACTAGAGATGTTAGAGGTCGTTTATTTCCTAAAGGTCGGCGAGATGCAAAGAGCTTAAACATAATTATAAATTAAAAGATAATTAAAGCAACTACAAAACCCTTTATGACATGTAGTCAAGTTTCAATTATCTTAAATTACTGCGTTTAGGCAACTTCTTAATTTATTCTCGTCAATATTTAGAAAATAAACGATCTTCCGCCGATTTAGGTTCGTTGGTGTATCTTATTTTTTAGAGTTTTTCACGGATCTGTCCAACTGTTGAATAGGCATCGTTTCCGTCCCTATTTTGTACTTATTAGACACGCCTAAGCTTTATACTTAATTTTCAAACAACTTTGTCGTTATTTGTAGTAGTGAAATATACAGGGTAGCCCATTGGTGCGAGGAAGTCCAATATTTCATTCAATATACGGATTAGAAAATGTTTCAAATAAAAGTTGTAGGATACCAACCATTGCATATTTGTAAAATATTTATAAACATAGAGGGTGCTTCGAATAATCTTAGCTCCGTGCCGACCTGTTTTTTAAATGGAACACTCTATGTCCATATTTTTGTTTTTTGTGTTAAATGCAGCGCTCCCAAGTTATGAATTTTTTTCGTGTAAAACACGGTCTGTTTAAAAAATGCTTAGGCTCGTTCAGTTTTAAAATTTTGTTGCAATTTTTGGTACACAAATTCATAAAGGTCGTTCCTTAGTGAATGTACAAATATTTATTGATTTAATTCTACAGGATGTTTGCAATAATTCGTAAAGTTGTGTAAATTTCGAATAGGAAAAGCTTTGTTATTTTAAATGGATCACCAGTAAAAATTACTAGTTTTAGAAGACGCGCAGTACGAACATGAATTGGAGAAAAGCTTTATCGACCTACATAATAATATACAGGGTGTTCCATTTAAAATAACAAAGTTTTTCCTATTCGAAATTTACAAAGCTTTACGAATCATTGCAAACATCCTGTATAATTAAATGGACAAATATTTGTATTTTCATTAAGGAACGACCTTTACTAATTTGTGTACCAAAAAACTAGTCGGAATTTTAAAACTGAACGAGCCTAAGCATTCTTTAATTAGACCACGTTTTTTCAGAAAAATGATGAAAAAAATTCATAACTTTGGAACGCTGCCTTTAAAAGAAATAACAAAAGTATGGACATAGAGCATTTTAAAAGAACAATCGGAATATGACATCAAATATAGGGTGTTCCATTTAAAAAAACAGATCGGCACGGAGCCACGAACATTCAAAGCACCGTGTATGTTTATAAATATTTTACAAATATGCAATAGTTCGTATCCTACAACTTTTATTTAAAGCAAATTTTAATCCGTATGATATTGAATGATATATTGGACTTCCTCGCACTAGTGGGTTACCCTGTATTTTAATTTTACAATAAAATATACTCTATTAACAACTAACAATGTCTTTTATCTCCCGTCGTGGATGATTTAAACAAGTGTCTGGTTTCCTCTCGGGATTCATCATTGAAGATATTAAGAGAATTTTTAAGCTGTTATCTAATTAAAATTAATTAATAATATTCAATTCAGTGTGTTTGTTTTGAGGGTGAAACACGAACAAACATTTAAAAAATAAATATACATAGGTACGTTCCAAAGTGCGCCCACCGCCCTGTGATTTCGAATCTAATACATACACACTTACTCACCTGGGAGCTTAATCTCATGATCCGCGACATTTGACAAAAATGCGGGAAAAGGTAAGTGAAAAAGTTTCATTGCTAAAACGATACAAAGGACGTCGTAATTATTTTTATCTATACTTACGCTACGAAACACAATAAGTAATTATATGATAATAACAACAAATAATTCCACTAAATTATTTATATTAAAGGTAACCCATTTCTTAAAGGTAATGAGCCAATTTGATATGATAATTATTATTACTTTAATTACGACGCGTTGGGTTACCTACTTTTAAAACAACTTCTTATTATTATAAAATAAGTAAAGGAAAGTTCATTAATGTGCAATAAGTTTTGGTAAAATAATTTGTGGGTTTGTCCCTGATGACCCTGATACTTAGTCTAAATGCGTGCGAGGATTATTATAGTTAATTAAAATTCAAACTCTTTAAAAGTCGACGAGAAAAGTTTTCTTTCTAAGAAATGCAAACTTTTAAGTTTTGATGAAGTGCAGTAACCTTCGAAACGTCGAGTTTTAGGCAAAAGTTACACCGGAAAACCCTAATATGAGTTTATAGTTTTATAAATATTTCACCGGTGAAAACTTAAACAATCCTATATAATAATTACGGTTGGTATTTCCGTATGTTTATATTTACTTATTTACAGTTTATGTATGCTAGTAAAGCTAGTAAAGGCGACCTCATATTATTGTCTCAGGTTAAGGTTAATCAAACAAAAAAGTTCCAAAGCGGAACTACTTTAGTTTACTTTAGAATACCCCCATAAACCGACTGACTTCTTTTTTAATCAAGTCAGTGTGTAATACTAGCGCATCGCAATTAATATTTTATAAAGTTTGCGCACAATCAAAGTTTCGAATTAAAAGTTCTAAGATAGCTTTTAAGTTAGATTAAAATAATTACAGTACAGCTCAGTGTAATTCGATTGTTTTGTTATCCATCCAAGATAATCCATTACTACCTATATTATTTCATTTCAGACCATAAACCAATCAATTTGAAGGTAATACTGAGAAAGAACTCTTTTCAGGAGAAACCTTAAGAATTAAGGGTTGCTCTTTTACAGTAACTTGGCAGCTCTGTAGACCTTTTTAATGGAAAGCTCTTATATGGTATAATTCACTTAGGTATTCGATAACATCATGAGGAGATATTGTAGACCGAAATTCACAAAGGTAACACAAGAAGCCTAATTTTTATATTGTCAGTATGATTAATTTATTACATAGATTTTCTAAAGTATGTTATTAATGTTATTATGAATCATAAACCCTTTGTCCTGGGTTTCCGAGTTATACATAGACAAAAGAGTTTTATAAGACACTAAAGTTTACAATTGTATATTATTTTGGAAATTTTACTACAATGTTGACAGACATTCTTTGTACTATTGGAACTATTCCAATAATTAAGGATAATTTAGGAAAGAAAAGTAAGCAAATTCGAAACATCGGAATATATAAATGTAAGTAGGTAAACAGCGAAAGCACAACAATAACATAATCTTAAATTTCCAACGTAAATATTAAACAAAGAGTAAAGCAGGTTTGACATCGTAGTTTTCAGTACCAACACTAACATTGAAAATTTACTTTTTTAACCGTGAATAACGTACCTGAGTACTAGTTTATTTATGAACGAAGGAATTTCTAAACGAGTGTTTTAGTAATCACTTTACGACCATGCATCTTATAACATTTTATTTTTTACAGTCTTTTAAATATTTTCGCGCGCCCAATATATTGTCACAACATGCAAACTTAGGTCGTTACATCCGGATTGCTCTAATTATTTGTTTATTTGTAAGAAATAGACGCTGGACGTTCTTCTGGTCTTTTAAACAATATTTTTGCAAGAAATACAGAAGATACCTACAAGAAAGTATATCTTCTCGAGTCCCCCGCAAGGATAAAGAATATCAGTTATCCTGTGTTTCAGAACAGTCTGTAAGTTGAATATAATGTAACCGAAAACATAGATGCGGTAATATCTTCAGTTGACAGTAACTCAACATAGTGCAATCAATAGGTATTCAATACGTACAACCAATGAAAACATGAACGGTGATCGATTTATAAAGAAAGTCCTACAAAGGATTACATTACAGCACCTAATTATTACGAAACTTTAATTTTCCGTTCTGGGTAGTAAAAATGCTAGAAATTGTTGGTGGGTGCCTACGAAATGGTTTGTAATATGGCACCTAAGAAACTGTTGACTTCCTTTTGCCAATGTAAATATAATTCGGTTACTAAAAGTGACATGTAAACATTACCATTTACTATCAAAGTTTCCAATAAATTAAGAGACGTGCAATATTAATCTCAAGCTCCCTACATTGATAGGCGCCCTAAAAAGAGGTAACCTTACTCTAAATAGCTGTAGGAATGTAAAATTTAATTTATAAAATGCAAGAAATACAACGCACGTATCGCGCAAATAAACCTAGTACAAAGAGAAAATGGGATCACTGGGTACAGCTATGAGGTCGTACGTCAAAAGAGATCACAAACACTACGAGATTTATACAAAGGTTTCACATATCACTCGAAATTCCACTCGCACATAAAACTGAATAAGTATCTATTATTCCAATTTTGGTAGGTGTATTTAAAGAACGACGACTATTATGTCTATTGAATGATTGAGATCCATTATTCGGAAACTCTGATGTCAGTAAAGAGATATAAATGAACTGCATCGGTTGTATGAAATAGTTATTTTTGTATCTAGTGCGCGAAATTCCACTTTGGTGATCGAGAACTGATTAATTTAAGGAGGCGCAGCCGAGTTAAAAAAATAGTCGAGATCACCAAAGTATTGGGCGCACGAGATGCAAACAAAATTTTTTCTACAAACGTGAAGAAATTGACAATTATTTTAACGATAAAATACAAAACTCTCATCTAGTTTGCGTGCAGTGCGCGAAGTAAGTACTTCGCGCACGGCGTCGTCATTTCGTGCACGCTGTCATGGTAACGTAGGAAAGTGAAAAAAAGGGTCACTTCGCGTATTGTTATCGATGCGTAAACCTTGTCATTTTTTGACGTTTGTAGAAAAAGGAATATTAGAATGGCATAAGGATAAACTCAAAATCAACATATTTTAAGAGAACAACAGTTACAGTTTCAAGCAAAAAATCATCATCTGGAGAAAGAATTATAGCAAATCTAATTAGGTAGAACGATTTTCAAAGTACACGAGCTCCATTAATTAAAGTCGAGGCCTAGACCACTTCCTCTTATGATATTTGAGATTCAATTGTCGCTAAATATAACGTGCCTTAATATTATCCTTGTTTATATAATCAAGGATATTATCAACGGAAAAGGTTTTATAGTGGTAAATTGGTATGACTCTACCTAGGCCACCTGGGACATGTTCCCGATAGGGCCAAATTTAAATAAAAAACAAATAAACTACAAGAATTCTAATTTCTTCGACGGCGATTTTAGGCGCAGTCTTCGCATTCATTTTGTCCACATTCACTACACATTCTCGACACCTTTTGGTTTCTTCTTTCAGTTTTACGAAAAGATTGCTTTTTATTTAGTTGCAATTTAACATTAATTTATTTCAAAATTTCATACTAAGGAAACTGTTTCGTTGAAAATAGACGATAGTATTAGTACAACGAATGATCCAGGGAATGCTAAACGAGAGTGACAACCCGCAACAAATTTCTTATACCACAAACATTTTGTAATTTATTATTTGCTGTTTCTCAAAATACGTTTTAATTGCTAGTAATTACTGATTAGCTTAAAATCGAATGGATCCATAAGCGTTTCGGTAAATTTCTTCATTTATTTTTATTTATAACATTAATTGAAATCCAAATTTATTTGTGAAGCAGAGGAAATATGATGAAGTTTGTTTTAAATGTACGAGGTTAACTCAAATGGTAATTTGACTAATGTAATAATTAACATGTTTAAAATGTGGAATATAGTTCGATAGCAATTCCACATTTCTTCAAATTTATAATTTTCCATAATTTCTTCAAATTTGTCTTTATTCTGACGATCATACGTAAATACCGGCATTTCGGTATTAATTTAATTTTATTTTAGTAGAAAATATTTTGGATTAATGATATTTATAACTAGTGCAAAATATTGTATGTACCTATACAGGGTGGGCCAATAGTTTGTGGATGGAAGACTGTGGGTTTATTAACGAACATTTCGTTCATGGGATATGGTAAGGCTACAAATCTAAAATATTTCACTTGAATCGCAAAGTTTATACAGGATGATTTATATCAAAGTTGCATTTTTTTAATGGAACTCTCTGTATATTCTTTGGTCAATTCTAGTGCGACTTTATGTGTCACACATAGTACTTAAAACGAATCGTTTGGCCGCATGTGTCCAAAAAATTGAATATCGCAGGGATATCACAAAGCTTAGAAGGCCGTGACGATGCGATATTACTAAAACATGAAATGTACCATCGTAAACCGGACGGTTAAATCCGAAGTCTTCGGAGATATTACTACGTCAATTGACAAAATTTCTATAAATGGTAACTTGAGTTTTCAAATGGCACTACCAATTTTTCTTTATTACGTTTTAATTTTTGAACTATGAATTTACAAAATTATAATTGCGAGTTTATTATTTCCAATTTTAATTTTGAATTTAATTTAAACTTTTTAACTTTAAGTATCATTAATGTTTTGAGTTTCAATTCTGTATTTCAAATTTCTATTTTGAATAGGAAATTTTTGAATTTTATGTGGATTTACTTAATTTACATTTTATATTTACATCTTTGCAGAAAGTTTTCTTTGAATTTGGAATTTTGAACTTTGAATTACTAAGCTATGCGTTTTGTATTTTTATTTAATAGTTTCACAACAAATAACAAGGTTAATATAATGAATGAAGTTAGTTTTTTATAAAAATGGCATATTTGAAAAGCTATATTATACGCATGTCTGCAATTCCTTTCAATAATACAACATTCTAACTATGATTACCACTTCTGAAGTATTAGGTTTTAGCACACTTAAAACGGAAATAGCATACGTTACTCTCAAGTACTTAATTATAGTTTAATTGGCACCGAAATGGGAATTAACATCAATCACACTTTCTCAAATATCATCAATTTTTGTATTCAGCCTTGTTGGCACTTCTGTCTTTGAATTCGCAATGCTTGCAGATATATTAAGTACGACGGAACATTAAACGGTAAGTGGGTAAGATTAATTAAAACAGAAAGCTCTTACTGTAGATTCTGTATTAAATTAAATACAAAGGTAAAGGGTGAAGCCGTTTTTATTGGAATTCGCATATAAACAGCGCCAGTAGTTCTCTCGGGAGATAATGAAGAATCCACAAGGAACCACCATTTTAATAGTGCTCTCCATATGATTTTTTTAGTAGACGAAGATGAGAATATTTCATTACATTACACCGTTTGTAATAATTTACGGTCTCCTCTGCAATAGAGAGAGGAGTGAATTCAATTGATAGAGGAGCGAGTCATTAATATTGAAAAATTCGAAACAACAATAATTCTAATAAAGTACAATTTCAAGCGCATTTCTTTAAAAATTTGTATTCTGTTAAGATGGGATAACGAGTAAGTTTGATAAATTTGCTCTCCACCAATTCACATGTGGTACGACATCTTAGAGGGTTCTTCTCTCGCAAAGGGGTCCGTGGAAATGTAATGAAAGACTCCAAACCTCCCCTTAACCAAATTTAATGAACGATTATGTTATTTTTTTGTAGTAGTTAAACTGCTATAAGGAAGATAGCAGGTATTAAAATGTTCCACTACATGTTTCGAGACTGAACTAGTCTCATTTTCAAGCGATTTAAGTTAATGAGAGATGATAGCTGACGGGAAAAAAGGGCTGAAGTAGATAAAAAAATTCTTAAACTAACTTAATTGGCATATTGATTAATACATAAGCCCCCTTTCTTCCCCTCAGCTAAATTGATAAATCTGACTATTGCGCTTGGTCTTACAAGAAATACAGAACCTAAATTTAAATAAACTAAGGACGAATGAGTGTAGTGTAATTGTAGTGATATTTGCTCATACAGAAATCTGTCGTTGAGTATTAACCCTTTAGGCCCAACAGTGTCAGGAAACTTGACGGTCCCTCATAGCATTCAAATGCAAATTGCTTCCTACAAATCATGTAATTCATAAGCACCTTTTCCTAGAGATCCCACACCAGTAGAAAATAGTATTATGTGAAAGCACAGTGCCCAGAAAACAAAAGCTGCACCATTCTTAATAATCTAAACAATCAATCAACTGAAGGTTTGCAATGTGAAGTGGTGGAAAATGTAATTACGTACAAGATCACACTGGTAACTATCAAATTTTGTAATAATTAAAACGTGTAGTTACATAAATGTAGTGAAGCGCCATAAAAAACAACGGTATAAATGGAATTTTGCGTAAAAAAGTTGATGTCATTGAGAAAGAGATTCGGATAGTACAAGAGATGGAATAAGCTCGCCCTTTAAAACTTATTTCAATCTAGAAATAACGTAAGAAAATTTCTCTTGACAGTTTATAGCTGACTATTAATACAATCGCTGTATATCTTCACACAATTCTAAGAGAGATCACGCTTAATGCTTTGGCACCAATCTCTGCTGAAAATGACTTAGAGGCCGTAGGTGTACTCTAATATTTAAAAAGATTCATTGAAATGTTCATCACAGCGGTTAATATCATGAAACCAAAAGTCGCATTTGTTGTCATTTCAAATTCACAAACGTGCAAACCGATATGAAAAAATGTTATACATTCGATCATAAATTATTAGTAACAATTTGCATAAGTGAACAGAGTATAACACGCTTTAGTATAATTTAACTGTTTTTTTAAAAATTCTCCTTTTCAATTACAATAATTACACATTCAGAAGGCTTTAGCTACTTTCCAAACAAAACCTTTTGTTTCATTCTCATTAATTTTTTTTACATTAAAAAATTTGCTATATAGCTTTTCAAATTAGAAATACAAAACCCCCGAGTATTTATTCAGTACGCAAAAGGTTAAATGGTTAAGATCAAGTGGCAGACAAAAAGAACTTTACAATTACGAATGTCAACATTAAAAATTAACCCTCAAGATTAAAAATTGAAAAGCCTGCTTAGCTGTTTAGGGGAATAATTTCTTTCACCACTAAAATGTGGCGGCATCGAAAATTTAGGAAATAACCTACATTCTTTTAGCTTTTTATGCTAACATTAACACAAATACAAATTGTTCCGTTTTTATTTAGCAATAAAAGACTTTACCTTGTGTTAAATTTGATTAAATGAAGCGTACTTTCATCTCGTATACTTTTTATAGCTATACATATGTACCAATTTAGCTTTGCGCTATAACAATATTTTTACTACCCTTCTCATGTAAAGTGACCTCTGTAGAAAATTGGGTACTGTCCAAAGAACAACATTAAGAGAAAAAAAATGTTGGTATCAGATCTTAATTACGTGGGATGCCACTTTTATTCGCCCATCGCATAAATGTTAACGTTTACAACGAAAAATGATCGTTACAGCGTAAATAAAAATATGTTATCCTTTAACTCTCTCTACATTTGCATATAATAAAAAGTGTGTAGAAAAAACAAACGTGGGAAAAATATAATAAAAAGAAAAACGTTGGCTTTATAAGGACGGATACGGCGGAACGTTGCTAAAAAATGATTGTGAAACGAATACACGGTGAAGTGTTTTATGGTAATGTGATAATACCTCGTATAAGTCATAACAATGTCACATAAAGCCCCTTAGGATGAATATTTTATAAACATCGGCGATTCATGTTTCTAAACTGACATTTACAAAAAAATTAGTATGCGTTCCGTTACACTTCCCCCGTTATGCAGATTTTTAATATCGATCTAATTGTCCTCATTTTAAAAAAAAAAAATTTTTTTTCAGATCGCATGGAATGGTAAGTAATAAATGTAGTAGGTGTAGATAAAACTTCTAGGAAAATGAATACGTTGAACTATTAATTAAGTTAATGAATTCATGTTTTACATAAAGCAACTTTAAACGTTTTTATGTTTGTGAATATTTCATTTATCGTGTTACAACGCAATGATTTTGGTATAGACGGATTGTAACTAACCTGACTAAATAATAATATCTGTAGCGGACGTCACCTAATCTATGGTTAACAGTTAGCTGAAGGTGATTGTACCGCTATCGAAACGCCTTCGAAGAATAAAGGAATTGTTGTATTCAGTAGATTTTACCCATCAGAAGAATACGAAAATCACGCTTCGAAACAAATTGAATGAAAATTACATTGTTACCAAAATGATTCAGTGAAAAAACACGAAAGTGGTTGATTTTATTATTAAATGATTTTTCAAGTTTCCTTTAAAAATCACTTACGCTTCAATTTATTGTAGGAGAAGCATCGATGCAGGAAGTAGTTTCAGTACGTATAATATTATGCTTGAAGGCACTTTCAAATGTCTATCTCAGATCCTTCTATAATATATTTTCCAGTTTCTACTCCTAAATAGTGACTGGATGAGTAGATCCTTTTAACACTAAAATCACGCGACTAACGGGGCCTATGTGTCCCAATATTGAGAGATTAAAGCCTATCGGGATAAAAACGAACCGTTTTCAATGGAATATTGTCTATTTAGTCTATTATTGAAAATATTTTATGGGTCTTATATGTTCCATTAGACATTAACCGTGGTTTATTTGTGTCCCAATAGTCTCGTATTGTTTTAGATGAGCAGAAGGGTATTTGGCCCAAGCAGAACTGGAGAAGGAGGAAGGAGGTTGAACATAACAGTGAAACCTCTGATGAAAGCTGACTATAATAAAAAAATTATATTTTTTTTAAATCGGCCAGAAAGTAGTACTTTCCGGATTCTTTTTAGGCCAGAAAATGTCATTTTGTCGGACCGAGCCGGAAAGTTATTGTGATAGTCTGGTAAAAATTTTACCGGACTCATTTTTACTTTCCGGCCTAGAACGGTCAATTGTTCTGCCCGTTTCTGGCCGATTTAAAAAAAAATATTGTACGTAATACGTCCCAAAAGTGCTTTTACTGGACTCGCAGGCGTGCAGGACTCGCCTGTGGCTCGTCCTGTAATTTGCCTACTTGTCCAGTAAAAAATCACTTTCGGGACTTGTTACGTAAACTACTATTAATTATTTATTTATTTACATGTCTAGTGGGTTATTTATGTTCCACCAAAAATGTCTGACCGGGACATATATGTCCCTGACAAAATGGCGGATTTCGAGAGTAAAATTGATCTCAGTCATGTTTATTTTTATGTATCAACATTTTTGACACAAGAAAATTTCAAATGTGTGTAAAGTTTCTGAAAAATTTAAGCCGCCTCGAAAGGGATAATCGAAAAAAGCTAACACAGATAAATAAGAACTATAGGAGTGGTCAAACCAAACACGTAACCTTCTCCTTCAAAAACTTGTAATTGATTGAAATAAGTTAAAAATTAAATACTAACAAACGACATGTTTCGGGAACTGACTGTTCCCATTCTCAAACGAAATTCGAAAATGATGTAATTAAATATCGATAACGCAAAAATTACAAACAATTAAATCTGAGGGGACTGATCTATTGGCGGTAACATTATTGGAAAAACTTCCAAAAATCACAATGTCCACATTAATAAAATTAAAGGGGCTCTCAAAAGAGAAACCCGATTTTGTGACAGAGAGGGTGGAAAGAGCAATAAGGGGATCACATGGTCTGTGGTCGTAGGTTTTCTGAAGATATCTATATCAAAATAATTATTGAGTCTGGTGATGTTGAGGTCCAAGAAATTGAGACTACCGTTTATTTCTTTTTCAAGGGTGAACTTAATATGGGGATGTAAGCTATTGAGGTATTGGAAACTAAGATCAACATTGCCCTTGAATATTACAAAAATGTCGTCCACATAACATTTATAGAAAACGAAATGATCTTTAATCAAGTTATTATCGAGGATACTGTTAAATTCTAAAGAAGTCAAAAACAATTCTGCTAAAAGTGGAGATAGGTTGCTAACCATTGGTAGACCTGAGGTTTGAGTGTAAATTGAATGGTGAAATTGAAAAAAAAATTGTGTTAGGTAAATATTATCTTACGTGTACAATAAAGAATATTTATTAGAAAGAGAACCGATTAGAGTTCTTAGGGGTGGAAGCGGCTTGTCACGGGGTGTCGTTAAGTAAGGGTAGCGAGGCGAAGGGCCGGTTGCTCTGGCGGCGTCATTCTGTGTTTGTAAGTAAGTAAGTAAGTGGTGTGCAATAAATAAAAATAAAAGTGAAATTCAGTACGAGGCGCGTCAGGGATAATAGGGTGAGTCGCACGGAATTAATATTCAGGGTATTTAAGTAGTATGACTAATAATCTTAAGTACGTATTGCGCTTTGTGCCATTACTACAATATTGAGCTTTGTGCCACCACATAATTAGTATTGCGCTGTGTGCCATTACTACAACATTGAGCTTTGTGCCACCACATAATTAGTATTGCGCTGTGTGCCATTACTACAACATTGAGCTTTGTGCCACCAACTAATTACCCAGTGCTTTGTGCCAACCTCAAAGTCATAATTCGCTTTGTGCAACTACCCGCTGTTTATTCTTTTCGCACGACTCACCACCTGAGAGTTTATTTCATTGTTTCAGAAACCCGGTGACAACGTGGGTCCATCCGGCTGAATAGGTGGCTTGTAATCCGATAATATTAGTTGTATCTATACTCATAATTTTAACTTTAAAAATAATAAACTGTTATAATCGAGTTGCTTAATGCTTAACCCTTTTCCCGTTCGAGTAACTGGCGGTACGCATTCCCTATCGCTGCACACATTACCTAAAGTGGTAAGTACTCAAAAAGAGAAAATCACACCTAAATTAATGAATAACAAAAAAAAAAAAACAAAAGTTGCGAGTTCGTAACATCTCAGAAGTGGGATAAAATTCACTTGCGGCCATCTGTGCAAGCGATGAGGGAGCGGGTACCTTTACGTGCTCGCGGCGGGGTGCAGGTTACCGCTACCTTTTAGCAGTCCCTAAGCCGGATGTACTTAACGTTATTATAAACAGAAAAAGAAACATTCACCCTCAAATAGTTTGTTTTCAACTCAGACAAACACATGTTCACTGATTTTGGCATTTGTGGACGTACGTAACCGCATAATTATATGCATATTGGTATTATGTATGAGTGCGTACATTTAATGAGCACACGAATTAGTTAATTTAAAAACATGAAATTTGGATTGATTAACGAGCGAGGGCAAACTCATTATTGTTGGCGTAAATTTTGTACTTACTTCTCTTTTTGCTGTTTCAAACGTAATGGAAAAAAAAAGAAAAGTGTTTCGTTACCATTATAAAGTGTATATTTTGCTCGTTTAATTTTAAATATTGAAGTAAACACTTAGCTGTGTAAATTTATGTAGCTTGCGGAGTAGTACTTTCCTCCTAACTCACGCTGAATTTAGGCATTATGGCTAACCGTAAGAAGAAGCAGTCTGTCTCTTCAACCCCGATCGACGATGACGTCGCGGTGGATACTATCAATGTAAATATATTATCAAAAAATATGGAGCAGATGAGTCAGATATTACTTAACCTTACGCGAAACGTAAGTGCATTGAGTAGCGCGTCGGTAACTCCTACCAACGTAGCTGGTCCGAGCCGACCTAATGGGTTTAACATGCCTATACCCCAGTACGATCCCTCTGAGGAGTTGAGCTCCATAACTACATACATAGAAAAAATTGAACAATTGGCTGGTATCAACGGTTGGGATGAGCAGACGATTATTTTTGTTTCCACGTCCAATTTAAAAGGAATGGCCTTAAAGTGGTTTAATTCAAAAAAAAAATTAGACCTTACCTGGCAGGAGTGGAGAACCTTGCTGATTGAGTCCTTTCCAGAAGAGATCGATTATGAAGGTGCATTGTCGCGAATGTTGAATAGAGTAAAGAAACCAGACGAGAGTATGATCGAATACTATTACAATAAGCTTTCGCTCATGGAACCATTCGAGTTCCAAGATAAGATGCAGGTCAACCTCTTGATCGGGGGACTAAAAACGGTACCAACCATTCAATCAGCTGCCAGAGGAGGGCAGCACAAAACGCCAGCAGCACTACTTCAGTTGCTAAAAACGTTTCCTCCTGAAGTGCATCCTAGGAAGATGCGACCAATGAAGGGAGGTTTTAAAAGGAAGATGGCTGGCGAATTCAGCTCTAGAGGAAGAATTAGGTGCTACAATTGTGGGGATTTTGGACACATATCTCCGGAATGTCCGAAGAACAGGAGGCCAGGGAAAACCCCGAGGTACCGAGAGAGAAATGTGAACCTGGTATCGCATAAGGTAATGTCTCCTAAATATCTAATGCATGCTAAAATCGAAGGTCAAACCGTGAATGCGTTTATTGATTTCGGTGCAAATGTAATGACCATAACCCAGTCCGCTACCCAAAAACTCGCCATAAAATATAAGCCTGTAACTGTACTGATCAGGGGATTTGGTGGTGGTTCCGTAAATGCTCTTGGGAAAACGAGCCAATTAAAGGTAAAAGTAGGTGAGTGTGAGGCCCCATTATCATTCTTGGTTGTACCCGATAGCGTACAGACAATGGATGTTATCATCGGCCAGCCCTTTACAGAGCTTCCCCATGTCGTAGTTTTGAAGACATCTGATGTGTTGGTCTTCAAAAAGAAACAAACCCTTAAGTGTGTACTACAGGTATCCGAAGATACCATTGTCCCGCCAAATTATGTAGGGTTTGTGCAATGTGGCGGAACGAGGTCAGGAGATGTCTACGTTGAAGAAAGCTTGAGGCTCAAAGAGGGCGAGGAGCATCAAGTTCCACGATGCGTTATACAAGTATCAGCAGCAGAGAATAAATGTAGGGTTCCTGTGACAAATTTGTCAAACAAAGACCTGTTTTTGGAAAAGGGTGAGATTGTAGCCCGTGGAATAAACTGCGAAGAAAATCGGGACGCAATTGTTCATCACATGGCGGAAGTGCTAGTGCCGTTTAAACTAGAAGACGTCAACATCAATAGTGAGCTATCCCTTCAGGATAAGAATACCGTCCTGGAACTCATTAACAAATACCGTGATTGTTTCGCAACATCACTGAGAGAAATAGGGTGTTGTCCTGGTACGGGGATGGACATCAAACTGACATCTGATAAAGCCGTCTTCTACAGACCATATAAGATGGCACTTTCCGAACGACAGCACGTCAAAATAATGATTCAGGAGATGAAGGAAGCTGGAATCATAAGGGATTCGGATTCTCCATTTGCGTCGCCCATTCTCTTAGTTAATAAACCGAACGGAGAGAAGCGGTTATGCGTCGACTACCGCAAATTGAATGCCATAACAGAGAAGGATAGATATCCCCTCCCACTCATAGACGACCAAGTAGATCAACTCCGAGGGTATAAATTTTATACAAGCTTGGACTTATTTTCTGGTTACTACCAGGTAGGGATAGCAGAGAAGGCAAAACACAAAACCGCTTTTGTCACCCCTGATGGCCAGTATGAGTTTGAGCGGGTACCCTTCGGGCTATGCAACGCACCCAGCGTTTTTCAAAGACTCATAAATCGAGTACTAGGTCCCCTTAGAGGTACCGTAGCCATGGCATATTTGGATGACGTTTTATGCCCGGGAAAAACGCTAGAGGATGGCCTCAACAATTTGGAAAAAGTTTTTGAGGTTCTCAGAATGAATAACTTAACGTTAAATCCGCGCAAGTGTTACTTCTTCAAAGAATCTATAACCTACTTAGGATTTGAAATATCCGAGGAAGGAGTGAAGCCTGGAGTGAATAAAACAAAAGCGATCGACAAGTTTGCCATACCAACAAATGTTCACACAGTCCGCCAATTCCTGGGTTTGACGGGTTTTTTCAGGAGGTTCGTTAAGAACTACGCAAGGATAATCAAGCCACTGGCGACGCTGTTGAAAAAGAATGAGAGCTGGAAGTGGTTAGCCGAACACGATGAAGCTTTTCAAAGAATGAAGGATATATTAGTCCAGAGACCTGTACTTTCCATATACGACCCTGAAGCGAAGTTGGAAGTCCACACAGACGCATGTCAAAATGGCATAGCCGGCATGCTACTTCAAAATAAAGGCGAAACTGGCCTGAGAGCAGTCAGCTATTTTAGCCGTATACTGACGTCAGCAGAGCAGAAATGGCATTCGTACGAACTTGAGGTTCTTGCAGTTGTAGAGACGTTAAAGAGGTACAGACCGTATTTAATAGGGATGCAGTTTACCGTCGTTACTGACTGCAGTGCAGTAAAAGCTACGGCAGAAAAAAAAGATATGGTACCAAAGATAGCGCGATGGTGGTTGCAGCTCCAAGAATTTAATTTTGAAGTTGTCCATCGTGCAGGAACCAAGATGGGTCACGTAGATGCACTCAGCCGAAATCCCGTACAAAACGATCATCCGATTGCTGAACATTTTGTTTTCCGGATAGAGGTCGAAGATTTGATACTTGCCGGTCAAGTGTCAGATCGGCAGCTGGGAGTCATCCATAAAATTCTGCAAAGAAAACCAACAGATGACTACGAACGAAGCCTTCATGACCAATATAAGATACTGGATAACAAAATATATAAGAAGGTAAATGGGAAAAATCTGTGGGTTGTTCCAAAACAAATGCGACGAGACATAGTCCGTTGCTGTCACGATGAGATGGGACATTTTTCGATAGAAAAAACCATCCAAAAACTGCAGGAGTGTTACTGGTTTCCCGAAATCCGCAAATATGTGACTAAGTATATAGCATCGTGCATCAGGTGTATACTATACAAAGTTCCGAGAGGAAGGCAGGAAGGTTTATTACACCCGATCGAGAAAATAACAACACCATTCCACACTATCCATGTGGACCATCTGGGACCCTTTAACCCCAGCAATGGAAAGAAATATATAATCGTGATAGTAGACGGCTTCACAAAATTCACACACTTAGCCGCTACAAAGGACACAAAGACGGCGCCAGCGCTGAAGATATTAAACCAGGTCTTCAGTACATATGGAGTGCCTACTAGAATGGTAACAGACCAAGGGACGTGCTTTACAGCAAAAGCTTTTGCAACGTTCTGTAAAGAAAAGGGCGTTACCCACGTGAAAAATGCGGTGGCCACTCCAAGAGCGAACGGTCAGGTCGAAAGGTACAATTCAACCATTCTTTCAGCTTTAGCAACAACCATAAAAGTAGAGAAAGAATGGGAGAAACGTCTTCCGGAAGTACAGTTCGCCATGAACAATGTAATAAATGCCACTACGAAGAAGACACCTTCAGAGTTAATGTTGGGGTATAGGCCAAGATCAGCCGCGGATGCGGTGCTGACGAATGTAATTCAACCAGTCCGACCACGAGTCGAAAACCTTGATCACGAGCGCGAAATGGCTGCTCAAAATATTAAAAAGGCACAGTTGAAAAGTAAACAACAATATGACGCTAGGCGCAAACAACCAACTAAATATAGTGTTGGCGATTTAGTTGTTGTAAAGAAACAGAAGTTCGGTGAAGGAAGCAAAAAACTTCTGGAAAATTACAAGGGGCCATTTAAGGTAGCAAAGGCGCTCCCGAGAGACAGATATCTGCTCCAAGAAATTGAAGGATCCAAGAGAAAGAGAAGGGACACTAAATATGAGACTGTGGAGGCAGTTGACAGAATGAAGAGGTGGATTCCCACCACTGGCATGTCGAGTACTAGCGAAGATGACGTAGAGGCGGAGACGAGCGGGGACGCTCGATAGTCAGGATGGACGAATGTTAGGTAAATATTATCTTACGTGTACAATAAAGAATATTTATTAGAAAGAGAACCGATTAGAGTTCTTAGGGGTGGAAGCGGCTTGTCACGGGGTGTCGTTAAGTAAGGGTAGCGAGGCGAAGGGCCGGTTGCTCTGGCGGCGTCATTCTGTGTTTGTAAGTAAGTAAGTAAGTGGTGTGCAATAAATAAAAATAAAAGTGAAATTCAGTACGAGGCGCGTCAGGGATAATAGGGTGAGTCGCACGGAATTAATATTCAGGGTATTTAAGTAGTATGACTAATAATCTTAAGTACGTATTGCGCTTTGTGCCATTACTACAATATTGAGCTTTGTGCCACCACATAATTAGTATTGCGCTGTGTGCCATTACTACAACATTGAGCTTTGTGCCACCACATAATTAGTATTGCGCTGTGTGCCATTACTACAACATTGAGCTTTGTGCCACCAACTAATTACCCAGTGCTTTGTGCCAACCTCAAAGTCATAATTCGCTTTGTGCAACTACCCGCTGTTTATTCTTTTCGCACGACTCACCACCTGAGAGTTTATTTCATTGTTTCAGAAACCCGGTGACAACGTGGGTCCATCCGGCTGAATAGGTGGCTTGTAATCCGATAATATTAGTTGTATCTATACTCATAATTTTAACTTTAAAAATAATAAACTGTTATAATCGAGTTGCTTAATGCTTAACCCTTTTCCCGTTCGAGTAACTGGCGGTACGCATTCCCTATCGCTGCACACATTACCTAAAGTGGTAAGTACTCAAAAAGAGAAAATCACACCTAAATTAATGAATAACAAAAAAAAAACAAAAGTTGCGAGTTCGTAACAATTGTTTATACATAAACAAATTTTAGACTATTTTAGATTATTTGGTTGTTATCATTATTCACCCCATTTGGAGAAAAATCACTTTACACCAAGAATATGGATCCAATCAATTATACCTATAGATGTTTCCACTAATAACTCAATAAAGCAAATTTTTTTTATTTATAAACTAATAATTTATTCATTTTAGTGTAATAAAACATTTATTAAAACCAAAGGGTTCCACAAAAATATATCATATTGGATTCTAACGCTATGTAACCCAAAGGGGTTCACATATTTGAAAATAACTTTCAGCTGTCTTTAATGCCTAATAACCACTACTTAATTCAAAAAATATACATTCACACGAAATTAATGATCATACACTACCGGTTAATGAATTGCTACGAGGGATGATGGTGAACTAAATGTTGGTATGTATAAACACTCTCACTAACTGAACAAATTATGAATTGCTACGAGGGATGATGATGAATTAAGTGTATGTATAAACACTCTCACTAACTGAACAATATTATTTTCAAAATGATCAGTAGACGTTTATCACGAAAAGAAAATCCATTCATTTGGTATGAGAACAGAAAATATCGGAACATATCTAATAAGTAGCACCAAACTGGCACATAATTATGTGGCACGTGGCCACGTGACCGCTTTTGTAGAAGAGCACAATCTTTACATACCTATGAAGAGCAATTATTACAAAATTAGGGAAAAATTGTTTGATATGAGTATTTTTAAATTCATGGTCGGGTAGACTTTACCATTATGTTTGTTTATTACTTTTTACGTTACATTCATCTTTCGCGGCAATTATTATCAGTATTATCACAAACGTGGCACTAAAATCGTCACTTTATAACCTCTCATCTTCAGGGACGAAAATATAAAAGTAACTATAGCCCAGAGAAAAGTGTCTTATACTTTACCAAAATTAACATTTATTTAGAGAAAATCCAGTTTAACTGAAGATTTTTGCAAATGATTCCAATTAATTCCGTTTTAGAAGGATAGAAGGGAGTTGGAAACTAAATTGACGAATTTGCAAAATTAATAGCGAGATATAGTAATATAGAGTCGAGTAATTTAACCCACGTAAGGGTTACATGTATACACCACAAGGGTTTCTCCATTAATTATATATACCGACAGAGATTTATATGAATGATAAAATCTTAATCAACTTCACTAATTGATATTAGTACATTTGTGAATACGAAAATTGAGAAGGCATCCTCGGCTGTTATTATATATTGATTAGATGTTACTTTCAAAATGCATCTTGAATATTAAATTTATGCTTTGTCTGTTAAAAGGTGCGAGTTATCGCACCTTTGAACTAGAGCACCCTTATTAAATGCAAATTTTATAAATTATCAGGTACTTAAATGCCGAAGAAGGTATAATAATAATAATTTTCATAAAATTTCATCTAGAACGTCGTAAAAGTAGATGGTGAAAGTTTTGTCTGCGTGTTTAAAACGAGAATACGTGGCTTTGTTTAAGCCATTGTGTTGATTTGGCAATTAAAGCGAGAGCGCTGAACTGGAGGGGGAGGGGGGGTTACTTCCTCCGTCTCCACGTTCAGATTTTCCGTTTTAATGGTAAAAGAAAATTATACTTCTAACCTCTTTGTTAGCACTGAATTCAAATTTGAAGCCTTATTTCATAATAGTGTTTGTTCGTGAAAGTTAAATGAGCACAGGAGTGAAACCTTAACAAAAACTTGTCGCTATTCACGTTATTACCATGTAACCCTACGCATTTATTAAAAATTTAAAATAATTTTCCTTTGTAAGTCGTTCGTAAATGCGAAACCAAGCAAGCCGTGTCACTTCCACGTTTCGCTTTATTGAAATTTTCTATAGATTCACTTTTTTATACATCTACCTAACTTCGACAACCGTTTGTTTAATTTAAGTATAAAATTTTCCGTCAACTTTTGTAATTGTACTATTGCAAATGAGAGTTAACAAAATTTAAGTAAAATAGACTGCATTACCGGTGATTGGTCTGGATCCGAACACGATTGAATGGCAAAACTAACTAACACCACTAAATGTCAAAGGATCATCCGCAATTGAAAACGAAAATGAACCTGACTGCAATTTAACAGAAAACGGAGTGATTTTGCAACTGTCGATAAAAGATTCAGTAATGAAGAATCAACGCAATACACGGTGGTGTAATAAACGGAATTTTAGAGGGGAGAAGGAATCGTTTAAGTAGGTACCTATAGTTTCAGCGGGCATATGTAAACCAATAGTAAATAGATGAAGTTGAGACATTTTTTGACATAAAAGCAAATGAGACAAAACTAAAGTGCAGAAAAGATTCTAGGTAGCTGAACTGTGAAAGTTCATATAAAAATTTCACTCACAAGTAAATAATTTGGGAATCGTATTACAGAGCAGAACATGATTAATCTCTCGTACTACATTTTTAGTATTTGTAAATAGTACGTGCTCTAAGGTGAACCTAAAATAGACGAAAAGGAAATGAGTTACTATGGACACTTCACGATTCTAACTATAATAGTCGATAAAGGCATAAAGTAAATTACACATTTTTAACTTATCCAGCAACAGTAAGAGCGGTCGTAACAGTATATAAATACGTTAACTACTGGTACTAAAACAAGATTTTAGTACTTCTCGGTTTTTGCAAAATCGAAATATAATGAAGAGGATTTCTGTGATAAAATTATCAAGTGTTCTTAAACGGTTAATGGTAGATAAAAGCAAACAATGAAGTACTCGATGTGACCATAAATTTGATTTAAGAGTTTCATTTGTTGGAAGCTGGGTTGTCATTATTTACACCGATCATTAGATTAAAATGACGTGAATTTCTCACTTTACATACAATATTTCTATTTATCTGTGCATTTATGACAAAAACCGTTTGTAAAAATACGCGTGACACTTTTTTTTAAATATTGGTGGCATGTTGAGAACTTTATTGTACGAGAGGGAGAAACTTAGATTCTTCGAAATATTTAGGAACAAAATCTCACAAGCTCTTGATCGTGTGATTGATGATGTGTAGATGCATACTAGATTACGTTTGACGTACATAAATAATTGTGCCTTTTTTGGGAAGGAAGTGCACTTCACGTTTTTGCACGTTATTACAACGTAACGTAGCGTAGATTGTAAAAATCCATTTTAGAAAAATACGGAAATTAAGTGTTAATTAAGTATCATCTATCTGTTAGTATACGATGAATTTATTAGTTTAAGGGCTAAAAAAGTCGGACATAATCTTAAATGACATTAGAAAAGCGATATACAGTAGAACCTCTCATATCTGACCTTCCCACAACCGACTCCTCCCGCTATACGACCACCGTTACATCTTCTCATTTAATTTAAAAACGGTAAATGTTTGAAATGTACACAGCAACATTTTCACAAGTATGCACAATAAAGTTGTATTACAGTACTGTATAGCTGTTTTTCACCTGGGAAAGGCTTTTTTCCGATATCCGACCTTTTGGCCGTTCCGACCATGGCCCGATCTCGTCATGGTCGGATATGAGAGGTTCTACTGTAATTAACACTTGCCGTAGATTCTACACCTGATATAGATATCTCACGTAGATCAATTGGTTTTAATAAATAAATAAATTGAAATTAAAATTAATAATTATCTAGATCAGGAATGTCAAATCCTCCAACGCAACGCCTAGACCGCGACCCACCGAGAGGTTTTAAAATTTTTTTGATAAAATACATGAATTTATTATTTAAAAGTAAATTTTGTTTTTATTTGTATGCAGTTCAGTTTAATGCAGTTGCAGCGTGCAATTTAAATTAATTATAAGTGATCATTCGATTAATTAATATACAACCGATCAATATTTATCATCAATTTTAAAAATTGCGTCAGCTCAAGATATTTAACCAAATATTGACGTATTAATGATTGCAACAAACGATGTCAAATATCCTCTAAAAAGTAATAAACTGTGATTTTATTTATTATAACCTTTAATTTAGTTGTTTGTTTTTAATTTAGAATATTTATAGTTTCAGAGTAAACTAGTTGAAATCCCAGGATTACAGAACGAATTTCGAATACCGCAGTAGCGAAAGTATAAAAAAATTTGGCCTTATCAAAAAGACAAAATTTGAGAATTTTGAATTTTCGACTTTAAAGTCAACTATGTCGAAAAGTATTTGAGATACCAAAAAATTCGTACCGGATAATGAATCAGCATAAAATTTCACATAAGATCCATATCTTAACTCCGTTGTAGACATAAGGATCCCTTGCAACGCAAGGATAAACGGACGTATTGCATTCAGTAACGAAGTTCGTTGAAAATAACATGAAATTAATATAAATTGTGTACCTATGTATGCAATAATGTACAATAAAATGTAAAATATTTTTAGTTTAGTTAAAAGAAGCATTGAGTCTAATAAATACATAATAGGTATAACAATATATATAATATAACAATCGTATTTTATTCGTTTTTTGAAAAGTACAAATATGCCGCCCCCAACTTGGTACAAAATAGATTATGTGGCCCGTAATATTATGAGTTTGACATGCCTGATCTAGATATTTAAATCAAAATGGTGAGATAAAAGAAAGGCTTTTGAGGTTCTTACCTATAGAAACCCATAAGGCAGAACATTTGGAAAATGTAATTTTAGGTGCTTTTAAAGAGTTTGCACTAGATATTACAAAATGTAAGAGCCAATGCTAAGATAATGTAATAAATATGTCTCAGGAGTATATTAATTAAATTAAAAATCTTAGTCCAACTGCATTTTATCTACCTTGTAATTCGTTAAATTTTTTTGGAAATAAATAACGCAGCAAAATCGTGTTTTGATGCTCTAAATTTTCTTTCTTGTTGTAAAAATCTCTTTACTTTTATTTTTGCGTTTATTTATTTATTTATTTCTGGTGTGTCTTAACCGTTATCAAATAAAGAAAATATACCAATAGCCCAGTAAAATGGTCGCAAAGGTTTATACAGACGGTTTATGTTATTTGTGATATAAAATTGGTGAACTAGATAGGAGGAGTCAAATTTATATTTTGAAAAAATCTAAAATATCTTTTGATAGCAATCTTATAGAAGATCTTAATCTGTCTGTTAGTAAAATAAAAGAGATATATAAAAATGATATTAATGTCGATTATTTTGAAGAGGAAATGTCCCATTTTTTAAATTGTGCCAAAGGAGAAAATATTTCGGATCCTTCCGCTATGCATGAGGATATTAACGACGGTCTAAGATCAACGTTTTCTAACGTAGAAACAATTTTGTATTGTAAAAATTTTTTAAGGAATAAGTTGGTTTGCTATAGGATCAAACTTCTAATCTTTCAATGCGTTCTATCGAATCAGAAGTCGTAAGTTGATGTCTTTTCAAAACAAAAGACTTCAAAAAGAAATTTGTGACAGTAGGAAACCTGTTACCATTTAACTTGTGTAACTAGGCTTCTATAATATTTTTTATGTTTTATATGCAAAAAGGCTAAATTGTGTTAAAAAATATTTAAAGTGTTTGTTGAAAATCGTAGAATAAATTTCCAACAAGTAGGACCAAAACAATTGTATGTTTTCCATGCACCTAATCTTGAATAGGTAGTTGGTTATTATCTTATTTAACGGCACGTACACAAAAAGTAATCTTTACTATGTCTAATACAAGGTATACATCAGAAGAAAGGGCTAACACAGTTGGGGTACCTCAAGGGAGTACACTGGGTCCTTTACTATTTATATTATTTTTAAATGATATTGTTAAAAGAGACAAAAGTTTCCTAACACTGTTTGCAGATGACACTTCCTCAATTAATTCTGAGCCACAAACTGAAACTCTTTGTGAAACAGCTAACAAAAGTACCCACTCAATTAGTAAATATTGTCGCTGTAATGGGTTAGTCCTAAATGAAAATAAATCTCAGATGATGATGTTTTCGACGAAAGAGATTAACTATAGTCTATTAGTAAAGATAAACAATAGAAGTATCAACCAAAATTCCTCGGTGAGGTTTTTGGGAATTTATATTGACTCAAACCTGTCATGGAACACACATATTGACTTCATTGTAAAAAAATTATCCACTCATAATTATGTGTTGGGACGGCTAAGGGACAGTGTTAATATGCAAACGCTTTTGACATACTACTATGGATACGTTAACTCAATACTAGCATATGGCTTAATATGTTGGGGTAACAGCCACAGAATTAATGAAGTTCTGGTTATTCAGAAAAGAATATTACGAACTATATGTTCCAAAAATAGTCGATACTCGTGTAGACATCTTTTTAATAAATTAAATATTTTAACTATAATATCCATGTATATTCTGAAGTCTATTCTTTATGTAAAAAATAATATGCGAAATTATACTAAAGTGGCTGATTTGGGTGAGTACGATCTAAGACATGGTTTAAATATAATTTTACCAAAACATAAACTTTCTTTAACTGCGAACAGTTTTCAAATACTATCAATAAAGTTATATAACAAATTACCTATGATGCTGAAGGGACTGTCCAACATCTCACTATTTGAGACTAAAATAAAAAAGATATTACTAGAAAATACAATTTATTCGATTAATGAATTCTTAAACATTAACTTCGATGCTTAGTGAATGTGCAATGTCTATAGATATACATGTGTTTTGTTTATAATTGACGATCCTGTGCTTATATGTAAGACCAACGGAATATGAAATAAATAAATAAAATAAATAAATAAATTTGTTAGCTAAAAAATGGACGCAACCGGTATGAAAATATTTTTTTTTTAATGGCGTAGTTAAAATAATACACCATCAGCAAGAATTGATTGGTTTAGATATAAATAGTAAATTAGATTTGGAATAATAAAAATAATTATGAAAATGTAAATTTAAAGAAAAGTAGGTAATTTTATGTTATTGCACATAAGGTGAGCACATTTAAATTGTTTGTTTTACGCTTTAAAATATAAAATGAAAAATGGTTAATGAACCCTGTATTGAAGGAAAGGTAACGCGTTTACCTTTTAGGACAGAAACAAAAAGCGATGAATTCGTACAAATGGTACACACAACACAAATACTTGTACTCCTCTTTCACCAAGTACGAGGGGAGATTTTTATATTATCTACCTAGCCATGACGAAAACAAGTGACAATCGCAAATTTTTGTTGTCAAGTTGTTGTACAATTTTGACGGTTACTGACCAAATTTGGTTCACATCCAATAAGTTTTGTTATTTTTGTGGTGCCATAACTGACAAAAAATGAGTGAAATGCAGCTAGAACATAGAAGCGTAATTAAATTCTTGACGAAGGAAGAAAATGGACACAAGAATATTCTCCAAAGGATGATTAAAGTGTATGGGGAAGATGCGCCGTCTTATTTTGCAATAAAATTTTGGTCCAAACAATTTCGATGAGGTAGGGAATCAATCCAAAATGACCCAAGATGCGAAAGGCCTGTTGAAGCAAGAACCAACGAAAACATCAAGAGAGTTGAGGTTATGGTCCTAGCAGATCGAAGAATAAGAGCTGCAATAATCGCTGCCGAAGTAGGGATATCGGAAACTACAGTTTTAAAAATTTTGCATGAAGATTTAGAAATGAATAAGGTCTCAGCGCGTAGGATTCCGAAATTTCTTAGTCCCGAACAAAAACTGTGTCGGCAACAAATTTGCGAAGAAAATTTGAGAGCTTTGGCTGAAGACGAAGAGTTGTTTTCGAAAATCATAACAGGAGATGAAACGTGGGTGCATCATTAGGATCCACCTATAAAACAAGAGTCCATTCAGTGGGTCCACAAGGGATCTCCACGGCCGAAGAAGGCAAGAAGGCAGAATTCATCCGGAAAGCTGATGGCGACAGAGCTTTGGGATATAGAAGGAATCTTGCTGATCGAATATATGCAAAAAGGTTCTACAATAACAGGAGAAGTTTATAAAGAGACAATCAGAAACTTGAAAACTGCCATATAACAAAAAAGACCCCACAACTGCGATTAAAAGATTACGCTGCTGCATAAAACTCGTAAAGTCCGTGAAGTAATTGACAAATGCGGTTTTGTAGAGATGGAACATCCAGCCTACAGCCCAGACTTGGCACCGTGTGACTACTAACTCTTTCCCAAATTAAAAACGCACTTGAGGGGGCGCCGTTTTGCTGCGGATAAACACGTGAAGAATGTGGTGGAGGAGTTTTTTGAGGACAAATCAAAAGAATTTTTTAAGGAAGGCATAGCCTTGTTGGAAAAACGTTGGCATAAATGTATGACCGTTAATGGATCATATTATGTTGAAAAATAAAATATTACTTTTCTCCCAATTCTTTTCTTTCATAGATAGGTAGATAATATAAAAATCACCCCTTGTATGTACATATGATAAGTTGCTATACACACAGATAATTTCTCAAACTTCACCCTAATACATTTGTTAAAATCTAAATCCGAAGCACTTGGAAATTTTATGGGATTTTCACCCTGTTGATGTTGGTGTCAAGACTAAAATGCGACAATGGGGAAGAATTTGTTCCTGATACCTTTAGAACTACTCCACAGCAAGCGCGTCGCCAGAAAATTTTCCCAAGGGAGGGAAAGTGCTATTAGGGGTTCGTGGCTCTGGTGTTTTTTCATGATTTCGTACAAAATTTATTTTTATTTTTAAAAATTTTTGCTTTTTTTTCTTTTTCCCAAGGGGGGCAATTGCGCCCTTGTTCCACAGCAAAATGGTAAAGCAAAAAGATTACTAGTACCCAGCAAGGTTTAAGTATATTTAGTGGTATCAGGGGCACATTTTATGTCGAAGTATTAACAGAGGATAAATGGTGAAATTCGAGGGCTCACTAGAATGCATTAAGCATAAGAACAGGTGTTTAAGCTGAAAATGTCTCAATTTTCACTTTAAAAACTACTAAAATTACAGAAATAATCCTGTACCTAATAGCATACCCACAAAAGTACAATTTTTGTCGAATTATTCAAATTTTTTGACATCTTTGAATTTACCAAAGCGGAGTTGTTGTTTTATTAAAGTAATCTTACTTTACAGTGAAATAAAGTGTTTAATTTATAGAAAAAGTCAAGTAGATGTTTAAAATACCTTCTAAATTACCTTTATAACGAACATATAATAAACAGACAAAATAAATATGCGCATATTAAACGTTTAAAAATTACAGAGGAATAAAACATTTGTATGCTGTTGTGAAGTGTAATGATTAAAATGCATGTCGCAGTGTTTTATTGCTTTTCACATTTATTTTGCAAATTCAATTATACTGGGTAATATGTAATTATTCTACAAGCGTTACGTGTAACAGTTGAACATGTATTATTAAATTACTAACTATATTAATATTGGATAACTGCATGCGGCACTTGAGGGTGTGTAATTTGTAATAAAGTGTAATTTGTACCACATCAAGGGTTATAATAATAAAAACGCAACTGGTGGCTTAAATTCGAAGAGTATTGCATTACGTTGTTATATGAGAAATTAGACTCCACTGGTATATAAATTGCTTCAATAAAATATAACACAAATTGTTAATGAGATGTATCGATTACGTTCACACACGCCTACTGCGCTTACTATTAGTAATAAATGAATAATAATAAATAACAGAATGTCAAATTGAATTCTTTGCTTTCAAGTGGTAGATATACACGTGCCAAATTGCCTTTTATTGTTTTGTTCGTTTTATCGATAACAAATGCTTCAAAGCATTCATATATTTCGATATTTGTGTTCAGATTTATCTCTATATTAAAAGAAAGAGGAGGGGGGGGGGGGGCAGTTCAACGAATTAAAAGGGGTTTCTCAAAATAAAATCAGTTTACCTGCTACGCTAGCTAGATCCAACATAAATTCTGTAAAAGTTTGTGTAATTGTCATATAAGAATGCATTGTTATTGGAAATCAATGAATTCAGCTTGACTTTAATCGATTTCCCCGAATGAAAATAACGCTAGAGTTCTCAGTCAAGGCGTTTCGAATAAAATATTACAGGTAAACAAAGAAAACGCAGCATTTGCATGTGTTCCACAGAAGAGTTTAAACATGCACAAAGCGTAAATACATAAATGTACGGCATCAGAAAGTACTGTGTTTATTAATTCGTATCAAAAGCCAATTTAGGTATAGGCACCTTTGTGTTCTCGCATAGAACAATAGCATAATTAATCTAAATAATAATTAAAACGATACACAAATAAGCACGTGTTTGAACATTTAGCCCTTCAAAGTTCAATTAATTCAATACTCAATCAAATAAACGATTCTGATTAGAAAGGTACAGCAAATTATGTAGATTGGTTCATTTAAAGATTAAGCAGCCCTAGAAGAAATTAAACACAAATATCGATCGATGTACTTGTGTACTATTTTAGATGTAATGTACCTTAATAAACAGAAATCCATAACAAATTGTTTTTATCCCCATTTTATAATACGTGTAGAAGACTTACCTCACTTGATGAGTGCGGGGACCCTTCTGAAACAAAGAAACAAGTCTTGTTAACTACGCCATTCTATAATAAATTATTTTTAAAAAATTCAAAGGAATACCATCAATATTTAACGTACTTTGTAACGCATCATATAAAATCTTGTTAGTGTTTGTTGTTATGGAGAGGGTTGTTTAGTTAAAAAAAAAATAGTGTGAGTGTATAAAAAATTATTCAACAAGCTCTATAATTGTATTTCTTAATAAAAATTGAATAGAAATGATAATTAACAGTTTTAATATAGAAAAGAAGGAATAGAAGATAGAAGAAAAACCCCCAGAAGTCCTGAAGAGAAAGATAAAAATAGTCGTGGCTAATATAAATATAATCATTGACAATTATAAAAGTGACAGGATAAGGTGTAGTGAAAATAGTCGTTACAACTTCATCAAGTTTTCGTCATGAAAGATTCTAATAATAATGATTTTGTGTTGTTCTGGTTTGTTTTTTTGTCGCAAAGTGTGCCACATTAATCCATATAAGATTGTACTAAAAAAATTTTAAATAAATGTATAATTTAATAATATATAACGTTTTATTAGATGACGAGATGAGACCAAGGATTAGCAAAAACTATTCGAAATCGTATCGGTCTCGAATCTTGTTGGTCTCGTCTCGTCTCGACAGCCCCGTTTGGTTTCGAGCTTTAACTTGACACGTGCAGCCAATTTTAGAAATTTTATCAGCATCATAGATAATTTACTAAGGTAGTTATCATTACAGATTTAGAAAACTAAAAATGGTTCGGCCTCTAGTAAAGAGAGCTAGCTTACTTCTGAAAAAGACATGTCTATAAATAGTGCAACGAAACATGTTTACTTATACACTACACCCCTAAATTTATTTCAATTTATATTATTTTTACTTCTTGCATAGAATCCAGAATACAAACAATAGATGATAGGCGAAAATATAAAGAATACCCATCAGACACTCATTTGAATTTGATATTAAACATTCACTTACAAGTGCAATAAAGTGCATTGGTATTAGAAAGAAACATTAAAATCGAGAGTCTTGACGGAACTTGGATCACCTCGTTAAGAAAAGGCAAGAGTCTCTAGTGATCTTGGCGAGACTTTTCCAAAATCGTCACATGAGTTGGATCTGGAACGAAAAGACGAGACGAGACAAGATAAGACCGAAACTAGTCTGGTCTCGATGGCATCACTACATTTTATAATAGATAAAAGTAGTACTTTTTACATTAATTGACACGTATTTTCTTCCGATATTTAGCTCAAAGTAAAACTGAACAGAAAGAAAAATATTCTGCTTTGAAAGTCTGTGTACAAGGTGCAATATTCGTAATTATAAAAACAAAGGGAGTCAATTTTCTCTTACAATCAAAAACAAGGCCTATAGGTATGTAGGTAAGTAATGAAAGTTCCATTGTTAATTAATTACTCTATTGCACTCTTGGTGCCTTAATTATTTCGCTTAAAAGTGTGATTTTTAATTTCTCTCGCTATCGGTGTAAATTTAAGTGTTCCTTTCGTATAAAATATATCGTCGCTCGTGGATTTCTTACAATTTTATTAATTCCAGATCCTTTTGACATAAATGTGAAGCGAAAATATTAACTCTAGTAGTGTGGGATGATCCATAAAAAGACAATTGTTCTATTCAAACTCCATATGTAGCTAAGAACTGTATTTCTCAACACGTTATGAAACAATAAAGTGTAATAAGTTAATAATCTGATCGTTAAGACAGAAATTAAATTTCGAAGAGAGGTAAAAATATATTTTTGCTCATTTATCGAGAAACCGCTACAACATTTTGACAACTTAAACGTCCGACTCGTCTCTATTTATAGTAGTTAATGTGGCAATAGCTTTTAGAGAGAAAACTCGTTGTAAGGAAAATAAAGCTAACATCTGATTTAGGTTTATGACGTTATTACTTTAAACAATAGGGTTTACAACCCAATCTTAATAAAAGTGAACGATCCAAATTTCGTTTAAATAATTGACGCAATGGTTATGTAGCCAAAATTAGCTCAAGTTATAATTTTTACATGGACAAAGTGCTGCCTGCAAGTCTTAACTTTTTGTTACTCTGAAACTACAAACATATTCGTAATGGTTGTTGTCGTGTAGAAATTTGCGCATTACGAAGATTGTATTTTAATTTATCAGTGCATACCAAGTAAACGTACTCAACGCTTTCACTCACTTAATTGGATCTTACGTTTAAGAGAGGAATTTTCTGTCTTGCCAAAAATGGAAGAAAGCAAAGAGCGAGAAAACGGCGACAGTATAACGGTTATGTATTGCATAACACTTTAAAAGAAAGTTCAAGTGCTTTCATAGCAAACTTAAATTTGTTTAGAATTCCTCAAAGTAATTTTAAGTAGGTATAAAGATTGGCAATAGGTAAATGGAGCAACAAGTGAAATGTAAGTAATGAAATATCTACCTATAATAATAAAGTCATGTTGCCAATTTATACATAATTAATGTCAACACTTTTGTTTTGTTGCTATTCGATTGCCTACATGTCTGCCTAAATGTGTCAAAAAATTGTTGCCAATTTACTTCGTTACATTAAAGAAATTTTAGGGTCTACACTGATAACGACAGCTTTACTATTAAAATGCGTTCGTTACAACAGAATTTTATTATAGTTATTGCTGTGTGCTGTATTCTATGATTTTGTAGATGGAAACCAGTCTACTATTGTTAAAGAATGTTAAACGTCCATTTCTGAACAGCAACTGCACTTATCTTTTTCGATACTAATGAATTTATGATCCAATTTGAACAAAAAGTTAAAGGTTCGCTCTAGTCATTTAAAATGTGTCCTAAAAGAATTAGGAGGATATAAAAAGTACCGCCCACAGTACCTTTTTCTCAAAATAATCACGCAGTAAACATTTTGTAGTACATAATGACCTCTCTTTTTAAGAAGTACAGTAATATAACTTTATCGTTATGTAAATTTCAAGTAAAGAAATCATCTTACCCGCACTCAAATGGGGGACGATTTCCCAAAAACCATGCACGTGTCCGCACTAAGTTCTGTTCAAAATACCGAAACGAGACGCGAACTTTCTGAAAAAGAAAAATATATTTTATAGGTAACTTAAGCAAATATGTAAATGGGACAGTAAATATGTGGTTCGAGTTGGGAAAATTTACATTTTAGATTTACTAAACAATTTGGTTATAATAAGCGTGACTCATGTTGGCAAACGCCATGTCCAATGTTTTTTGAGCGAACAATTCCTCATGTGGAAAACTAACCGTAAGTCAAATACGATTGAACTTTTGCTACAGATCTACGTACAGAATTTTGTAAATATCTAGGTAACTTACCACGTAATTATGATGGGTGAGACCACCAAACACAGGCACTAAAACACGGAAACCACACGCGACAACGTTCCGTAGCAAATGAACAATTATTACTACCTGCTTTGCAGGTGGTTTAATTATTACAAGTTTGGCGAGTGGGAATACTGATAAGCGCATCTGCAGTTTGATAAACACGTGTGCGCTCTTTGTTATTTGAGCTAGCCGACTACAATTTTATAACGAAATTGAATATTTTTAACACCTGCAAATTAATTTGAAGTACGTAATATTTTGAAGATTTCCGTTTATTTTGCAGCAAAACCGAGAGGAAAATATTATGCTTTGACCATTGAACTTTCGCTTAAAATATTATTTTTTGCTCATTTCCAAAAATTAGATCAATGGTCAATGTACTTAAATTTACTATAGTAATCCTATTACAATTTTATAGAAGTCCTAACCATAATACAATGTCCTGATTTTTACCAAAATTTCGTACATGTTACGCATTCGTTAATGCTCTTTTACCATGGTTTTGTAATATAATAGAATGTACACGACTCAGTCGTATCGAAAAAAAGAACGTATTATATTCCAAGTAGTGATGGCCAAACGCAAGACCAACACAAAACCACGTAAGTCTTGGTCTTGTACCAATTTATTGGTCTTGGTCATGGTAGTGCTTTTTGGTACAAATTTAGAATTAGAATTTGGGACTTTCCCACAAGTTGTTATTTTATTACTTGTAAATATTATACTTTTATTAAATCTTAGAAATATGAAGAGTTCATATTCGACGAACTCAAAAAAATATTCAATTACCCAATTGAAATAAGCTAATGTTGCTCAAATTCGTAACACTTTAGGAATCGATGAGAAATATTATTTTATTGGTAACTATATGCTTTCTATTCATATATGACAGAAAAGTATGTTTTATTTAAAATTAAGAATATTAAGAATGCATTTACTGTAAACTTTCTTCTTCTGGAAAACTAAATTTATTTCAATTAAATTACATTTTAGCCAAATTTAAAATAGTTTTATTTGCTTTAAGTAATTATTTCATTTAAGATTATTATAGTGGTTACTAAGTAAGTCTTCTTAATTTTTGAAGCAAACATTTTACTAAAGCCAAAACAACCCAAAAAATTTTTACTTTCACGCATACCTACATACTAGAGGTACGGAATTTTCGTTTTTACGAAATAGACGCCAATTTATGCGAAAATTTCTTATATTTGAGAATAGTTGCGAAATATGCCATTTTGTGTTTTTTTTACGAAAATATATGTATACTCTTCGCAACTCTCAACATAATTCGTCTCTCTCTGTCGCCACTGCGGTACCAGACAAAGACTCAATGCGCACCGCGCCCTTAAAATTTTGCTGTCCTAAACCCTGTGTTCGTTCGGGTTCACGGTCATTTCCCCGCCGAAAAAATCCCGCCGGTCAATTGCCCGCCGGTAAATTGTTCGCCTGGTAAAAATCCCGCGCGGTGAAATGTTCGCCGGTAAAATGCCCGCCATGACAAAATCCCGTCGGTCAATTTCCCGCCGTAATTTTTGAAAAAATAAGCAATTAAGAAAGTTCTTTTTTAAATAACTTCAGTTTTGTAAACCTGTGTGTCATGCCACTATTTTAGTATCAATTGAAAAAAAATATACTAAACCTGCAAATAACCTAGGCGCTTTAGTGGGGGAATAAGCGTAGAAAATGGTACAACATTTACGTGTTAAGAACGAGGTTGAAACAAGAGATAGTAGCAGGCGAGTATTCATGTATAGTGCCGTAGGTCTGTAAAGGATGTCAAAATGCCATCGGGAAGTGCTTAAAATGGCCGTCGAAAATATTTTATAAATTTATATATAACGGTTCTTTTGTTAAACATGGCTATGTCTGGTTTATTAATACAGTCTTATTTTTTGAATTTAGCATATTTTAATTTACAGTAAACAGCCGCCTCAAATTCATCTTACGCCTCCTGAGTCCTGAGCGCATAATCCGCCGCTGGCTCGCTGGCTGCACATAACGTAGGTAAGTGGATCTTTATCACAAAAATAGGAGAATATCAGTGGCGGGCAAATGACCGACGGGATTTTGTCATGGCGGGAATTTTACCGGCGAACATTTCACCGCGCGGGGTTTTTACCAAGCGAACAATTTACCGGCGGGCAATTGACCGGCGGGATTTTTTCGGCGGGGAAATGACCGGATACCGTTCGTTCGTAAAGCTTTGTGCACGCACGTATTTTATAATAAAAGTTTTTTTTTAAAGAGTCAAATGTTGAAATTACAACAATGTTGCCGTTTAACTGACATTAAATATAAATTTTAAGTGTATAAAAAAGTTGTTTTATTTAATATATGTAGTATATTATGCGAATTTTAGCGAAATTATGAAAAAAAAATTTTTTTTGCGAAATTTCTGATTCTTTTTTGCGAAAATTTCGTACCTCTACTACATACAATAATTGTTTTGGGAAAACAATTGTTTTTTTGTCTGTGGTATAAATAAAACAAAATAAATAATCGTTCGTAATAAGAAAAAAACTGCAAGTCATGCGAAATAGTCTTGTTCTTGCCGATGTCTTGCATATAGTCTTGGTATTGCAACCTTGAGTCTTGCTAATGGGGTTGCTGCCTTGATCTTGGTCGCGCAAGTCTTACGAGTTCAAGACAAGACTGCAAGACCAAGACCGATTTTGGCCATGACTAATTCCAAGGTACCTCGGTTACTTTTAGTGATAGAGAAATTTGTTAATTGTCTTAATTTCAATTTTGAGAGGAAAAGTCTTTAATGGCTTCCATATCATTAAAAATAACAAATATACTTTGTAACAACAACGAAGGTTCAACACACACAGCAATTATGCATGAAATCTATCTATAATTTATAAATAGAGAGTTATTATTAACGATAAAAATTAACAACAGGAACAGAAACTTGCTTCTACCGAAATTAATGCCTAAATGATTTAGTTGGTTTACCAAATGTTCATAATTATACAGAGTCCGTCAGAAAAATGCATAAGTACACCCTTTAACTTTAATTTAATTTAAATTAATTTAACTTTAACTGTGAATTTTTGTCGAGCTTGGATTGGATTACGGCAACAATGTGTAATATGATGTTTCATTAAAAGATATCGTTACTCATATGGCTGTAGATGCAACAATGTAAAGAGTATACGATTGTAAAACAAAACGAAAGAAAATGGCTCTGGATCTGCATTTCGATGGGAGAGAGAGAAAGTCCACGCGCACATAGGCCACCTATTCGGGCCTTTGTGATGCTACCTCCCTGATTAGAGTCGTTAGACCCCGCAACGTCACTCAATCTATCCCACACGTGAGATAAACCCACTGAATTACGTAGTGTCATTCCTGAGGATGCGGCGCATGTGCTTGTTAAGTTTACAGTGCCCAGAAGGTATAGCTACAAGTAGCCGCAGGTTTCCTCTGGATAGCCCTGTACAGAAGCGCGCCAGAGTACGAAATGATCATCTGAAGGCCTCTCTCGCGTGGCGGCAGTCTAACATCAAGTTCCACCTAGCCTTGTGATGGGCTTGGATGTCTTGGGTTATTCAGTTGTTTACAGTTGATACTGTAAGTGGAAGAGCCGCCTCTGGACCATAAAACGGTTGTTTTGAGGCCATTCGGGATAAATTATCGGCTTTTTCACTGCCTATTGTTCCAACATGCCCTTTAACCCATACAAACTCAAGGGTATTGCTGTTTGTCACTTGCTATAGTACCTGGTGACACTTAGAAACCAGCCTAGAGATGAATTTGTATTGATCTAGTGCCTGCAGATCGGTTCTGCTGTCACTGGAGATTCTGATGATTTTATTCTTTATGTTGTGCAAGAGAATTGTTTTTGCACTTACCGTTATTCCTGCTAGTTCTTCCTGAAAGACGGTCGAAATTTTGCCTAGTGGTTGGCTGATATGGAAGTTCAGTTCTTGGGAATAAATACCTGTGCTTGTTCCTCCCCTTGTTGATCCATCCGTGAAGATGAATATGTCTGGTTGGGATGCCACTTCCACATCAAAGAAGATGTGGTAGTTTTGCCTTAGTATAAATCGAGGGATGCTAGTGAGTCAGATCGTCCTTCTAGTATAGGTAGTCGCTTGACTGCCTCGCCCAGAATTCCTTTATTTTTCAGACGCACTTTCACGTGGAGATCTAGTGGAGGCAGACCCAGGATGGCTTCCATGACGGCTGTAGGGGTTGTTCGTATTGCACCCGCGCACTCTAGTTTTTGCACATGGATGAAAAGTGTGTTGGTTGTGGATAGTCGTCTAGTTCTAGGCCACCAGGCAATGCTCCATAACAGAACATGGGTCTTATCGCAGCGGTGTACAGCCACAGGACAGCCTTTGGGAATGGATCCTAAACTCTTCCGAAGAAAATGACTCTTGGACAATTGACATTCAAGCAGCGAAAATGCATTCTGAAGTGGTTTATGTGCAGGGTCAGTGGAGGCGGGAGTTTCAAGCAAATCTATCAACCCGCTTATCAATTAAACGCATAGTTGACAAGTTTGAGGCGCATGGAACGATTTGTGATATTCACAAAGGAACATCGGGAAGAAGGCGCACAGCTACATGTTATGAATCGTCGGCTATCGTATTGGAAAAGTTTGTTGGTTCACCACATAAGTCTAATACACAATGTGCACGTGAAGTGGGGATTAGCAGTCCAAGTGTACGGGGAATTCTGAAAGCTGCTAAGTGAAACGTTTACATTCCACGACTACTACACGCGATTAATGATGACGATCCTGATCGTCGAATGCAATTTTTCAAATGGTAACATCATATGGTAACTCAAGATCAACAATTTTAAACTTAATGGAACAGTGAATTGGAATAACTATGTATACTGGGCATCGGAAAATCCATACGTTCATGTCGATAAGGCGGTCAATTTACCTGGGCATGTGTGGTGTGGGCTATCATCTACGGGTTTAGTAAGACGCTTTTTCTTTGATGGTAGTGTCGCTGGAGAAATTTACCTGGAAACGTTCCGCTCATCAATTTTTCCAGGTGTATTTTGCCACCACACTACCATCTATCCGTACGAACTTTCCTGGATGACAATTTTCAGGGACATTGGACGAAGAGAGCCTATTGAGTTCTCTCCACGATCACCAGATCTAACTTTTATGAACCCTTACTTGTGGAGAACTGTGAAAGACCAAGTCTGCCCACGCACGCTGGAGGAACTTCACCATGAGAAACATTGACTGAAGTAGTTGCTCGTCGTTCCGTTATGTATAGTTGCCAACGGCCTACATTTTGAACATTTAAAGTAACCATGTGCTGAATTGAAGGCAGTACAACATGTGTGATCAGTGTTGAAATGTAAGACTCTTTTGGTAATACCTATACTTTTCGTTCCTTAAAGTGTAGGTATACATTTTTCTAACGGACTCAGTACTATTATAAGAGAATGTACACGATAGAATAATTGTTCAACGTTTCAATTATGTCCAATCCTTTTTATATGTACTTTAAAGACATTATTTCACTACGAAAAATCTAGAAATCTGTACATAATTTAAATTTATTGCTAAGGCAGATACAGGATATGAATATGAATATGCTCCGCAGGGATTATAGAATTGACGCAATTGCTAAACTAGAGAATATGGATGAATCGATGTAATTATCCGAGACAGTAATGCGAGAATCGGTATGTAGCTAAATGGAAGATTAATCACCTCAACACGATATTGCTGAATATTTGTGAGGAATAATTGATCCTATCGCTGTATCCTTTTTTGTGTTATAGGTTCTCATTGAAATGGAAAAGAATGAAAATAATTCTTCTATATAATTACTGAAACATATAAAATGAAATCTCAGAAAATACTGAGCACGTTATCATGAATTTAGTTTGATTTCCGCTGTATTAATAATTCTAAAAACGAAAACTGGTAGCAATATTTATGTTATAAAATCTGCAGAACATAAAATGCGAAGCGAAGTACAAGTTAAGCAAAGAGAATGATAACGACTGTGTAAGACGTGCCAATGGAGGGATTATCATTTGAAATATTGTTAATAATGGTCCTCTTGTTATATTCTCAGTGTAAGTTAATGTTTCATATGACATTAACGTAGAATAGAAAATAGTAAGAAAACAAAGTTAGACACACTGAATTTTTTACGATTCGATTCAGCGTGACAGAATTTCCTGAAATAAGGAAAAACAATCATAACCTACATTTTTTCATTTGATCCTTGCTTGACGAATTTGTATACTTAGGGATACTTCTTTATATTTTCATAAAACATATTTTTCTCCTTTTCATAGAATAAAGAAATACATTTCACGAATATGATCCGAATTTTTTTAAAATGCAAATAATATCTTCAAAAGGATCTAAAATAATATTCTCTGAAATATGGTTGTAATATGGAAAGTAGGATTGTAAATGTCATAATTTGCAGATACCTCCATGTTATTTCCATAGATAATAGGTTTTTCTTATTGATTAATGCTTCCTATAGCTTAGAGGCATGTTCATTTCTCTAATCCATTACAAGCGGCACGTAACTAATCCATGCAAAAGCAAAACAAATATGAAATACAAATATATGCCGTATAGGTATATATTTACATTCCTCGACCTTTTTAAATCTGAGTTTCGTAAACAAACTAAACTTTTCATCGTAATTACATTTTTTACTGTTACATTCCGCTGTTAGGGGTTTAATTATAAGAAAAGGAACTGAAACAAACGAATCACTGTTCTTAGTAGCTTAGTTTCTTTCAGACTACTTATATGGATAATATTTCCGTTTTCGGAGAAAAGTTTAAAACTGTATGTTTTTATCCTACACCGAAATGTGGTTTTTTAAAGAAATAACTGTGTAAATCGTTGTGTAGATGTTTATGATAAACAAAATGGTTTCGGTTAGTGGATAATTATTTTCGGGTATTTTTAAATGAAGCGAAAGTGTTTTCATTACATTTACGAATTTGACGTGTAATTATAGTTACACTTTGTTAATATAATTACTTTTACAGTACTTTTTGAACAATTACGGTGCTGTAAACGAGTAATAAGTGTCTACTTCGACTTGGGTTACATTTTCTTTCCTTTTCGATTTGTCACACGTCAATTTGTCACTTCGTAACTTCGCATCAAATGCTCACCCCAAATTTTACTCTTTTTGAAATATTAACGAACAAAGATAGTTGTAGGTATAGTTGTGTCCCTTTCTGGATTTAGAACGGGTGGCAAAAGCAATTTCCTCATTAATTAACTGGATTTGTGGTAAACCAGTATGTATCAAACGGCGGCAAAAGTATTTAACAAAATCAAGAATTTGACTTAAAAGGATGCGTTAAAGCATCAAATTAATAATAATAATAATAATAATTAAACTATTATAAGTATCATTTCTAATAAAGAACTAAACTAAATTTAAAAGAAAAAAGTACGATAAAAATTACAAATGAAACAAAAAATATAAACAAAAAGTATAAGTACACCAGCGCAACCTAACTGAGCGAAGTTCAGATCCTAACAGAAAAATTCATTACCGATCTGCTATTGCACTTAACCCTATAATGGTTGCCAATGGTATATTGTCACTATGCGGTTATATTAATAAACTATTATTATAATTAATAGGATGTTTTTCAGCTGGCTGCCGAAATCGATTGCCACGAGAAATAAATAAAAATTTTAGTTTACAACAACTTTATTTAATTAACTATTATTATAACTTTTTTTTAAATTGTAAGTTCAGAAGTTTTTTTTGGTTATATACATATATTTTTTTGAAATTTAATTTTAATTTATATTTTTATTTTGGCCTTTTAGTAAATTAGTCAAACAATTTTTAAAACTATTTTCAGATCGTCTGATATATTATTATATACTTTTATTATGATATACCCCAGCTTAATGCGGCAAACTTTAAGGTGACATTTTTAGACATAAATGAAGAAAACAGTGAATCAGTGATACGTATTGTTGGTGAAATATATATCACAAATTACGTTAAAATGTCACAATATTCCTATTGAAACTCGTGCAGTGGAGGATATCAAATAAATTTAATATCAATAAAGCATCAAATTTGAATAGTTATTGAGTCGAAGCGTCAACCATTTGATATTTCATGTGCTTTTAGGTGACTTAAACTTTTACTTTTAACTGTCAATTTTACAATATCTCAAAATTGTAATTCTGTGTGAAAGTGTACGGTTTTTGGATAATTTAAGTCCATACTTTAGGAAGTACACGGCCGTGAGTTAGCCATGCAGTTGGACACAACAATAAATTATTATTTAAATAATCTACCAGTAAGGGTGATGTATTTACAAGCGACAGAATAACATACTGTGGGTAGGTACAGGTCCGTGAAGTTAGCGGCCTCATCAGAAGCACAAAAGAAAATTTTGGTATGATTCGACAAAATCGATTGCGACGCCATACGTTTCAATAAGGATTGAAGGTAGCGATTTCCTACAAAACGCCATTTTCTCAAAAACGTATGGGGTCGCATTCGATTTTGTCGGAGCACAAACAGGCACAAGCGAAGCACTAACGAATGATACCAAACTTTTCGTTTGTGCTTCCAACAAGGCGTGAAGTTAGCAATCTCCTGAAAAATGCCGTTGTCTCGATAAGGTATGGGGTCGCAATCCATTTTGTCGGAGCACAAACAGGCACAAACGAATCGCTAACGAATGACATCAAACTTTTCGTTTGTGCTTCCAACGAGGCGTGAAGTTAGCGACCTCCTGGAAAATGCAGTTTTCTCGAAAACGTATGGGGTCGCAATCGATTTTGTCGAAGCACAAACGAAGCACTAACGGATGATACCAAACATTTCGCTTGTGCTTCCAACGATGCGTGAAGTTAGCGAGCTCCCAGAAAATGCCGTTTTCTCGAAAGCGAAGGGGTCGCAATCGATTTTGTCGGAGCACAAATAGACACAAACGAAGCACTAACGAATCATACCAAAATTTTCGTTTGTGCATCTGGTGAGACCACTAACTTCACGGACCTTGTGGGTACTACGTGGGTACTACCATGAGTAGTGAACCAAAATGCGATTGATGATTTTGTGAATTCAATAACTTACTGTATACGTGCGTTATTAAATAGGTTATTAATTCATTTTGAGTCAAAGTAAAGCAGGTACAAAGGTTGGATAAAAAGTAATGGCAACACTGCTATAACGTAGTAACGGTATGTTGGAGAGCTGTCATCTTTGTTGACAAAACAAAGGACTGTTATACAAGTTTGTGCAGCGAACGGTGATATTACTCTTTCAATCTACTGCAGTGTGTAGAACGTTCATCTTCAGAGCAACAGTGCGAACGCCCTAAGATCATGTTTATAAAGCTAGAACGACGCTCCTGGATCAAAATTGAAGTGGCACGAGGGCGGTCAATACAGAACATCAACAGAAATGGACGCGCAGATGGGGTACGACGCCTTCCAAACATTTGGCAAAAGGTGATAAATAATGCGGGTGATTATATTGAAGGTTTGTAAATGTTTGCACCTCTGTCAATAAAGTCATTTCAGAAGAAAATAACATTTGCCAGTTTTGAAAATAATCACTAGAGCCCGGAAAATATGCAAAGAAATTTTGAAAAATATGCGCATATATATGCATTGTTTTTAGCGAAAATATGCCGAAATATATGCAAAATATGCCGAGATATAATGCAAAATATGCTTACTGAAAAGAGAAAAAATTAAAAGATGTATTTTTCTCAGTCCGAAGAGGATTTTATTGAAATTAAATTATTAATTAATATAAAAGTTCTTTACAATACAATAATATTTATGACGATACTCGATACTTGTACAAACTATTGCGTTACCAATAGTCCTATACTTAAAAATATCGCAATACTTTTAATTTAATTTAATTTATGGCAACTTGAATCTTAGGGTTAAAATAAATTTTAAACAACCATTCTTAATCTAGGTAGGTACCTTAGCTAAAGATAAAAGGATAAAAATAGATACTTACCTACGTAAAACCCTTCGCGTAGATTGCAAATATTTGCAGGTAGTAGCTAACTAATTTCCTTGAAAAAATAGTCAAAAGCATTGAATTCCAATACAAAATAGGTAGGTACACAATAACTGCAATTTATTTATTTAAATGGGTACCGGTTTGGTCTTACTGTTTCTTGTTTTGTTACTTAAGCTGACGTTGACAAGACTTCAGAATTATGAATTCATTCTTTGGGTTTTTCGTGTATTTACTTTTAAATTTAATCCTCATGGAATTTGTTTTGTTTTTTGTAAAAATGTGAGATGCATTTTATTATAGGTACGAGTACGAGATGCATAAATATGCCAAGAAGGGAAATTTTTACGAAAAAATGCAAGAAAAGTACAAATATGCAAAATATGCAATATAAAATTAGTGTCAATCGGTTCGTAATCGTGAAAATCGTAAAGATTTGACGACATACAACTAGATATGCTAAAAACAAAGAATATGCATTTTTCATATTTTCCGGGCTCTAATAATCACTAACGTCCAACTTTTGACTATGAACGCTATGGGTTTTAAATTTTGAACTAATTAATAACATTAAAGCAGGAGTAAACATTTTATTCATTCAATTTGAATTTTATATAGTTTGTGGATTGCCTTATCTAATATACAGGGTGATTCGGGAGGAAATGGAAGTATTTCAAAGACATGTTCAGGAAGCTAAAATAAGCAAAATAAGCTCATATGTTCAAATCCGATTTTCATTTGTTTCAGAGATAATTAGGTTTTTCTTTTTATAAAGTTAATCAAGTTTTTCAGAAGCAATACGTGCACTTTGGGAACATTCCAGTTTCGCTAACACGTCTAAAAACATTTTGAAACACTTCCCTATTAGGAATTCTTCTATTCGGAAAACGACGTCGATACTCTTCTACTGAATGAACAGAATTGCTATTACAAAATCCATATACAAGCATCATATCTGCATATTGTCTATGACTGAAAATATGAGGCATTTTTGAAATCTTGTAAAACAACTACAACTGTCACTTTTTATGACATAAACCTAATTAATATTTTGTTTCAAATTGGCAAATAGGACAACGTTGTCATATTTAACTTGATTAACTTTATAAAAAGAAAAACCTAATTATCTCTGAAGCAAATGAAAATCGGATTTGAACATATGAGCTCCCGAATCACCCTGTGTAAAGTAGAAAGTTGGGCCACATACCTTACGTCATCAGGAAAAGGTTTTAGAATAGGTCCCGTTCCAAAATGTCACCGGGAAACCCGGAAAATACGCATTTCCCCAGACCGCGGGCGAAGTTGCGGGTAGTTTGTCCTTTATACAAACCCACACCGTTTGACCAATCTCCACGAAATTTGGCACACATACCTTACTTGATCAGCAGAAGGTCATAGAATAGGTCCCGTTCCAGAATTTCACCAGGAAACCCGAAAAATACCCGATTTTTAGTTTTTTAACGGGAAATTGAGCTAGAAAGCTGAAAATTTGTATATAGGGTCTTTAATAGCTATAAAATTTTTCTAACTAAATTTTACTTTACTAATACATACTAATTATGCCACTTCATTATGTTTTGACAGCTGCTCATAACTTAAATAGTGTATTTTATTTAAAAAAATTGTTTTTATAATGGAAAAACAAAGATAGCAATTTACTCCCGGACAGCGGTTACTGTAACCATTAATCGAGCGTTACAACTTTTGTAACCGTAATATCATGTGCACATCGTAATTAGTATATAATTCCGTGGGTCTTATTTATTACATTTTTGATTTTTTTCTTCTATTTTTCAATGCTGTGGTTGGTTGCAATTCGTATCGGGTTTTTGATTATTTTTTGATTTGGCGACTGATTCTAGTGATCACAGGGCTTATCATCATGGATGTGGGTTGCTTATAAGGTATGACGTGAATATAAAGGTAATAATAATGGTGATCGACTATTTTGTGGAAAAGTAGATGATAATAGTGAAGGACATCCAGTCACAATTCATCGTTACCATCTCACTCTCAAAATAGTTTTCAAACCCGCTCCAAATCAACGCCTCCATTCCATGGATTGTTACGATCCAAGGTATTACCCACTTTTCAAAATTTTAAGCCATTTAGATTGTAGATATCTACCTTCTTTTTCAATGTAATATATTGATAAAAGAAATTCACTAAGTAACAAGGGTCTAAAAAATAGGGAGTGACGTGCATATTTCTGTATAAGCTGCCGACCGTTAGTAATATGTATACTGAAATACACATTACGTTAGCTCGTATCAAATATGCACCTGCAAATGACAGCGGTGATGGATATTTTAAGCTCAATAACGTAGTAAATCTGTAACATCCTGTAGCATAGCGATTAGAGAGGCTTATTCTCGCCCTTTTGTTTATGATCAATTCAGCCGCTTTTCTCTAAACTTCGTTTATTGGTTTATTGTTACAGTTTAAATTCGAATGGAAAACGAATAAACTGGAATGGATTTTCGTTTTTAAAACTTTTCGTAAAGATAAGTTTGTTAATTGAGACCGTCTTCCAATGCTAATTAAATTTGCAATGCGCTTTCGTATTGTATAATTGGGTTAAATTAGTTCCCCATTTTCAAGTTTTCATAATTACGCCATATTATACCCCTCTCATAGCTACTATAAAAAATGTTCCATTTCGAAGTTTCCATTTTGTTTTTAAATTAAAATTGAAGTTATAGCTTAATTTCAGTTTGCAATTTCCATTGGGATTTAACATTTTATGAGTATAACATTACAGGCTCATAGTAGAATATAAAGTTTAATTGTTATTTTTAGAGTAGAGTATGACGTTAAAAGCATATTTGAGTTACTGCTAAGTAGACAGGAGGTCCTAACATTACATTATATAACCTAGCGTGATAAACAAAAGTAAATAACAATTTTAACTGTGAAGTAACATTTTTTTTAATTTAACAACGCTACTGTTACACTCAGTAAAACAGGTAGCGCTAAATCGTTTGTAAGAAAGGTATTTATCCTTCTTGCACTACACAATGCCATAGAAATAAGTTCAAACAGCAAAAGGAAGTAACGAATTAAACTACCCTATTTTGAGAATACTTCGGTTGGTCGCTGGAGGTCGTTTGAATAAAGTCCTTTTCTGAGACGAGAAAATTTTTACCCTCGAGCTGCCAGAACTATCGTCAAATGCATAAAATGGGCTAGGAAAAGAACGCCATTGCGAAAATAATCGGTCGAAATCACTTTCTGGTTTCCGCCATGATATGGACAAGCATTTACCGCGATTAACATAAAGGCGACTTCCGGGGTAGGACCGTGTCATAGTTGAGAAAATCAACGTTTCGCCCACTTTCGTAAGGGGGGATTCATCAGGACAAGAAAAAATAAACAAAATAAAATAATATGTAAAAACTCTTACCAAATGTCCAACGGGAACAACACACACTACTACACTGATCTGCACACGATGGTCGGTCACAATGTTGCAACAATCACATCTTGCTAGAATGACTAACTGAATGGGAACGCTACTGTCTAAGTAGGTCTTTTCTAAGTTCGTATTTTAGCGAATAACGTAATAGATAATGGCGCAAAGATTTAAAATTTATCCCAAAGCACAAAGCGTGCTAATGGTAGGTAATTACTATGTATGTTACTATCATTTCAGGCAAATAAAAGTTTTGTTTGATAATGTACATTCAAATTGTGGCCCAGTTAATTGATGTCGTAATTTATATTCAAAAGGCCCGACTGTAGACAGTGAAAATAATAACTTGTGGCGCCATCTTTAGTCGCCACCCCAGCCGGTTAACATTGAAACAACATTCTCATTTACATCAGACGTCTGTGTATATTCGCCTATGATATTACCTTTTCTAAAAGAAACTATTCTCGTAATTAGGAACTTTGCCAAAAAAATTTGATGCCTCCACAGTATTACATAATTTCGGAAACCTACCAAGGAACCTACTAGCGATTAAGCCTCAATTTTAATTTATATGTGAAATAACCGAGTATTTATTTAACAAAAAAAATAAACTTATATTAATAAATTTGTTTCAAGATTAATTTTTCAAGCACCTTAGAAACTAACGGAAGTAGGCTAGTAGTCTGATCAGGTTTGCTAGGTTTGTGTATTAAAATAATTTGGGCAAATTTAAGTGGTAAATTGATTGAATCAAGGTGTTAATCAGAACACTAAATGGGGTGGAACGTAGAATGTAGGAAATAACTTCACAAAACCTTCCCCATAACAAATATACAAGGTTTTTCAACTAAGAGTGGCCACTCTTTATAACTTCTAAAAAAATCAAAATTTGAAAAATCGGCTATTCCCCGTCTATAATAATATCGAGGGGGACACTTTTTGACATAAGCTTGAGATTTCATACCTTAACCCCCTGGGTCCCACAAACATACCATCAATTTTTTTAAATGGCAACATGGGTCATGTGATACCTCATTTGAAACGTCATTTTATATCCTGCATTACTGCGTTTAAAATTTTAAAATCGTGCAATTGGTTTGTGAGATATTTTAATTTAAAGTTTTAGAGAACTGATATAAATTTGCTTCAAAATGTTTGTTCTTTATTTTTTATTTAAATTTATGGGAAAGGTAATTTGATACGAAATTCATTGTATTAAACTTTTTTTATTTACATGAAAATAAAATAAATAGTATAAATAAATTAAAAAGTCAGTAGTATTTTTATATTATATTATTATAACGACAAATTATCAGTTCTCTAAAACTTTAAATTAAAATATCTCACAAACCAATTGCACGATTTTAAAATTTTAAACGCAGTAATGCAAGATATAAAATGACCTTTCAAATGACGTATCACATGACCCATGTTGCCATTTAAAAAAATTGAGGGTATGTTTGTGGGACCCAGGGGGTTAAGGTATGAACTCTCAAGCTTATGTCAAAAAGTGTACCCCTCGATGTTATTATAGACGGGTATCGCCGATTTTTCAAATTATGATTTTTTTAGAAGTTACAAAGGGTGGCCACTCTTAGTTGAAAAACCCTGTATATTTAAGTTAAAGCTGAAGTTGATTAAAGTTGCAAATTGAAGAATAAATTTGCAACTTTAATCAACTTCAGCTTTAACTTAAATATATATTTGTCTATGGGGAAGGTTTTGTGAAGTTATTTCCTACATTTTAAGTGGTAAAGGTAAGTAAGTTCCATTGAAAAGGATTTGGAAGAATTTGATTCCTTTCTCAGGTATATGTTTCAGGACAATACAACAATGTCACTGTCTGACTAATGTAATATCCGAATCATTCGAAACCAAAATCTATTGTAGTGCTGTGTTCTTGGACATTAAAAATGCGTTTGACAAAGTTTGGCATAGAGGTTTACTTCACAAAATAAGAGTAGTCTTTCCGCACCAGTACTATCTCTTACTCTCCTACTTATCAGATCATTACCTAAAGTAGGTAACGAAACTTCTCAATTAAAGGAAATAAAAGCTGGTGTACCACAACACAGCGTACTTGGACTAATGTTGTACTTATTATACACTTTATGACTTACCTACAACACCGAAAACGACCCTAAGGACAAGGTAATACTTTCCAACAATGAAGACCCCGTCATGACTTCAAAGCTTCTTCAAGATCACCTTAACCTGCTGGAAGTTTGGATGACTAAATGGCGGATAAAGGCAACGAAGATAAATCAGCCCATAGCACTTCCACTAAAAAACGCGCTACATACCCTTCAGTTACTCTTAAATGCAATTAATGGTTTCCATAAAACTGGATTATTCCCAATAAACCGCGCAGTCTACTGAAGACATGTTCGTTGCCACTTTGCCAACAAATTTTGACCATCAAACTATAGTGACACTACTGAAAATGAAGCGAAAATGTTAGATGACGAAAAAGAGAGACCATCAGAGGACACTGATCGTGGTTTTCTAAAAGAGTCAACACCATAAGATCAGGTTATGCAAGAAACAGAATGAGAAAAACCATCGACTAATGGAATTTCCAATAATTTAATATCTCCGGTGGTAATTGCTCCTTACCCAAAGGCGGACGTGCTGTGCCTATTTTGAGGAAACAACTATGGAAATGACCATCATGGTGAAGGTTGGACAATGTGTGGAAAATACGGCAAGTGGGTCCATGATGCATGTGCGGGGGTTGAAAGTGATGATCCTATGCGAAATTTGTTTGGAATAAGAAAATATCAGTGATCTTTTTATGGACATTTTTTTCATCTTCTTACTGTGTTTTGTGTGTTATGTTCCTATTCCATTTTACTTCCAACATTTTCCCATTTTACCTACATAGTGTGGGTAAAATGGGAAGTTGACTGTTCTGGAATTAAATGCGTTTAAGTTTTTTTTTCATATAATTTTATAACGTTTTAAAAGAACTATGTAACGGCATATGCAATAAACAGATTTCTGTTGCGGTTAGTTTTTTTTATTCGGAGTTTTAAACGTTAAGTATCCCATTTTATGCCTCGAACAAAATCAAATACAGCACTCGAGAGTAAGGTCACATTGGTTCACTTGAACACGTGGTCGAAAGTTTTGCCATTCTCACTCTTACTGTAAAAAACTAATTCTGATTGCTAATAAATGATAATTATAAAAAAAATAACTAAATGAATTCGTTTTTGAATAATAGAAGCATCGTAAGGCACGAATCTTATCACATGGCAGATATCATAAATTTTCACCGAGTTTTGGAAAATTATAATCAGAACTTTTTTCTATAAATGATTTTCCATACTTTACTATTGCGATACTCTCACCGTCACGTCGGCGTCGTCGCGTCATAATGTGATTTGTACTACTGTGTTACATTAAATCTAAATACTTACATAATTGTTTGTATAAATACTGTGTGGGATTAATCGATATTTAAGTACACGTCCTACTCAAGGCAAACATATTTTACGACAGGTAACTATACCTACCGTTTCTGATGTAGAATAGTTTAAATGATTAACCACTTACCCTGAGACAAACTGTATGTAGTGTTTGGTATTTCACTAACTGTTAAGACAACTTGATAATGGGAGCAACAGATATTCATCTAATGGGAATTATTCCACCGAACGTGTAATAAAACCTAATTATAGAAAACCAATAAACACGAGTTGTACGAATAGCGTGTTTAAACATTAATATTAACTAAATCCATTTACATACTTATCTAGTTAGTTCAGGATGAGTACACGTAATCCGTTTAAACAAACATTACTCTAAATAAATATTGTTATTGCGGTGTTAACTCGCTAACTTACCTACCTTGATACTAGACCACATTCCAAAATACGTTCATTATATCTTTGCATCCTCATCTTTCTTAAAAAGCTCCTCTACTTGAGGAAACTCCCTTGAGAAATTTCTAATGTATTACATAACGAAGATGACGTAAACAGATGGACGGGTCAAAAATCTATGACAGGGGACATCTCAACCGCAACATTTTTCTTTCGGTTTGACTTTCCACTTTATATTTCATATCTTTCTACAACTGTACTTCAATAAATTTACATTTAAATTTATTTAACATTCAAAGCCAAATGTACTCTCTTGTAATAATTTTTTATTTCTACTATAAACTTCAAATTATTTAAATTTTATACGTAACAAGTTCAACTTTTTGTTTATCTAAAACTTTCATTTATGTTAAAGTTATGATGAATCAATTACGGAATTCAAGCAATAAATTCAAATATTTAACAATGATTGATGTAAAGTTAACGCGGTTACCGTTAGTTTGTGCTCCACAACTTCAATATTAAAGCTCTACTTTACTCGCATTATCTTTATTATCGAAAATAGACTCCTGTAGTCCATAAGGATATCTGATCCATCACAGGTGAACTTATGTTGAAAGTGAACAAAAGGTCCTTACGTTAAATAGTTGCTGGACTGCACAAACAATTGTGAGTATGACGAAGTGAAAGTGAAAAAAAAAGCTAGTTTTAAAAATTCATTTTAAAAAATTAGTTATACTTCGATTTTCTCAAAATGAATAATTATCACAGACTTGAGTAATTGCACTTTTCTCAATTTCAAGAATGAGCGGGGGTCATTCTTGTAGATTTTGTTGCGCTGAAAACGAATCTGACCTTGAAGTTGCTCCAGTACGTCAGGTTTTTTTTTGAAATTTTAACTTACTAACTTAACTAACTAACTTAACTTAACTAAGTTGCTCTGTATGTAATAATTTTTGAGAAGTTGAGATCGTAAATTAATTTAAAATGGGTTAGATTTCTGTAGAGTTTCAATGCAGAATCATCTTTTCAAGATCCTTTGTCAAGAATAATTTGGTCAAACGATGTTATATTTTCAAAGAAAGTAGTTAGATGTCACTGTAATTCTCAGTGTTGCAGAGTCAGTAGATTAACAGAGTACCGCAACCTCCGCCATGTTTAGTCCTTTCCGAGCTTCACTCACTACACGCTCAGTAAAGTAGATGATGTTTTGACTAAATTTTTCGGAATATAATAAAACAAATACACTTAGCGGCACAACAACACGGCATTTTATTAAAAATTACGCACTTTCGTAAGTCTATCTTATGTATATGGACTAAAAATGGCCGCCAGGGCGGCATTTGTCGCGTCAAAGGCTTGCGGTACTCTCTTAATCTACTGACTCTGCAGTTTTGGATTAGACGCAATCACCATATTGTTATGAAAGACAGTTCCAAACAAGGTTTAGGTTTCAGTTTGTCTACGAAATTATCGCAAATACTGGACTTTATTACCCACACAGACTTACATATTTCGCTTAATGGTCAAAAAACGATGACGATTTTACATGGTCCAAAGCATCGAAGCTGGTGATGTTTCCCGAGGTGGAATACACAGAGTTTCTAATAAAGCTACGCAAAAGTTACTACAAAGAGGAATTACTTTTCTTATATACGCTGTGTTCATTTAAAAAGGACCCTCCCTTAATATTTCAGAAATACGCCGTGTTAGAAAGAAATGCCGAAACACGTCAACCTTTAACTTGAGGGGGACATTTTTTGGCGCTAATTTCATGAACTTTCTCTACTGGAAATACGCCTTAAATTTTTTTCAAATTGCTTTAGGTATTAAGTCATACATGATCTAATAGATCTGGTAAATCTATATTCAATCATAATGTTTTTGCCTTCGATACCAGCCTTCCATTGTTATTTAATCCTTGTTTAAAATAAAATCTCCCAACTTTTCAGATGCGCCCATAAAGACGCCTTGAAACAGATTAATTCTTAATTTGAGTGGGTTCTTTCTGACGCTCGTGTCATAAACTCAGATTCACCTTTTCCATATGAATGAAGTTGTGTTCCATTCTTAATTTGAATGTTCAGTTTAAAATAAAACTGAACTCAAATCGATAAAAACGAAATAGAGTGAAATAAAAATGTGTGACCTACCTCATTATTTTTACACTATATTCCTTTTCTAAATCTTAAAAATTCTTAATTACAGCCTCCACGTAATATAGAATCACATGTCAGATTTTTAAAGCGTCTAAATAAAGGTTCACTGGTTATTCGAAATGTTTTATATTTTTGTGTATTTTGATCTATCTCTACATACAAATCTGTTCCATTACCTGATAACGATTGAATAAATCATTCGGATTGTTACTAAAGTTCGATCCACAAGAGTTGGCGTTCACGTCATAGGTTTCCGAATGAATGCACGACATTCCTTTTAAACAATCATTAAAGCTTAATACATGTTTGTGATAAAGATGACAATACAGTTTACATGTGTTTTAAGTAAAGACATGCGTATAGGTGATCGCCAGTGAAAATAAGAGAGAAGTGAGTATGTCCGTATGTCCAACAGCTGACTTCTATCAACGCTTCAACTTATAATTGTACAGATTCTGATTTGACTTCTATCTGTCAACGTCAAATTTATTAATTATTTATAAGGTGTTTTCTTTTTGCATTTTGTGGTAGCCTGTGGTAGCTTTAAGTCAGCTCTGTCAATACACACCATTCGTTTTATAAAAATAACCCTATTCGTTTTAAAAGCTTTATTTAAGTTTTATATTAACCTGAGGCAGAAATGTCTTATGACGCAAGGCACTTTAATCACGTGATGATTGTGCATGTGCCCAAGCCTGTAGCGATGCAAAAAGAAAACACCTATAATCTCATCGAGTCCAATCGCAGCAGACGTTAATATTTTGATACATATGTAAAAGACGCTCAATTGACTTCAAATTTTAATCTTAATACATACAATTACAAGTAATGACGTGCACGCCAACTCTCCTGGATACAATTATATAGTATATTCATCTAATGCCTTTTCAACACATATAAAGGACTAACGGTACTGATAAATGTGCGCTTTGATCACTTGTGTACGTGTAAAACGTATGAAAAGCTCAAGCAACGAACTATCGCCACCACTCATACAAAAGTTCTGAAACTTCAATTATTCGGGTCTCATTTCTAAAACCGATATAAAGCCCATAAAGCTGCGCGTAAAAAAAGTAAAATCATTCTACGTATCTAATATCTAATTTTACAGCCAACGCACTTTACATCAAATTTCGTATTATCTTCAAGTAGTCCCTTAACTCTGATTCAAACTTTTAAGAAGTTTGAGTAACAGGCTTTCAGACAAGGTACATCTAATCCGTGCAACATTACCATGTAATCTACTCAAAGGGATTACAAATATTTCTTACGTTCGCATTGTGACCGAAGAAAACTTTTGTACTGATTGATTGTTTAAGTACAAATTTAAACATAAACTATTATATTAATTGTCACCATTAAATTTGTACGTTATTTCTGACTTTTTCCAAAAGTTTGCTATTATCAAGTATAAGTTGAATAGAGTGCAGTGAAATACCTTTTCATTCATTTATATTTTATTATGTATTATGAAACGACCCATTTAAAATAATTTCCTTGTTTGCAGGGTTTTAATCAAACAATATCAATTTTTATCATAGAAGACGCTCTTAATTCAAGACATATTTAAATATACAGGACTTAATTCCAAAAAAATTTTACCTCTGAAAGTCGCATACATTTTGATTGTTATGTTGAGTTATTCCATTTCTAGAATTGAAATTACGTATTTTCGAATATAATTTCGTTTTAACATCAAATTAATTAAAACAAAATCAAGGAATTGCACATTTAATCTAAAACGTACGTTTATTAACTTAAGCAATAAGTATAAAAACCCATTAAATGGTATGCACGACACACGAATATACAACACGTAGATTTATGTATTAAGCAAAAGGATTTCCATCATTCCCGTAAAAAATACATCGAAAAAATATATTAATATTAATAAAAAAATTAACATTCTGAAAAGAATTGTATGAAACTGTTTTAAATAAGCTCCTCTGAACTTGGTCTAGTAATATCTGTCGAGCCATTGGAAATAAATAAATTATCAAACTCCTCTAGGATTTTCGAATTTAACATTACGAACTTTCTAAGCTCGTATATTTTCTCTAGCGTTTATCAAATACTTAATTATTATTGTTGGAGTTTGCTGTGTTGCCCTTTAATAGTGTTTCAGCTGTGTCTACACACTATTTCATACTGAATTTGTAGATCATGTATTAGATGTTTAGGTGTATTAATTCCTCTTATAAGCTTAATAACAGCGCTAACGCTTTTCTGTTTGTTGCACGTAGATATCATCAGCGATTTTATGTTCCCGTGATTAACATAAAAACAAGATTAGTTATTTATTTCATTTATTTTCATTTATTACAATCGATCGGTACTTATAATAGTAAAGAACAAGAAATACAACTCAAAATCGGAGAGAAGAAAATGGAAGATGATAAGAATAAAAGTTAACAAATTATCAATCAAATTAATCTTAATACAGTTAAAAATAAGAAATACGTAGGAAATTTCCGGAAATGTCAAGAATTATCTAATATGGTATATACAGAGTATCCCAGGTGTAATGATAAGGACTTTGACATTTTGTAGAAAAACACATTTTAAGGTGGGTTGCTCCTATAAACATAGGTCCTCAAATTCATTATTTCTGAGATACAGGGCGTTACAATTTTCTAAAATATAAAGGTTTTATTTATTTATTTCCGAACTGTGGAAAATATCCAAACCAAAATTGGCACACAAGATACATGGACAGAGGATAAGATCCATGGCAACCATCATTTTTGCACACAGCCAAGATACATTTTTCATTAAAAAAATGACAAAAATTTAGTTTGCGACTGGACGGTAACAGAAACGAAAAAAAGTCAAGAGACATTTTTGTTCAGAATTGAATGCTCTATCGAAAAAGATATTGAGAACTTTTAATTCAGGGCCGTACTCTTTTTATTTATCAAATTAGTAAAACGGATTACCCATATCTCCGCCATTGGTTGATTAAAAAAAATCATATTATTCAGTCTTATGACCCTCCATGTAACTTGTGTGCCAATTTTAGTTTGAATATTTTCCACAGTTCGAAAAAAAATAAATAAAAACTTTAATTTTTGGGAAATTTGAATACCTTGATCACAAGGCCATTGTGATCAAGGTGGCCATTATGAAATAACAATAACCTAGGTGGCCGTTATGATCAGTGGCCGTTGTGATCAGGTCCCCCCTGTATCACAGAAACGAAGAACTTTAGGACCTATGTTTATGGGAGCAATCCACCTCACAATGTGTTTTTCTACAAAATGTCAATGTCCTTATCTTTAAACCTGGGACGCCCTGTATAGTAATTTTTGTGTTAAAAAGGAAAATGTTTGTTTCAGGAATGTGACCAGCGTTATAATTGGAATATTAAATTCATAACGAAATTTCACGTCTTATCTTTTCATGATGGAGATTTTTGAAAAAGCAAAGTAACTTGTCTTGCACATGAATTAAAAGCTGGGTAGTGTATCTCAATATAAACTTTTAAACTTCAAATATTTAAAAAAAGTGTTTGTAAAACGCCACATGTACCGAAATTGGACAACAAATGCAGGTTGGGAACTAGTTGCTTGGACCACATACCTATTTTTAAGAGGTGATAATGTGTGCAACAGTCAGTCCTATTCTGGGGCAGTGGGGCAATTACTGACCATTCACTTTATTTATTTTATATAGGGAGATGCGTAATTAGTAAACTTAGGAATGAGAGTACATTTAAAAGTTGATATTGGTAAAGGCCTGTGTATCGGAAATGAACTGGACTTGTATGTATGCTATCTCGGACATTAATAACGCTTTTACTTATTTTATTTCTGACAGTGATATTATAAGCTTATATTGTCATAGTTACGATACCAATAAAGAGTGTCATGTAATAACTCCCTTGGGATATAAAGACGCTATAATTCCCCCTACGGCTCTTTTATGAACCAGTAACCTAGCAACAACCAAAACTGCAATCGACGATACCTGAATCAAATATACCGGAAATGAACAAATTTTATTAAACTCGGTCAGAAATAAAATTATCTATGTATCACGGGAATTAATAGGTCTCAATTACCTCGGGTAATTGCTGTCCCTCGGGCGCAAGGCCCTCGGGACGCAAACTTTACCCTCGGTAAGTAAGACCCTTATAATTCCCTTGATACATAAATAACTATTTATAATCGGGTAAATGAAATAATTAACGTGCATACAATAACTGCAGCTAAGCGTAAATCTGGATAACATTGGGCCTGATTGGAAGGATAAACAAGAGAAATATCCTGTATAAACAGAAAATAGGCCAGCCAATGTTAAGTTAGATAGTTACTACAAAAGGTACAGAAATGGGCTAATTGGTGACTTACGGAGAGTTAAAGAGGAATACTATTCATTGTTTTATCAAGCCAAGGGGCATCCGAAAGAACAGTGGAGCATCGCAGAGAGCAGAATAGGTGAACGACAAAAAATAGGAGTTGCGACAGGATTAGAGCTGCGGACGGAACGATCCTAGTGCATGAATAGCTAACATAGCTCGCGAATTCAATAATTACTTTTTAAATATTGCACAAACGCTGAAAAATGGATTCTTCCAATCCGCCTAGGGCAGAACCCTTTTTTAGAAATAAATATTGCACAAAATTAGTTGGAGAAGTTCAAAAAACCTCAAAATGAATGTCGAAGATTTTAACTCATCTGTGTAATATCAGCATTTAGCAAGGTGTGTTTCCGGATGCCCTTAAAAAGGTCGTAGTCGTGCTTATCTTCAAAAAATGGGATAATTTCAATGTAACTAATTACCGCCCGGTAACTTTATTATCATCGTCATCTAAATTGTTGGAGAAAGTGTTTAAAGCTAGACTGTCTCGCTTCCTCAATGTTTATGGGAAATTTAGTGAACACCAGTTTGGATTTAGGGAAGGAAGGGGTACGGAAATGGCCTCTCTGAACAATAATCAATGACTTTCCACATGGTGGATGATAATATTTTGCTATCCAAATTAGAGTGAGAGGATTAGCTAAGAATATTGGTTTAGCTCTTACCTAGCTAGGAGATCACAGCAGATGAGAATAAATGGGGAATTGAGTGAGGTAGGGCTTATACGACACGGAGTTCCTCAAGGCTCAGTACTTGGGCCTACCCTCTTCCTAATATATATTAATGATCTATGTGCGGCTAAATTAGAGGGCAGGGTCACTGCATTTGGCGATGATACTGCCCTGCGATACTCTGCCGGTACTGAATCTGAGCTGTTACATAAAATGACCGAGATCTAGCACAAGTGAGATGGTGGCCGAATGACAATAGAATTTCATTGAATGTTGCGAAATCGAATTACATTGTTTTTAACATTACCAAAAGTCCCGAAGTGCTTAGTAGTTTAAAGTAGCATGATACTGCTTGTTCAAGATTGCGTAACTGTTCGTGTGGGTCTATTTAGCAGGTTGAATCAGTCAGACTACTGGGTGTGTTGCTGGATATGAAACTCTCATGGAGAAGCCATATTAGTAAACTCAAGAAAGACCTACAAAATGCTATTCGAAAATTCTAAGAAAATTCTTAAGGGTAACCTCCAACTCAGATTTTGACCTAAGGAGGTACCTAATTTCCGTAGGAACTAAATCGTATTTGACTTTTCAACATAGACTTGTTAATTCGATCTATCTTGCGGAAATAAAGAAACATTATTAAAAAAATTTATTAGTATTTGTGCAGTAAATACTATACATATATTTTGAGAGAAATAAAGAAATTGATGTGCAGCAGAACAATTGAGCATCTTTAAGTATGCACCCGTTACCTCATACTAAGTAGAACCGTTATTTAATCAACGAATAATTTTTCACCTTTATAAGGCACAATAATTTAAAAATGTGCGATTGTACTTGTATAATTATTAACAGAACCCTTTGAGGGCAATAAAAGTTGAGATTTGAATATTTACTATACTTCATGAATCACCCTGTATGTCGTAAACAAATTATGAGTATATTAAATTATACCTATATTCAATATCCGTAAAGCCTTCCGCATATAACGTTTAATGATTAATAATAAATCCTTTTCGTCTATTCCTCCATTTTAATAAATCATGGATTCAAGATACTATCTACTATATTCAATATATTTTTTAAAGAGTTTTACATATTTGAATAAAATGATATGTTCAGATTGCATATAATGTAGTATGAAAGCACATATTAAGTATTTTATGTGTAGGTACGTTTGCATGCATTTCCATGAAGAACTGTTGAAATGAAAAAGTAATGTCGTGAATAGTTGTGATATTAGAATATCATTATGTTTATTGAAAATTAGTTAACTAATGCATGATATAACCAGCGTATTATTATTATGCTATTGAGATGTACATTAATCCGATGAATAATTAAAGGTATTAAAAATAATGTTATTAACACTATCTCAAATCGAAATATGGACGCTAATTATGTATTGTTATAAAAAGGCAATAGCTTTTGACATGTTACATAGTATAAATTACTTTTAAATTATATATTTTTTCTTTCTAAAAATCCTATTAAAATAGAAAATTGTAGTGCGCTTTCCTGCACTCGCACGAGAAATCAATGTTTCTGTCGATGTTTCCGGTGTGCAATAACGTGTTTATTAATATAAAACGAAACGTTCTTTCTATGTTTCACATTTCTTGTCTAGATATGTTCGTTTCAAGCAAAATATCAGTTAGCCTCGTTTATTATTAGCAGTAAAAAAAAAATAGGCATCACCAAAAGCATTGGTCCAGAGACCAACTGTTATTATATCAATACAACACTAAAAAGGATACTTTCCTTACGTTCTTATATAACTTTTAGTTTTATACGTACCTACTTGATTAATTAATTATCAGCCACGTTTTATGTATAAGTGTATGCTTCTCCATAATGCAGTGCGTATATTTTTCAGAATTTAGATATTCTAATTATATAAAAATTGTTACGAATTTTTAGAAATCTTGCTTTTATTCTCGCATATGACACATTGTATGTCAAACGCTTAAGACTACATATTTGCAAAGATTTCAGTAAAATTGTATAACTTACATAATTTATTACTATCAATTCCCAAATTCGAACCAAGGCAACAACGATTGACACAAATATTTTACTAGATGAATAATGGCATTATACAGAACCAAATTTTTTCCTTTAGAGAGGAAAATCAATTATAGCAACGGGTTTTAGATAATAGTAAAAGAGAAATGTTATATCTGTTTTATATCTGCGCTTGCCGTTTTAATAAAACTTTATCACCGTTCTGATTGTTTTTTTATTCAAATACTAATAAACACATACGAAAAGTAATTTTTTTGCTTCGGTTAGATGCCTTTATTCACAAATTCAAATAGACGCATTTAATTTAGCGTGTAAATGTTTACTTTTAAGTTTTGTAAAAGAAATAATGTGTTTAGGTTAACATGTTATGATACTGTTTACTTAAGATTTGCGTGTTTTGTTAGATTTTAAATAGATAATGGGAATATGACCTAATTTTTTATGCTGGTATGAGACCATTCTATCATCTCTTTTCATCGAAGAAAATATATTATTCTTTCTAAACAAATTTAATTTCTGTGGTTATAAAACCGAAATCTGAAAAGATGTGGTTGACGTAGATGTAGCATACATTTTTATTTTTTGTTTGTGTGCATCCACATATTACCAATAATTTTAATTATAACGCAATCTGTAAATACAGAGGGAATTATAAAGGTAGGTGTTTTCAAGGAAGACATACTTTGTATCAGCAGGTGGGTGTGAGAATAACGAACGTATAAAGAAACAAACAAAAATTGAGTGTGTTTGTCGATACCATTTCGTAACTATGTTAGTAGTTACAACATTTTCAATTGAATGGTGGAGAATATTCGAAAATAATGCCAACAACTCCAAATCATTTTTAATTGTTTAAACAACTGATCGGCAGATTTACATATTTGAATATTTAGAATAGGAATTGAGACAATAAACAAAGCTGTGAAATGAGAGGAACAAATCGTTGCAATCGCGAGCTTTCAGCTATCGTAATCGAAATCTCGGTTGAAACGTGAACGTGCTACAGATTGTTGTAGCATTAGGTAGCTTCCGCTTATTTACCTTTAAAGCAAACATTGTTTTGTCTTAATTTATGTATTTATATAGATAGATATATCCACCCTTCGTTACCGTATTGACTGTTCAAATTGTATTTATACCGTCGTTGTCGTGCTTCTGCTCTAATAGGTTTACATTAAACTTAAGAAAGTGTTATTGTATTACCTTTATGGCACTAAAATATTTTGCTTTCCTTTACATGAGATACCGAATTATATAAAAACATTGCTGCACTATTATTTAAGTACCAAATTGTGTAATTAGTAATTACCATTCCTATAACTTTAACAAATTGATAGAATTTTAAAATCAATAAGTTGGTTACACCATTAACACATAAGGGGCTCATACGAGTTTATGGATGGATATTGGGCTCACAGTGGCAGCATGACTTTGTGTGCGTAAGTGATTGTCAGATTATCGTCTTCCGTCGATGCGAACTTTTTGTTCAACAAGTACAAGTAAAATCGACGCTTTCCAAATATTTTTCGCACCATTCTTCCTTTTTCTCCGTTTTATTGTTATCATCACTATCTTAAAATTAACATTTGAACATGAATGCTACTCTCATGACCTTTGACGAACTTATGTTGTAAATAATGAAATGACTATTATGACCATTGGAGATAAAAGGGAAAATTGGAACACCTTTTGATGGATGTATAAAACTTAAAAGTTTCTCAGCGAATTTATACGAAAATATCAACTCTTTAAACATGCTCAATATGCGATCCAAAGGTTTATAAAAAATTCCTTATGGCCACGCTATAGTTATTTGTTTCAGTTAGACCTACTTCCACTATTATGGGGGGACTGCCTGAATAATGTTAAATTATTTTATTTAAGGCGAAACGTTGTCAACAATCAACAGTTAATTAATAATAAATTACAAAAATGACAGAAGCTAAACTCTTTATCACATAATTAAAAACATCTGTCGTAAATCCAACAACAAATAGTATTTTAATATTAATAGAACAGATATCGTTATATATACATATACATTATACAGGGTGGGCCAACAGTGCGAGGATGGAAGATTGTGGGTTTATTAACCAACATTTCTAAAGTTTGTTGCTGGGATATGGTCAGGTACCCTTAAGGCTACAAACCTAAAATATTTTCACCCGAATCGCAATACATATACAGGGTGATTTATATCAAAGTTGCATTTTTTAAATGGAACCCCCTATATATGATTGCATATTTGGATTCCTTGGTCAATTCTAGTCCGACTTTATGTATCACACATAGTACCTAAAACGAATAGTTTAGCCGCAATTCGTCATTTTTACAGAAAGTAGGTGTCTAAAAAAATTGAATATCGCAGGGATCTCAAAACTTAGAAGGCCGTGACTATGCGATGTTACTAAGCATGAAATGTACTAGCGTAGACCGGACGGTCAAATCCGAATTCTTCTTGTGTTCGGAGAAATTACCACGTCAATTTGCAAAATTTCTATCAAAGGTAACTTGATTATTTTAAATGGCACCTCCATTTTTACTTCCCGAGTACGAAGTAAAAGGGAAGTATTGTACTAGTGTTCCAAAAAAAAAATTTGACCTATGCAAATTTTTACATACATATCTTTGCGTTTCTGAATACGTAGATTCAAAATATGGAAAAAAAAATTTCCGTCTGTCGTCTGTAGTCTGTAGTCTGTAGTCTGTAGTCTGTAGTCTGTAGTCTGTACGTACACATTCCTTGCAACGCTCTAAACTCAGAAACTATTAAAGTTAACGAAATGCGGTTTTCGCCAATCGATTACATTCGGGCCAAGGACGAAAATGCTGAAATTACCTTTGATGACGTCACTTCCGGTATAAGCTAAAATGGCGGCACTCGTTTTTATTATATGATAACGTTACAGTTTTTTTTATGTAGTTTAAAAGAGTGTTTTTTTCTGAATTCAGCAATATATATTTTGCTATAGTTATTTTTTGAAAAGTGTTTAAAAAAATAATTATTAAAAAATGACTGCCTCGCTCGATACTCAGAAACTATTAAAGTTATCGAAATGCGGTTTTCGTTAATGAATTACATTCGGGCCAAGGACGAAAATGTTGATATTACCTTTGATCACGTCACTTCCGGTGTAAGCTAAAATGGCGGCACTCATTTTTTTTATAAGATAAAGTTACAGTTTTTTTAATGTAGTTTAAAAGAGTATTTTTTTCTGAATTCAGCAATATTATATTGTGCTATACTTATTTTTTGAAAAAGTGTTAAAAAAATCATTTTTAAAAAATGACTGCAACGCTCTATACTCAGAAACTATTAAAGTTATCGAAATGCGGTTTTCGCCAATCGATTGCATTCGGGCCAAGAACGAAAATGCTGATATTACCGTTGATTACGTCACTTCCGGTCTAAGCTAAAATGGCGACACTTATTTTTTTATAAGATAAAATTGCAGTTTTTTTATGTAGTTTAAGAGTATTTTTTTCTGAATTCAGTAGTATTTATTTTTTGAAAAAAGTGTTAATACGAGGGAAGTCTCGTGGTAACTTGCCAGAATTTTTTCTTTATGGCATCAAATGTACAATTTTATTACCTTTCCAACGATATGAGTTTGTCGGTATCTATCTCCGGTAGATTTCTTGTAATTTCACATTTTCTGGTTAATTTGCTGTATTTTTCAATTTTCAGGTTCTATTAGTATCTAGTAGGCCATGAAAGATAAAACAATTCTTACACTTTAACTTCACTTTGACATTATGTATTATAATAATAATAATATGTATTGACATTTCATTATAAACATTGTTTATTAAGTAGGAAAAGACATAAATACAAGAACCAAAATTATGAGATAAAATAAACATTAAAAAATCAAAAAAATTATTATTCTTATGGATATTCAAAATATCTACCACCTTGTTCTATGCAAACTTGGATTCTTCGACGAAAAGCATGTTTAACCCAATGTAACACGTCTGGGTTGATAGTTGCAAAAACGTTTCTGATCCTATTTTTCATACTTTCCGCTGTGGTTGGTAGTTCAGCATACTCTCACTCCTTGACGTCCTCCCACAAAAAGGAATCAATCGGAGTAATATCGGGAGATCTTGCTGGACATCGTGTTGATCCATCCCTTTCTATCCACTTTGCACCAAATGTATTACTAGTCCATACACTTACAACACGTCTGCGATGTGGAGGTGCTCCATCTTGCTGAAAATACATGTCGCTAATTTGAGCGAGCGGTACATCTTCAAGGAGTCCAAGTAATTCATTTTCGATTAATTTAGAATACCTTCGAAAAAAAGGTACCAACAACATAAGTGCTGAATATGCTTGCCCAAACAATAATCGACTATTCTTCTTGACTATGAACTCGGAAATAGTGAGAGTTAACATCTCAGAAATAATCAAAATGATGGTGATTAACAAATCCATTGCGGTGAAAGGTACACTCGTCTGTAAACATGATCTTAACCAATTCTTCATTTTAATTGAACTCTTCTTCTATTCAATTGCAAAAATTGATTCTATTTTTAAAATTCGTCTCCTTGGGCTCTTGGTGCAGTTGGATGATGGTTTATCTTTCACCGCCTACTAGATACTAATAGAACCTGAAAATTGAAAAATACAGCAAATTAACCAGAAAATGTGAAATTACAAAAAATCTACCCGAGATAGATACCGACAAACTCATATCGTTGGAAAGGTAATAAAATTGTACATTTGAAGCCATAAAGAAAAAATGGACGTGCCATTTAAAATAATCAAGTTACCTTTGATAGAAATTTTGCAAATTGACGTGGTAATTTCTCCGAACACAAGAAGAATTGGGATTTGACCGTCCGGTCTACGCTAGTACATTTCATGCTTAGTAACATCGCATAGTCACGGCCTTCTAAGTTTTGAGATCCCTGCGATATTCAATTTTTTTTAGACACCTACTTTCTGTAAAAATGACGAATTGCGGCTAAACTATTCGTTTTAGGTACTATGTGTGATACATAAAGTCGGACTAGAATTGACCAAGGAATCCAAATATGCAATCATATATAGGGGGTTCCATTTAGAAAATGCAACTTTGATATAAATCACCCTGTATATGTATTGCGATTCGGGTGAAAATATTTTAGGTTTGTAGCCTTAAGGGTACCTGACCATATCCCAGCAACACACTTTTGAAATGTTCGTTAATAAACCCACAATCTTCCATCCTCGCACTGTTGGCCCACCCTGTATACATGGACATTATTTATACCCATTTTCTCCATGTCTTCTTCTACACAATCTACCCACTTCTTCTTCGGCCTCCCCCGTTTTCCTTCCCCTGCAGCTTCTAGGTTCAATACTTGCTTAATGTTTCTTTCTTCTTTTGTTCTCACTATGTGCCCTATCCATCTCAACCTCCTTTTCTTGATTTCTGTCACTATACTTGGTTTTTTGTATAAATCACTAAGTTCTTTGTTACTTCCTTTCTTCCACTCATTGTTCATTTTTACATCCCCGAAAATAGTTCTCAACACCTGCTCTTTCCGGCACTAGCAGTTTGTTAATATCGCTTTTCCGTTGCACCCATACCTCGCTCCCATACAGAATTATTGGTTTTATAATTGTCTCGTAAATCTGCAGTGTTAGTCTCCACGTGATGTTTTTATTTCGCAGAATCGGCTGGTACATTCCAGTTGCTGTTGCACTTAGCGCTATTCGTCTTTCTATTTCTGCTTCGTTGCCGTTATTTGCTATTTGCACACCTAGATATATGAATTAGTTGATGTTTTCGAAACTATGTAGCTTGCTTTCCAGCTTTATTTCTAAATTGCTTTTTTAATACTCTGACTTTTGCTCTATCTCCAGGTACTTTAATTTTTCTTCATTCACTTCTAAACCCCACCTTCTTGGTTCCCTTATGAGCTCTTTTGTGATTTGTTCCAGTTCTTCCCCTGTTCTTGCCATTAGGGTTACGTCGTCAGCAAACGCTAGTATTTGGTTGGGATTTGTTGATTATCGATGATCGTGCATTTATCTTTGTGTTCCTTATCACTTGTTCTAGTACGATACTGAGTGTGGTTGACAGGGGGGTCTCCTTGCTTCGAAAGACTCTCCTAGGTTTCCTCTTAGTCTGATTTTATTTCTTGTTTCTGTGAGCGTTATACTTGTTAGGCTTATCAGTTTTTGTTTGAATCCCATCTTCTTCATAACTTCTGTTACAAGTTCTCTTTTTATTTTATCGCAAGCCTGCCTGAAGTTCACAAACAATATGTGTATTTTCATTGATTTCTCTAAGCATTTCTCTACTGCGATTTTTAGCTGAAAAATATGATCCAGTGCTGATCTCCCTTGCCTAAACCCGCTCTGATAATCACCCAGAATCCTTTCTGTCTTTTCTTTTAACCTACTATTGATAAGTTGCGCGAAGATGTTATAGGCTATAGTTATTCATATCTTGTTTCTCTCCTTTTTTTAGATTGGGCATGCAATAGCTTCGCTCCACTGTTCTGGCATTTGTTCCATTTCCCACCCTTTGCTTATCAACTCATGAATTTTAATTAGCAAATTATTTCCTGCAAATTTTATCGCTTCACTCGGAATGTCGTCGCTTCCTGGACTCTTACTGTTCTCCATTTTCTTCATAATTTCCTTTAACTCCTCCATTGATGGTGCTGATTCTTCCTCCTCCGTTTTGTGGACTTCTTTCTTTGGGCTTTGGGCTTCCTGATCGTACATTGTTTCCTTCATGATCTCTGTCCATTCTTTCAATATTTCTTCCTCACTACCTATCACTTCTCCTTTTTTGTTTTTCATTAATGCTGGTGTTGTCCTGTACTCCCCTTTGGTGCTCCTTATCCCCGCGTAAAAATTTCTTATTTCGATTTGGTTACAGTTTAATTGTATACCCTGTATTTTCTTTTCTAGATTGGCTCTCTTTTTTTGTCTGCATAATCTTTTTACCTGTTTATTTAGCTCCACTAATTTCGTCTTCAGTTGTTCATCGTTTTTTTCTAATAATCTAATTCTCATTTTCTTGCGTTTCTGCACCAATTCTTCATATTTATTATCGTACCAGTCATTTCTCATGACTCGTTCTGGTTTTCCAATTTCCTTGTCTAGTCCCTGTTTGATTGTCATTTTTATTTCTTCCCAGTCATTTTCAATCTTCCTGTTTTCACTTCTTTTACTGCTTAAAATGTCCACGTATTTGCTATATTCTACACTACTCACTACACATGGACATGCCTTGGCATAAAAAATCATTAACTACTTTTTCACACGAAACATTTTATACGTATTTTTGCCAGCCTATCATTTTTTGTGAGGATTGCAGGAAAATAATTGAACAAACATTAAAGTTTCGAATTACATGATAACTGTGATGTCAGTATTATTTTGTTTGTTAACTACGTATCGAATTTATACAATTGTATATATGGCAGTTGATAACCTAGTCTCTATATAACTAACAAAGCAGTTATCCTTTAGATCCAGCAAAGCCCACGTTAATAAGACGCAATCCAAGCGAACTAATTAATTCTAACCTTCGCCGAGTTTTGTCAAAAGCTACCGCGGTCATATTAGTTAGCTGTATTAATTGGAAATCTGCTTATATGCACAGAAATCGTATATTCGAGACAATTGTGGCCTTCCAGAGTTGCAATATAATCGATAGTCGCACATTCCAATTCTATTATATTTTGATATTTCAGCATTAAGGTATAGTATTTGCAACTAAAATTGTTGCCGGACAAAATTGTTTTTAAAGGACTGCAACTTGAATAAAATAACTAAGCGTGTCTATTTGATCTTTGGACTGAATGTGATTTCCAAATTGCAGTCAACCCTTATGGACAAAAGGTTCCTTCGGGAACTCATTGTCAAGGATTAAATGTTTAAAATAACCGATGTTTCTCAACCGACGCCGACGTCATTATGAGATCGTTATATATTTCAGGTGAAGCATACATAACTTAACTAAGGTATTTGTCCAAATGGAAAAATATATAAATGACATTTCCATTGCTAATCCATTGCGTGAATAAAGACGGCTAAAACGGTTGAAAAGGTAGCTGTAACATTTATACACCTGAACAGTTTGTGGGCCTGGATTATATAATTAATTACAGAAGAGTAAACAGTTTCCGCAAATCTATTCATCACGTCGTACATTTTAACCCCAATTTGTTATACATGGTGTAGGTAGATAATATAAAACACGTGTGCCCACCAATGAATCCCTTCTACACGTAATACAATATATAGGTTTTATTTTCCCATCTAGTACATATTTATAAAGAAAATAATTTGTTGTTCTATTAAATACAATTTTATGAAGGTTAAAACTTTTATATGTATAAAACTAGTAGAAAAGTAAAACTACCAGACAAAACAAAAATAAATTTTTTGTATTTTTGTCTCATAAAGTTCACGAAAAAGTCAACGTCCTTTAAATAAATGCAATAATCGTCGAGTGAAAATGTTAATTATTTTAAGTACGTCTCATTTACTTTAAGGAGGTTTAGTAAAATTATTCACAACACTTTCTTTAGAGATCTGTACGTTAGCTTTTAAAAATAAAATCCCGTCGTATATCTTTATTTTGTTTATGGTTCCGATATAGTTCGTAAAAATTCTTTTTTGTATGACAATTCTTTTACTGACAAAGGCTTTTATCTTATTAATTTCTTAGTTTCCCGTACTAAAAGTTTCTATGTATTTTCTAACAATGTAAACAGATAAGTGGGATTATATGACGCAAACTAGCGGTATATATAGGTATGTAGAGGTACCTACAGCAAATTTATGTAACCCTTACATTTATTTATGTACGTTCCTATTCTTGTAAGGGTAGTGAAAACAAATTAATAGTAAATTTAGACTTAAAGTCAATTTCCTACATATCTAGAACATTTATTCTTAGAATTATAATTCTGGACCTACGTCTAAAGTATTACGTACAACAATGTATTGTATAAATATTTAAATATATATATTAGATACAAAAATAGCGTATGGGAATGTTGTCGCAAAAATTACAAAGTGATAGTTGCTGGAAAACACTTTGTTTATAAACAATTGTTAAGAGGGATAGACAAGAAACGTGATTGTGATTCTTCAAACTTGAGCATTAGGCTAAGTATCCTAGTGTGTAAGGCCCCAAAAAAGGGAGCCCTATCCCAAACCAAGAGATACGTAATAATAATAATAATAGAAATAGATCAACTGCTAAATCTTTACTATACGAATTTCGATTCACGAATAGAGGGCATTATCCCTGTACAGAATTGTGGAGATTTCGAATCTAACCATTACCAATAAGAAACAGAAAAAATATGTTTATGTTATGTATACTGTAGTGTAACCATTGATAGGAGCTTGCTGGTTTACCACTTAATCCTTGATAGTCATTCCATACTTCGTGTCCAAGATAAGGATGAACAGCATGGGGTTCTTGAAAACGATAAGAGATACGAAGACGGTTAAATTAGAGAAAAGTTGTATAATGTTCACCATGTAGTTTGCAAAAGTTCATTATTGTTTATCGTTTCCGAGATTTAAAACAAAATGCGATTTTTGGGTTTTTCTTTTTTCGTAATTCCTTCGTTTATTTTAAAAGATTTTTAAAAACCAAAGTTATTTGAATTTTTTTAAATTCTATTTTCAAATTTTTTATTCGACGTTTCGTCTCCGAGAAACCATCATCAACTTTATTTTTTTATATCGTCGCAACCAACGAAACACCCTGTATTCGATAGTATTTTTATTACGAATTTAACGATGTATTTACACATTATAGTTTTGAAGCTAATTAATAATTTCTGGAAAATTTTACGTTCCGAGGTGTATTCTGTAACATAATCGTCTCGCTTTTACATATTTACTAATTTTCTTAAAATTGATACTTGTCATGTTGTCCTTGCAAAGTATCATCCTGACCGGAGAATACAGTGTAAACTATTAAATGCTTTTTTAATGATGGGGTGATTTTTCAAGACTATTTATTTTATAAATAAAGAGCCTTGAAAAAGACTAGCCATCTGCTGGTCGAAACGTCGGCAACAATGAAGTACACGATGTTTCATTATCCCATTTCAAAATAAAACTCCAGAGAAGGTCTGCGGGGGAAAATACCCTAAGGAGAAACCACCCCATTGTTAAGGTCCATAGGAGTGTACTACATATTTTGATTTGTTGTTATATACTTACGTTAAAAATACCGATTCTTAAAGGGCTTTGTGTTGATTATCGAAATACCTAACATGCTACGACTGCGAGATCACTCGAAACGAATGGTATGATATAGCTTGAAATTAACATTACACAAAGTAAAATTAATGTACTTCGGAAATTGTTACAAATAACTTACGTGATTATAATAGTCCACCGTTAAAGGTAATGGCGTAAATAAAACGGAAAATGGTTATTAGGAAGTAGTGGCAGTAAATGGCACATGGATCAAATTAAAGCCTTTGCTCGTTAACATGAGCGGTATTTCATTCAAGTTGAATGGCAATGGTTTATGAATAATCAATACTAAACGTAAGGAATGCGAATCCATTACATTAACGTCAATAATAGTAAACTTGTGTTAGGTATGTGTTGGACAAGAAAGGTGTATTAGGCAGAGGCGTACGCAGGATTTTCGTTCGGGGGGGGGGGGTTAAAAACAACATAAAAAGAAACATTTTTTAAAATAATAATAATCGAAATAACAACGTTAAGACGTCTAGATGAACGCGCAAGACGATTGATTATTTCTTCGGGATGACAGCTGTAATATCAAAATTAACATTATTATGCTTATTTTTTGTGTTTAGAAACAGTGATTGAGCCTTTGAATGAACATTTCGGGGGGGGTTAACCCAAGAACCCCCCCCTTCGGTACGCGCCTGGTATTAGGGATTGATAATACAACCTTGCACCCCAAAACCGACTCATATCGCACCTCATAATTCATGAATAAAACCTTCTAGTATCTAGTCTATGTTTCGATGACTGTCAAACACATTTAATACCTATACCTATACTATACCTATAAATATTATAATTTTAAAAAACTGTAAACCAATTTAAAATTCATGTGATACATCATAATTACTCTATGGTCATCATTTTATTCACGACAATCTAAATACAAAAAACCACAACAATGGTTTATTGCATAGTATTCGTTTCGACAGCTAAACTGTCATCATCAGCAAACAACTAAACTTTTTAGTTCTTACAGTGACACATTATTCTATTACATTAAAGTACTAACGCAACGCGTTTTAACAATATTTGTGTCATTACCAAGAATTACAGCGCAGATCGTAATTGAATAAAAATAAAATAGGATTACTTAATTATCATAAATCACTAAAACTTTCTAAGTGTAGTTGTTCTAAAAAATTCAAAGGAAGACTCCTTGTGCTGAGTTCAAATAGCAAGTTAATAACGATAAGTGGCGTAAACACCAGCTCATTCTATTAGGGGCGGTTAATCTCTAATTGAGCTTGATTTAGTCAAAGCCTTTACTTGAAACATTAATTCACTTCTCTTCAATAAAGTTGACTTACAAAGGGAGGTAAAGTGTGCCTTTTAGAAATATTATTTCATGAGGAGGTCCAGTACTGACAGGGGGGGGGGGGATCGATTGGGAATACTAAAATACTAAAGATTTGCTATTAGTTGATTATATAACAGCTCGACATGTTTCGGAATACCCTGATTCCATTATTAACTTCGCTTTTTAAGTTTTAATTGATTTAAGAAAAAACTTTCGAACATATTAAGCTTGATAATGGGATCAGGATATCCCGAAACATGTCGCCCTGTTATATAATCAACTAATCGCAAATTTTTAACATTACAAGTAAACGTTTAGTGAAGAGGAAAGTTGTGTCTCATTCCCAATAGATATTTAGGGATACTCGAGAAGTATAATTTAACAAACGCGTTCTTTTTATTAAGACAAATTTACGGATACAGTCATTGTCCCCGTTTTAGGAAATATTGAAAGCTTCATCACTAAACAACATGTCTCAACTTGACAGCAGAACATTGGTCTCACTATTATTATTATTATTATTATTGCATGTGCAATATATTAAATTACTAAAGTAATAATCTAGTATTCGTACCAAATACTTTTTGTATTTTATCCTGGGTTCTTCAATTTTTGAAATTTTTGAAAAACAAAGAAATTATTAGGATACTAATTTTTCACAGGGCAACATCTTCAATTTTTTATAATTGAATGTTCTCTAAACGAGTTTGCGAATGACAAAATTTCTTTGTTTTAACGAAGGAAACACTTTTTGATTTTATGTGAGCAAGAAGTGGTGAGCCATGAACCATGACTTTGATGCTAGGAATCTTTTAGTCGAGCCAAAGTATCTGAACTGCTCTAAGTGCTCTGTATCTTACTATTTGTAACACTAAATCTTTCAAATAGTTCTTTATACGTTTATCGTGAAATCTCGATGAAAATACAAACGACACCAAAAAGAAATATCCACGTTGCGAGGTATTTTGAAAACTTTTAATAATCGGTACTGTGGCATAAAAAACCCACATATAGTTAAAACAAGTTAGATTTAATGTTTGTTGCTGTATTATGGGTAAAGTAACACGTAATTACCAATATGTCTCGAAGCTTACTTTTAAACTTTAGTTAAGATAAAGTCGTAAGAACTTTATTTCGTAAAAAGGATGATACGCGATACAGTTGAATTAACAATTACAGGTACTCTATAATTTCTCGTCTAGTTAAAAGGGAACGGAAAAGCACGAACTTTTAATGTAAATTAATAATGCAACACTTTACTGAACTTTAGATATTCATAAAATTTGTATCGCAAGTACACGAAATGCTTTAATCGAGTTACAAGAATAAGGTAACTAATTTTCTAAATTAAAGTATCTCTCGAATGTTCTTCCAAAACGAAAAAGTCGAAAGTTACAGTCAAAAGGATATTAGAAATAGTAAAATATAAATCTTACCCTTCTTGTTGAATTCGAAGGACGAGAGACGCTCTGAAACAAATAAAGTACCATTAATGTGAAAGTTGAGAGAAATAGCAAGTGACGCGGACATTAAAAGTATATTTTTAAGTGTAGATTATATTATAAAAATTTAGCACATTTTCGTGTTTCCTTTTGGGAATCGGATTAACTATGAAATCCCTCACATTGAACTTATCCCAACGACGCGACGTCCAGATCCTCGAGTAAAAAATCCCAACTTGTCGCAATTATAACTGGGAAGACTAGACCCATTTGCAGTTTGACTAACGAAATTCAAGTCAAAAGTGTTTTTCTTTCAATTTTGCAAAAACATAAAATTAATGAGTTGCTCATTCTGCCACAAACTGTGTGACCTAGTCTTGTGTCATAACATAAGTTTAGATTACAGTAAGCTATTTTCCATACGATTATTATATGTAAATTGCGCGATCCTAATTGTCATTTAATGACACGAACTGCTTAGTAGAGTTTGTAAAATCTATCTAAATATCTGTATTTTAAGTATGACCTTTATTACTCTCTCAATATAATTAAAATAAAATTATGAACTTTTCGATTCCGTTTCGAATTTCTTGTTGATTTGACACCAAACAGTAACCAACCTAAATTTTTATAACAATAGAAACTACTAATAGATATAACATTAAGTAATATCATGTAAACACTGAAAGAGACTTCAATTATAAACTTAATCCACGATATCGTCGTCAGTGACCTAGTGTTAACTAATTGCTGATATTTTTCTGGAATAAACTACCTTAAATACTGTAAAGGCTTGCTCTTGCAGGCGATTTTTCACAATTGCAGTTGTACAATGTTGGGAGATGAAGGTGAGAAGCCAGATACGCTATCCAAAGGTCGTATAAGGCCATACCAAATCCAATTTATCGCGCTATCGAGAAATGCCACCAAATGTAGTACCTACTTCTAAAGCTATCTGTAGTACGCTCCAAATGGATTTGTAAATTGTGGCATTATTAACCTTATCAATTACTTACTCGATGCACAAGGTATTACTGATAGCGGGAATTGTTATTTTTAAATAATCGGTTTACCAAAACCTTAGCTAGTTTTCTACCTGTGATTTAGGTGAAAAATGTCCCCATAACTACTTACACCCGCACCATTGTGGGCAAAGAAATATCAGTACTTCTATCAAGTTCTACTTTGAAAATCAGGGTATTTTACTGCCCCTTTTCGGTTATTGTATCACGTTAGGAAGTCACAGGTTCCTTGAATTAGTTACTGAACGAAGATGTGAGTATTTGATATGAAATTCCGGGAAACAAGAGTCCTGAGTGGAATCCATTGTCCTCTATACTCCAAATGGGGGAGTTCGATTTTTTCCGTGAAATAAGTTATTACACACAACCTTTCCCCATAGACTTTAATCGTTTACATATTTTATGTAAAACGATTAAAGTCTATGGGGAAAGGTTGTGTGTAATAACTTATTTCACGGAAAAAAAAAACAAGAGTCCTTCGAAATTGGGCACTAAGTACCCGACACCACCTGGACTGGAACGTTGGTACAATCCATCCCCTTGCACAAGAAAGGTGATAAACGGATGTGCAGGAAACTACAGACGCATTTACCTTGTTAAATGTTGTGTCGAAAATATATTTTAAAAAATGAGTTATTAAGCGAGAAACAACTGCATGAAGCACAAAGAGGATTCAGAAGCGAAAGAAGTGCCCAAGACCACATATTCACGATTAAGCAGTTGATTGCAAACTATGATGACTTGATGATATGTGCTGCCAATGAAGCTCAGTTACAAGAAAAGAAACTTAAAAATAAATTTCAGTAAAAGAAAGGCAAAATGGCAATAGAAAAAGAAGAAACTAAATAGAGTATAGAAATAGATCAACAGAGTACAGAACAATTGGAAAACTTTAAGTACTTAGGAGTCCCCATAGATCTAACTGGAAACATGGAAAATGAAATAAGCTAAAAGATAAATAACACTTCAAAGCTATACCATAGTCTGGGCAATACATTCCTTGGAACGAGAGAAGCAGAAGAACTAAGACTGTTTTTAGAGAGTTGGCCTTTATCAAATTCACTGAAGAGCAAAATCCAGGCAAAGGATATGAAATACTTTAAAAAATTAAAAGAAACAACCAGAAGGGACAGCCTAAGGAATGAGATCGTAAGAAAGGAAGTAGGTATAGAATCAATTCTAAACGCAATAAAAATATGGTTTGGGCATCTAATCAGAATGAAAGACGACAGACCAGCGAAAAGATATTGGAAAGATGAATCAAAATGGCAATATCAGAGGGAGATCGAAGAAAAGATGGAACGATGAAGTGGCAGCAATCATGCGGAAAAGAGAAACCACATGGGCAGAAGCAAGAAACGCAGCAAAAGACAAGAAATTGAGCAAATTTGCAAAATGCAAACATTACACCTTCTGGTAAATGGGTTTTGATTATGTATATGTATATGTACTAGATTCGGAAACGACTTAAAGTTTTCTCCTGACTCGCAGGTGAGTTGATGCATAATGAAAAATCCAATAGAACCCTGTCACTTGGATTCGGCAAAACAAGGTTGATATTTCTCATTAAACTTATTAAACCCGCTATGCGACTCTATTCTGCCTTTTTTACCAGCCATTACCGTATCGGAAAAGCTTGGCAACTATTTTCAACAGCAAATCTGTCCTGACTAGCGAACTATATCAACCTGCAGAGCAGAATGTCTAGAATACTTTGCTCTAATTCAGTTTATGTCTAATGGTGAAAAGGTTTATTTCGAATTACGTCACTTTTTAATAATGAACAATTACAAAATAAATTGTATCTAATAATAAGTACAAGCCATTCCGTAATTTTTAATTTCAAATATAACCTGACGCGTTTCGACATGATAATAAATTACTAATAATAAATATAAGTACCTAATTCTACTGTTTTTTTTATTTAAGGAAATACGAAACCCGTCGGGTTACATTTCAAATAAAAACTTGGTGGAAAATTAATTAAAATATTGTTTTCATTATGCGATAGTATTTTTGTCTCGGTTTTCTATATTCATTTGGTATTTCAATTTTTTTACGATAAAGTAAAAGTAAACTCTGATTATTTTCGATTTAGTTATTATCATTATTTAATTATTACTAATAATAATAATACTTGCTAGAAATTTCACTGTTAGGACCCGGCGCCTCGAATTTCCCGCGATATTTTGGCTGAAACAGTGCGTACGCGGTCATGGATCCGTGACTTCACATAAAATAGCATCTCAAACGTTCACGTATGATGGCAGAACGCTGAGATCTTACAAGAGTTGTAGTTCATGATTTTTGGGTACATTCGGACCCGACGATACCATGTACGTCAGTTTTTTCTTGAGATGGATGTTATTATTATTAATGGAAAACGCTATACTGAAGAAGAGGTAAGAGAACAATTTTTACTTGATGATGATGATGGGGATATAAGTGAAGCTCCAACTGATGATTCTGATGAAGAATATCATTTTGAACCAGAGAATGTTGAAAATCAGGGATTGACAGATATCCCAATGAAAATGTGAATCCTCAACAACGGAAACGACGTAGATGTTACTTATAGTCCGGGAAGCCGGCCACCTTTTTTGCAATCAATTAATATACTTTTTATACTTCGTGAGCGGCTTTATTTTAATGAGACGGTAAACTTTTTCCTATTGTTCGCAAATGGGTCCTACGGGAGTGGGCAGGGAAAAACACGTTGATTTGGAAATTACAAAAAATGGATGAATATCATGGGAAAACGGCGCAATTAATTTGTAGGATAAAGTGGGCATTTAATTATGCAAATATTTAATAAGCTACAGAAAAAAAATCAGCTTGATATTCATTATTTTTGTTAATGTAGTAATATCTACATGTATCTGAGATGGGGGCACTCTTGATGGACACATTTTTGTTGTAGGACAAATGTTATTTTGAATTACTTACAAAAAAAGTTAGCTAAAAAATTAAGTGATATTAATAAATTTTTTGTAATTACCACATCAACGTGTTTTACCCCTGCGCACCCCGTAGGATCCATTTGCGAAAATTTTCGCAGAGGAAAAAGTTTGGCGTCTAGTTAAAATAAAGCCGCCCACGAAGTATAAAAAGTATATTAATTGATTGCAAAAAAGGTGAACGGCTCCCGGACCATAATGTCCTTCAAACAGCGACAATAAACAACGAAACATATGCAGCAATTGAAAAAATCATGTTTGTAAAGGACATAGTTCAAATAAATTTGTTTGTTCCAAGTGCAATTGAACGTCATTGGAGATATCTTTAGATATGAAAAAAATTATTTAATTTTTGTTGAAAATCATGTTTTGTATGTCCTTGCAGTTTGTGCTAAAAAAAAAATTTTACAAAATTTAAATTTTTTCTATTTTTTTGTAGACGTTACCAGAAAAGTACATTCATTTCGTTTTTCATTTTTAAAATGAAAACTTATCATAAAAATATTGTTGTTTTTGTATATACAGCTTGTATTTGTATCTCAAATGTCAAATTCAAGCACTAAAATAGTTTGCAAAAATGTTACAACTGTCATTTTCATTTTTGAAAAATCGGGTCTGAAGGGACCTGACAATACCAGTTACGTTGCTAAAAATGACGATACCAGCCAAGGGTTAAAATCAAACCAATAAAATCGAATGCTCAGTTCAGGACTAAGTTCTTTTATACCTCCTTACGGGAGTTTCTATTCACTAATTGAAATTGAATATTGTTATCTTTTTCAATCTTGATATTATGAAGATGAATTAGTCTAACGTCTATCTTACATAAAATTTACATATAAACTTCAAGACTTGAAATAAGCACACATTAGATAATAAATTAAGGTTAAGTTTTGAAGTCAGATAGATTAATTTATCACGCAAAATTTCAACGCGGTGTCTAAAGTGTATTAATATTGTATTTCAACGACCCAATTTTTAATGACGTGTAATAATAATATTCAAACAGAGATTAATAATATTTCCGTTCATGAAGATAAATTGTAATTTGTTATTCCCACACCCTTAAATAGTCATCTTGACAACTTGTAAAACCATAGACCACAAAGCTTATTTTCACAACAAAAAAACTGAACAAGGTTGGACCTAATTCAATCATCGTTTCTAAACCTGCAGAGCATTAATGTAGTACAGGAAGTAAAAGAAGCATGTAGCGCTAATAAGCGCCCTGCAGGTGTGTTATCCCTATAAAAATAGCTTAATTTTATACAATTATCCTTGAAGCTTTTTTCTTTGGGATGAATAGAATTTTCTTGAAAATACATGCACAAAATATTTGCGGCATTGAAACTTAACCGTGGAAACCGAATCGGCAGACCAAAAGTGCTTCTAAAACATAATTAAGATTTTTCCATGAATGAATCTAAAGTTACACGTAAACAATGTTAGATATTTCGGCAACTTCCAAGAGATTGGTTTCATTAATGGTGGCTCGATGAAATAGTTTTCTGGAAACCCTAACTACATATTATAATTACATATAACGATGATGTGAATTCGTAGATTATACGTAAAACATAATACCAATTTATATTGGAGCACCGATTGCTAAATTGCGGTATTTAAATTTAAATTTGGTAGGCATGTGTATAGTAAAATTCGTGTATAGGAAAATGGCGACATTAAAACGTATGTAGGAGGCAAATCCACATCAAAGCGATGTAATTTTGTTCACGTTTTCAATATTACAAAATTTTAACCGCTGCTACAAAGGAAAATACGGTTAACTAGTCAGAGATGATAATCCTTAACGACGTTCTGGATTTCTACAATTATAGCTAATGAAGGGAAGCCTTAATGTGGCGAACTCCGTAAATGCAAAACCCTTGCTTTATGTTTTTTTTAGTTTTTTTTTTTCTCTTTCAATTCGAAACTTATTTCAAAATATTCTGTACACAGTCGTATTGTGAAGCTCGCATTTTTAGCAGGAAATGTAATACTGTCGTATAGATACGTGGAATACGCTCGAATATAATAGGAAGTTACAAACGTGAAGACTTAGAAGTGTAGTAAATAAAACGGGGGAACGTATTGGAAAAACATTGAAAATTTGTCACGTCAAAGTAAGTAGAACTCGAAATGCATTTCAACCATATTGCAGCAAAGCGGTTTGAATTTTCTCATATCCGTTTTTTACAGGAGTAAATCATAAATTTCATTATGAGAGATAAAATATTCTCTTTTGAGGAAAACAAAACTCACAATCTCCCTTTGACAAAATTGTTTATTTAAAATTTCTTGAATGAATGATGATTACATTAGTGGCGACATGTTTCGAGACAAACGCATCTCATTATCAAGCCCAGTAACTTTTATAAGAAGATTATGTCATTACATTAATAAGTTTTTCAAACCCATTTTCTTTCCCTTCATAGAATACTTTGTTAATGTAATGGCATAATCTTCTTATAAAAGTTACTTGGATTGATAATGGCATGCGTTTGTCCCGAAACATGTCGCCACTAATCTTTCAAGAAATTTTAAATAAACAATATTGTCAAGGGGAGGTTGTGAATTGTGAATTCGAACCTTCATACAATATTCTCTTTTTCTGTGGGAATAAAAGTGTTAAAAGCGATTTCATATTAGGCCGTTAGTAACAAAGCAAAACTTTTCATTAACGTAGTAAAGTATGAGTCGTTGCCTCAAATTGAGCCCATAATAAAAGTGATTACCATTTTACATTACTAAATTATTTACTTGTCGTTTCACATCACAGATTTTCACATATACAAATACCATTAATTTAAATTTAAATCTGTAATAGTAGATTATAAATTTGAATTGGGATTTAATTTGGAAAGATGTAATTTTTAGAAACAAGTTTAACTTCCACTCCGGAAAATATTATATTCGTTATTCACGGAAATCTCCTCTTCCATAAATAGTTAATAAAAACTGGAAGTACTGTTACATATTTATACCTACAACAAAAAGGAAATTTTAATTGTAGAAAGTATATTTTATAAATGCGGATCGTGTAAAAAAGAGAAGTTTCGCGCAGCTCAAACAGAATAAATCAAAAGAAAGATGCTTATTTATTGGTACCTACTGCAATATTGTAGGCTATACAATAATTATCTATTTACAACAAACAAAATTTACAATATAAAACGACAAATTGAATTAAAAAAATATCTAATTAAAGAGCGTTTATTCTAAGACGGTGACCGAGTGATTGATAATTTATGTTTTGTAGCACTCTTCTTGAACTTTAATTTTTAATTCTTTTAAATTTTGAAATGTCCTCAGAAAAAGGTCATGAGACGAAATACCTTAAGGGTTAGTTGATTTTATGTTAAAAACTTTATAATTAAAATATAGCGTAAAAATTCTTTCACATAACGACAGCTGTGTGAAGGAAAACCACATGTTTGGAACCAAATTTCTTGGTTGATCCTAAGAACTTCATTAGCCGCAGAAGGAGTTTGTTACTAAGAAAAATATTCTTATGATACAGTTTATTATTTTTCTTTTAAGGATTTCAATTTTAGCAACACGTGTCCGTTTTCACAGAACTCCCCATTTATCAAACCCTTAGCACGTAAACGTTAGAATTTCAAAATTCTGAAAACTTCGTAATAGATAATGAAAAGTGCAAAATTTCTATATAACAGGAACAGACTATGCAGTTTTAATATAAATATGTACTTGATTCTCTAAAGTAAATGAATTACACGAATTGACTATAATCTATATACAGGGTGATGCACGACTAAAGGGTACAAGATATCAGCTTAATTTTTTGGTGACATATTTAAATTGATAACGACTATTTTTTTAAATTATTTGTAATTATACAGGATGCGTCACAAAATTGTAATATATCAAAGTTAGGTTTTGCAACCCGCTGTATTTTATTACATTTTTAGATTATACGTTAAAAACTGAAGCAACTTTATTCAATGTTCCCTATACCTATCGCTTACCAATTTTCAAAAAATCTTAATAATTTTTTAATCGTTGATTTTAGACATATTATGCAATATGCATTACTCATAGTTTTTGATAGAAAATGAAAAGTTATTCAACACAGAATAAAAATATACAGGGTGGTCCATTTAAGTTAAGTGAGTTTTTGATGTTTGAAAAATATAAAATATGAATTCTTTTTCTAAACATCCTGTGCATAGAATCGAAATCAAATCCCACTTTTAGTGCAAATGAAAGCCGTCAAAGTCAAAATAAATCGATATAAATTTGCGTTACTGAAAGTAAGTGGTTTCCGTGTTATTAGGTGTTTAAATTGAATATGTTTCTTAAAATCACAATTTTCTCTAAGAAAATTGCGCAGAAAATTGGAAAATTTCAGAAAATTTAACGCGTTTGACAGTTCACACGCCGCAAATGTTATTACATAAATAGCCATTATAACAAAGCAAGCTGGTCACGAGAATTTCATTATTAGAGTTTGTTTCGTGAGCGTGACAGATGCTATTGTTTCCGATAAGGCAATAATAGAATGTTAAGCGCGCGTGTAATGTAATCCTTGATTATAATTATTTCGATAGCGATAAGGAAATGATGCACACCTGAATTAGCGTAGTACTTGTATACAACTCAACTTTCCATTTCCATTCGTGTCGTGATATTATTTCCCTGTTTTGTTTCCTTCCAATTATTATTCAATCACATGAACCAATTCAACGATGTTGTATTTCAACCTTTTTCAGATCTTTATTATTTAGTCTTTAGTATATGCGTTTTTCCTGCGTCGTTTAATTATGGTACAGTTTTATTTGCCGTGTAACTCATGCTCTGAATGATGATATCTTAAGGGGACATATCATCATTCATCACTTTGGTGTATAGTTTTTCGTCACTAAATTGTATTGCTTGATAATGAGACCAGTGGGCCTCGAAACATGTAGTTTTTAAAATAATTCAATTTTTTCATTAATTTAATCGTCAAAAGTATTTTGGTTTTTACCTACGTAAAAGGTTAAGGAACGGGGGTGGTTTTATCCAATTGTTTACCCTCTTGATTAAGCCGGTGTGCACCTACGTTACTATGGAAGAAAAACGAGGTAGCCCAACCATTTAGTCATTTTAGTCACTTACCCACTAGTTTTTGCCAATTGGCTAGTGTTTAAAAAGCATAAAAAACATAACAATCCATCTCATTTTCATTTTTGCACTATTAAATTTCATGTCTAAGGGGAGGTTGTGAGTTGTTTTATTTATTACAATTTACCCCCTTTGTGCTAATTCGTCCTTCATTATGGATATAAAGCTTGATAACTCAAACAGATAAGGTTGGCTTAGTTTTTTTGTAGTCTTGACTTGATTTTATTGTCAAGCTTTAAAAATTCAAGCCAAGCCCGTGAATCCCTATCCTTACAACAAAATCGTTTCGTTTCAGCCACAACATTTTCGTATAACATTTTAAACAATGTAATTTACTGTCGGATTTCTGCATGTTACATGAAACACAGTCTGAAGGGTTGAAAAAGAGCTTGCAACCAACAGAGGACGCTTTTTTTAAATGTCAAGCCTTATTTACCGGTAGTTGAGCCCTGTTATAGGATGTTGAACAGTTCCAAACAAGAAAGCAAAAGAAGGCACGAATTAAAAATTCTTTACAGAGTGTCGTTTACAATATTTATGATAATATACTAACGTCTATAGTAAGCCATTTTTTTAAGAAGTGTGTCACCCGCATTTGCGTTTTGGAATTCAACAATTCAATGTATTGAGTATACAGGTACCCCGTTACACACTGAAGATAATAATGGGTAACCTGAACTTCTTACACTCAACGATAATGGAATTTGTTTCTTAAATTATGCCAAATTCTTAAAATTTAGATATCGAACTCTCGAATAACAAAAAAAGCATTCTTTATACGTTCAAGGTAATTACACTACATGGTAATTAGTTAAAATGTCGATGGCGTACACGCACCATTACACAAATGCAACTATAGTAAGTACCTAATTACTAAAACCCTCTTATTTTTAATCCATACCTATCCTTTCATATTCATAGTATAAATATTTATTTATTAAGTTTACTTTATTCTCAATCAAAATGTCTAAATAAAGTAAACGACATTTTTGTTGAGTAAATTTCATTCTGTTTTATATTATTTTTTTTTATTTGTATGGACATCGATATCTATGACCATTAGCCCGTTTTCGTGTCACGTCTTATATTTCTCTATATAAACCAACTTCCCTTAAAAACTTCAATATCTTCTGACAATTTTTCTCAATAGTTGTTAAGGCATCTTGTATTTGTTCCGGGATTTGGTTTTCATTTCTTGATACAGAATGGTAAGTCTTCCGTTGTAATATCAATAATAAAATGTGACAATGACAAAATGTGATGTAAAAATTAATTAAAAATTGTTTGTTGAAACTGTTTCCACTATTAAATCTCCCTTCACTTTTTTAACACTGACACAATCTCCAATTAACCCATTCATTTTTTTATTATTCACGAAGTCCTTCATAGATATGAACTCACGTTTTTTTTGCGTATTATCAGGAACCGGGGTAGAGGATCCCCCGTCTCACTGATAGCGCTATGTTGGGGTGACACAACCACCCTATCTTCAACAGTAGCACTTAGGTGCGTCGGACCCTGGTCATTCACCACCGACGCCGAGCAGTCGCCTGATAACCGCCGGGTGAGGCCTGCCCGCGTCGCATCACTCCCTACCGGTACTGAATCCGAACCCCTCTCCAGTAAAAGATTTTTCAGTCAAAACGTTATCCATATTAATTGCGGTGGGCATCAAGTTCATTTTAACGCTTCTGCCAGCGTGGTGAGTAAGGAAAACGGAATAAATGTGAAAAGGGATGGTGTGCAGGATGTTGGAAAAGTGGGAGTGAGACTGGCCGCCTCTCCTGGTCATTGATCGCCTTCTACGATCTCCTGGGCGGGAGATATTACTCAAAACTGATTATGTGTAGATATATGGCTTAGTAATTATATGATGATTAATTAAATGTTTGTGTTTGTCTTCGGTTATTGGCACCTATTGTTTAATTTTTAATCACTACCAACCTATAACAATTGACAATGACATCGATCTTTTCTTTGCGTTATTTCCAATTATAATTTATTTATTTAATAAAAAATAATGAGGGATCCGAAGGTTGTGCCAACATAGCAAATATTTGTCATGGAGTGCAGATACAACTGCTAAAAATTGTTTCAAATGCTCGTGTGGCACAATGTCACACAATGGTTCTTAAGAATTCGATTCAAAATGTGGAATAAATCAATATTTTTTTTGTACATGGTATCAAAAAATTGGCTTTATTGACGTCAACTGTTGGGAAATCAAAAAGCCGCACACCTACACGCTAGTCGTCTAGGCGTTTAGTAATAGAAGCTGGACGACCTCCTAGATTAGATGGAAAATATTTCTGCAATAAAAAGCAATGTTAAGATACAACGTTGTTTATGGAAACAGTGTTACAGATTAATGAGTCCAAGCCTCTTTTCAGTTTAGATTGGGGACCTTGGGGAGGTTCTGCGAGGGAACCAAAGTGGAGGGGTGGTGATTAGAAGGAAGAATGTATGGGTGCTGGGATATGCCGATGACCTGGTACTGGTGGCGTATAGAGAGGGAGGAATGAGGGAGATGATGCGTACGACAAAGAGATAGGCACATGAAAAAAGAGGGCTGGAGGTGAATAGAAGAAAGTCAAAAATGATGGAGTTCCAAAAGAGGAGAGGTAAGAAGGCAGAATGGTGGTGGGGAACGGAAACAATAGAAAGTGTAGATAAAGTTACATATCTAGGATATAAGATAACATATGATAACAAGGATCATTGGCGATTATGGCGCTGGCAAACAAAGGGAATGCAGTGGTGGGACAAGTGTGGGGTCTGGGGGAAAGGTGGATGAGGGGATATACAAAAAAGGTTGGCAAAGGTACAGCGTAAATATTGGAAGTGGATGTTAAGGCTGGATAGAGAAACCGCTGGGTATGTGCTAGAGGAAGAGCTAAATCTGAATAGGATAGGAATAGAAACAGGAAGAAGAGCAATGGCCTGTTAAGAAAAGATGGAAAGTAGAGAAGAAGGGGGAATTCTGAGATGCTATTGAAACGAGGTAAAAAACAGGATAATACGACACGGACAGGATGAAAGAAGACGTTACTACAAAAGAGGGCTGGTGGTTTATAGAGAGATGAGGATGTGCAAGCGTAAGAAAGAAGATCGAGAATGAAAAGGGGCGATTTAATGGAAAATTTAGCGAACTAGAGACAATAGAAATCCCAAAGTATCTGAGGGATAAGGGGCGAATAGAAAGTAAGAGGACGATAGCACTGGCTGGAAGACGATAAGAAGCGGTGCAGACTGTGCGGGGACGGAAGGGAGAGCGTAGAGCATATGTTGGAAGAATACGGAGAGCTGCGGCAGCAAAAGGGTGGGAGGAAATAGATACTGTGAGAGGACGGATTGGGGCGGGGATGGATGGAGGAGGTGTTGGGGAGGAGAAGAAGAAAGAAAGGGGATGAAAGAGGGGTACGGCGCGGTAGAAATAAGTGTATGGATATAAATATATACATTCTTTATATGTAGCGGAAGGGAAAATTTTGTCATCGTAATTGTAATATAATAAAATGAAACTAATCGATTGATACTGTCAATGGAGCTCTATTGGAACTATATGTAACTCCGAACCTATCTCTCTCTATTTATTGTAATACTAAGCTCTGTTAGTATTTAGATTCTTCGTGGGGTTAACAATTATTTCAGAAGCAAAATGAACTGCTTCAGAACTAACCAATGATTATGACGTAATATTGGCTTCGATAGTCATATACTAGTAAAAATTATACTTGAACGTTTTAATGCACATGAGGCCCTAAGAACAACAAAGCATATAACATTTCTTATGCAGTTACCGTACATCGCATAATAATAATCAGACATTAAACTCGTAAATTTACAGTAATCAATTTGTAATAAAAATTATTTCAAGATAATCTTTTAGAGAAGGAAAAAAGGCGACAAAGATTGACGATTTGAAATTTCATTCTAAAGACAAAATTGAATCAAGGAATAAAATAATAAAGCGACTGCTTTTCAATGAGTTAAAGAAAAACCTTGTTGTGTTTATTACAATTTTCTTCAAGTATTTTATAAGGAAGTACATTTATTACTTTTTTCTCTTCGTTATTTTTAACGTCAAGATTTTTATAAACGATGAACCGTAAAAGTAAATTAATGTGAGTTACTTTTTCGTTTGCTCGCATTTAAATTGAATAAGAAGATTAATTATTCAATGAAGGCGTAGTACTTACTTATTTTTATGGAATGTTGCACAATATTTTCCTTCTGTAATCATTCAAAATGGTGATACTTAAAATTCTCACTTTCAGTTAGTCAATTAAAACGATTGAATCCCCGAGGTCATTACATTCTAAGTTGAGGGAATATATTTCTTTAGAGGGGGTGTATATCAAATCTTTTATTTCTTTTACATAGGTTTGTTTTCGGATCATAACCATAGATCCATGAGCAATTGATCTCTATTAGGGAGGTACAGGAGTGAAAGCGCTTTTGATTTTTCAATGGAATTTTCTATGCGGGTTAAAACCCATTTAAGGTTTGATATCAGTACATGAATTGAAGGATTTTACAAACAGACAATCATAAAATACCCAGTGGCCAGATCACATGCTAACCGCCGTTTTTAATTCTCGCAGTCGTCTATTGATTATATGTTGATGACAAAGAGAAATTTTAGTATACTTATATTCTTTTAAAGCAGTCAAAATCTAGACTACGGAACTATATCTTCGATAGAATGGTTAATGGCGAGCAATTAAATTTAGACCATAAAAATTTTAGAGGCGCGTTGGATCTATTTGAACAACTAAAGGAGAAAATAAATAATAAAATTTGGTCTCCTTTGTTATAATCCGTGGATTTTGTAAAATTTAGTGCTAATAAATTCTGATGTCTCGTAAATTTCATTGTGACATGAATGAAGCTGTGATAAATTAACTCTTAATTTGTTCCTCTTTTAACGCAATCTTGGTTTTTTTGTGTTTACGTTCTTACAGAAAGGGCATTATCGATCTTTTCGTCCTGATTTACAGGTCTTATAAAGATAAAATTAAAATGAGTTTTACGGTTTTTTTACGCTATATAAATTACGTACAAGCTGAAGGTACTTGGTTGCATGAGCATTTCAGCTCTCAATCATTACTACTGCAATATGATAATGAACATGCACAGAGAAAAATTGAAACCAGTCGACCGTTTTATAAAGCAAAATTCTAGAGCAACGATTTCATATTTTCCTACATTTTCACCGAAATGTCATGTATAACGTCTGTATGTTGATCTGACAATACACGATATTTATAAAAAAAAATTCGTAGGCTTTTCTTATACAGTTTGTATAATATATTTAAATAGACGAACACGTGTTTAAGTAAGTGTACGAGGTACGAACATTTCATACTGACGAAAAGCATGAAAATTTATAATTGTGTTTATCTTGTTTGTGCCTGCTTCAGTATTTGATTTCGTGAGTACAATGTTTTACATTAAGAGTTGCCTATTATTCACTAACTTATTTACTTCAGGTAAACAGTGTCTACAAACATTGTGGCCTAATTTCTTATAGGTAATAATAAACAAACAAACAATCGAAATTGTTACTCCATATTTCGATAAAGCATTATTTGCAAAGCTTTACAAAATATTACTTTAGGTGAAATAGGCATACGAAAAATTGCCGATATGGCTTTACCAGCTTTCTTAAGTTCTGTATATCATACTATCTACTAAGGACAATAAGGTTTGCCAACAGAGGGAAAGCTTGGAGGAATGGTCGTCAATAAATACTACACTGCCTGATTATTTAACTACATATTCAGAAAAAATGGAATGATATCATAATGAAGAGAATTTTAGACTGAGCTTATTCCACCCGTGAGGGGTTGCTAGTCCCCATCGTGCGCCTCCCCAGGTGGCGAATAGGGGAATGCCTCCCAGAATGAGTGGTACCGGGGAAATCAAATACCCGGGGCTGACCAAAACTAGAACTGTAGCGACTGCCTCAGAGTGAGCGGCTACGAACAGCGTCTGACCCATATTGGGTGGCTCGCTAAATGAAAACTCGCCAACCCGCCTGATAAGCGTGGCGTTTAAATGTCAAATTAACCCTCTAAAATATCCTATGAAATGCCAAATTCTAAAGTAAATGTTCCCAAGTGGGTAGAGGTCGTAACTCTGATATGAGATCAGTTTGCCTCAAGGATTCTGGGAGAGGCAAGAAAGTGGCTAAAAAGACAAAATAAGACAACCCTAAAAATAGCAACGCACAACTGCAGATCCCTATTAAGCGAACCACAGCCATTGGCTCTAGAACATGAGGCGAAAAACATCAAATATGACATAATCGGTCTAGCAGAAGTAAGAAGAAAAGGAAGCAGTATGAAGACTTTGAAATCGGGAAATACACTATTCTACATGGCGAACGACGATGAAAGCCAAAGAGGAGTCGGTTTTCTAATTAAAAAACGTTTAGTTACAAAACTAGAGACACTAAAAGGTGTATCTGACAGAGTAGCCTTCATATTCATATGAGATAAAACTAATTCAAATATACGCCCCAACATCAACCCATCCAGAAGAAGAAATGGAATCCTTCTATGAAGAAATAATTACCGCTATAGAAGAAAATAAATGCCATCAAAATATTTTAATGGGTGATTTTAACGCCATCTTGGGACGACAATTAAACGACTCCGAAACATGGGAAATATCGATATAAAGGTTTTAATTTTATTTCATATCCTTTTATGATAATTTCATTATTTCTATGATAGGTTCAGCCTGATGCAAAAAAAAACCAATTTTAAACATGGGAATGTGACCGTTAATGATACATTTGCGTGTACCAAAACTGATCTCAATACCTCAACGGGTTTTCGATAAATGAAAAACAAACTATTAAAGACGGAAAAGCTTAAACACCCTGTACCATGAAAACGGACTCATGTTTATATGAACTTTTTTTCGTATTTTCAGATGGCCTTAAATTTTCCTAACAACACTCTGTAACACCCGGTATAGGTATTTAACAAAAAAGTGAATATGAGTACATATATTCATACTTTTACTAACAGATATTCATTTCTTAGAGTGCTGCTCTATCCTCTTTGTTGAAAAACAACATCCAGCTTTATGTAGTCCGGAAAAATAGAATTTAAAATTAACCAAATTATTCTCAACTGAACAGGGGTTATTAAAATTTCATTTGAATAACAGGAATATATTTTAGGTACGTATACGTGACGAAATGTTTGAATTTTATTGCGAGTAATTCAATTTAACAAAAAAATTCCTAACGGATTTCGGACAAGCTTTTAAGTTATTTCATTTGGAATTGTTTACAAATTAATTTAGTACCGAAGTTATAGAATATCCATAGGCCATCTTGGTCGTTTTGGGGTTTAGAGATTTGACCGAAACGTTGATTACAACCTATTAAGAAGTACTTGGATTTATCCCTTTGGGGTGTCCCTACGATTAAAGCTATAATAACGACGGTGGGAATTATTTAGTAGCACTTCAAAACCCTTTTTATTTTACAATTCAACGACGCAACAAAAAAGGATTTTATAATAAATAACCGCAATAAAAAGAAAAATACAGAGTGGGAGTGTTGTAAATAAACAGAAGTACTAATGCTTCGCTTTCATCACGTTTATTTAACGTATAAAGGGTAGGAGTGCTTATAAAAGCAACCATTTTACTCAGATTACATTTAAACCAAGAAAAATCATTGAAATAAACTGAAATGTACGTAGTACATTATTTTAATTACGAGTTCCCATAAGTAAATGGATCAACGGTCTTTTATATAGGGCGAAGTAATTATTTACTCATTAGTGGGATTAATAGAACTTGTCCGTATAATTTAGAAAGGTATTTTAGTATGTAATATACTGTCTAGTAGAAGCCTTGTGATCCATCGTTACCGTTCTAATAACTTTTTTCGTAAAACTATGCCTTGGAAAATAGTATTTTCTTTAATTATGAGTGAAGAAACTTTCCTCTCTAGAGATGAAAGTAGACAGTATTGTCAACACCATTTATCTACTGTAGGAAATGAAATGAATTCAATAAACTGTCAAACTGAATGTTATAAATGCAAATTTCATGGATACTTTTTTAATCATACGCAAATTTAGAATTTGTGTAAAACACGAGAAGAAAATAGTTGTTTCAACTCAAGCTCAAATTTCTTCTCTAGTTGTACAAATAACTATTGCTCAAATTACGCAACGCATTATAATCAATTTCGTTACAGTTTGGAGAAAACATTCCTTCAAAGACATCCTGTAGTGTAAACAATTTCGTGAGAGGATGTTTGGAAAACTTAACGCACATCTGGTGTACTCGGAAAAATATTCGGTGAATTGACGAGTTGATTCGCAATGATTGACCCATTTCTATGTATGTATATGAGTAATGGGTCAAACATATTGTTCATAAAGAGTTAAAGAGAAAACCATTATCGACACTCAAAATTAAGGGCGGATTGAGATGTCAATTGCGCTTTTCTTCGATTATGAATGTGAAGAAGAAACACTCTTGGAGCGTATGTGATAAAAGTCAACCATGTAATGGCGCACACAACTTCTTCTGATCTTTGAAAGACAAAAACGTGCCCTTCACCACGCAAAATTATGGCTACCGTATTTTTGGGTGTTCCACGTCTTACTGAGGTTGATTTTTTACACCATTAACGCTCCTCACCAACTTCTCTTAGAGAGTGTTAAACAATACATTTTGCTCATTTGACTCAATAGCTTCCTTATCTCCCATATAGTTCTGAACTCTGTCCTTCGAAAACTGGATAAACACTCTACCAATTATTTTTTTTATATAAAGACGGCAAGATGGCGGAAGAACACTAATGGCATTCCTGTTTAAATTTACATCCTTCTCATAAATTACTTTTTCTCAAAAAAAGAAAGTTACTTTCATTAAAAATTGTGGTGTATAACATTTAATTATCTAATTTAAAATAATTATTCATTTTGGAAATATTACATAATAATTTATAAGTTGCTTTCGTTATTACCTAGAAAGAAAATTTATAAGAGAATCTTAAAATTTCTTCAGTATCTAAACTTATTATTAGCCTAGTAAAATTACATAGTAACAAAGTACACAATGGAGCAAATTGGGAAATTTTTCAGGTCATTTAATAAAAGCTCTTCTTCCAGAAAACATCCATCTATAAATTGGCGGACAAGTAAAAAATATTGAGAGGGAAGCATCATATTTTTAATTAAACGAATGTTGAAAAGATGTTTTCACTAATTTTATTCATGCCTTGCGTCATGATTTTGCAATAATGAAGCTACACATATTCTTAAAGGTTACTATTATGCAGTTAAACATTTAAAATGATGTCTATAACATATTCCGATATCTCTCATCGACTGCACCCGAAAGACCCATAATCCCATCGACTTTTAATAATTATGCACTATTGCACTACTTGCACTAATTGCATAAAGATGTTCTAAGAAGCAGTAAAGGCTATTTTTCGAGTGTGCAATTTACTACACAATGTACAGTACATAATTTTAAATTATCCCATGTACATAAATAGTAAACTAAAAGCATATACACATAAATACTACAAGACGCCCTCCGAAACGTTTATCAATTAACAATTCTTCTCCCAAATGGAACGACCGAACAATAACGTCAGTAATACATAGATGGTAAGGGTATTTGATACATACCTATCCTTAATATTCCATAAACGAGGAAATAAGGAAAAAGAGATCCTGAGGTTACGAGAGCCATATCGAAATGAAGGCTACTGTCTATGAAAAAGGTTTGTGAAAGAGGTATGTTCGTGAATTGAACTTTGAGATGATCAAAAATGCAAAAAAAACAAAATTGTTTTAACTTTTAAAAAAATATTTAGTTATCCACAGTTTGTGGAAACCATTTAACACAGTTCGTTCCAAAAAAAATGAAACAATCTTCCTACCTTGCTGAAGAAAAGCTTACATTCCAATATACGTACTTTATGTTTTCATTCAGAAATTAAAAAGGAAAACTGAAATAAAAAATTCGTACAGCAGATTTTTTACGAATTTTATTATTCAAATATTCGCGTGATATTTATTATTATTAAAAAGCATTTTCATGTAAAATTTTTATAATTATGTATACCAACCCCGAGTTATAATTTATAGTTTCCACATACATACTCATAATGGTAAGTGGTAACAGAGCGTAATAAAATATTCATGTAATATACACACATGATTATATAAAACATATGTGTTATCAGAAAATCCGATTTGGAATTAATTATTTAATGAAAACATAAGGATGATAACAGCTGGTAAAATATTTATTATTTTGCGTGTATGTATTGGAAATGATCGGGTATGGCACATACTGTAAGGATTATGCGGTGGATTGCCAGAAATAACATGTCAATAACGTTTATTTATAATATTGAATTGTATAATCTAACAGACGATAATTATAAATTAATCTATTTTTATTCATAATTATGGTGTAACGGACATAAAGCGGATCAACCGTGTTTATTGGCTTTTGTAGATTAGTTTATGTTTTTCAATAATTGCGTCTTTTTAAAGATGGTACATTAAACATTTGCTACCCTTGAAATTCTTGTTAATTGAAAAAATAAATGGTAGTAAAATTATCCATTTCCTCTGTTACCAGTATGTATTTACTAACATTCACATTTACTCGATGGCTGGCTATTATTCAAATCTTTCAGAAATTCTCCTTCTGCATACAATATCGCAGATAGGTATAGTAAGGAATGCATAATTTCTACAAGTTTAAGCGATGAATTAACAAAGTAGGTATGTTCTTAGATTTATTTGTCGCACTACTGGCCATGGTGGCACAAGCCATAATTGAAATTTGAATGAATGAAATGATGAAATCCCTTTTCGGGGTTACCACCCTCCACCTCCCACACTAAAGCAAAATTTTGGCTCTCTTTCCTGCACAAAGCCGCTCGGCAAATCGGCCGGTACTCAAAAAGTAATCAAGCAAAAATAAAGATCGAGTAGCAAAGGCAAAAATCTGCTATACTACCCTTTATTCCGTGGCGCCAACAACCAAAAAACCCGAAATGGAATCATATGAAGTTGCTTAAAACAGACGGAAAGAACTGGGGGGGGGGGGGGGGTTGACTACACTGCAACACCACTCCCGAGAATCTACACAAGGAGCAACAGTAGTAGAAAATGGAACGTCATACAAGAGATTGGTTTAACTGGAAACACTCACAACACTTGACGAGCTCAAAGGCACGACATTTCAGAAACCCTATCGTTAACGGCTAGAACCTTTAAACTGAAATATAAATGAACAGGGAAGAATAGAATCCGTCTAGGGGATGATACCCTATCATTACAGTAGAGGACCACAAGGAGATTAAGTTCATGTACAATTAGTAAGATAAGTACAACATTCCCACTGCTTGTTTGCCTTTGGAAGTGATATTTTGAATGTGTCGCGTGAAGGTGAGGCGGCGATCTAGGGTTACTCCCCGATACTTGACATGGGGGCTCTAGATGATAGGGTCATTCTTAACTCGAAGATTGGGGAGTTGGTTTGTGAGTTTGTGATTGAAAATAATGGCTTCCGTTTTGGTCTCGTTGATCTTGAGTTTCCAGGGGTCGTACCAGGGAGACAGTTGATCGAGTTGGCTTTGGAATCTTCTGAGGTATTCTGAGATGGCGAAGAACATGATGTCGTCTGCGTATATGGCGCATCTGACGTCCGAGCGACAGGGGATGACGACTAGGTTTACGTTACGTGTGTATTTATAGTAATCAGGTGACATCACTTTGTTTTCTACAGTAGCAACGTTCATTTGCGAAAGAAAAATCTGAAAAAAAGGCGCCCTTAAAAAGCGAAAGCGGATTTATGCTGTCTTTTTTATCGTTAATTAGTAATGAAATTAAAGAGGGATCATTTTCAAAACTTTTATAAACATAACTTTCTATCTCATAGGTATTCATTAATTTGATCAACTTTTGCTTTTGAAGTCCCACTTCTATTTTTTGCTTAAAAATCTTTTAGAAATTTTAATATAAGTAATTAATTTAAATCTCTCTAAAAATTTACGAAATTTCATTTCTTAACTATCAAGACGCAAAGTTAGTAAGATAAATATGAAGAACGTTTCAGAGAAATTGCTAAGGATATCCATTTACGTGAATTTTCCTTAGCCTATCGAGTATATTTACCTATTTCACAAATACAAATGAATGTTTTTTTTATATTACAGACGTAAACCTTTACACAAATATTAACACAAACAAAAAGGCACAATGTACAGTACAGTGTAGTGAGATGAGCGTTAAGTGTACTCTTGTAGTGGAATGTCGTCATTACGTAACATACTGATTGATATTTCTTGCGATTTTTCATATTCGGCCCACGAAGCTTCAGCTTTTAAAAGCTTGTCTACATGAGCGCTTAATCACACAATAAACAAAGTGCGATAAAAACAAAGAGCTTGACAAAAATTAAGGAATTGTGATTAGCCGACAGTATCTTCTGAGAATGAGCCTGAATCACCAAATAGTATATTCACTGAAGAGAATAACATAAATACGACGATTTTTTGTATTCTATTAACATTTTGTTAGGTTTCGGACACGGAAGTGTAAATAAAAAAGTTACTCGTAACGAATTTCGACCGAACTTTTTATAAACATAGCAGTAACAGTTAAATTTTGTGTATCTCATTTAATCCTCGAATTAACATCCCGCAAAAAGAATTGTCACCAATCCTTGAGGAATAATTTTCACCTAAAATAGGAATGTCTTTCTATTTCTAAAGACCAGTAAATAATTTAAGAATATCATAATATTGTAATTTAATATGCTTTCTTGTTTCAGTTTAATTTTTGGTAAAATCCTACACTTGTTTACATTTTTCCTCTGAATTCTTCCATTTGACGCAATTATTAATTGAGCTAAAAGGAATGATATGATAATGAATGCGTAGGAAATGGAATAATTCCCTGGATTTCATTAATCTTTACTTAATAAAATTTTAAATTGAGACCTATTTGTACAGCAGGTTTCCTGATAACCATTAAATCAAATTCTTTGGGGACTACGAGCATGAAAACAATAGGAATCTCTAAGTTCGTATTTTGCTGACGATATAATAAAAACTTGAAGATTGGCTTAATAGAAAATATGTACAGTAAGTGTATATTGCTACTCGTCATGAAAATAATCCGTAATAAAATCCGCTGGAAGCAATGGTTATCAAAATTCAGAGATAAGTTTCAAACAACTGGAACGGTGTCGCATTAATTCCAGTTCAGAAAACTTAATACCAGAAAATCTAAATTCGCAACTATTTAATTGATATAAACATAAAATCTTCAATGAAATTGACTTTCGTCGCCAGTTCGTTTAAATAAAACACACAAAAGTATCAAAGCTTGCACAAAAAGATCTCATCCATCCTGTCGCGAAATAGTTGTTACTATAGTAGTATTAAGGAAATTCTCATTTTCTTGCAAGAATTATGACAAACCATGCAGTTACTGAGAACAGTTACATAAATCCTCCTCGATAAGAATAACAGAGCTTAAAAGTGGAATTTTCCATGTTTCTTGACATTACTATTATCATTGTTTATCTTATAAACAAGGCTATTATTAAATCATTTCACAAATCAAAATAATACCGTGTACTTTATTTTTGTCACAAGAAATATAAATAACAAAATCATATCAAACGCAGTCAAAACGGTATGAATGAAAAGTTAAAAAACACTACACGTTAAAGTATTTTTTCTTTATTCTTCTGTAAAAATTTGAATTCAATAGCTTGTATATTCTCTTCCCAGCTCTTGTCTTTACTTCCATTCGTCTTGGCATCCTGTTGATCAAGCTCTCAAAAGTTTGTTTAATATTCTCCCATTTCCATTCCACAAGAACTCTTAGAAACCGGTAATTGCCTCCAACCGGTTGTTTTGGTGCAACAGGTTCATACTTGGGCTTCTTGGTGATCATTTACGAATTTTGCATCGTGGTGTCCTTCAAAGATATTTTCTACGTAGCAATGCGCATCCCTGTATCTTCCCCATGAATATGACGATCAAAGTAAATCATAAAACATGGGATCCTTGACGTTCATAGCTGGTCTTCTACAGTAGACCTTTCTTCATTAAGGTGTCTATAATTGCTGTAATTACTAGGGTGCAATTAAAGACCTCTACCTACAGTTTTACTTTAATTCCCTACCTATTTTCAAGGTTCAATTCTCCCAGCACCTGTCCCAACTTAAATGCGGGGAATTCGTACCCAGTTCGCTGATTAGAATAACTTTGAACGTTCCCGCATTGGAGCTTTTGACAATCAAAATTTCTCTACTCCAAATTTCAAAATACATATGTATACTCGCCTGTAACTGGGTGATTAATAAGCAGAGTCCAGAAGCCTTCACCACCTGTTAGGTGTAGAAGGGTGTAATTTTTTGTTTTTACAGTATTCTACAGCATGTACGAGTTTTAGTTTTCCAACTTTCCAACTTTGGAATGAGACAAATTGAAACGTTTCTTTACAAAAAACTTCAATACATTTTACTATCAAATAATTTGGGAGCTTTGCATTAAAATCCCTACTATGTGTTGTCCAAGTCACCACTCTGTATGATACATTACGATATTAATACAGTCTAACATGATTAATTAGTTTAGTGGAGGTTATTTCACGCGAAACCATAGCAAAAAAATCAGGGACAATTTGTAACTTAAATAAAATAAATATAAATTCTAAAATGCTTTGGCTTCCTTTATAAATTTTGTACTTACACAGTTTAGAATTTTCCATAAATTTTCGTATAATACTGCGACAGTATCTATGGACCATGCTTGGATTTCAGAGATAGAAGTACCTAGTATTCAAAAAATGCAAAATTCGTGTCTACGTCTTATATTTATTTTTAGAAAATATAATTATATAGGTATAGGCGAGCAAATAAAGCACTGAACCTACCAAATTTTTGTAGTAAGACGGATTGAGATGGGGTTTTTTGCATTCGCTTCCTAAACTCAATAGGAAACTTTGTACCTACTTTTGATCATGTTTTTTTTCGAAATTGCATTTGTACATAAATTTGTACATAAAAAAAATTCATAACTTCATTATAAACTCCCAGAATCGACTCAAATCGGGTTCACGAGGGTTTTCGAGGTCGCTGATTCCGAATATTGCCTCCAAATTGGCTCACCGGTCACCTGGAGCTCAGGATGGCTGAGCAACGTCATCTCCGAAGCTTTTTTTAAAATTCACTCCCAAATGATTCTATACATCTCATCCGGGAAATTAAATTAAATTTATATTAAATATTTTATAATATTAGTTTCATACATTTGGATGATATAAATGTTTTTAAAAAAATTTACATTTTTTTATACAAATATCTCAATTTTATTTCACAAAATCAAAATGTCCACATCTATTCAAATGTTCCATTATTAGTTTTACCTCATGATTTCCTGATGTGATGAAATAAGCATTAGAATGAAAGCATTTGAGCGAAAAATTCAAGCGAAACTCCTGAAGATGACGTTTATTCCCGGATGCGAGGCACCAGGTACGCGGGGGACGGTTACCGATGCCTGATTTGGAATGAGTAACACAAAATACTCCCGGATGAGATGTCTAGAACCATTTGAGAGTGAATTTCAGAAAATGCTTCAGAGATAACGTTACTCAGCCATCCTGAGCTCCAGGTGAGCGGTGAGCCAATTTGGATGTCACATTCGGGATCAGCGATGTCGAAAACCTCCGCGAACCCGAATTGAGTCGATTCTAGAAGTTTATGAATTTTTTCTATGAAAATGCATTTTTCAGGATGCATTTTCCACTGCACAAACGCAATTTGGAAAAAAACACGATCAAAAGTTTGCTATTGAATTTAGGAAGCGAATGCAAAAAGCCCCTCTCAATCCGTCTTACTACAAAAATTTGGTAAGTTTGGCTTATTTTAGTGCTTCATTTCCTCGCATAAGCTAAATGAAATAAAATGGCTAAATATGGGCAATAGGAGATATTATACATTCTGCGGTGTTATAGCATGAAATTATAACAAACCACATGCCTCCATACTTGTTCAATAAAATTGTGTAATAATATATAATCCAAAATTTTATCCATAAAATCCATAAAACTGCATTGCTTGAGAGATTTTTTTCTTATAATCTGTCAAAAGTATATAATAATATATCAGACGATTTCAAAAAGAAATCTATGAAATTTTTTAAAGTTGTGTGACTAATTTACTAAGGGGCCAAAATAAAAATATAAATTTCAAAAAATATATAAACAAAAAAAATTTCTGAACTCACCATTTTATAAAAATGATGAAGTTATAATAGTAGTTCATTAGTAACCGCATAGAGACAATATACCATTGGCAACTTGGATATAGGGTTAAGTGAAAGAGCAGATCGCTAATGAATTTTTCTGTTAGGATCTGAACTTCGTCCAGTTAGGTTGCGCACCGGTGTACTTATACTTTTTGTTTCATTTCTCCTTCTATCGCACTTTTTTTAAATTTAGTTTAGTTCTTGTGTAGAAATGATGATCTAAAGAATAAACACTTTACGCTAACCACAATTAAGAAACTTCAGAAGATATTAAGATGTAGGTAGTTAAATTCACCGATATAACTTACGTTAAATCTTCCTTGGAGGATAAGTAAAAGTACCTAATATGAGTTCTTGCGCAATTATGTATTACTATACACTTAAACACTAATCCACCAACTCATACTAAATGTATTAGAATCAGTTTTGTTTTATGCAATTCCGTTTATACTGAGGCTGTAATATATGAAAACATAAGAAGTAGCAATCCCGGAATCTATTTAAGGAGTCGTAAATGTTTAATCTAACTATATAACGAAACAGACATTCGAATTAAATGGTATCATAGAACAATTTCAATAAAATGCTCTCAATAAAGTTATCGAACTGAAAATAGAAGCCTGTCATTATTATTATAACACTGTGTGGAAAAACGAGGAAGTTGAAAAATGTATTCATTTAGAGTCAGTACATGATGATTAAAATTTGCAAATTCAATCTGTCTTTTCCAAGGAGAAATGTCTCATGCTCTGCAGATAACAGTTCCTGGTTTAAATCTTAAAACATATACCTACCAATTGTAAGAAAAAAATTGCAGGGTGTAGAATTGGTCGATGCACCATAGGGATTTCAATGTAAAAATCTTAATATTCGATTATTTTCTTCCATAATTATTTTAGACAAACTTTTTGGTACATCGGCTAATTCCACACCCTGTATGTAGATATGTTAATTAATGACACCGAATAGTAAGATTGGAATTGCAAAGTGTGATTTTTTATTCATGATGAATTGAGTCGCTTTCGGAATTTAAAAGGCTCTATACATGCATGAGTGAAGAGATTTTCTCTCAACTCAAAAATTTTATAAAATATAGGGTCTGGTATCTTAAAAGTTCGTGACTTAAACAGAAATCTAAAAACGTACCCTTAGTTTATAAATATTTCGTCATTTTTTAGTCAAACCAAACCATTTTTTAACGGGATATGAATTTCACGTGTAAGACAGTTTCAATAATAATTTTTCCTTCATAAAGAGTAAACGTAAGGTACCTACATGAAAAGGTTTATTTTATATCTTACGTAATCGCTTAGTTCTGCATAAGAACGTAAGCCCTATTGATCCTAACAAGCTTCCAACGTCGTATGATTAATTTAGAGAACCTTATCCATAAATAATACTTTAACCGTCTTTTTGTGAGCTTTTGACATTGTATAAGAAAATCTAACTAACAAAAATTGAATACATCGCAAGATCATAAATATTGCAAAGTTCACTGAAAGCTATTATTGTTTAGGGATTAAAATAACGAAAACTAAACGGAGCCTTTCAACATTCATAAAAGCAAGAAAATTTCTATAGCGAGACGTTACAACCGGCAGTTCTTATAAGATAAATATTGTTCTTTGAAACTTAAAGTCAACGTTTGTAATTTATTTATTAATTAATTATCGGAAACACATTTAGGAATGAATCGTGGAAGGTGAAAACTTCTAGAATCAGTATGATGCAGTAGAAAGCTTATGGAGTCTGCAAATCATGAATTTTTATGAATTATTCCGATGACGAAAACAGTGGGGAAGCGTTAGGATATGCTTTTAATTAAGGAGTTCTCAAAATCACGCCAACTTTGTTGAGATTATTGTATGTCTTAAAAAAGTAGAATTTGGTGGTACAGAATTGACAAAAAAGCTTTAGTGTTACTTATATTCACATTTAATGCTATCTTAAGGCTAATGTGCTGGCCCAAGCAACTGAAAGATGCAGAAATTACATTAATTCCTAAACCGGGCAAAGACTTACATAAGGTATCCTCATATCGATCAATAAGCTTCTCTACCATCTCAAACCTTTTGGAAAGACTTGTATTGCATAGAATAGTTGCCGATCCCAACAACGAAGAATTTTGCTTCCAAATCAAAATCATACTAAGATACAACAAACCCATAGAATCTGTCACATAATAATAACAACGTATTATAGTCTTCTACAATCCCACTTAAGTGACAGGAAATTTAGAACACGAATCGGGATGTTTCAGATGTGAAAAATGTTTTAGATATGAAACCGATCAAGTCTGGCGTACCGCAGGATAGTATCCTGGGACCATTATTATAATTATGTTCTGTACACATCAGATTTACAATACTGCCTTGGGCAGTTTTTCTGACGATACTATCATCCTTGTTACCAATGCAGACCTCCAACTAGCCACCATTACTCTACAAAACCATCTAAATGAAATACAAACGTGGACCCAAAAAATTTTCATTTTCCCTCATTCGACTCTGCTCTCGTAGTACGTCGTACTAAATAATAACTAAATAATTTTTTCCAATAACCGCAAGAAATGTTAATACTACCTATACTTAGTCATTTTAAAATAACTGAAGCCCTTGTTGGAGTTGAACACAACACTACAGTAATCGCTTTGGTAAGATATTTTGTCAATGAAGACGTATTGCTTAGTTTAATCTATTTTAGACCTTATACAACAAAAAAGCAGCTAAACGTAAGTAAATAATAATAGCATACGACAATGGCCAAAGAATTCCTACTAATATAAAAAAATAACAGCCAGATCGAATTTGGTGCCCTAAATTTTACTTCTGCCATACACCTTTATTGGACCACTGTTATAACAATTAATCACGTGCTTGGCAAAGAAAGTGCAACCATACCACGAATCCTACATCCAACTACTCATTGAGATATAGTAGAAAGATAAAATCCAAAGGACACGAAACCTTCCCCACGTAATTCTTTATTAATTTACAATCAATTATTCATAGGAAAATTGCGACATGTTTCGGTACTGTTAAAAATACCATCTTCAGGCGACCACTACAAACGTAATTAACAATAACAAAGCATTAAAATTAATACACTTTTACTTATAACAAGGAGTACATATGGTGCAAATCAAACAAAAGATGAAATTAAAGGACGTCAAAGCGAAGTAAAACAAAATTGTAAAACAACAAAAATAAAATCCTAAATCAACGTGCCAAGCTGTAAAGGTAAAGGTAAAGTAAAAAACACCGACGCAATAGTTAATTGATAAAAATAGTAGTAGTAGCATTGATAGAAACAGAATAAATTCTAATAATAAAACACACACAAGTGCAAAATCGAACCAAACAAACAGGGAACTGTAGTATCACAAGGATAAAACCGACATGAAATACGAGGGAGCCACAAGAAATAGAATTACAAGAGCGTGTTAAAATTGATGTTAATCATTTCGTTGAGCAGATCTGAAGGATTCGTGCGGTAACGGATTATGGTCTCTTTATTTTCTAGCAAATTCAATCGGATACCCTTAGGTACTGCAAAAATGTAATAGACTGTAATTGGTTTTCGAGTCAAAACCTTTATCCAAAATGTGGTTAGCAAAGGCGGATTTAGTGTAAATGTTATTGTTTTTAATACATGAGTAATGTTCAGGTAAACGCTTACTAAATTTACGGCCAGTTTGACCAATGTAGTGAGAATTACGCGTGCCACAAATTAATTTGTAAATACCAGATTTCTCAAGGTGATCTATTTTATCTTTGTTATTAACGAGCATACTATTTAAAATAGATTGAGTATTAAAAGAAATATGGATATCAAGTTTACTAAAAAGGTTACTAAAAAAGACAGATGAAGGACCTATAAACGGTAAAGAATAGTAAATGGGGGGAGGTAATTGAGTAGTCGAGACCAGGGTGGTCAAGTTTTTTAGAGAATTAGTATGTCTGAACTGGTTATAAAGATTGTGTATACGATCATAGGGGTAACCATTATTGTAAGCTAACTGATAGATAATAGCAAGTTCGTCATTAAATTTCTTGGGTTGGAGAGGTAGCTGGAATAATCTATTGAAATAAAAACGAAAAGCGGCCAATTTGTGGGAAATATGGTGGAAAGAATTAAAAAGGATCACATGTTCCGTGGTGGTGGGTTTCCTAAAAATGGCTAATTCATGGGATTGGTCAAATCTAGTAATAGTGAGATCAAGGAAATTGAGGACGTTCTTATATTCTTTTTCCAAAGTGAAGGAAATGTTAGGGTGTGCTTTATTAAAGGAAAGAAACACGTCTTCGACATCCTGGTCAGTGCCATCAAAAACGACGAGGAAGTCGTCAACATATCTTTTGTAAAAAATTATTTTATCTTTGCTATGGGGGTTAGAAAAGATGAAGTTGGTGTCGAAAGAGGTTAAAATATTTCTGCCAAAAACGGGGGCAGGTTGCTACTCATAGGTAGGCCAAACGGTTGACGGTAAACAGTATTGTTAAAAGTGAAGAAATTTTGATTGTAACAGGTTTTTAAGCATAAGCTCAGAAATTTAACGTCATTGGGTAAATCAAAAGAATCAAGTAGGGAGTTAATGATATTAAAGCAATCGTTAAATGGAACACTCGGAAAAAGGTTAACAATATCAAACGAAATGAGTTGATAATGAGGTTTAACTTGAAGTTTGCAATGGACAAATAAGAATTGTTTATGGAATAAAGAAACTGGAATTAAAGCAAGGATCTAGGGGTGTGGTTAAGCCACTTGGAGAGGTTGGCCACCGGATTGTTTTAAAATAAAACGATGGGACGCATCAGCATGTCAGGTTTATGGATTTTTGGCAACGCATACAGGCGTGGAAAATTGGGGTTCATAAGAATAAAATTGTAATAATTACATTTAATGAAATTGTTAAGCAAATCTTTGTGGGCTGTAATGAAGTCTCCAACATATTTAACAAAGGAATTGAAATTGATTTGGGATAAAGTGAAATTGTTAGCTTTCACAAATTAAGCAACTTTAAGGTTGTAATCGATTTTATCTAGAATGACAACGGCATTGCCTTTGTCCAACTCATCTGCACCAAGACCGACCCTACTTGTTATGGACCCTACAGATCTACTCATTGAGATGCTGAAGGAACATACCACGCGTCCAAAAGGTTCACTTGTTAGCATCAATGTGTGTCCTTATTCAATAATTACCTACGACCACCTTTATAACCAGTGATAACTAATTTGTTCATGCAAGATCACTGAAAACAAACGGAAACTCTGATTGCGATACGTTAACAACACATTCGTATAGCTTCATTCCTGAATCACATAAATTTCCACAATGCAAAAAAGCTTTTCTGAAATGTTTCAGAAACGTATCTCTGAAACATGAAACATCTCCGAAAGAGCGACAGAAACGTATCATATACATAACATAGATGTTTATTGTCCGCCTTCAGAATCCTAGATTTGAAATAACACAAAAACGTTACATCGAAACGTTTTATATATGTTTCTTGAATCATATCAGAGAATAATATATTGATATGTATGTAGGAGAAATGTGTCTTTATAAAAAAGACAATACAGGGCCCCATGTACCCTGGTGGCTCTTTCACCAGCGCTCCCATTCTCTTCGTGTAGACTCGTAGGAGATGGGTGATGCTGAAAAATCACTTGGGTTCAACTAGAACTCGAATATCGGTCGCACGTTTAGAAGTAAGCCAACAGCCCGATTCGTTGGAAAATAAGCCATTTAGACGTGCAATATCACACATCTATTTATAGTACCACATGTATAAATCTATTTTTCACAAAGGGAATTTTTCGTTTCAATTAAACACTAAATTGTATTGTTGGATAAAAATGTAATACATTCACAATGGAATGCGTATTTTTAGTTTAAGATAAATGTTTCAAGTGATAAGGTTTCTGGTAAAACACTACAAACACAATATTCTGTAACATTAACTTTGAAACATGTCTATTTTGTTTCAAACGAAACATCACATTTTTAACGTATCCGAAACGTTCATATTGTAATGTATATGTTTTGTATTTTATGTAAAATATCAAATGAAACGTTTATTAGACATTACCATTTATTCGTTTTCGAAAGGAATGCACCAGTAATGTGTCTTAGATGTTTCTTAGAAATGTTTCATTTGTAACCCTTACGCAACATTTAGAAACGTTTCATAGATGTACTGTGTTCAGTGCGCTCCGTTGAAAATAAAACAAAGTTCTTCATGGAAGTGGGGAAAAGAAAAACCCTTTCTTGATGGCCAGTTTACAGGTATCTCAATGTATACAGAAGATATTTGGATGCGGCGACGTCTCACAATCGCCTAGCACAACTACAATCACAAAGACCTGTGTCCAATTTAAATTAATAACAGTAGAGCAGGACTTCAAAATGGCAGATGAGATTGTGTCCAGACGTCACCGATTTTATTAGAGCCCAACCTGAAGAAGAATGAAAACGGCACCAAACCCAAAGAACAATCCACCCTCTCACCATGCTAGCATGTTTCGATATCTACTGAGCTTAAATACAATCACGCTATAAAATTTTGATGTAAAATTATTACTAAGTGATGCTGTATGTTTAATTTGTGAAGATAAAGACGTACCTAGAGTGGACATGATAATGCTACATGAACTATTTCAACAATTAATTACTTAACAATTGAATTTATATTTGAAAGGTGAAAATTATTTAAATTTGTGATACTAAATTACAGTTAACCTGCACGTTATGTTCTATAATTCACGTCTAAATTGCCAAATTAGATCAATTTGATCGCTGGAATAAGTTGCATTTGAAACTGCTTTCCCACAAACTTCATTTATCTGTACACAGTTGGCTTTCATTCATCAGGTGGAATGGGAAGTTGCAGAAAGTTGTTAGGTAACTTACACCGAACTCTAAATGATAAATGATCTTGACGCGACTTATTTTCTGGAAACTGCGATCCGACTTTTCACTGACATGAAAGTAGAAAACTGAAACACCTTCAGAATAATATTAAATCTACTGTTCGTTTCATTGTGTCATTTCTTAATTATTATTAAATAATGCACATTGTCTCTGTCAACTTTGGTTAATATTCCAACTACTTCGATAAAAGTGTTTATGAAATTCAAAACTGAAACTTCAGGAAAATGGCTTAACTAGTAAATTAACTCATACTGCTGATAAAATGTAGGAAAAACGTAGGAAGGAAATGTGCTCCAGTACCTACTATAATAATACAAGATTAATATAAGTACGTCTACAGTCTATCTCCGTGTTGTATTAAAACGTCTAGAACACAAAAAAAAATTCTGTCGTATAAATCACACGGTTGACAAATTTCGAGATTACATGGAACACATTAATTGCAACAACCCTAAAGCGAGGAGATTGTGGACAATGGCTATCATATGTCGTACTTTCCGTGACAATTTCAAGTACACGATTTTATCTATAACATCAAAAAGGGGTTGGAATATATGACAACAATACTGGGAAAAACTCTAAAACTACAACGAATTCGTGGGATTATGTGCACAAACGGGGAGAAAAATGAAGTGAATACAAAAAAAAGGCATTTATCAACCGAAGACAAGAAAGAAAACGAGATGTGAAATACGATAAATCACAAATCGACGTTTCAAAATATTAAAGAAATCGGGAATAGAAGCCCTAAATCACAATATATCTAAATCATAGTATCTAATAAATGCCACCTAACGAATAAACCAAGCAATATATCGAGACGATCAGTGAATTTATACATTAAAATATACTCCATCGAAAGCGCAATATTTTCATTCAACTGCCTTATTTTCGTTCTTTAACGAAATAAAACCAAACCAAAATTGATGGAATAGCAACCGAAGATACAGGGTTCAATTACTCTAAATAGGTACAGGTACAATTTGAAATCTCTGGTTTAAAATTACCCATCTCGTATACACAAGTTTTCTATGCATGTAATTTTCTTTCGTATATGTATCAGGTGTTCGTTATAAAAATCGAGCCATTTCTATTCTCGAGGGTTAGCATTGTGTTGCAGTCAACAATAAAACCTTAGATTCTTTTGCTAGTTGTTCCGTACAGTGCAAGATCTAGTAAACTCGAAGATATTTTAGTATAATTATCTACTTAACTTTACGACGCACATAACCTACTTTTCTCCTAATTGAGATTGCTTAAATAAAGATCTTAAGTGTACTGGTACTATAATAAATTTTATTCTTCATGCGAAAGTGTTTATCAAAATCGGTAATAAAAACAAGTTCTCAAATAATAAAACTTTCGTTTTTGTCGACTTAAGTTGCGTACGAATGAAAGAAAATTTTAATGTCTCACTCATTTCAGTCGTTATATAGGTTTTTTTTTGGGGGGGGGGGGGGGGGGGGGGGGGAAGGTTTGACGAAAGAGAAACACGATTTCTGATTGACTGAACTTCCCTTAATCACGTAAAGTAATCTAAAAAAGCACTTCACAGAACGCATAGCATTGAAGCTTTGTACATATTTATTCCGTTTGTGAAACTGACGCTTAACTGAAGTTGAGAAAAAGCGTTTACGATGACCGAATTGCCATAAAAAGGTTTAAACGCCAGTAAATGGATTGTAACTGTTAAAAGTAATTTTCTAGCAAGAGAAAAAAGGGAATGGTTTCATTTCAAAAAAGAAAGAATGCCCTTTGTAAAGTAAAACTGAAAAGGTTTGGCGTAATCTTTGTAGGGCGAGTTAACCACTTTAGTCCGTACTGTATTCGTATTCTATTATTTTTGCATAAGGAAAATTTATTTGTGAGGGTCTACGGTTTCTGTAAAATTCCTTCAATTGCGAATTATTCTACTTTTGTAGTTTTTCTAGACATACCTTTTCTGTAAAATTTTAATAAATGAATCAGTCTATTAACAAAATTAGCACACTTCAAAAGTAACGATAAAAAGGTATAACTTAAGTCTTAAGCGGAATTCGTTCAAAAAATGACGTAAATAATTTAAAGAAAATGACGTTTATGCGGATACGGAAGATTAGTTGGAAACCGGTGCTACATTTTGTATTTTTAGCAATTGCCGGTTTTATTTATTCATGTCAATCGAATAATATCTGGTTACCACCCTTCCAATTCACAAGTTTTGCAAGTAAGTTATTTAGGTCTCAATGACGCTACGAATTACAATTTCATCGGTTATTCATTACAGGTTTCTGGTCAACTTAAAAGAATCCGATTTCCTATGATACGAGAGCTTTTTGAGTTGTCAAGTTTTAGAGACAGAAACACAAAAAATATAATTAATGTGTAAAATTTATTAAAATGAACTAGGATGAGGCACGCTTTTATTAAGATTTTCAAAAATGACGGAATTTGATAAAATTTTAGTATATTGTAGATACCGACTTTCTGACAAAAAAGTCTCATGGGCCCAAAGCGATCCTATGACTGGTTTATGAGATACAGTTAATGGTTCATAGAAATTAAACGCAAACATAATAAGAAACGCTACAATAATATATTAAATATAAAAAAATCAATACTTAAGTTCAATTGTTTCATTACAACATGTAACATCAAGAAATTCTTGTCATCCTGAACAATAAAAACTAGTATTAATTATACTAATGAATAATTAGTGAATACGTTGGAGAGAATTTACGAAGCAATGTAAAATTTAGAATTAATGAGAAATCTGAGAAAGATGTTTGATTTGCACTCTAATTATTTTAGGATAAAATGAAATAGGAGAAATGCGAACTTAATACTTTTCCTCTAATCAAAACGTATCAGTAGGTAGCTTTAAAGTCGTCAATCAAAGTGGCAATTTTTATTTTAGGATGAAATGAACCCAAGGAGAAAAAGGAACCCATCCGTTACCAACGTTAGAAGAAGGACTGGAGAGCTTACAGAAGTAGTGTTTGAAGGAAGGGGTAAATTCAGAGTTTCTGGTCGACACCGGCAGTGAAATTAGGATGGTAGTAAAAGAAACCTTTAATTACATGAAACCGTAAATGGAAAAACGTTGAAGTTTTCAAGCAACTTGTAGAAGTTTACGGGGAAAGTGTAATTAATTATGGCAATGTAAATAAATTGAAGGGTTGTTAGTGTAGGACAAATGTGCATGATGAGTAAGGATACGGACGGATACTGTCATGAATAAAGAGTTGATGAACTTATGCGTTGAAACAAATAACTTAAGCAAAATTTCTTAAACTCAGTCATTTATGGGACTGCTAGTGAAAAGATTCAATACAAGAACATATGGTTTGTTGTTAGCGTTAAATTCCCCTAGTCGAAATTGCCTTATGGCGCGGGCGCAATAACCAATCATTTATAATGAGCACTACTGCATAACAATATTTGTTTTATTGTTTAATAATAATTTTGTGTCGCTAGTGCGACGGTTTAGTACTAACTACTAGCTCTCGGTGGGGTTGGGGTAATATTCTCCATCCCTCCCTTCGGTAAAGTCGAACATGCGCAATTTCCATCATATGTATAAAAATGTTGAGAAATGAGTATCACATAATAGCCACTACATTTTTTCATACGGACCACCCTAAATGTCTTGGAGTTTTTGAAAAGGGAGTAAAATTTCTGAAATTTTGATGTAAACTGTACGAATTTTAGGCATTTTAACCCTAACGAAGATGCACAAAAGAATTTGAAGAAAACCAAAATATTTTAGGGTTACTAGAAAATTAGATCAGTTTGTCTTGTCTTGTCGAAAAAACAGAATCAATCAATTAAAATTGAGTAAAGGAATGCTAATGGTTTTCCAGATACATATCGCCTCAGCTCAATGTGAAGGATAATAATTAATAATTACATAATACAGCAAAAAATTAACAATTAACATGTTTGTTTTGTATTTTTATACAATTAACAGCTATATATAAAAACAAATACCTTAAATAACGAGTTGGTACCAGATTATAAAGTGAACATTATGGTTAAATTAGGTACTAATCGCGAAGGTCAACATCTATTGTTTGTCAATTTTCTACTACTACTGTAATATTCAGTAATCTATAGCCTGGAAAAGGTTGTATCTATAATCGAATTAAGGCTGCTGACACTTGACAGTATTATTACATTTATTTACCGATAAATATGTAAATAATAATAAAAATGTGACACCTTGTATTACAGGAATAATAATCAATAATTCCATTAACCTTCTAGTTGTTCATCATTTAATCTTTTTTGGCTTGAAAAAAATTTCCGGCGAATGGTTCACCAAGATTATATTTTTCCGCAAACTTCCGAATTGAAAAGTTTGCTCTTTCACTACGCGATTCCTTTGTTAATTTCGGTTCAGTAAATGTAATTTCTTCAGGTTGTTGGTACACCAGAAAAACGTAACGGTGGAAACCTGCACCTTGCGGAGGGTTAGGCCCATTATATTCTGTCAGAAGATCACCTTTCTCTATGTTACAACCCGGAATATTACCCACGAGCCAATGCTGCCTTTGAAGAGATTTTGTATTACTTGTGCTAGCAGCATCGGGATCTACCATTGCTAGTAAATACAATTTATCTGGATCGGCATTCCATTGTACAGTTGGTGCACTTTTTGCTTGAGAAAGTGTTAGTTCGTTTCCCTCATTTACTTTCACATCATTTGCGTACGTTACCACTGCATCGATCTCAGGTGTTCTGTCAATAACATCCGGAATAATCTCAGATGTGAGCATGTTATTCGATAATTCGCCAGATGACTTACAACAATGCGTTATCACAAAACACCAACAAACACAAATTACAAACGGATAAATTATTTTTGTTGAACGAAATGACATTTGCGTATCTGCCGTTGAACAGTTTGCTAGATCACTCACTTGAACTGAAACCTCGTTGTAGACGAACGAAAGTAACCTTCAAATAAATATGATCACGCGCAGTAAAACGCTTAAATGTTGATTTGGTGTCAGTAGGCAACGCGACCTTTCATTTAAATACAATAATTATCTTATCGCATTTTTTTAATGAATTAATTAAATAGTAATGTGCCGGGATCATATAGGAATTCATTATTTTATTGTCCTATTTTTTAATAACTATATAATATATTCATTCGTTAGCAAAAGATTTATAATAGATAGGTAATCCTTGTCTTGAGCTTCAAGATGAAAGGTGACATTTTTGATTTGCGATTGTCATCAACACTGTTTTAGTATTCACGTTATAATTTTCATTTTGTATCTTGCACCACTATTATACCTTTTTATTCGTCGAATCATGCCCATTATTTCTTCTTTTACTGTCCAATTGCCAATGTAAAGCCCTTCGACACTACATTTTTGGGTATAAAATCTTAATTTTGACTATACCTACTCAATAAAATGTGGCAGTACAAAAATGTATCATGTCAAATAACGGCTCCTCTAGCTTTAGCTTGTAATATATAATAAGAGAGACTAAAGTATGTATGTAGTGTTGAGAAGGGAATGCTCCTAGAACATACGTTTAGAACAAAGTTTCTCCTTAAGAAGTAACTAGGGATAGTCATCCCTACAGGCAATGTCATTAAAATTGGTACCTAGCAGTAGATCTTCCGTTACCACTGTAAGCCTGGAATCCGTGACCTTATTTGTGTATCCTGATGGAACTTCAATCAGAAAAAAAAACCTCTAAATCAAAAACGTCATCGCTCCTGACCTGATACAAAATCCCAGAACAGGTTTTCCGGAAAATGCAATTGTATTACAATTATGTAATTCTTTTCCTTCATCAATTTGTTTTAAGCTCCAATTTCCAACATTAATTAATTAATTTTACCTTTGATACATATAACATTTAATAGGTTCTTCTAAACCTAGCTACATGCGTGCTCATTTGCCCACACTAATGTCACCGTGTCACATTTGTATGCATTTATGGTACGAGGTTACTAATTTAAGATAGATTACTATAAGAAGTGAAGTAATGAGTCAACAAAAGTTCTCAGATATTCCTTACCTTGATACCTTTTTGATAGAGTTGAAACGGTCTGTTTATTACCGAGGTATTCCCGCCTATTAGAAAACCCCATCTACACCAAAATTAACTGGCCAAAACGTAAAGTCTTATTATTAAATTTTTGTTGAAAATCGCTCATTATAATAGAATCTAATAATTACGGCAGTCAACCAAAATTTTTAACTTTACGAAGCTCATGAGGCATATCAGTGAGAAACAAGATCATTATTTGATTAAGAACTTCTTTTCGAACGAAGGCAAGGCAACTTCTCTGTCCATTTTACGAGAATTTCAGATAATTTAATAGTAAAAGTTTTCGTTTCGATATCAGATGCTACGATCTGAGTACTGACAGTTAAGTAGTCAAATTATCGGCATTTTACACGCTGATGCCCATTTATGTTGTTGAAAACGTGACCAACATTAAAATAACGTACGGAGTGCCAAAATGTAGAAAACGACGCTTAGAATAACATAAATTATAAAAGAGTAGGTAATATATTCAGGTTATCTACATTAACATGTTCGCTTTCCCGCATATTCTATTATTAAAAGTTATTTGTATACTCTTCACTATTATTATAATGAAAGGTAAAGTAATGGAGCTGCTTTTAACAATGAGAATTATTGGTGAACACATAAGTTCTTTTGAAGCCCGATTGACGACCTTCTTTTTCAATTATTTAAAAAAAATTCACAAAAACAAGCAAAATGAAAAATTTAAAACGTCTATTTAATGCCTATTTATGCTGGTAGCGTAAATTACTTCCGTTTTTGAAGGACATCATTGTTAAAACCAGCGTTAGAAAAGAATATGCGAATGAGTTGAAACAACCATCTCTATAGCTGAAACTTTGCAGATATGATTAGATGGTAACTGCACAAGACCCAGACGTTTTGTGTTGAGTTCTATGGTTAGAAAATTGTTCTTCACCAAGCCATGAGCCTTCTAAGCCTGCAGTGCTAATTATACAGGGTGGTTCACTTTTTAGAGCATTAATTTTAAGAAGTGATAAAAAATAATTGAACTTTTATTATTAAACATAAATATCTTTAAATGCTTAATAACTGAGATAATATAGCACCTCAAAGTTGAAGAAAAATTTCGGTTTTTATTTAATAATTACTTTGCTTTTAAGGGTACAGTTACAATTTTTCATAAATAGTTGTTATTTTTTTGTTTTTTATGTAAATGCATGCTTAAAAATTCTCAGTAGATGCAAAATTTTGTTTAGAAAGTTTTTTGTCTCGTGGTAAATTTTGATTAATGCACTCGTTTGTGAAACAGTTATCCTGTACTTGAACACTTTTAAAATAAGTGCTTGAAAATTATTTTAACACATTTTATTATTTACAATTCTAAAGTTAAACAAAAAAAAATACTAATCGATAAGTCGAGGAAGTTTCAGTAAATTTTCAAAATGAAGGCCCTCTTCCTCAAAGCACATCTGGCATCTTCTCGAAATAGAATCAATAGCCGCTAAAATTTGATGGCGATTTTCTCGTAACTGATGACAAGCTTCGGGCAATAAGATCTTCCCTCGGGGCATGTCCTTTAAATAGCCCCATACAACAAAGTCTAACGGTGTAAAGTCTGAAGACCTAGGAGGCCAAGCTGCTGGTCCTCTAGCGGGTTCTGGTTGTTCATTATTACTGTTGGTCATACGACCTATCCATCTTTCTGGATATTGTTGGTCCATCCAATTCACCTCACCAATCTTCCAAAATGTGCAGAGGCACCATCCATTTGGAATCAACTATATTTGATATGGAATTTCATCGAACATCATTTCATCAACGTATCAAAAAATAGTGCCACGTTAAGTCATGGACCGCAAACATAGCTGTTTATAACACCTAGCCAGACATTTACGCTAAATTCATGTTGGAAGGATCGAACACGAGTTACTCTTGGATTTTCTTTGCTCCAAATGTGACAATTGTGGTTATTAAATATCCCAGTTCTTGTGAAAGCTGCTTCATCCACAAAATTTGGTGCAAAAACTCGGGATTAACCTGGATAATTTAATACCCAAGTACGAAATGACAATTGGCGATTTTCGTCACCGAGCAATAATTGTTGAATCGGCTGCAATTTTTGATCATCCTTATGGAGCGTGCGCAGTACTTTTGATTTGGACGTTCCTAATTGCAGAGCTGCTCTTCGGGAACTTAGGCGCGGATTATCGTCAAATATCCTTAATACATCACAATCAACATTATTTGTTCGTCTTAGCTGTTTTTGTGGTCCCCTTAAACCAAATTCCCGAATCTTGGGATGAAAACACGAGCAGTTGGTTGTCTTCGATTGGGAAACCTTCTCTGGTATTCCCTTACAGCTTCGGCAGCGTTCCCATTGCAGAATCCATAAATAAAATGGATGTCTGAATAATCTTGGTATTATTTTGTCACAAAAGATTCAAGTACACCGGAGACTACAAGATCGGGCATTTATTTGACATTTCAGATCGTTCGTGGATATAATGATTTTAATGTTTTAATTTTTTTTACCGAAAACATTTCTTTAGTTTTTATTTTTTTTTCGAAAAGGAATACACTAATCAAAATTTACCACGAGACAAAAAACTTTCTAAAGAAAATTTTGCATCTATTGATAATTTGTAAGTATACATTTAAATAAAAAACAAAAGAGATCCAAAAGGTTTAACATCAGGATGACCTCCGGTGACCATGTTCTTAAAGTCTATCATAGGTATATCAAATTTACACAGTTTAAAGACCTAACCAAATAACAACTATTTACGAAAAATTATAACCGTACCTTTAAAAACAAAGAAACCGAAATTTTTCTTCAACTTTGAGGTGCTGTATCTCAGTTATTAAGCATTTAAAGATGTATGTTTATTAACAAAAGTTCACTTATTTTTCAATTTTCTATCACCTCTTAAAATTATACAGCAGGTCCTAATGTGAATTTTGATTAAACTAAATACAAGATGATGAAATAAATCGAATACAACCTAACTATCAAACGTAAAGGGAAAGGACAAACACGAACAGCAATAACTGGATGATAAACAATAGCAACAAAAATAAAAGAATAGCTGTAGAAATAGAATACATGAGAAGAAACTATAGGGTGACCAGAGCCAAATAATAGAAAAAAGTACATAGAAAGAAAAAGACTAAAATGATATGTCTGTGTAATGGGGATAACAAAAACTCCGATGACATAAGATAAATAAAAAAGATACGGAGTGCAGTCCACTGGGAAAAGGGAATATCTCGAAGACCTGAGAGAAATGGGATGAACGAAGCAGTGGTAAAGGGACAGACATAATTGAAAACAATTAAATGAAGGAGGGCAAAGAAAACTGTAGGAGTCAATTTTCTCCTTTTAAAATACAACCCGACACGTTTGGATGCTAGGTGTCATTCTGCCATTGCCCATTCCCAAGGGAAATAGATTATGATAGATTCAAATGTATTTTACAACAAAGAATTTGAGTGGAATTACAAGTATTAATATACTTACGGAGTTCTACAATATAATTATATCCAATAAAAATGTTTATGATGAAGTGGTTAATTTAATTCTCACTTGATTATATCGTACCAAAATTTATACGGAAAGGTCTCATGTTGCGTAAAACATATTAAAGGGCTTAGGTTACCTACATAAATGGAAAATGGAAAGTAGAATGTGGCCATTGAATTGGGACACAAAGGACAAAGCATTTTTGGTGTGAATATGCTTTAAATGTTAAAAATCACTAATCGGTGACATCACACAAAGCGAAATACCTCGTTAAAGTAAAGTACAGAGACTTTTGAATCACTTAACTAAGGATAATTCCTTTAAAAGGATTATTAATACCTAATAACCTAAATTTATGATCCAACCTAAATTCATTCAGTTACAATCAAATATTCATTTTCATTTAATACCAAAATACCACCATTGCACAACCCGCAACTTATAAGTGAATACTTAAGGCGCCTCTATACATAGGGTAGGCAACACACCATGCAATTGGAAAAAGTGCAATCTTTTGACCAGGATTACAGCTCTAAAATTGAACTTGAAAAAATTTTAAGGTCGGGAATATATTCCTTACTATAATGAAATTTTGCCTTAGAATTTTGTTTGAAAAAAAACAAATATTTGAGGTAACAAAAAATTATTTTATCTTTCATCTATTTTAAGAGATATTTTCCAAACGACAGTCAATATCCGAAAATTAAATTCTACGGACAAATTCTACAGTGCTTAAGAACCATATTTCGTTTAACAATCGTTTCCAACGGTTAAGTTATAACTGTAATCCTGGTCAAAAGTTTTTTTTAATATAAATTTTATGTACAAAAATTTTACCAACGAAAATTTCGTAAATGCCCCAGGCCACAGAGGTCAGGTAGTGAAATTATACTTCTAAGGAGATTATACAGACAAAAGAAAAGTACCTGTTTAATGACCCTGTTACAAAGATGCAAATTGACAAATAAATATTGCGTAACCAGGGTTATTTCCGACGTAAATTTAAAAAACGCTATAGACAAATTGTAAAAAGGCATTATTTTTTTTATTAAATTCTATTTTAATTAATATACCTAAACAGCACAAATCTTGAGTTGATGTCTTAAATTTTTTTGAAAAAAGGGCGTGGTTGTCAGTTTTATAAATTTAACGTACCTTTTTTTGGTAGTAGTAATTCCAGGGGGGTCAACTGCCCTACCCTGACCCTCCTAAATGACGCCCCTGATGTATTCCACTTTTAGTGTAGACTACAAAGTAGCATATATTTCTTTTGGTTATGTGCAATAGACCCTGTACTTAGTAAAAATAATTGTCATTGAGCTTATTATTATTACTACATTCACAGTATTCTAATTTACCCTTCAAATATGCTTCAATAGGATGCTAATTGCCGCTTTTCTCGGAACATTTAATTTCAACAATGGCAGTTTTTCCTACTGATCCGCCTGGAGAACAAGCAAGAAATGGTAATTCTTCATCAACTATAGGCCCGATTTTTTAACAACTACTGAGCATTGGGATTAAAATTAACTGAATTGCTGTAACTTCAGTTGCAAACCAAGTAGAACTATTTATTTTAAACGTATGTACTACATACATAATAGTGCCGCAACGGTTTTTGCCGTAGGTGTTGTTTTTCTTAATTTACAAAGTTTTCCAAAATTAGAAGCATCTATATCTATACTGTCTAAATTTTTCAAGAATTTTTGCATCATTTTTTCATAAAGCTCCACATTCATGTTTGATATAGCTTACATTTCACAGGTAAAATAATATTTTTTACCACAATGAAACGTAACTTACTATGATTAGTGAACCTCTTATATAAAATATATATTATGTAGGTATATATATCTACCATTAATGGGATTTTTTTGTTAATTATATCTAATACGAATTAAATTTTAATGGGATTTTAGCACATTTTAAAGTAAAATACTTTAGAATCAATTAAATTAATAGGTAGGTTTGTTTGTCCAAGTACAGAAATAATAAAAATTATATCAGTACATTTATTTTTTATTCAGAATGTGTGGTTAATTGTTATAATTATTCTTAAACATTTGTCAAAGTTTATTTTGCTTTGTATTTTATTAATTATTCCATACTAAATCAAATTGTTTATAGTGTTTTCCGAATTTTCAAATAATTATTCTTTTGTGATTCTTGAACGCACATAATATGTACTATGTACTATAATATTTTAATTTTAGTAGTCCAACATAGTAAAATAAATTAAAAGGTAGTCTTACAATCTGCGGGAATTCCAAGAAAATATAAAAGTTATAGGTATACTAAACAATGAAACTTTCAAGTACATTTAGGTAAATTACGCATAATCCGTTTAGCCCTCAGGGAGTATTGAGATATGTATGTTGCCTAATTTAAAATCAGTAAGGAGTAGGTCCGAAATTTTTGCAGCTGTATAGAGGCGCCTTAATCCTCTTAAGTTAAGCTAACTGGAAATTGAGTAATACGGCAATTAAAGCGAAATGAACTAATTTCTATTAGGAAATAGATCCAACTCGAATGAGTGAAATATGAGAAATTAGACTTTTCGACTAGAGATTTGAGTAAGTTGAATGGGATACTGTAGTAAATAATGGATTTGTTGGAATCATCAATTATATTTAATCTAAATATGAGATATAATACCAACCTATAAAATTAATAAAATCTAAATTGCTGTAAAGAATGTGCTCGATTACTATGATACTGTTCAATGTTCGTATATATTCAATTTGTTCAAGCGTCTGGAACTGTAGAGTTTCTAAAGAGATTCAGAACAAATTTGTGCATTGAATCGAATTTAAATATAAGAACACGAAATCTTTATAAATTAGAAATAATATAGCTAAAAATTGCTCGCTACGATACCCTACTTCACAATTCAATATAACCGTTGAGTGAATGATTTTTTATTCGATGATATAACCAAAGAACGTACGTTCTTTGATATAACATACGTTCGCTTTAAATGAAAGCGGATAGAACAATTTCAATTCTGTTTTAAATAGAATGAAGCTATTAGTAAATACTATACACTTTAAGATATTATCCGTTTTGTATTTCGTATCTAGAAAAGACATACAATTACGCTTTTAACCACAACCATTACAATACGGTCTTTACATGGCAACACTTAAAACGCACATCAGTATATCTTGGAAATTTCTCGCTCAAGGTTCAAAGCAAACTTTGGTTTATATAAGAAGTGAATGTGTGGCCGTACATGGTGTAGTGGATGTACCGTTGATATATCAATAAACTACACCTGTCCGTCTCGGGTTCGAATCCCGACCGGTTGGTGATAAAAATACCTCCGGACATGGCTTAATGACCACACTGTTGATTCCCTCAACCCCCATCGTGGAGCGGAAATTAAATAAAAAAAGAAGTGAATGTGATCATTTAAACGTCCAAACGAATTCATTTGTTTATCATTGAGATCCTTCATCGGGCGCCAAGCATCATCAGTCGTTTTTGTCGAATTTTTTACTAGTTTGTGTAATTCTTCAACTAAATCGGTAAAGAAGTACTGCAGTAATTAAGAGTTCTGGACTATTATCAGAGTTAAAAGTTTAGCCACCTCACTTTAAACGTTTCTAAAAAAACTATTGGGTCTATTACTATCAAACAAAGTAAAGGTAATTTCATAATTTTTATTCAATTTTGAGAATTGTCCTAGAAAACACGATTTTTCAGGTTAATGTGAGAAACGCCGATAAGAGACAATTAATAACGAGTTATTTGTACACCCAAATGGCCGCAACAGTGCAGTTCGCGGAGTTGGAGGAATAGAATGAAAGCACAGTCAGCGATTAAAACACAGTCGATCTTGTGCTACAAACGTTAAATATTATACAAGAAATTAATGTGGTGCTCTGATTGGGACGAAATGGCAGAAATCAAGGAATGCTATTTTTTGTATGTTTAAAGTGCATCACTGAGGCTATTAGCACTTTTCGAACTTTTTTAATTCTATATATTATATCTTGTTAAATGAAAATGCAATCATTTCCTTTGCGCCTTGTGGGTTGAATGGAGAATATCGCTCATTGGCTTGCCTTGAATGGAGTGATTCCTTCTCGCCTCTTCTAAATTTTGGAATTCCATAATTATATATCGGACGGCAAGATCGCCCTGGCATCTTTCGCAAATGGGGGGGAGCAACACCTTTCACGAGGTACGACGAAGTGACCTTTGTGTGTCCCAGCCTCAGTCTAGTGATGATCATGCTATTATTTTATTTTATTGTGCAAACATTTTTTATTCGCAATAACCAATCAACTCATATCATTATCACTATTTTTTTGAGATCCTCATAATCCTCAAAGTCGTTATTATTAATCATCATTATTAAATTTATTATCAAGATATCTATGAAATTGTCCTTTTCTCTGTACATGTCTTCTGCCATCTTGGGATGGTCGACACAATTATTCCAAACGCTTTTTACCACATTTTGCAATGTTAACTTGCAGAATTCTAAAATGCCCTTAATTTTGAAAGTTATGTTTTCCTTTGCAACTTTATTTTTGGCATGGCCCCGTACAAATTCAATAGGATTTAACACACAGGAAACGATCTAAAGTTAACCTTTTCCTGTATCTGTTGTTTTTTATAATTGTGCCGTCGAGATAATTCCAAAAGTGAAGCCCTCGTCATTTAGTTGAAGGTATCGAGTTGTTCTGGAAAGGAAACTTTGCTCTTGGTTAACCATTTAATTATATCTACTTGTCTCCAGGAGGTCGTTGGATTTCTAAATTGGGGATATAGCATTGTGCGGTTGATCAAGCACGACCATCGATTTGTTAGGTATCACTGCCAATATATACCGTAACCGTTCCTCATAATATTATCTATTCATCTCTTCACCTTCACAGTAATCTGGTGAACCATTGCTTCTAATAAAGCACTTAGTACAGCCTGGAACAGTTTTCGTTCACCGTTTTTATCAGGCTGAACTAGTGCTTCATTAGAAAGAAAGGTTCAGTAGATTACTATGAAGAGATGAACAGACAGCATACTATGGTCTGTTCTCCAATTTTCTATAGGCAAAACTCCTAAATTTTTAAATTTAATTAATAACACTAATATTTGTCACAGGGGGATGAAACCTGGGTTCGTCATTTTGAACATGAATTGAAAGCAGCAATCGATTGAGTGACATTTAAGAGCCGTCGCCCTCACAAGAAGTTTTAAAGTTACCCTTTTATTGGAAGAATAACGGTAGTGTTTTTGGAGAACGAAGGAATTATAATGATGGATTATCTGAATAAGGGTAGTAAAATAAGAGAGTATTCTGTGACATAATAACGTCAAAGAGCCTATTAAAGTGAAAATGCTAGCAAAACTGAGGAAAGATGTACTGTGACAATTACTGGAATATGGTTCGATCCGATTTCCAATCCGGATTACCACCCGCTGACTCGCAACCATTGTTTGTTTCCAAATCTTAAAGAAACTCTAAGTGATTCACAAAATCGCTTTAACCCTTTAATTATGGTACGCGACATTTGGGCGCCGGCGACTGGGCGACGGGGTTTGGGCGCCAGGCGTTTGGGCGCCAGACTATTTACCGCCGGACGTTTGGACGCCAAATCTTTAGTTTTACATTCCCGTTTTGGTTTCAATTGAAAAAAAAATATACTAAACCTACCTTTAACCTCGCATCAATCTACGCTTAGGTTAGCATTCTGTAACGCCCTGCGTTAATTTCCTATTCTCTATTTGAAATATTCTAATTCCCTTTACATGAATAACTAATACTCTTTAAATTTGCTACATTGTAGAGCTTTGCTCTCATGTCCTATGTCCTATGTCCTATGTAATTTAAACCTTCTGAAGTCTCTTTGTTCGCTACAAAGTATTACTGAACTCTCTTCATTCGCTACAAAGTTGCTACTATGTTGCACTATAGATCTATTCATTCCTCTTTGTCCTTTGTATTAATTCTGCTTATTCTGAACTTCTGCCTTTAGGGTCAGGAGCCCCCTTTTCTTCAATTCATTTCTTCAGTTAGCTGCTTGCTCTATTACCGGTCACTTCGTACTTTTTGCCTGTGTTCGAATATTACGCATTTCTGAAACTCGATTAAATCGGCTTTGGCGTATATTTCACCCTAATTAGTGATTTTTCGAACCATCTGCTTGTCCGAAGATCATCTAATACGTATTTTTACGGCTATTTAACACATAAAAAGTGTACGTGAGTTTTCTTCTTAAAACGTTGGAATTTAATTAATTATCACCAGGTTTGTACTGATTTTTCTCGCTTAATGTAGTTACCTAATTTCGCTTTCCCCTTTTTTAGCGGTTTTACACCAGTAGAAAAAAAAACTAACTCAAATCTACTACCATTTTCCTACATCTTTCTCCGAAATCTACTTCCGTTACCGACGACCTACGTGGGAAACCAACTGTTTCTTCAATCCCTCGATCGCCGCTACGAAAACTCATCTAATTTCATCTTTACAGTATATACCGTCGCTAAGTGGAAAAAACCAATTTTAGTTTTCCCCTTTACTCCTTATATTGAACTTTTTATATTTTAATTTTACCTACTATTTTATTTAAAAGATTCTGTTTAGACATTAACCATTTTTACTATTTAAAATTTGCTACATTTGCTATTGCTGTAACGTAACTGTACCTTATTATTTCGTTTTAACCTCCTAAATTGATATAGTTTATTTGCTAATTTAATTTTCTACTTGCTGAATATTAATTTGTTATCGTATTACCTTTAAATTCTTTTGACTTAACGTAGCTATTTAAATTTGAACTTAATCTATATTTGGTATCCGATTTTTGAATCACAGGATAGTACTCGTGTAATTACTCATTTCGGCTCGCTGTAATGCCCAGCGACCCTTGTTTTTATTTTGTTTAAGGACTTGGAAAACTGTGCACAGGAGTTCCATCATCCGACCCAACTTTAAAAAGAAAGGTAGGATTCTCAATTTAACCATCGATTACTGTCTATTGTATTTTTAAAGTCGCATCCCTATATCTGAATTTGTTTGCTTAATTTAACGTCATTCTACTTACAATTTTTGAATCCCTTAAAGGTAATTTAGATCCCGTATTTTGTGTTACAAAATTAAATATTTAATTTGCAAAAGTTAAGTAATTATTTTATTATTTAATAACCATTTTTTTGTATTTATAAAACCTAATTTTATTGTGTAATATTTTTTTTTTGGAATTATTCATTATAATCACCTTAAATTTATTTACTTCTCTATTTTATTGCCGAAACCGCCCCGTTCTCTTTCAGAATTGACTTCGTTACTATTCTAACTGTTAATACCTTCGTAATTCGGATTAGCAGACCTATTTTTCTCGAAGAATTACGTGGCGCCCTTTTCTTTACTTATTTTTCCCTATTTTACTACCCCAATTTCTTACTTTTTCGCTCATTATTGCTAACCTACGACCACGTGTCTACTAGCACTGAACTACTGCGGCCATTGCTCCATTTAATTTCGTTGCGACCCAATTCTTGTCGTAACAATTCGTTCTAGTTTCAAACCTGATTTGCTTGTTAACTAACAAAATTGTTTTGAAGTTGTTTATAAGTACTTTACGATTCCAAATACATTTGTTTGTCTTTTTATTCAGAAAATACTTAAAAATGTTTAAAAAACATATTTACGATAAATAACGGAAACATCTTAGACTATTTTTAATATTTCTAAACCTCGCCGCCCAATTGGCGGCGCCCAAATGTCCTGGCGGACAAACGGCGGCGCCCAAAAGTCCTGTCCCGATGTAAAGTAGCGTTTTGAAAGTGCGTTGGTAAAATTTTCTTGCATAACATAATTACGGCGTCGAAACGCCCGGCGCCCAAAAGCCCGGCGCCGAAACGCCCGGAGCCCAAACGCCGTCGCGGTAATGGGAGCTTTTTAACAATTGTAGAAAACAAAAATACGAATACGGAAACTTTGAAACAATCTTGCGGATTCGATAACGAATACATTTAGCTTCACCAACTCGCGGGAAGCTATTGCAACGATGAAAAAATTTTCAAAAATAAAAAAAAATTCACATTTCTCGACGTTTCAGAGCATTTGCATCGCATTTTCCATAAAAAAATTTGGTGTCTGTGTGTGGATGTGTGGATATGTGGTTGTTGCCACGATAACTTGAGAACGGATTAAGACATCGACTTCAAATTTTCGGGATAGATTTCTTGTCGAAATATGAAGGTTAAGTTCGTTAGTCAGCCATATTGCATGAAAAGAGCCAAAGGGCCAAACTGTAGCTCCGTTAATATTTGTTGTAGAAGGTCGGGAAAAAAACAAAAAACTACCCTTCAGTAGCAGAAGAGGAGTTTCTATTGACTTCAAATTGCGGTATCATCGGTGAAGCTCCTCTTCACGTCTTCGGCTTACGTGCAGCGAATTTTAAAAACACATTCGAGATCAGCTTTCGGATATACTAAAAGTATTCGTATAGCTACGATTGACTAATCAGCTGTGGCAGAAGCTGCTAATAGCAATAAGAAAAAATACAAATGAAGAGGGGCAATTTATTTTAATTCGTTAATTTACTGAAGGTTAAATAGCGATAATTATTACCGACATACCAATTTCAATGTACCTACTGAAATCTAGAAAGCCGCCGAACTGTGTCAATATACACAGTTAAATAAATAAGGTTTTATTTACCCATTAACAAAAGCAACAACATTCCAATTTAATGTTCGAAAGACAAACATTGATTACGTTTCAGTTACACTATCTGATGGTTATTTCTATAGTAAACCTTAATACCAAGTCCATTTCTGATGAATTGTTAGAACCCATTCAAATTAAGTAGTACATACAACATTTAAAACGAAATAAACCAATTCTATTAGGAAATAAATCTAAACACAATCCGTTCAAATAGGAAAAGGGCTTTTATTTAAACGATTATAACTAAAATTTATTTCGGCGTCATGTTGAAAATTAACTTTTACGACTGTTAGAAATACGATTAATGTTTTCGAAGGGGAAATATAAAAGGCGCCACATTTACACCATGAAATATCCAGATTTTTTTTGGCCAGACCAAGATTCGGTTAAATCTGCAAATCTCGCCAATAAAAACGTTAAAATGGATTACGTGTTAGTAATATAATCCTAATGAATTCAAAAATTTAATATACAATCCCAATTTGTATGCTAATTGGCGTAATTTCCATTTTGCTAAAATAGTATTTCATTTTATAACAATTTTAGTAGTTTCAGAGAAGTTCGAGTGTATCAAGCATTAGATAGATACCTACTCATTTTAATTAATGCGCTCATCTTGCAACAGACATACCTAACAAAGCTGTCTCGGCTAATAAAAACTACTTTCCATTATATAATTACTTCATCCGTCTGGCAAAAGAACAACAACAGCTACCTCTGCAATTGTTTGTGAAGGGTTTCTTTTCCGTAAGTGGGATTTTAAATCCAGACGGTTCTTTACGTTCGACTTGACATTTATAAAGCTCGAATCGAATCAGGTTTCATGAAGCGTAAATTACATATAAATATCGGGTTTCGAACTGTAAAATGTGTATTACCATTAAGACACAAGTGAAAGCACATTTTTCAGCAATATTGCATACATCGTTTAAGATCTCGTCTAAAATTTAATCCACAATTGGAAATTGGAAAGACAAAGTACAATGTTTGGATATGCAAATTAAAAGGAACCTTATTGGATAAAGTAGGTACTCTAACCTTCCTAAAGTACATACACAATCCAATCAAATTTATAATTGCGTAGATAAAATCACGAATAAAAGAGAAAACATGGTATCGTATCATGTGTATGCACGTAGCATTCTGGTCGGTGCTTAATCCTTTTAAGCTCTTGTATGTAATTAGACTCATTGGGCTGAAATTTTCTAAAACCATTTGTATTTAATGGAATCTTTAATAACTGTTTAAAATGATCTAAGAAGTAATGTTAAACATTTGTTTTTTAATTAAGGAACCTTTACATTTGACGAAAGTACTGTAAACACTGTATTCGGTGTGTACGAGGGGGGTACAAATTTAAACCGTAGTATTGATTATGTCTCATATGTTGTCATCCATTTTGTTGAATAATTAATGTTTGCGATGCCTGAAAAACTTCATATTCAAAGTATTAACGGATTATAATAAAATTTCTAGCAAAAAAATGTGAATCCAAGAGAAAACTTGAGGTTTCTTTCTGTATAGTTTGGAGAAAACACTCTTTCGAAGATTCAAGTCTTTCCTGGTGTAAACAATTTTGTGAAAGGCGGGAGCTTGTAGAAAACATCTGTAACTCCAGAAAACATTCTGGCAAACTGATGAGTCAAACTCAACAGATTTCTATGCGAGAAACTTCAAGATTTCTTAGATAAGTGTGGAATATATTGTTTATAAAGAGTTAAAGTTCGTGCAAGATGTGTTGGTAAACTCCTTATGTACAGACACTCAAAACCATAAGCGAATTGAGGTCTCATCTGAGCTTGTTTTCCGTTATGGACATGAGGAAGAAGCATTGCGATGAAACCTGGATTCATCATTTCGTTCTCGAATCCAAGAAGTCGAAGAAGACGACACACAACTTTGTCTAAGCCTCGAAAAGGCAAAAAGTGCCCTTCAGCATGCAAAATTATGGCTACCGTGTTTTGAAACGTTCAACATCTTATTGTGGTTGATTTTTTAAGGGAATCCCTCTTACCATCGCGAACTTATCTCAGCGTTTCGATCAAGAAGACGCAAACAATCCATCCCCAAAGTAGTATCTGACTTCCCTCCTTGAAATTTTCGTTTGAAAATGAAAAAAGTTAAATTTGTTGCTTCCACTACCCCTACTTCACTGACTGACTTTTAATTGCAGAAACCGCTGACTTTTTATCTGCATTGGACTCGGGAAAACCTTTTAAATTCGTAATAAATTTCGTTCTAGCTTTGGTCATGGTATTTTATTGAATGGGATTCACAGTTTTGGAAAAATCCTAACCGTTAGACGATTTTTAGCTTAATAAATCCTGTGTGGAAATGGTGCCTTCAATTTCAGCTTTATGATAACGAAAATTAATGACGCGAGAAAGTATTTTAAAATTTTTCAATTTTGAAAGAAGAGAAAAGCGACCATTGACTTCTTTAGGAAACTCGTGTACCCATGCTTATAGTACATTCACTTCATTGCACATTGCACATTCAACACAGAAAATGTAATTTTCAAAAATGGTATAAATAAAGGTCACTCTTCACTGATCACTGTCATAAAAGAGGGGAGGGGGGAGAGTATGTAATACATTATTATTCACATTGCAAAACACAATTTACTGAATAACCAACATCAACCCAAGATTAATCCAAATATATTCTATTACAATTTCTCCTGCGATTGTTTTTATATTCCTTAGATATTTATGTCTGCAGTTAACTATTTCTTGACGCCCCAGCATAATAGAATTCATCCCCGTTTTTGGTTCAAGAAATACATATATTCTTTTAAGGGTCTGTACAAACTTTCGAAATTTCATCTTTTCAATGATGGATAAACTAAACGATTTATATTTTGCTTAACATTTTGATATTAGCGCTAAGAAAATTAATTGTTTATCGAAATTCTCAAACTCTAATTACTATAGTATAGATTCCCACAGATACTTATGAAGATTAGCAAAAAGAATTAATTTGCAACAAAAAGGAGTAAGTTTCAATAATTGACGAAATTAACTATTTTCCGTTACCACAGATTAACAAAAAATGAAAGAAAGTTAATAGGTACAATTGCTCATATCTAGTAACAGTAGATAATTAGCAAACTGAAAGGATAAATGTAATTATCATTGTGCTTTTACCAAAACAAAGTACATAAATTCGGTGTGAAGATAAACTCATACAGAATGTATCAAAATTAATCGACGTTAAAAAAGCAGCTAGAATGAACCTCAAATTGTGCTGGTATTTATAAACGTTAACATAAAACAATCCCTCATAATATAAATTTATTTGTTCACGTAATGAAGTTGAAGGGATCCACATTCAGGTAAGCATGCCTTGCGCCATTTAGTACACTTGAAGAATTTTTTAGGTAAGGACTCATCACGTATCTGAACTATGACTAAAATTGCTAATGAGAATAATACTCTTATATTTATGTTTTTTAGAAAAAATGCTGTTAAATCTATAAAAGATTTGTTAGTACAGTAAACGATCTTTATCTTTATCACCCCACTTGTAACCGCCAATTTCTAGATGAGACAGTCCTATTAGTCGTAGACAAGTTCATACAGATTCTGGTAGGACCAATATATTGTGTAACTAATACTGTACAGTTTTTAGCTACTCTTATTTTACTTTTCGTTAATACGCGATCGTAATGAAACCTCAAAATGAATTACGTTTGTGAGGTACAAACAAGTCACAATTTTCTTCCAAACATTACACGGGTCAAATCAGTCAACTTTCAAATGAAAATGTTCACAATACCAAAAACAATTGGTACTAAAGTAAAGTAAAGTAAAGTAATTTAATCGGTTTACACACAATTAAAGTTATAACTACGTCAACAAGAAATTACAGGATTAGCTCATATATTCACTAACACTATAGTAGGCATTATCAATCAGCATTTGCTTAACCCTATAGATAAACCTATTCGTAGGGGCTATACTGTGTGAATAATACTAAAAGGAAAGGTTCACATAAATCCTACCGTATGTATGGAACGTTTGCCTACCCTTTACGATATTTATATACCTACACACATTCACTGTATCTAAATACTTGAAAATTCAGTGCATTTATCTGAACGTTTTTATGTATTTAAGGGTTATTCAATGCCAATTTGTTTTACATTTATTATAATTCAGATATATTTATTATATTTAGATTATGTGCAATAAAATAAAAAACAATAATTCAGAAATTATTTAATTAAATCTTCTATCCAAGATTGACTTGAAAAAGCCTCGATTTAGGCGAAACGTCGTCCTCTGAATTATAATAAATGTAAAACAAATTGGCATTGAAGAACCCTTAAATACATAAAATCACCCATATGCCGTATATCCACATCAGAAATTTATCTGAACGTATCTGCAATCTTAGCAGGAATTTTAATTTGAAAGTGGGGGGCTGAGTGAACGTTCACCCCCCACCCACCTCTTATAAATAACAACAGAAGATCGCGCGTAGGCGCATAATTAGGAGCTTTTAAACAGGTGTAGTTTCGATTTTCGAGCTCCATCCCTTACCAAAACAACCCGAAAACTAGTTTCGCCGAAGGGGAACTCATAGAAAATGCCATTATAGTTATTTATGTATCAAGGGAATTATAAGGGTCTTAATTACCGAGGGTAAAGTTTGCGTCCCGAGGGCCTTGCGCCCGAGGGACAGCAATTACCCGAGGTAATTGAGACCTATTAATTCCCGTGATACATAGATAATTTTATTTCTGACCGAGTTTAATAAAATTTGTTCATTTCCGGTATATTTCATTCAGGTATCGTCGATTGCAGTTTTGGTTGTTGCTAGGTTACTGGTTCATAAAAGAGCCGTAGAGGGAATTATAGCGTCTTTATATCCCAAGGGAGTTATGACACTCTTTATTGGTATCGTAACTATGACAATATAAGCTTATAATATCACTGTCAGAAATAAAATCTATAATATCATTAATGGATGTAGTTCCAGCATTAATAGGCTACAAAAATATGTATCACTTCATTTCCAAATTGCAGCCCCTTACCAGGAAATCAACCCCTTGTGCCAAACACACAAAAGGATACTGTGTTTAAGAATCAAGAAACGAATCATTTTATGGCGGTATATTATCCTCCGATTTAGGAAGTTTCAAAATACGTATAAACTGACTTTCTAGTTGCAACCTCTTAGCAGTAAAACCACCCCTTGTGCCAAACACACAAGAGGGAGCTATGTTAAATAATTGAGAAATGAATCATTTTATGACGGTCTAATATCTTCCAATTTAAGAGCTACCGAAATATGTATAAACTGACTTTCTAGTTGCAGCCCATAAGCAGGAAATCCACCCCTTGTGCCAAACACGCAAGAGGAATATGTTAAATAATCAAGAAACGGATCCTTTTATGATTGACAATGATCTTCCGATTTAGGAGCTTACTAAATATGTAACACTTCATTTCCAAGTTGCAACCCTTTAATAGGAAAACCACCCCCTCTGCCTAACACGCAAGAGGGAACGATGTTAAATAATAGAGAAATGGATCATTTTATGACTATGTATTATCTTCCGATTTAGGAGCTTACTAAATATGTAACACTTCATTTCCAACTTGCAGCCCCTTAGCAGGAAAACCACCCCTTCAACCAAACACGCAGGAAATAATCGAGGGACGAATGATTTTATGAAGGTGTATTATTATTTTCATCATTACTCATGAGTACTTTTGTTTGTTTACCTTACACACTAACAGCTGTACCTCTGTACTCAATAAAAATTAAACACATGTTATATGGAATTTTGTATTGCAATTCGTCTTTACTACCACCTCTTAAAATGTGTACACCTGAAACCTCCCGAAATCCCTGAATATTCAATTAACAACACTAATAAAAAGTTTTATACAACACAAAACAAAATTGAATCACGAAATCAATTGATGGCATTGTTTTGCGTGTTTGGAATAAGGAGTGGTTTTCCTGATAAGGGGCTGCAACTCGCATGTCAGTTGGTGCATATTTAGTAAGCTCTTAAATCGGAAGATGATTCTCAGTCATAAAAGGATCTGTTTCTTGATTATTTAACATACCTAGTTCCTTCTTGCGTGTTTGGCACAAGGGGTGGTTTTACTGCTAAGGGGTTGCAAATAGAAAGTCAGTTTATACATATTTTGAAAGCTGCTAAAGCGTAGGATAATATACCGTCATAAAGTGATTCGTCTCTCGATTCTTTAACACAGTTCCAGTGTGTTGGCACAAGGGGTGGCAACTTGGAAATGAAGTGATACATATTTTTGCAGCCTATTAATGCTGGAACTACATCCATTACAGATATTATAGATTTAATGGTATTTTCTCTTCGGCGAAACTAGTATTGGGGTTGTTTTAAGGTAAGGGGTGAAGCGCGAAAATCGAAACTACACTCGTTTAAGAACCTAAAGAGCTCCTAACTATGCGCCTATGCGCGATCCTCTGTTATTATTTTAAGGGGGTGGGGGGCTGACTGGCTGAGTGAACGTTCACTCAGCCCCCCCCCACTTTCAAATTAAAATTCCTGCTAAAAGGAACGAGCTCAAAATTTTACTCTTGCGGATTTTGAAAGCTCATAGCTTCTAATTCAGAGCTATCATTTTTTTAATTCTCGCGCGGTGGGGAGCCAACTGAACGAGGGAATACTATTTGATAAACAAACCCAACAAAATTCGTGTGAATAACTATTGTTATATGTAGAATAAATTTCAAAAACAACCAAAAGTTCAATACTACACTAACTGAGTAAGCACAAATTCACATTTGGGATTACATTACTTACACTATTTCAAAGGTTCATTTCATTACATTTCACAGGGGAATGTGATTTTTCATGCGAATTTTTGAGTTACACATCAAAGAATTTAACGTTTAAAGCAATATGCAAAGGGTATAAAACTAAAAAAAAATATTGTTCAATCTTACCTCAGGAAAGATCTCCCCGGGAACTCTTCTTTTGGAATCACACGCCCCGGTGGAAATTCGCGTTTACTTAATTAAACGAACCGTATGATACTGTCGTTAACAGGTGATTTCACAATTACCTATGTATTTTACATCTGTTAAATGTGACTGTGGGAGTGGTTTAAAGATAAGAATCAATTTAAAGACGCGATTGATGAAAATAAATTAATGCGCAATTAACTGTATCGACAAATCGCTATTAAAATTTTCTGGAAATACATAATTTCATGTTTTATTAAAGTACAATAGCAAATGTAAAAACGATTCATATTATCCCTAAGTAGAAGTAGCATGAGTTAAAAAAAAAACATTTTCCCGTTCATAATTGGATTGTATTAATATAAAAAACGTTGTTTTCAGTAACAGTTCAAATCCCTAACTTTCAAAATGTTAAATTTGGACTGCGACTTGCTTACCCAAGGTTACTTTCCACTAATGAGGGGTTGTTCTTTTATTAACCCCTAATGATGTCTATTTATACGTCCGTTGCTTAAGATTAAGGTGGAGTGAGTAGCTAAATTACGAACATTTCTAAATGCTCACGGCACGCGTACCTACTTATAAATAATTTAATCAATCATCATCCTTTCCGTTATTTTTATTAAAGACTAATATTATTAATGAGAAAAAATAATATTATTCACAGATAAAAAAGTTACAGAGAAGAAATCTTTCGAAACAATTTCGAAAATGGATTAAGCAGGAATTTTGTTATTTGGTAAAGTAAACCTAGGAGATTATTATAGGACAAATAAATGCATTAAAAAGCTAATAATTTTTAGTGATTTGTTACTCAATTTCATTATAGTTGCCTTTGTGGTAAGTGGCGTATCAAGTTTAAGATACAAATTAATCCCTTTAGTAATTCATTAATTCTAATGATAAATACATATAATTCCACTATTTTTTATTTTAAATGTAGCCCGACGCGTTTAAGCACTATAATTACTTAACTTTAATTAAATAGGTTTAAAAGAATAAAGTTGTTAAATGTCTACATAAAAAAATATTAACAAATGCTAATATTAATCCAAATTTTTCTTAAAAATACGTCGTTAAATTCGTATCCAATAAAAAATACTATCGAATGCAGGGTCTTTCCTTGGTTGCGGAGGTATAAAAAAAATAAAGTTGGTGATGGTTTCTCGGAGACGAAACGTCGAATAAAAAATTTGATAACGCCATCTAATAGAGTTCAAAAAATGACAATGAAGAAGTACCTTTGCTTTTTAAAAATCGTTTAAAATAAAGGAATTACGAAAAAAGAAAAACTCAAAAATCGCATATTGTTTTAAATCTCGGAAACGATAAACAATAGTGAACTTTTGCAAACTACATGTGAACATGCCCTAAATTATACAATTTTTCTCTAATTTAACAGTCTTCATCTGTTACCATTTTCAAGATCCCCCTGCTGTTCATCCTTATCTTGGGCACGTTGTATTCTCTAAAAATTCATCAGTAGCTCTAAAGGAACTATCAAAACAACCTAAAATGTTACTAACAGAACAGAGCTAAAATACAATGTTTCTTGATATGTTTAAATTAAATATTTATTCTTCAACATCAAAAGGAGATGAAATTGAACTTCTCATAGGTAAACCATCTTTTTGTAAAAATTTTGATTTGCACAGAGATCAAGTAATTGGATTTGTTCTAATCTTTTAACTAACTTTGCGTTACTATTAACTAGAAATTTATTTTAAATTATTTCGCAGGGTAATGTGTAATGTGTTAAACATGTATTCATTTTCTATAAGGTTCAGTTATCCTGGTATTGACGACGTCGCCGTCGCGTTGTACAGAAGTTTGGGTAACATTATCAGTTAGATACCCATAGATGATAAAGGGTCCAACAAAATTCTCTTCCACGATACCAGTCCATACATTAATTTTTGTGGTTACTGCGTATGCGTTTCTTTAATAATAATAATAATAATCATTCCAATTACATAGTGATATATAATAAGCTTAAAACATAATTATATATAAGTAAATGAAAGTAAATTAGGATTAGTGTCGTTCCAATATCGATAATTATGTCTATTTTTTTTGAATAATAATAATCATAATTTTATTTTATACATGTTTTCCTTACATTACATTTTTCATTTTATTACATTTATATTTATAGTTTGTATAAAATAAAAGATACCCACAAAAGCAAGGCTTGTACGTGGGGTCTTCTATCCACGATTATACATTGTACTATTTAAACAAGGAAAGCAATAATGTTGTAATTGTGCTCCGCTTTTACTTTATAACTTTATTAAACACCTATCAAATCCATTCCTTCCCTTATGCAATATATATTTTTTTACAATATTTTTGAAACTATTGACGGTTTTTTTATTTTTTAGATCTTTAGGCAAATTGTTGAAATAAGGAAATGGATCTTTGCCCAACCTTTTTCCTTGCCGTACTTGTTACCAAATAATTTTGTTCCCTTAATCTAGTGAAGTGTGGGTGGAAAATGAAGTTAGCTCTGTGTATTTCGGCCTTTATGATTATCGGAGTTTATGATTGAATGCATCGATTATTTGATTAAAATCCGATTGTAGATACTGTTCCAGACACGACCAGAATCGGTGCTTGTACAGTACTACAGTGTCGTCTGCAAAACTAATTATTTTGCAAAGACTATCCAATTCAAGTATGTTGTTGACATAAAGGTTAAATAGAATTGGTCCTAGCACCGTTCCTTGCGGTACTCCATACTGTATGCTCTCTTCCTGGCTTAGGATTGCATCGATCTTAACCATGTGTTTTCTATTATGTAAGTAGGATTCGATAAGCTTATAAGCAACACCAGTGAAAACAGAACTTCTAGCAACTGAGTTTGTCTGGAAGGACCCCCTCTTCAAGGGTTTTGGGAGGTAATGTAGGCGGACGATTAATTCTATCTACAAAATTTTTTCCCACGTTTGCGAAATACTCATTCATGAAATTGAGTAGCTCGATTTTTAACATTTACAAGAAAAACAGATATTGTACAGGAAATTTTTCTCACGATTTAACCTATCGCTGAGTACTCACAGAATCGTACACGGTGGTCAAAATCATCTGCATTAAGCTCGTGTACTCGTTTTAATACGTGTGGACGACATTTTCGTTGTTTTAAAATGCTGTGAACAATACTTTTAGTGAGCGATTTGTCGCACAGGAGTATTATGTCCCATCTCAACATAATCCAGAACTGCAATTTATACAGATTCGATCCTCATTGAGCGCTGAACTTCATGTTTTTGTTTTCGACTTTCTCATCAGATCCGATATATAAGGATGTTTGGCCGGATGATTATCATTAAAGTCGGGAGCTGGTGCTGTATCACATTTATTGTTCTGATACTAAGACCCGCCGACTCAATTCTTTCTTGCAAGTGTGTAAAACTGTAAACCATTGTTATCACTACTATTCTACTTCCAAAAGTGCTATAATAAAAAATTTTACGTTACTTTTGCAAATGGCACAGAATTTGGGTGTCCCGGAAGCTCGGCATTAGCCGTTTTACTATTGTTTGGACAGAATATGGAAATAATGGATGAGCGCCACTCAGTTTTCATTAATAAACCCAAAAAAACGTAGCAGTTAATATAAAAACCTGAGAAATAACATAAGTCACGGTGAATTCAGTTACGCCACGCACTGGTTAGATTTTCTCACATTAAATAAAAGCTTAATTTTCAACAAACAACTAGGTAGGTACTCAATAAGAACTGTCTAACAACTTTGGCACATTAACTATGGCTTTGTAATGTTGTTATGGATTCATACACTCACGCATACCTTAAACTAATGAAAGTCAAAATAGTAATTGAAATAGGAATTGAGTTTGTTAATGAAGTGATGGACCGCTCTGATGAGTTGAATTAATAATTAATACGAAATACAAAATGTGACCCCCCGTAATGAAGTGCAAAAAAAGTAAACATCACTTAGCTGTTTTCCTTCATTGAAACCAAAATGGAAATGCAACAGTTTTCCTTTCCTTTGAAAATATGATGGTTTTCTCGAAGCTGACCAAAATCGAGTTACCGCCGTCCAATTACGTGACAAAGTCGTCTTTATTTAATGGTGTAAATTGAATTGAGAATCCTTCACAAAAAAAAACTGAGCTGCAAGAGCACATAAACCAAATTACAATTTAAGCATAGATAATTAATAATGAATGAAAAACCAAATTCTCACGAAATATCCTACAGTTTTCTTTGAAACGAACTAATATTATTTATTTATTATTCAATTCAGCTTTAACCATTTAGTTACTAGGATTCTGCGCCCGTCAAAGTAAAAACCATAAATAACGATTATTGTTAAAGTATTTTATTTATGGGTAAAATAATAGATACTTAATCGAAATTTTTTGAATTTTTTTTCTCTTTATCGAGTTCAATAAAGGCATCAGACCCTCTAGAGCAGGAAGTTATTCCAAACGCCAAAGTCCAAGTTTAATTTTCACTCTGCGCTACTTTCACCCAAAATTGATAACATGTTTTTTAATAAATATATCAGTTCAAACCAAGGATACCATTGCACAATGAACGAGTGTTTCAAAATAATGAATTGCGTGTTTTAAAATGACACTTATTCAGATTACATTAATTGGATTTTGAGGTCTCGACTATTTATAAGATTTTTTATCACACGGAAAGGTCATTCATACAGTCAACAAAAATTGGTGTTAGATAATTAAGCTTTTAATTTTTTTACATCTTATTTCCTATTTCTATAATTCTATTTAATTTTCGTTTGGGACAGATCATTTTGAATAATTGTAAGTTCCTTCCCCTTAGTTTCAGGTAAAACCAATAGAGCAAATATTATGCCAGAAATTGATACTCCTCCAAAAATCCAACACATTGTGTATATTCCCCATGAATCGAACAAACTTCCCAAAATTTTTATATTTAAGAAGGTGAAAAATCCAAAACTACCTGCAACAATAAATGCGGCAACTTTTTTTGTTTGTGTTGTGAAGAACTCCCCAATAAAAAAAAAAGGCAAATGGAGCACTCCAAATGAGATCGAAAACTTATACACCGTCAAAAATAATATTGGTAAAAATGCAACACTGTCTAAATTGATCTTATCTTGAAGGTATAAATAAATTCCTTCGCATATTATTGCTAAAGCGGCTCCCAATGATGATACACAAAAAACTGCCTTTCTTCCAAGTTTATCTAACAGCAACATTGATGATATTACTAAAATATAAAACACAAATTTCTTCTCCCTCATCACATAGATATTACCTGAAGGAATTTGAATTAGTCCAAAAATCACACTTGCCATCTTTGGCGACAAGGCTGTGTTAGCGGATGCCACAATCACTTGTAAATAAGTAGTGATAAAGGAAATACCACAGAAAGATACAATCATATTGGCAACTAAAATATTAAGTTTGTTTTGTTTTTGTAAGTCTAATAGCAGATCCTTACCACATACTATTATCAGTGATTTTCGAAAATTCGGAGCACATAATGACTGTTTCAAAGTGAGATTGTCCATGTCCTTTCTTATCGTCTCCTCTATTTCCTGCAACTTCGATTTTATTTCCTCAACTGAAGCCGATGATCTTGAAAATCGTGTTAAACTTAATTGTGCTTCATTTTTTCGCCCTGTTTTCAATAAGTAATATGGAGAATCGGGTATAAAAGAGAATATAAAAAAGAAGATCACGGGAAAAATGGCACATATTATTATAAGCTTCGAGTATTCTAAATATGGACCGGCAGTAAGAATGAATATATTTCCCCATATAGCCACAAGTACTGGAATAGTTCCCAGTTTGCCTCTGATATCTTTATTCGCAATTTCACATATGTAAATCGAATAGCACTACAAAACATACAAAATCTGCATAACGTGAACAAAAAAAATACACTTACACTTGTCTTAATAGCCGCTCCTAACCCAGCTATAAAGCGACCGACCACCAATAGGGCTATAGACTTTGCCAGTCCAACACATATCCACATAAGAAAAATAAATGCAGAACTAAGTAGCAGAATACGTTTCGGTCCAATCCTATCGAAGAGCAATGGTATAAGTATACTTCCTACTGTAAAACCAAGACCAAAACATGCCGCCACCCAAGATACTTCATCCTAAAGTTAATTTTGAATGTGTACCGTGCTAAAGTAGATAACAGCACCTACGAACATTTGTTAATGTAACGCCAATAGGAGAATTTTCAGCAGTGAGCAGTGGCATCACTGGAGAGATCCATGAAGCTGTCATATATGCGGACAAATCCAAGATGCCCACTAAATAAAAGCAATTATTACAATTAATGTAGAATTGTATTAACAAATATTTCTACCACAAAATGCTGCTACGTACTGCAAATATCTTATATCTTTTCCACACACCCCACAACTCATTTTCTTAACCATGTTAAGTCCGAGTGCAAAACGCCGACTAAAGTTTTGTAATTATAGTGATATTTTTATAATTATCTACAATAAATATTTACTGATAATATTGGGCGTATGGAGCAACGTATTGAAACACAAATAATCGTAGAAAATCGAGCTACGGTTCCAATTAGTGATAGGATAAAATGGTTGGTGCCCAAATAGTCCATCAAAATCGATTTGTAATTATTAAATTAGTGCCTGGCAAGGCTTCTAACGAGTAATTGTAATTAGAATTTATTAAATCCTCATTAATAATTGAAAGATTAAGGTCGTAATCCCTAGACGTGCAACTCATTTTAATAATAATTTAAATACTAAGCGATATAATGAAAGTTACGGACAAAATTGGCAAAGTTTTGATGAACATCAAAACCGTCTTTTCGGCATTGAACAAGCTTGGACAAGGACTCCGATCAGTAATAGACGTCATGCCATTGCTAAAATTGCCGGATATCTATCAAATACCATGCAAAGGGTCAAGGAGACTGTAGGAACATGCATACTTTTAAAGTTATCTGAGCACGCATCGGCGGAAGGCGAAGGCAGGCTTGCCTTTGAGGACACGAAAGTACTGGCACGAGTTCCGAACTACCTCCCTCGAACAATTAGAGGGGAAATAGAGATCGAGAAGCATTCACTGAACATGCACAGGGAGGACGGGTTTAGACTTAGCAGAGCACGGATGCCAGTCATTCATAGACCGAAAAATTGAGAGAAAGTGAAAGTGCAAGTTCAACATCAACCACCCCTCTGATTTTCATTGGAAGTGACAACTACTCAGGATTGAAACGGTCAGCGTGATTAGAAAAAAAGAAGCATATAAGTTGCGGAATGTAACCAAAGCCTTCAATCCTATCACTCTGAAGATGCGAATCGTCAGAACTTTTGCTTTCACATTCAGCAGTCAGAGCTGGCAAACCTAGACTTTACCGCTCACCACCACAGGAAGCTAAGAGGATGGGTAATTATCCCAAAAAAATTTGTTTTGGCTTACAAGGTAAAAGGTAGGCTGGGGAAAACTATAACGACGCGATATAAGCCGAAAACTAGTTATCTTGACAGAACATTTTTATGTGTGGTTCTGTCAACTAGTCTTAATTGGTAATTAACCTCCCCCCGCCCTCCAATTACAGTTTTTGTATATACTTGAAATAGTGAATTTACGACACTTTTTCTCATCGACAGCTTTCCGATCGTTTTGTACTTTGGCTATTATATGAAATCGATAAAACTACTTTATACGAAAAACATCAGCTAATTATACTTCCCACGTATATACGTGGTACTTTCATTTAATGCCTTTGTAGCTTTTCACTTAAAGTTATGAACCGTAATCCATTTTCTATACATTTACTACAACGTATAAGAGGTAATCAATAGGTACCTAATTATAATATTAGCTACGTTCACGTTTATAGCCTTCACTTTATTAACATCATTACGCCATGCTTCTTCAATAACTTAATTACCACTAAATAAATTATTTACGAAGCAGTGCTCTATACTATATAGATGCAACTATAGTTTAGTAAATAATCTCACGCCTTTGTTTCATCAATCTCGTAGTAATGATGGGCGTTATTGTCATCTTACCCACGTTGTTCATAGTATTATGTAAAATTGACCCATTTTATATTTTATACCCGTTCTCCCAATTTCATTGCCACTCTGTTTCCGTATTGCATTTTATATTCCGAGCGGATACGATATTTCTATACCATCTCATTACTCCATTATTATAAATCTATAAAAATATTCGAAAGTACATGATTTAAAATCGTAAGTCCATACGAGAAAACATTTATTTCTTGTCTTGCAAAGGTATGGATTATAAAATCACTTATTCCTATTTTTATTAGTATCACCAAAACGGCTTAAGGTGGTGCAACAAATAATTTTCAAAGCAAATCAAATACTTGACATGACTACACATGCAAGACATACATCATTCTTTCAGTATGTATTCTACAAGACTACTCAATCCCTATATTCTTATTTTCCTTTGAGATTTAATTGGACGTTGACGCTTAGAAGAGCTAAATTTAACTTGAAGCTTAAAACTAGCTTTTGATTTAAGCTGAATACTTAAAAACTGAGTAAAAAACCGAACCTCAAAATATAAATTTGAAGGTTTAAATGTAAACCTTGTACTGAACATGAATAACTTAGAGCTTAAAGCTTAGATGATTTTGAACATAAAAATTCAAATTTTAGACTTTAAAATTGCAGCTTTTGAGTTTGAAAACTCCATCCATATTCATACTTTAAAATATAAACCATCAAATGTTCGTTGAATATGGCAGTTTGAAGTCAAAACTTGTACCTAACTCGTTCAAAGTAAAAACTTGAAGTACTTAAAAACACACAAGTATGTAAACCTGAGAAACCCAAATGCAAACCTTAAAGGTTTAAGCTCAAGATGAAATGAAAATAGTAAACGTGCATATAATATTTATGAAGCGGTGTCTTTTACGTATTGTAAGAATTTAATAAGAACCAATTTTTAGCATTATAATCTTTCTTATTGTTTTTAAAATCAGTGATGATCCATACACTTTTACGTACGTTAAAACCAATTTTCGTAGCACTTCCGCCGATATCTGTGGGCTCGCATTATCATGATGGAGAATGATCCAGCATGGCTCATTTCTTTTTATGTCTGTGAACAAATTGTTGCATATTATCGTTATAGTCACAATTGACTTTCTTTTGGTGGATTTGAGTCATCTTGTATTTGTCCAGAATTCTTCTCGAACCTCGGCCTTCGTGCATAATCCTCTACCCTGCATTCCCACCGGCATCCTCTCTTTCCACCTCTTTAACAACTTTCCACCCTCTTTTACCGCTGAATTATGCTCCTCTTCTTCTATTTCTTTCTCAGATTCTTCCTTTTAACTTTATTGGGATAAATATAACCAATCTGCAAAGCAACCATTTTGCAAAAAAAGTATCAACTTCCATATTTATACCACATCTAAGAGGAGCATGACATTACTTATTTAGGCAACAGATCAATTGAATATGATATGTTTCAAGAAATTGAAAGCTAGAGAAGAACCAAATATAAAGGCGCGAAAGGTGGGTAGTATCAGATCTACTTTACAACAACATTTAAAATAACATCATTTCGCATAGGGCAGTGTTACGTCCATACTGGTTATTATCACGTTCCCCATACTAGTATCGATTCCCGGTTTTTTTTTCGTTTTACCTGCTTCCCGCGCAAACGCAAACGTTTGATAAGTAAATTACTACACTTCGTGGTTACAAGTTTCAATGTCATTTACGTTTCTGTGCATTTATCGTTTTACCAAAGAACGATATTACGTTCTTTGGTTTTACTGTTGAAATTAAGTGCATTCGTCTTCATTTTGAGACCGACTTAAGTTTGGCCATCATATCTTCGTAGAAGATTTTGGGAAGAAACCACCAACGGTCAAGCGTAAGAGTGTCATTCAGCTTGCTTTGCGCTGCCACAACAAACCGTAAGTTCCTTTATCTACCTCTATTCATTTTTTTACCCTGAATGTATTTATAGTTAACGTTAAAAAAGCCAAAGGAAGAAACGATTGACGAATACATTTAACAATTTTCGTCCAGTGAATTGTGAAGAATTTTTTTAAATCTTTATCTTTATTTTTGAGTGAACGTAGTTTTGTTGTGCCATTTTAAATGATAAATCGTTGATAAATATACCTACTATTTTAAAAAATTCTCTACAGAAGTTTGCTTTTGTTAACGTCTTCTTAAATGTTTTCTTTTATTAGAGTTTATAGTGTTATCGTTAATTCTTTTGGTTCTTGTATCTTGTGGTTCTTCCATTGTGACATTTTATATATTAATGTCAAGTGGAAAGCTAAAAAATCATCTAACTCATGTCTTACTGTTGAACTTTGTTTTATCAAAGTTTTTGTTACTTTTTGTTACAAATTGTTAAAATATCTTCGTTTTGACAATTATATTACTTGTATTGTGAGCACCGTATTCATTATTTGTGCCAAAATATGTATTTTTTGTAGGACTCCAAAATTTTAACTGTATTCTATTGGTCCCTGTTTTGACCCAAAACTTAAAACTTTTATGACACTTGCTATAATGGAATGTTTCCATTTTTGTATAGCCCATTGCTTCCCCTTTTCCCTTAACAACTCCTCAAAATCGTTAGTAACAACCGAATTCTTAGTTTCACTCCAACTGCCGATAATAGTTGTTGAAGGTACAACATTTCCTTCCTTCATATGAAAATTTGTAAACTATCAAGGAAAATGCCTTCTAGAACCACATTATTATTACAAAGGTCTTTCTCGAGTTTTTTGTACAGGTAAAAGATTGTAAAACCTGACAGATATCATATTGCATAATATGAAATACTCAGTAAAATTGTAAGAATCGAACAAAACTTATTTCTCTGTGAAGAAATAACGGTTCACAAATTTTAATCGTTCCGATCCTGTTTTTGGTTCCATTACGCTTCGGTCCCGAACCCCACAATGATAATGATATTTTTACAATAAACATGGTTAATCAAAGGATTTCGCGAAATTTGTAAATGTAACCACAATTTGGCCTCATCTGCCATGCAAATAGAATTCAATTTTTCTCGGTTTTTTTAATTTCAAACAGAACTATGGCATCAACCATAATAACCAAATTCTTCAAACAAAAAATATTTTTGTATTAACTTCCCTCCGACTAGCTAAAAATGATAAAAGCGTCTGTAATTTGATGATTATGTTTTTATGTCAACGTTATTAAAGTCTGAATTTGAAACAAGAATGATTAAAAAGCTTTTTTGGACTTTCGACGCTTTACTCTTTCATATAAATGCTAATTAATGCCTTTTGCCTAATTGGTATCTTATGCTTATTTATTCGTTTTAATGAAATTAATGACAAACCTATTACAAAACAGCGTAGCTTTCAACGTAATAACCCAGCAAACTCGTGCCCTAATTTTGGCCGTCTGAACGTATAACAACTAATTTAATGATAAATTACTCTTTACAATAATCGCAATACTTTTACTTACGCTAAATCTCCAGAAGGAAGGTTTTTATTCTAAACACAATTTAAATGTATTCGTGTAATTATAAACTTATCTGTGCTTTAAGTATCTGTGCTTAAAGTAAATACAACACTACAGAGGAAAGTAACAATAAAAAACTATTCTAATAAGAAACTGGCCGATTACTTTTTACGAATCATAAGTAATAGAGGTACCCCACTGTCAAAGTAATAATTCACCTAAATGAATTTAATTTTTTCGAACCCATCCATATGGTAGTTGTGCACCACTCCTAGGTACATGTTTGAAAACAGACTGAAACTGTTAACCACTTATTATTCAAAGATTCAACATTCAATGCACAAATATTTCAAAAAATAGGGGAGCTTAAATAAGAAAATGCAAGCTAGGGTGGAAAATTCTTCCTATGCTAATAATGACTAGTGATCAATATCTGAAAAGTGCAATAGATTTATAATTGTAAATTAAAAATGTGAAAATGATATTTGTCGCACCACAATGTTAGTCTTGTATCAGATGTGAGCAGTTTCTAATATTGTGTAAAGATCTACCCTTTGATAACATCAAAACGTATTTACTGAATTTTAAAAGCTCTTGGTAAGTCTTTAAGTATTCACCTCGCCTCTTATGTATAGTAGAGATCCATAATACTCGAGAATTCCTACCACACGTTAAATTCCGCACAACACTTTTCAGAACGAAATAAAAGAACCTCGTACTGTAATTTTTCTAAGCTCGGAAGACAGTTTCTGTAAATGAATGCATATAATTGTCATTACAAACGTATCTAAACTTAATAGTGTGTGTAATAAACCTTAAAGCTCGTCTAATACAAAACCGCTTCTTGGCTTATGTACATTGCAGATTGCAGATTCAGACCGCTAATATATCCTGACGAAATAACGTCGTAGATGGAAGTGCAACTATGCAGTTCGTAGTATCATCTAAACTTGGTTAATATTTTCATTCGGCTACAACTCCAAAGTTAAATCGAGGATTTAACGCAAGGGTTTTCGACCTTTCAACATTGAAAGCTCCTTATCAGTTATGTATGGACGAATTATGTTTTATTGTGCTCCTTTTGGTTTCTAAACTGTTGATAAGAAAGTAAACGTTTCACTTTTACTCATTTTATCACGAAAGGTAGGCACACAAATATAAATGTGGCGATTATTCCTTCGTCAACATTAGCAATATGGACGTTGATACTTTGCAGTGGGTTTAAGGGAAATTTGAGCTTTGACGTTCTTTAGAAGAAAGATAAAAATAAATCTTGAGTTGACTATTTTAGTAAGACTTGCTGATTGCTGAACCTACGCGTCTTGGATAAAATCTAATACGACATTACCATAAATTATTGCTAGAAAACAGGATACTTAGAAACATCTGGTGGAAAGTATAAAAATAGCACTTAAGAAAAAAATATAATTTATGGTGTGTTATTGACAGGGCTGACTTAATTCAACCACAACGTGCAAAAAGAAAACACCTATTGTGTCCATTTGATCTAATTTGAGCGTCACGTCGTCGGTCGTTGCGGCAAGATTCAAATATGTTATGAAGTTATTTTATTTATTTAGTACCTATTATTATAATTAATAGTAGTTTACGTAACAAGTCCCGAAAGTGATCTTTTACTGGACAAGTAGGCAAATTACAGGACGAGCTGCAGGCGAGTCCTGCAAGCCTACGAGTCCAGTAAAAGCACTTTTGGGACGTATTACGTACAATATTTTTTTTAAATCGTCCAGAAACGGGAAGAACAATTGACCATTCTAGGCCGGAAAGTAAAAATGAGTCCGGTAAAGTAAAAATGAGTCCGGTAAAACTTTTACCGAACTATCACAATAACTTTCCGGCTCAGTCCGTCAAAATGACATTTTCTGGCCTAAAAATAATCCGGAAAGTACTACTTTCTGGCCGATTTAAAAAAAAACGATTTTAGTTGCATTGTGTAAAAGTTTATTTTTTTAATTAAATTAATACCTGTCGACTGTTCTTTGGGTTCCAAGTTACCTATACCTATCGATATTGTCTATTTTAAGTATTGGAAGTTGTGCATATTTTTTAAGAGTGAAGATTTTCGCTTGGTATTTGCGTGGGTTTATTTTTATCTTCCACTTGTTGAACCATCCCAGCGTAAGTGTTTATGGAGTGTTGTAGGTCGTCTATAATCTATAACTGTTTCGCCAATGTAGCTCTGAGTTAGAATCGCCGTGTCATTGGCGTATGTTGCAAATATTGAATTATGAGCAGCAGACAAACCATGCACGTACAGGTTAAACAATATTGGTCCCAGTAAGCTCTACTGGGGCACCCGGTGTTTACAGATTTTCTCCACAATCTTGTTGCGTTTGTTTTTGTCGATAGCCCATTGGACTGACGGCCTTTAAGTTGTTTTTTAAATTGAGTGATTGTACCAGGTGGGGAATTAGAAACAATGATGTATTCGTACAGAGTACGCGCTGAAGAACCCTGTATAGTGCATTTGCACCTAAAGCGCTCAGAAACTAACTTGCAATCATATTTTCAACAACAACACAAAACATTTCAATATATAATCACATAAATTCGAAATTTAGTTAATTTTATATGTATACATTCCAAAATAAGGAGGGTCACTATGGGGATTTCGGAAACGGTACGAGATAGAGTTTCGGTTAAATGGGAGAAAATTTGGGTATTTTGGAGTTTAGTAAAGTGACATTTTTAAACTGACGTAATTCCGAGCCGTTCCGAAGTTATGCGCCAAAAAACGAATTTTGATGATTTTGTTTTTGACAAATTGTTGCTTTGTTGTTGATGTTAAAGAAAAGGTAAAAAAGCATTCTACAGGTACTTTTTAACGTTCTTTAACATGTCATGCAGCAAATTGGAATCCGACGTTTCGTTTTCGAGTAACCATCATTAACTTGGTTTTTGTAAATACGGTCCTAATTTGTTTATACATAATATTAGAAGAGCTTTTTATTCCGCGTTCGGGCATGTATCTTCACACTTTATGGTTTAATTGGAAAACGCAGGAGGGATTTTCGAGCATTTATTATAATTTTATTTAATTTATTGGTATGTGTTACGTTTTCTTGTCATCTGTTCATTTGTGTTATTGATTGATTGCAATTAATTGGTTATAAAAGTTGTGTTCAAAATTGAACAATTCTGTGTCATTTTATTAATTTGGTGATAAAAGCACAGTTAGCAAAAGCTCGTTTATGAAGAAGATTTAGTTTTCCGATAATTGTAAAATAAGTTTAAAAATCCCAATTAAACCATAAAGTGTGATACATGCTTGAATGCAGAATAACAATCAACCACAAAATAACAATATTTGTCATACACGAAATCCTGAAAATTCGCTTTCTGTTGCACATCTTCGAAACGGCTCGGAATTTCGTCAGTTAAAAAATATCAATTTGTAAGTAAAGTTTCTTAAAAATCCTTTATTTATTAATTTCAAAAAATGTTTCAGCCAATTTTAATAACCATTAAACAGTATGTTGACGTCATCACCGATTGTCGTTGCGATCTAATCACTGGAATAAGTCCAAAAGGTAACTTATTAAGATATCAACAAATTAAAGTCACTAAAATTAGTATATAAAATTTTCGAAATTGCCGTGGATCCTATTTCTAAAAACTGTTAGCAAACCACACGTTGTACACGGTACAGTTAATCTGGAGCAGCTTCTGTCGCTCCAAACGGTTAGACGAATTTAAAATAATATTTATCACGGTATCACTGAAATAACTGATGATTAAAATTTCGAAAACATGCCTTTGAATTACCTACACACAGACCACTCGTCACACGTGCATTTCTGTAAGGAAATTAAGCATGAATTCTTTCCGCTTCATAATTTTTGGCACAAAACTCATGTTGTAACAGACGTAAGGACAGTAGACGGAACTGTTAATTATAAATAGTTCGATTCAAATTTAATTACGCGAAGAAGATTTATTCGTAATTATCAACATCTGTAAATGAGCGCTTAAATCAGCAGTGAAATTGTGCACACACGACCTATCTTAATAGGACACATCGTTTTATTAGCACATCGATTATTACGTTTAATTACGTGAAGAAAATAAATGGATACGATAAAAAAATTGACACGATTAACTTCTGATTAGATAACTCAATACGATTTATATTTGGACAATTCCCTATGGATTTAGATGCCAGTGTGACCTATATATTTCGATCAACGACCTTTATAATAAGCGCAAGTAATCCTAGTAAAGGGGTGGTTGTGGCAGTAACCTGATTGTTTTTACTTCTTAATATCGGTTACCAGTTTATACTTTTCACTTAACGTTCAATTGAACTTAACTGTTATTACAGCGTTAGTCGTAAAAGTGTCAACTCGCATCGTTTAAACTATTTATTTTCATTTACATTCACTCCGTAACCTATGAATTAAATATTTTCAAAGGGTAAATGGGGTTTAACAGTTCATAATGCCAGAAACATCGGTTGAGCGTTGCGAGTAAGCACTTTTAGAAACGCTCAAATTAGAATTTGCTGTTTAAACCCCTTATTTTGATACGAATCTGAACACAAATAAGTATAAATCAGACATTTTTCAGGAATGTAAAATTTACACATTCACCACGTTACTTCTTGATGAAGCGCATTTTTATACATACACATGTGAAATTATTATCCTTACTAGACGTATTTCTTACCCCCTATGTATGTGCATTTGTGCAATGTTATTTTGAATTGGTTAAGAGAAAATTCATTTCGAAGTCATATCATTTTAATTTGACCTATGGGGTTCAATAATACACTGTGTCCAAGATAAAGAGGGCCACTATGGGGATTTCGGAAATGGTAAGAGATAGAGCTTCGGTTAAATGGGAGAAAACTTTGGCAATTTGGAGTTTAATAAATAGTTATTTTTTCTGTGACGGGAAAAAAGGTTTGACATTTTATCTCTTTTTCCAGGTAACAAAATATCCATTTTTTTAATAAAATAATTACAGTTGTAATACAAAGTTACAGAGTCATTTTCTAAAGAGGTATCGAACAAAATCCAATACAGCACTTGAGAGTAAGGTCACATTCGTTCACTTAAATATTGCGTCGTCCACTCTTACTGTAAATAACTATTTCTCCCGGGAAAAACGTAAATATAAGTAAAGTAAAGGTTTCCTTAGCAACACGGGTCTAATTGTCGCTATAAGTACAGGGTGGCCAAATTTCGATGTTTTAATAGGGAATCTCGTAAACTATAGATCAGTAGTTCCCAACCAGGGGGGCGCGCCTCCCAAGGGGGGCATAGAGAAATGTCAAAGGGGCGGAAAGCGTTTGCATTTTAGAAAGAAAACAAAAAAAATAAACCAACAACATTAACAAATAACATTACAATGTAATGTTTAATTTACACGCATAAAATTAATAAAGTTAAATATCATATTCACATATTCTGTCAACCACTGTTTCAAAACCTCAATCGCAGTTCATACAAGTTTCGACAAGTGGAAAAGTAAAGGGGGGGCATGACAATATAATTTATAGTCCGGGGAGCCTCAACAAAAAAAAAGGTTGGGAAACCCTGCTATAGATCGTATGAAAAAATGAACCGCGCATCCTCGATCTCTTTTTTTGAGAAAAACTCAATGGTGTTTTTAAAATTTGGCTAACGTCTTTTGTTTTCGAGTTACGGCCAAAAATTTAGATTTTCGAGTTTTCATTTTATGGCCATATCTCACTTATTTATGAAAATAGAAAAAAATAATTTCCATGTTCTTCAGGTACATTTTTGATAAGAATGCAGTGGTGTAGTCAATTCTTTAAAAATATTCTTGAAATTCGAGTTACCTATAGCATGAAGTTGTATTTTTTTATATGGAACGCGTAGTTGGCTATGGCATCAAAAAATTACTAATTTTTTTCTGATTCCAACGATGTATATCATGTGGGTTCAAATTATTCTCTTTTACTGCTTTTCAGCAAAAAATCGTTTTTTAGGACATCATTTTTTATTCAACGTAATAATAATTATTTTTAACAAACTAATACACTATGTGACTTTTTTACAAACCAAGAAGAAATAACTATAATGTTAAAGATGCTAAACAAACTACAAGATATATTTAATAATTATTTATTATTATTTATTGGTTTTGAACTGAATTTGAACTATTATAATAATCACTATTTTGAGGGGTATAGAAAAAATATTGCATTATACACGGGGGAAAAGTAATTTTTAGCGCTTACATAAATCTATGTTCATATTTATGTTTTTTGTTTTAAATGCAGCGTTCCCAAGTTATGAATTTTTGATGAAAAAACATGGTCTGATTTAAAAAAATGGCTTAGGCTCGTTCAATTTTAAAATTTTGAGTCCATTTTTGGTATATAAATTAGTAAAGGTCGTTCCTTAGTGAATATACAAATATTCTAGAGCGTGTTTGCAATAATTCGTAAAGTTTTGTAAATTTTGCGAAGTACGATTGAAAAAAATTTGTACAACGATATGGGACTTGTTGGGTACCAAAAAAAGCTGACGGCGATCATAAACGTATCACACAGACTGGCGGCGAGACTAATTTTGATGTAATTGACAGAGATCCAGATGAATTTTCTAAAAGTTGTACATGAAGCTTTTGTTGATCACATCCATGAGTTGAAACGTCAAATAACAGCTATTTTTAGGATAATTACGAAGTTATTTCGGTAGCAAACGAATGGCACTTCATCGATTGCAAAATGCATTTATCTATCGAGAGATTATGTTGAGTAATAAAATAATTTTAATTGTTTCCTTCTATGTTACAGACAATAATATTGATGAACTGTCTTCGTCCGACTCAATCAGAAACCTAAAATGTAAACGATGTTGCCTTAGTCTTGCCCTTGCGGATAAATAAACATTACGTTAATGAAATGAAGATGTTAAACTGAATATTATTAGATTTGACTACAAAGATGATGCGTATAACATTGTAGAACATAATAATTTCCAACACTAATTACTAATTAGCTTAAATAGCGCTCAAGTACAGATGCTAAAATAATGATAAAATTATCTTAGTAAACTACCAGTTCAATTACCAGATGATTTATCTATTAAAACAACATAATGACAACGATTAAAATCTTAAAGTTTCAGTTTATGAACTAATAAAATATGAAGTGAAATCTTTAGGTTAATTGCTCATCTTACCTCGATTAATGTTGAACTTTCTTAATTAATTTAACGTCTGAAAATACGACGACGTTGACTTTTCAGAACGAATTCAACAATTTGTCGAACCTTAAAATTGTAATTAAATAGATAGAGCTTAATTAAATGTGCAAACGTGACAACTCAACATCTCCCTTTTTAATTATGACCGTTGCCGTACCATGCCACTTCTTTTTCAGAATTTCGCTCTGGAGGACAGATGACATGCTCGTAATTCTCTCTTTTATAAACGATAAAAATATTAAAATAAGACAGTTTTCCGTTTTAGACATTGTACGCCCGGGAGAAGGTAAAATAAAGTGTACTACTAAAGACCCAGGGGTAAATAAAGCATTCAACGAAGACAAATTATACGGAACGGTAATGCAGACTTCATCATTGTTTGCTAGTATTTTAAAAGAAATGCTTACAATTAAATTTACTTACACTTCGATATTCTGACTCTATGGTAAAGACGACGTACGTCCACTTAACAGTTCATACAAAGTTTTATAAACTTTAGTAGGTATTTCATTAAACTATTTTTATAACACTCACATGCTTTTCTAGTACCTACTTATTAATATATCACTCAAAGGGAATACAAATGACGATTTGGATATAATACACGATTGCTAATCGACAAAGCTGACATAATCATCAATCCAGGACAGTGTTCGTAACTTGAAAATTGCATTGTGTGGACTTCTCCCACCCCTCCAATAGTGAAATTCTGAGTAGTGTTCTCGGTAATGTCTGAAGTTAACAATACCTCAGGTTCACATCAAGAAAATGCATGTTTCCCAACCAAATCGTTGTATAGATAAAGGTTTTAGACAATACAATATGAAATCTGCTGTACCCAACGATCAGTTACACTCTTCGTTTACACAAGAATACCTGACCAATCGAAGCTCTTTTAATTCAAAGCTCTCTTCAGAAAGATAGTGATTAGACCTCGATGGCGTAGCTAATTTTTTGATCACCAAATACAATCGGACCATGTGAATAAGGCACCTTCTTTTAATTTAAATATTTTCCTAGATTTATTAAGACAGTAGTTTCGAAGATACTGTACAGATCACTTAGAAGTATTTACAGGTGATATTAACATTAATTCTCTAGTATTAAAGACCTTACTAATAATTATTGGAATATAATGAGTGAATTTAATTTTATTTCATGCATAAACCAACCAACGAGAATTGGTTCTAATTCTATGACTTGTATTGATCATTGTTTTGTAAGGACAAGGATGCATTAACTGTCCTATTAACTAAAGTTTACAAGGCTTTGGATGATAGTGATCAAGTATTTGCGGTATTTCTGGATTTAACAAAGGCCTTTGATACAGTTAATCACAAAGTCCTAATGAACAAATTAGAAAGATATGGTATAAGAGTTTAGACGTATACCTATATTCGGCAATAAAGTCCTATTATTATTATTATTATGAACTATAGGTATAGTAAAGGTAGAGATTGTTTTAAATTTTTTCATCGGCAGCGGGAATTTTTTACACCAGATAACCTAGGGTGTGCGGTCAATTCGCCCCGGCACTTCGCCCTCGGACACTTCGCCCCGGACATTTCGCCCTCGAACATATCGCCCCCAAGACATTTCGCCCCCTGATATATCGCCCCCAAGATATTTCGCCTAAAAACCTTTCGCCCCCGAAACATATCGCCCCCAAGACATTTCGCCTCCGAACATTTCGCCCCCGAAACATATCGCCCCCAAGACATTTCGCCTTTATATATTTCGACCCCGAAACATCGTCCCAATATTCCATTATCCATTGTTTATTAGCTTATACAGTGGTCCAAATTTCGACGCTCACCATCGGTATCTCGGTTATTATTAGTAGAGGTAGAGCAGCGGTTAAATAGGGAATGGTTTTTAGAATTCAATTTTCGCGATAAATCTCATTTCTAATTCTCTTCAATGTCTTTAGATTTTCAAATAATTTTAAAAAAAACAAAATTTCCTGATTCCAATTTTCGTCAATAACTCCACAGCATCTAATCTGACCTCTTCTAAACTTTTACAATGTTCGAAAACATTTTCAAGACAAACTTTTTGATGTAATCAGAAAACCACCGTTCTATTTTTAATTTTTTCAGTGATGTGTGCCAGCAATGGTTTTCATACGGCAGATGTTATAGAATTTTTATTAGTTAATTGCCTTTAAAAAGAGATTTTCAAAAATGTATAACATGGCTGAAAAATATTTATTTATGGGAGAGATATTAACAAAAACATGTATTTATCTTTAATAGCACATGAGAAATGTAAGCTTAAAGGTGCTAAGTGCTAAGTAACACTGTGAAATACAGAAACCAGAACTGTGTTTTTGAAAATCTACGAAAATTATGGAGAATTTGAATGTCACGGGTATTAAACCCTGAAAAACATTCCCTAAGTATTTAACCGCTGCTCTACTTCTTCTAATAGCTCTACAAATGGTGAGCATCGAAATGTGGACACACTGTATATGTATAACGGATGAAGGCGATGTGAGGGCGATATGTTTTGGGGGCGAAATTGTCAGGGGCGATATGCCCGGGAGGCGAAGTGTATGGGGGCGATATATCTTGGAGGCGAAGTGTCAGGTGGCGAAATGTCCGGGGGCGAACTGTCCGGGGGGAGAAATGTCCCGGGGCGAACTGTCCGGGGGGCGAAATGTCCGGGGGCGAACGGTCCTTGGGGCGAAGTGACGGGGCGAAAAGTCCGGGGGCGATGTGTCATGGGGCGATTTGCCCTACAACCAACCTGAAGCACTATTTTTTACGTTATGCTCGAGCGTTCTTTGTTATCTTTCATAGCTAGTGAATATTGTTTTATTTTACAGTTGGAGGCGAAGTGTCAGGTGGCGAAATGTCCGGGGGCGAACTGTCCGGGGGGGAGAAATATCCGGGGGCGAAATGTCCGGGGGCGAACGGTCCGTGGGGCGAAGTGACGGGGCGAAAAGTCCGGGGGCGATGTGTCATGGGGCGATTTGCCCTACAACCATATGGAACATTACCTATACATCTGGAATACTAAAATTTATTTGTTAAACTATAAAACATTCCAAATATTATAAATAATATAAGAATATGACATGATGTGCATATAATCCTCACTGCTCAAAATTTAAATCAGGCTATATCTATCAAGAATGTAGTCGAAAGTGTGTACAGTATCTACGCTTTCTTTTTTTCAAGCATAGATCAAATGTATATTTTTTCCAAATAACCTAAAAAGATTGAAGCTGTCATCCCTGGGTAGTTAAATTGAGCTTTAGTTTTAAAATTGAATCCCAATAGTTCGACAACAAGGTTAGTCGATTAAGCCAACGATAATGATAAACATTAAATACCTAAACCAGTGAATTTTTAAATTTCAGGCGTGCCTACGTTTAAAAATAAAATTGCCCCATTTATAGCAGCCAATGGTTTTATAATCGCGACAGAGCGGTCCTTTCTAAATGGAAATAAATCGAAAATTATTTGCAGAGCTCAATACGGCAAGTAAAAGTAATTAATCTCTTTTGAACTTTGGAGATGATGAAAAGATTCAAGCTCTGAATTTCGAAATTTTAACTTTATATTTCCTAAAGCCAAATGACAAATTTGTGGAGCAATTCTTAATAAAAATTAATTTGGTTTGATATCCAGCGCCACTTCATTCAACAGTTCCAGATTATACGCGAAGCAGTTGAAAACATGATTTTTGTGCAGGATGGAGCACCCTCCCACATTTATCATCAAAAAATCAAAATTATCTCGACAACATTCTAATGTTTTACCGTTTTTCAAGCTTTATTACCTATACTAATAACAAGCAGTCATTAATTTATAAAGTTTTTTTATTTAAAAACTTTCATTAATGACTGATTTTGTTCGCTTTATCAGAATACTTGCCATTATATGTATTATGATATCGATTAGGCATTAAATTAGATTACATTTGCAATACACGTTTGGATCTCATATTTATGTAATAAATCACTGTGGTAACTGTTATTTGAATTAATTAGTAACTGTGAGTGTAGTTTTGGAAGGAACAAAATGGTTTTTAGCGGAAAGTTCTCCTATTTCTGATTCTATTTACAATTAATAGGAAATTCGTGAGTCTTTATCCGTAAGTTTACGTTTAGGAATGCATTTAATTCATCCGACGAATATCTTACTTCCAGGAGCGAACATTTAGTGAAAGTCACTTCATTTAATGCGAGTGAGCTTCACATTAAACAACAGTTGGATGTGGATGAAATTAGTACTTATTTCCCTATAACAATAAATGATAATTGTTTCATTTTAATTGCGTCGAGTTAAGCTGCGTTTTCTTTTGTTCATAATAAACGACATAATGCGAATAGTCGACAAACGTAGAAATGTTAATGTAATTAGCCCTTTAATGTGGTGTAACTTGCTATTGAGATGTTTAAAGGACTTGGGTGCAAAACAGTAATATGCCTAGGGCGGCATACACAGCACACTGTAAAAAGAGAGGCGAGAAAATATTTGCGCTTTATCTCTAATATGTATAGGGTCAGCGAATGAACATGTTATATTTATTCCTTCTTCACTAAATCTAAAAGATACAAAAAACAAATCGTAATCTTTTCAGGAAACAAAATTTATATTAAATAGGGGATCTTTAATAAGTTAGTAATAAGACTGCAAGAAGAAAAGCTATGCAAACACGTGATTCCTAGTTTGGCATTTAAAACACGCATCTTAAAATTTTGAAAACAACATGCACATATAAACAAAAAGTTTTAATCAGTTTAGTCGTATCATTTAAACAAAATTAATTAAGGTAGAAAGTGTTGTTAATCTTACCTTCCAGTTAATGTAATTCAATCTTCCCCCTCAAAAAAAAAAGTTGTACGTCCAATTTTAAATTTGTTTTATATCGGTACAGGTATAACACCGTAGACGTCTTCGACGTCCTTTTACAGACACGTCATAATAGAACGACGCTACCGAAACAACTGGCATGCTTTCATATTATCTCAATTGCTGCTGGACGTCGAGACGCTCATATTTAGTAAGAGGCATGCGCGTCGATATATTCACCCTGTTGGATTTCGCTCATAAGTTAGGGCGGATACTGGAAAATACAGATAAAATACTTTGCCCAACTCTATAAAAATATAATTAATATCACTTTTTTATCGTTGAATTTAAAATGTTTAAAGAAAAAAAAAAGAGTTAAAATTACAAGGGGGAAAGCGCTTTGTGTTAACGAGAAAAAGTTTAGTTTGGGTAAAGAATTTAAAAGCTGAAATAAATTTTGAACGAACGATAATAATCAACTGCATCAATTGCTTTAAATTTTTTACAAGAAAAAAAAATTGGCGATTAGTCACACTTGAAAAGTTTTGTCACTAGTAATTAAGGGCTTGTGGGAAATTTTTAACGAACTTTCTAAGTCCTAGAAGTTGAAGATAACAAAAAAATTATGTAATCCTTGCGGTGTTTATCATGTTGATGTTTCTGTCTTGCTAATATCTTCTACTACCTTAAACATTATTACGTTAGCAACGTAATGAAACAACGTTGCAAGAAAAGTATTTTCAAGTCTCATTTGTTTTTCTGATGTTTTGCTTAACATTCTGTGATAATATATTAACACAAACATATACAATTCTCCCGCAGTGTTTTTATTGCAGAAAAATAATTAAATACGTAACGGCAGCACAAAATACTATATATGGAACGAATAAAAATTCAAAATTAATGTCTTGTATGGAATCGGACATTTTTCAAATCAGTTTTGATTCAGTGCCAAATATCGTATGTATTAAGATTGTATAAAGTTCATATAAATTACATGTAATTAAATGTCAAATAGAAATATGGGGTTATTATAAAATTACAGGTTGGTCCTCTCGATTCTGTAGTTCTTCCAAAAGGTGTAAACCCATGATTGTGATTTTCTGATCATAAAGACCTTCCCGGTCAATTTTATATTGATTTGATTTTCACCATAGGTTATGCTCGATAATAAATTTGCCTTCTTTAATTCAGATAGCAATCGTTTATATATCGTATTTACAGTACTGATTGCCAATTTCTATGTTTTAGAACTTCTTCAACTCGGACATCGTTCATCTTTGATCTTCCTGATCTTGAAATGGCAATTACAGACTCATTTCTTTTAATTTTCTCTTGACAGGGCCCCGCTGTCAAACCCATTTTCGTAAGTCCTACTGTACTCATAATAACTGCTATATGTTGTGATGTACCGCCTTTGGCAGTTCGATTTTAAACGTTTCCCGCCGTAAATTTGTCGGATTTGAAATTTGTTTCGAAGGGATGACCATTATTTATAATTCTTTTTTTGTTGATGATAACGGAATGTGCTGATGCTGAAGAATTACGGTAGCAAGGCGAAAAGTAGTACATCACAAAAGAGTGCATTACGTCATCAGAAGATTTAAGTATTATTTGCTATTTTTAATAACTCACTATTAATTAGATAGGGTGAATAAAATCTCTTACCTTATTTACGGGCAGGGTGATTGCTCAGCCACAGGCTAGCGCCCTAAGCCAAATACAAGAGCTTCACCCATGAGTCCGTGAAGCGTGGTGTGAATGTAGGACCTGTTATCCTTTCATCAAATTCCACCCTGAAAGGTGATCGCAGAAGCTACCAATAATAACTTAATTAAATATCAAAAAAGGGGAATGAAATTCATGACGAGAGTCGCACAAGCTGAAAGCAAACTTATAGTTAAAATTGAGTGTAATTTTTGTAGTTAAATTGAAAGGCGGGCGTAAGGATAAGAGATGCATTTAATAGGTAACCTGGAGGATTTTTCTGTATAATCAGCGAGGACCCGGAACTAATTTCAACTAGTTTGAGAGGGCAACCCTTGTGTTTGTTAAAATTATTTACTCACACGTCACGAGCAACCCGTACTATATCTACATATTTATAAAAGCGCATCCATGTATTATGTAGGAGCGCATGTGTTTAAATATTGATAAGGACTATCGCAAAGTGTTTTAAACGCTCCAGCGGAAATTACCAAGAAAGTTAATATACAGTGAGGACCAAAAGTTTGGAATAATGGATTTTTTTCGTTTCCTGTCAGAAATATCAAAAAACTATTGGACACGTCAAATTGATTTTGGTCATAGAAAACATTTTGCGATAATTTTCAATTTTCCAACTCCCACCTTCTGTGCAGTGACGTCATCAATTATTTTTTTTAATGGGAACACCCCACTTTCTTAACGGCTTTCAATAGATTATAAAACGGCGATTTCAGCAAATATACACATTCTACCTTTTAGGTGCAGATTTTACGAGATATTAATTTTTTAAAATAGAAAAACCAGAAAAACATCAAATAGTGTTGTCAACAAATAAACAAATTTTATTTGTAAAAATAATGTTAAATGGTTTTTTCTTTTAGTAACAATAATTATCTTAAACAATAATTAGAGTAAATTTTCAAATTGAAACGCATTTTCTTCATGACAGTACGCCAATCGCGCTTGAAACTCTGTGCAAACATTTTGCAAAGTTTCTGGTTGTATTGCAGTCATTTCCTGTCTTATTTTTTCTTTCAAGTCTTCGATATTATACGGTCGATTGAAGTGAACTTTACATTTAATATATCCCCATAAAAAGAAATCCCGTAGAGTTAGATCTGGAGACCGAGTCGGCCATTCAATAAACGTTCTTTTTTGATGTTTTTCTATTTTAAAAAATTAATATCTCTTCAAATCAGCACTTAAAAGGTGTAAACTGTATATTTGCTGAAATCGTCGTTTTATAATCTATTGAAAGCCGTTAAGAAAGTGGGGTGTTCCCATTAAAAAAAATAATTGATGACGTCACTGCACAGAAGGGGTGGGAGTTGGAAAATTGAAAATTATCCCAAAATGTTTTCCATGGCCAAAATCAATTTGACGTGTCCAATAGTTTTTTGATATTTCTGACAGGAAACGAAAAAAATCCATTATTCCAAACTTTTGGTCCTCACTGTATATAATGTTTATGTATGTTAATTGTTAGTGGGTTTGTTTTCACTTGTTTTCTTGGGTTTTTATAATAAAAGTAAATTCATGATTGTTTGAGATTGACTGGGGCAGTGAAGATTTAGAACTTTTAGAGAACTCTTGAAGTTTATGGAGGACACAGGATGAACCACGAAAATCTGTTGAATTTTGGTATCCGCAGTGTATATGTCACGAACTTTCGTAGAAATGGAGTAGTGAAAAGGTACAGTAGTGGAACCGTTATTCAATCACCATTTCTCTGTGAATTTAGAAGTTTCGAGCAACTTCTTTCACTAAAAAAGGATAAATGTACAAAATCCAGGTAGGCCTAACCCCGCACAACACGCCCTAATTATAGTTGAAATGCGAAAATTTGATGATCGTGCGAAAAGATTACATTTCTTGTTAGTATATCATAGTCTTTGTGGGAAAAAAAGGCCAACTTCCAGATATTGGGTGCGGTGAATAAACATAATGTTTGTTACAGGCCAAATTCGCCTGTTTCACATGGACCCTCTTTACGGTCCACATGTCACTACCGGTATCAAGTGGCAGATTTTGGGAAAATAGACTCACCTTTTAAAAAAGGAACTACTAAGCTGCAGATGAAGAACACAATTCGCAAACTCGTTGATCCCCACGCTTAAAGAATGTGGAGCCTGTAAGTGCACATCGTCCTGGATGTGTTGGAAGCATTCTATTCTGAACTTAACATCCGGGTGCTAGGACAGATGTCAATGTACTCAAAAGGTATGTACGACATCGGATTGTATGCTGATACCATCTTTATGGATACAAAGTTTAAAAACAACTGTTATAGTGAAAGGTCGTGCAATTTTTGTGACGGAGGATGGTCGAAACTGTTTACGGAAATGACCACTGTTCAAAAAGTACAGAAATCTTCTTAAGCTGCATAATGACCAAAGGTAAATAATTCATATAATCTGTGTGTCGGTGTAGTAACTGTTGAAGAACTGCTGTGACAACGTATTTTACCTTGGGCTTGAGGGTCGTCCAAGCCGACTACAAACCGACCTGATTCTTACACTAGATGTTCTTATTTATTATTGTTGTTGACCTATAAGATGTTTTGAACGTTCTTCGAATACCTTAAAAGACGAATTTAAAGAACATCTTCAAATAATACTACTATTTGATTTTCTGTGACCACTTTCAACCATACTCATTCGGACAGGTCGGTTTGCTACTCATTCTTCGATCTACTCATGCACCATTACTTCTTTGCGCTCGACCCTCCCGTCGATAATTCAGGAAAGATTATGGTGGCAATGTGTTCCTCACTTTACCATAAAACTTTTCGATGGAACTTACGATACTTGAAGTGTCAAGTTTTAAAAAGTAATGAGAAATATAGGATAGGACATTCCATTTGGAAAATTTCGCTTATAGTTTTCCAGAAAAGTGCAAATACGTTTATGCTATATTAAACCGTATGATTATTACAAGCTTTTAATGAAACCGGCACTTCGATATCGGATTGGGTTCAGCCGAAGTTGTAAAATACTAAAACATGAAAAATAAGGTAACACACTTGTTTGGAGCTGATACGTGCATTACTGCTTTACTAGCTCCACTTTTTCCATAAATATGCAGTATTAAAATCGAGTATTACGTTCTTTTTTAATTCACGAATCGTGTCGAAGATTATTTCAAGGGACCTCTTGCCCTTGATTTAACACCCATAACCGTGAAGATGCTAAACAATTACATAGCGTAAGAATTTCAAAGTCAATAATGTGGTGATGTTATGATGTATCTCCTTGGTGCGGTGCCTTTTATTGAACCGGTACACCCACACTCCTATTGAAGGCTCCGCTCCAAGGAGATACATCACCACATCTAGTACGAAAAGGAGTTCAATAAAGTCAATAATATTGAAATGAAAATAACTATTACCACAATTTTGGATTATATTATGCTGCTGAAATAGCATCGATTCGAGTTCTTATTTGATCTTTCTGTAGTTACATGGTTATATGGTAGGTACATATGTATATGGGATCCTACTTGGATAAAGTGATCTTTTCAAGGAACTGATAAGTAACTAATAAGTGCAAGTCCTTTTCGTGATCTAAAACAAGGATTAAGAATACATAGCAACTTGTCTCTAAGAAAATTTATAATTTTGTGTTGCCCATTATAATCGTATAATAAAAAATATAAATTACGGCTTTCAATGGCCCAAGAACATGCAGCATCTCACCATGGCTTCTTATGTGGATGTTTCTATCGTGTATCTACCATTTACCAAAGTAAAAGTTGCAGTATCGTTATTATCCTCCTCTTGCCTGTTTTGTACATGGAATATGGCTTTTCGAAGAACCTCAAAATTTTCCACTTCGCCGACAACTGCCATTCTGTACATATCATTTATATGACATTTAATATTCCCCTTAATTGCTTTTTAATATTATCGAACATTTAAGATAAAGGCGATGAAATTGTTATGTTCATTTATAACACAATTCTATTCTAATAAGTTTAACACTAAATGAAAGCACGGAGAATGCTGCATTACTGTATTTACAAACTTAATATAAAACTAATTATCACAGTTTTTGGAATATTTATTATGCACTATTTATTAATTGTTCAGTGGGGCTGTGAAACGAAACCTCACTAAAATGGTCGTCCAGTTCACTTATTTGGTTATTGTATCTGTCAAATTTACACTGTATAACCTGAATAAAGTGTGCTTGAAAATGTGTATCACAGAAATATAACACAAGCAAATTAGCGATCCCGTTACAAAAAACGAAGCAAGCCGAGATAATGGCAAAAAATGGATGATACATTCGTAGAAAATCTACTAAGAAAATATTTGCTACGGCCAATATATAGCACATTATAAAACATGTACCTAAATGTAAACTCAGCTTTGGATACTCCAAAGGCTTCTTTCTACATTTTTGTACTCCATTTACAATATGAAGGATTATTATAAAAAGCGTAACACCACAAAGTGTGAAAAATGTTGCGAAGGTATGTAAAAAATAATTATACCGTCCATTTTTACAACCGTAACAATAAAGGATGATAATCAGTATGTATACTCCCCAAGTGAGTCCCAGAAAAATTTTGTGGTAAGACCTAATCTTTCTAGATGCGTTCAGAAAGTAGGCGGCTATAAACCAGTCCAATAGGACTATAAAGACACATATAATAACCATATAGTGAGAAGCTGCACCCAACTCAAATAATATACACGTTGCGTTTGAAGAAATAGAAAAATTAGAAAATATGGAAAGTATTCTGTAACCAGTTGGAGTTACCACCAAAGAACACAAATCTATTGCAGCCCAGTTGGCTATTAAAAGGTTACGTACATTCCGCATTTGTTTAAACCGCAATATAGTAAATATTATAAGAACGTCGGCGATGAATGCAACCGTACAGCAAATAAGGAACACAATCTCATGTGAAATATCTTTTCTTGACCTCTCTGGAGTTATAGGTTCAGATGTGTTTTTCAAGTTCGTCATGTTAATAACATCTTCGTAGTCCATTTTGGATAACCTGTAACAAAATGAAATTTGTTAGTAGATTGTTCTATTTCATAGTGTACATTTTTTTAATTAGTTACTATGAATAAACATAAACAAGGAAAATGCTCAGATAATGATCACTGAATATTTTCATTTCGAATGGATATTAAAAATTGATTTCATATGGTAAGGGAATAAATGTGCGCTGCGCTGTTCTCTATACTTTTTTTGTGTAGGGTTGTCAGCAGCTGACGCTATTCTTCCTTATTGTTACAACTTCCTCCAAGACAAACATAGACTTCATCCCTGAATCTACCATTCGGTTGGTCCGTACCAACTAAAAGATCTTTCCTTCATTCTATTCTGATTAAAATTGTTCTCCTTGTGTGGGAATGGAAGTGGTAGCCTCCAGATTACAGCGGGCAAAAAAGATATTTTATAACAACTTGGCGTTATATCATTGAACGAGATGTTCACAAACCTTATATTGTTCTGAGTTTTCGTGCTCTGTAATTTGTTCCTGTATCAGAAATGTTCGAACAAGTTAAAATCCTCATCCCCAAAGAAGCTTAAGTTGTAATCGATTAGGTACTTTGGGAAAGCGCAAAGTAAACAAACATTCGCATCGAGGCTTGCTTTGAAGGTGAAAACTGAAGAATTGTATAGAATATTCCAAAATTTATTGTAACCTTTCGTGAAACGAACTGAAATTGGAATAATATTTCAGTCGCGAAGAACAATTTGGAAAGAAAAATTTAAAATTCGCTTACTGACGACATTGACAATGAAAGTAATTTTAAATGCCATAATAGAGTTAAATTAGAAGCAGCAAAACGTTCAGGAAGTGCTTAATTTCGGAACTTGAAACAATGTTATTGTGCTCCAATTTTAGTTCGTATTCAAAGATTAAGCTAATTAGTAAGAGTTTAATTTAGAATTTACTTACTTTCTTTTCCGTACAGTCAATAATTAAACATCAATCACAAACATGAGGCGGAAAAACAACTACTGAGCACGCATTATCTTATAGTGTGATGATAAACATTATGAGTGCATTCAATTTATTATGTGTTCATCTCATGTCACGTGGTTTATTGTGTGTTTGTCATCACCGACACTAAATTAACTTAGTTAAGGGGGAAAATTACCATGAAATATGATACACGAATGTGCGCAAATCGAAAAAGATAAAAGCGTTCCTTGTAGAGCAACCAACCCACTATTAAATTACCGATTGTTAATTTTAGACATCCTCCTTACATAAATGTATAATTAAGGTAAAATGCTGTATCTTGATTAACGAATCGTGACTTCCGTTATGAACGTTAAAGAAATTGCTTCTGTCATTGCAATTTTCTTTTCCTACAAATATGCTGGCAAGCGAAATAATTCTATTTCCATTGTTAATTACATTCTATGTAGTACCCGTTATTACACTTACTTTTTGGACATCAAGTATTAACAAAAAAAGTGAACGGCTAGCATAAAATAGCCATTAATACAAAAATCCAGATAATATTAAATATGAATAACTTTCAGGAAGCTTTTGGAGAACATTTATTCCCATCTTTATGGACATAGAAGTCAAAATTCAAGCAGTAGTTTCGGTATTTAATCAATTAAACCCTGTTTAAATTGGGCCAGATTTGAAGCCTACGGTGGCAAATTTTTAAAGGGCGGCCTATTTTTGTTGGTATGTATGTATGCTTTATTTGTACAAAGAAAGAAAAACTTATACAAATGATTCCTACTAAAACATAATCAAAATTTAGCATGCACTATACGCCCTTCTTCTCCCCTCCACCTCTTCCATCCACCCTAAACCCTCCTCACTTTCCGATCTGCCAAATACCACCACATTTCTCGTTGGTGATTTGACAGGAAAATCACTTGATACTACGGTTCGGTATTTTCGATTTCCTTAATGACGTAGGTACGTAATTGGTCCTTATTGACTGAACGGTTTGCAGTTTATGTGTATTAATTTAATAGATTTCTTTCTCTATAAATTGATTAAATTCTTTATAGATTATCATGATTATCTTACATCCAAGATATTAAGGCATTCGATTTTTCAAAAAGTAGACCAGATATGGTCTTTTAAAAACAATTACTCCCATCTCCAAAGAATTCGATTCTACATATTATACATATCCTTTAACTTCTTCCTTCTGTCCAAACACTTCCTTCATACACTCCACCCCTTCTCCTCCATCGCCCAATATTTCCATCCTACCTCCTTCCTCCTCTCTCAACTCCCCACATTCCCTCATCATAATATGTTCCTAGCTCCCGCACCCTTCCCCACAAAGTCTACACATTCTATTTTCGTCCTCTCTCCAATACCTATTCACTCTCTCCTCATTTACGCACCTAAACCTCGCCACTATTTTTTTTGCTTTCATGCCCATCTCTCCCTTAAGATATCTTGGCATCCCATCTACCATTATTCCTTCATATTTTTCTTTATATTTTCCTTCCCTTATTTTTGCTCTCCTTTCTTGCCCCTGTACATCTTTATCCCTCATTACCAACTCCATTTCAACGCTCCTTCCCTCCCCCTTCTCCTATCCGCCCCCTCTCTCGTAGTATTTTTGAGAATGTTACTAAGAAACGAAAATTCAAGATGCCTCGGAAATAACTTTTCCCCGAGGGATTTTGGATCTAAGACTATTATAGAATAGTATATTCTTTAACGAGTGTAGAAGGGTGGCTATTATTCACGCGGATGAAGTTTCCAAAACGAGCGAGCGCAGCGAGTGAGTTTTGAAATCATCCAAGTGAATAATAGCCATTCTACACAAGTAAAAGACCATACTTTCTCCACGACTATGCATAAAAAAATACATACGTAAAATTATGAATATATGATTATTTTGACATTTCAAATGACGCGCTGTCAGAAGCGATTTGCGTAGTTATTTATTTGACGTTTTAAAAGAGACGATGTGATTTATTCATTTTAGCGTGATTTCTGATAAATCATAGAATGTGATTGGCTAACGAAAGTGAATTCTTTTTCATTCTTTACTGGTGTGAAGAATTTATGTCTTTCTTTAGCTAAATATGTAAAAAGAATTTATGCATTATTATATAGTCGTGGAGAAACAATTTTTTGGATCGTTTACATCTCACCAGAACAGTTTCCAGGGAAATATCCTTTTAGGTAAGCTGGTAGAGATGATGCAGTACATTTTGTACAGTACAGTACACAATTTTGAAAAGCAATTTTGATTATAATCAATATTGTAAACAAATCTTTGCAAAAAGTTGCAAATAATGGAACTGTGCAATTCTTTGTATAGGAGTTAGTGAATCTCTTTTATCGTTTTCAAAACGAGGCAAAGAAGATAAATTTAACGAACGTAGAATGTGAAAGAAGAAAATTTGCACATTAAAATTTCATGAAACGCTGAAAAGTGGAGCTGGAAAATCCGGCTTTCGACAAGTTGAAAATTTGTTAATCCTTATAAAATACGAATCCGTTATGAGAATTTGGAGTAGTAATCACATTAAGAACGTAACTAACAATTTAAAGGCACTATTAACTCATTTTATCTGGCACTCAGAGATATTTTATATTTTGTTTTATTATTCTCAAATATTAATTTAAGAAAAGTATACCCAAACATTGATATGCTTTTCAAATTGTGTTCAAGTTTATCGATTTTAAATAGAAGAAAATGACACCCAATATACAAAGTGGTTGTAGGGCAAATCGCCCCATGACACATCGCCCCCGGACTTTTCGCCCCGTCACTTCGCCCCACGGACCGTTCGCCCCCGGACATTTCGCCCCCCGGACAGTTCGCCCCCGGATATTTCTCCCCCCGGACAGTTCGCCCCCGGACATTTCGCCACCTGACACTTCGCCTCCAAGATATATCGCCCCCATACACTTCGCCTCCCAGGACATATCGCCCCCGACAATTTCGCCCCTAAAACATATCGCCCTCACATCGCCTTCATCCGTTATGCAGTGTGTCCACATTTCGATGCTCACCATTTGTAGAGCTATTAGAAGAAGTAGAGCAGAGGTTAAATACTTAGGGAATGTTTTTCAGGGTTTAATACCCGTGACATTCAAATTCTCCATAATTTTCGTAGATTTTCAAAAACACAGTTCTGGTTTCTGTATTTCACAGTTTTACTTAGCACTTGCATACCTTTAAGGTTATATTTCTCATGTGCTATAGATAAATACATGTTTTTGTTAATATCTCTCCCATAAATAAATATTTTTCAGGCATGTTATACATTTTTGAAAATCTCTTTTCAAAGGCAATTAACTAACAAAAATTCTATAACATCTGCCGTATGAAAACCATTGCTGGCACACATTACTTAAAAAATTAAAAATAGAACGGTGGTTTTCTGATTACATCAATAAGTTTGTCTTGAAAATGTTTTCGAAAATCTAAAGACATTGAAGAGAATTAGAAATGAGATTTATCGCGAGAATTGAATTCTAAAAAACATTTCCTATTTAACCGCTGCTCTACCTCTTCTAATAACCGAGATACCGATGGTGAGCGTCGAAATTTGGACCACTGTATAAGCTAATAGACAATGGATAATGGAATATTGGGGCGATGTTTCGGGGGCGAAATATATAAAGGCGAAATCTCTTGGGGGCGATATGTTTCGGGGGCGAAATGTTCGGAGGCGAAATGTCTTGGGGGCGATATGTTTCGGGGGCGAAATGTTTTTAGGCGAAATATCTTGGGGGCGATATATCAGGGGGCGAAATGTCTTGGGGGCGATATGTCCGAGGGCGAAATGTCCGGGGCGAAGTGTCCGAGGGCGAAGTGCCGGGGCGAATTGACCGCACACCATACAAAGTATTTGTGGGAGTGATGAAAATAAATAAATACCTACTACAAACGTAAATAATTAATTGAAAACAAATTAGAAGTCATTCAGAAATTTAAGTAAATTATTTTGTTTTGGGTGGTAATTTTTGCGTCCCCAAGAATTGTCACTCTAAGGACAAGAATTATAATTTTTACCCCAAGAATTATTTTTTCGACCCCATATTTTTAATTATTTCCGTCCCAAGATTTCTGATACCAATATACAGGGTGATTCACGACTATTCCCTCGGTCTCTTATGCCTAAAGGGTACAAGATATCAGCTTCATTTTTTGGTGACATATGTAAATTGATAACGACTATTTTTTAAAATTATTTTCACTTATACAGGATGCTTCACAAAATTGTAATATATCAAAGTTAGGTTTTTTTAAATGCAACCCCCTATATTTTATTACATTTTTAGATTATACGTTAAAAACTAAGGTAACTTTATTAAACGTTCCCTATACCTATCGCTTACCAATTTTGAGAAAATTGTGATTTTAAGAAAAATATTCAATTTAAACAACCCCTAATAACACGGAAACCACTTACTTTTAGTAACGCACACTTATATCGATTTATTTTGACCTTTAAGGCTTTTATTTGCACTACGTAGGATTTCGATATTTTGTACAGGGTGTTTAGAAAAAGGATTCATATTTTATATTTTTCAAACATCAAAAACTCACTTAACTTAAATGGAACACCCTGTATGTTTTTCTTCTATGTTGAATAACTTTTCATTTTCTATCAAAAACTATGAGTAATTGATATGTCTAAAATCAACGATTAAAAAGTTATTAAGATTTTTCTCTAAAATTTGTATGGAAATGGTTTTGTTTGCATTCTAGTAGGCCATGATTTTTTTTATTGTAGTTGATAATTAGATATGGGATCATAACTTAATTAAAAATGAAATTAATAACAAGAAGTAATCATTTATAGAGAAAATGGTATAGTAAATGCTCAATATGATGACCATTTTCTTCTAAGCACAACCGCACTCGATTTTAAAAAGATCTAACGTTTCTCAGGATATCTGGTGTTATAGTAGCAAACGCATCCTTTATTGTAATCTTTATGTCATCAGCAGTGGTAGGTGGAGTGTTGTGGGCCCCTCCTTACAATCCATTTATTGAGGAATTGTCTATCTAAATATTTTTGAAAAAAACATAAATACCATCCTTATCACATTCAACTTCACCAGAATTTATATGGACGAGGCTTTCAACGAAGGTTGAATTTTTGTTTATGGAGTCTCGAAAAAGTTGGAGAAGAAGATGAATTGTTTAAATATGTTTTATTTACCGACGAATCCACTTTCCACAACATAACGCCTTGGTAAACCCACATAACTTCCATTACTAAATCGTCACCTGTATCGCACTGTTGACCGCCAAAACCGGTGGAGCCTCAATGTATTTGGGAGAATTTTGATTTTTTGATGGAAACTTGAACGGAGTAAAATTTTTACGGATTTTAGAACAACACTTTTTCGAGTCTTCTTGATGAAGTTTGTTTAGACATTATTATTATTATTATTATCATTAAAAATTTAGTTTACAACACTCCACCTACCACTGCTGATGACATGAAGATTAGAATAAAGGATGCGTTTGCTACTATAACACCATAAGGTTCGAAGATCTCTTGAAAACGAGTGCGGTTATGCATAGGAAAAAATGGCATTTAGGTACTACAGTATTTTTTCCATTGCTTCAATTTCATTTTTAATTAAGTTTTGATCACATATCTAATTATCAACTACAATAAAAAAAATCATGGCCTACTAGAATGCAAACAAAACCATTTCCATACAAATTTTAGAGAAAAATCTTAATAACTTTTTAAACGTTGATTTTAGACATATCAATTACTCATAGTTTTTGATAGAAAATGAAAAGTTATTCAACATAGAATAAAAACATACAGGGTGTTCCATTTAAGTTAAGTGAGTTTTTGATGTTTGAAAAATATAAAATATGAATCCTTTTTCTAAACACCCTGTACAAAATATCGAAATCCTACGTAGTGCAAATAAAAGCCTTAAAGGTCAAGATAAGTCGATATAAATTTGCGTTACTCAAAGTAAGCGGTTTCCGTGTCATTAGGGGTTGTTTAAATTGAATATTTTTCTTAAAATCACAATTTTCTCAAAATTGGTAAGCGATAGGTATAGGGAACGTTTAATAAAGTTACCTTAGTTTTTAACGTATAATCTAAAAATGTAATAAAATATAGGGGGTTGCATTTAAAAAAACCTAACTTTGATATATTACAATTTTGTGAAGCATCCTGTATAAGTGAAAATAATTTTAAAAAATAGTCGTTATGAATTTACATATGTCACCAAAAAATGAAGCTGATATCTTGTACCCTTTAGGCACCAGAGACCGAGGGAATAGTGGTGAATCACCCTGTATATTATATTAGCCCCCAAAATTATTATTTTAACCCACAGAATCATTCTTTTGGTCCCAAGATTTTAGTCATTTTACCCCATGATTTTATCCATTTTATTGAAATGAAAAAAATATACTAAACCTACCTCTAACCTAAGCGCCTGAGTGGCAATATACGTTTAGGGTGGCATTTCTTTTTAGCTTCAAATAGGTACTTCTATAAAATAAATAAATAAATAAATAACTAAATAAAATCTTGGGGTGAAATAAAAAAATCTTGGGGTGAAATGAATAAAACTTTGGGATAAAATGAATAAAATCATGAGGTAAAATGAATAAAATCGTGGGGTCAAAAGAATAATTATGTGGACTAAATTAATAATTTTGGGGGCTAATATAATAATTCTTGGGAACAAAAATCTTGGGACCAAAATAATTAAGAAACTAAGGTAGAAAAAATAATTCTTGGGGTAAAAATAATAATTCATGGGGTGAGAATGGCAATTCCTAGGATGCACAAAATAATATCTCTTTTGTTTTTTGTACTCGTCGGTTGTTCATGTTCATTAAAGTCGTTGTGATTGAATTTGATAAATTACTGAATTACCTTTTGTGGAGAGGTAACGTTTAAAATATATTTGTTACAGACGCTCTCTCGCTATGCCGTACTTGAGATGCGTCATCAATGATCCCAGCTGGCGGTGCCTTGCTTCCTCCAGATTACGTGCCATCACCAATAATCACAATTTTATTATTTTCCAATGGCGGCGTGTTTTCTATAGTGCTTTATCAATCCAGAGGACTAGCTAGCGGTATAGAAATAATTAATGTATTCGTAGTGGCCGGTTCAAGGTGTATGGTGAAGGATTCATAACTTTGGTAGTAATTCTTAACCTTAATTATATCACATTGTGCGATACTATCAGCTCTTATGAATATTTTTTTAAGAGATCCGCTGAACGTTACTGTTGTTGGTTTACTTAGGACTTCCATACATTTTGACAAGCACAAGCCACGTACTATATTTGGTACTGTTGGAAGATGCGCAAGCTCGACTTTCTGAATTGAGGGATGTAGAATATTACGACCCCACCGAGAACCAGTACTGTTGCAACAGCGACACGAGATTATTATTGGACAATAAACCAAAAACCATTATTATTATTATTCAGTAGTGCTCACAATTTATTATTATTGATTATTGCGCCATTGGTCCTTCGACGAAGTGAATTTATTAATTGTGAGCACTACCTGAATAATAATGGTTTATTTTCTAATAATAATAATGTCGTATCGCTAGTGCGAATGTTACAACAGTACTGGTTCTCGGTGGGGTAATAATCTACATCCCTCGATCCAATAAAGTCGAGCTTGCACAATTTCTAACAGGTACTAATCTGAATTATATAAGAGACTCGTATTATTCTCATACGTTATGCAGGTCATGTGTTAAAGGCTACCAAACCCAAACATAAAAATATGATAGAGGTCTTATTACGACGATTCCTCGACGTTCTTTGTGTAGGTTTTCAGATATTGCCGAGTGCAATATTGTGGGTTATTCTACAAATACTTTCCAATGAACAGTTTGATTTTCTTTCATATTGCACACTCTTGAAGATAGCCTGAACCTGAAGCTATGTTGTTCTTATCCTTCCGATAATAATCTATTTCATAATAAATACTGCCAATTTTAGTAAGTTATTACTACGTGTTTTAAAGGTTGCAAAGTAGTGCATGAATTCTTGTAAAATTGTTGCCTAATAAGTAGGCGAATGCTGAAGAAAGTGATCCAACTTGAAACTTTAATCTACGATACACAAAATATTATTTTTGCTCCTAAGCTTGAAATACTGAGAGGGTTGTAGGGCAAATCGCCCCATGACACATCGCCCCCGGACTTTTCGCCCCGTCATTTCGCCCCACGGACCGTTCGCCCCCGGACATTTCTCCCCCCGGACAGTTCGCCCGCGGACATTTCGCCACCTGACACTTCGCCTCCAAGATATATCGCCCCCATACACTTCGCCTCCCAGGACATATCGCCCCCGACAATTTCGCCCCCAAAACATATCGCCCTTACATCGCCTTCATCCGTTATACATATACAGTGTGTCCACATTTCGATGCTCACCATTTGTAGAGCTATTAGAAGAAGTAGAGCAGCGGTTAAATACTTAGGGAATGTTTTTCAGGGTTTAATACCCGTGACATTCAAATTCTCCATAATTTTCGTAGATTTTCAAAAACACAGTTCTGGTTTCTGTATTTCACAGTGTTACTTAGCACTTGCATACCTTTAAGCTTACATTTCTCATGTGCTATTAAAGATAAATACATGTTTTTGTTCATATCTCTATCTCTCTCATAAATAAATATTTTTCAGCCATGTTATACATTTTTGAAAATCTCTTTTCAAAGGCAATTAACGAATAAAAATTCTATAACATCTGCCGTATGAAAACCATTGCTGGCACACATCACTGAAAAACGGTGGTTTTCTGATTACATCAAAAAGTTTGTCTTGAAAATGTTTTCGAACATTGTAAAAGTTTAGAAGAGGTCAGATTAGAAGCTGTGGAGTTATTGAAGAAAATTGGAATCAGGAAATTTTGTTTTTTTAAAAATTATTTGAAAATCTAAAGACATTGAAGAGAATTAGAAATGAGATTTATCGCGAAAATTGAATTCTAAAAACCATTCCCTATTTAACCGCTGCTCTACCTCTTCTAATAACCGAGATACCGATGATGAGCGTCGAAATTTGGACCACTTTATAAGCTAATAAACAATGGATAATTGGGACGATGTTTTGGGGGCGAAATATATAAAGGCGAAATGTCTTGGGGGCGATATGTTTCGGGGGCGAAATGTTCGGAGGCGAAATGTCTTGGGGGCGAAATGTTTTTAGGCGAAATATCTTGGGGGCGATATATCAGGGGGCGAAATGTCTTGGGGGCGATATGTCCGAGGGCGAAATGTCCGGGGCGAAGTGTCCGAGGGCGAAGTGCCGGGGCGAATTGACCGCACACCACTGAGAGTTAGAATGGATTTTGTAACAAACTGTCTTCTTCCATTAATGACATTGTCAAAAGTTCGATGATAAGGGAACTTTGTTAATTATTTTACTACCATAATTAGATTTTTATTCTCCATCACTTCGTCAAAAGTATTCGGCAGTCTCCATTTGCAGTAGGTAAACATCATTAATGACTATAGAAGTTGTTTTGTGTAGGCCGCGCCGTCTTTCGGTTTGCATTTCAGTAAAATTTTCTGTTTGATTATCTGATACTGTTTACAGTAACACAATGAAAACAATCCCAATTAAAACAAAAATTAAAGAAAAAAGGAATTAAATCAGAAAGTAATATGATAGTGGGTTGTTTGTACTGATCAGCGTTCAAATTTACAATCACAGTCATCCTACATTCCCTACAGCAATAATTAGGCACTGAACGATTACAGCTTTATTCATAACAAATAAAAATAAACGCGTGTCACGACACGAACATGTAATAAATTGAGAGTGCACATACGCTCGTCGCATACAAGAACAAATTGGAAGTTGTGCCTGAGATCATTTCCACTATAGTGAAACAAGTACGTAGGTAAGTACTCTTTAAATTGCTTCCACACATTTTTCGATTACTCTAAGACAAATTTAAAGTAGGATAGAAAATTAATAATTTAGTAGAATGAACCATTACGGTTGTTCTAAAATTCAGCACCTCTTAAAATATTAACTCTAATTTGTGCTCAGTTTACTTCATTAAGAGATCTATCTACAACAGTTTTCTTTTTCAATGTCATTTAGATCTGTTCGTAAAGTACGTTAACGGTTACGAAATTTTCTCTAATGCAACGAAAATACCTCTATTTATTGATACGAGTGACCATTCCGGAAGGTTTTGTATTCGGTTTTATTATTCGATAGCCCTTCCCCAGTAATTGAGAAGTAATTGAAGCGTTAATAATATAGTAATTGCATTCATCGGTTTTGTACTGTAGATACCCGGAGAAGCTTTTAATGATCTGAGATGGAAAATTTTATTATGTCAAAATTCTAAATTTTAATTTACTCCTATTTTGTTTTAATTGTTATCGTAGAACCGTTTTTCTTATTTTCTTTTGTGAGTAGATACATCGTGGAATTGTTAAAACAAACAATTATTATCATAACCTTACCGCTAAGGTTTATTTATTTAAATCCCAAAGACTTTTTGGCTAATTCTGACAACCGGGTTCATTAGTTACACGAAAGGAACTCAAACCAATACAATAATGTCAACTTTCTGTGGCAATTTATGGTGTCATCTCCAAGGATGGTTCCTATCACTTTATCCAAGGGAAAATGAGTGATTTGAAATTTAAACACAAAAAATTTCGAAACAGCGGTGGGGTCCAAGGACGACGGTGGTAATGCATGGAACTGCGCTTGGTCTCAAAGAGTAACTGTCTTCGTCTAGATGACAAATTTGCCAAGGGAACTGACTGCTTTATACTACGACGAAGACTTTTATAAGAGAGACCTGGAACATTACCGGGACCCTTCCACAGAAAAAGAGTCTATACAATACGTTTATAAGGGCCCAAAGAGGCGAAGACACAACTTCCTGCAGAGAAAATTATGGTAACCGTTTTCTGTTAAGTACGTGTAGGGGATTCTGTAAAACAACAAAAAATGTCTACAGTGACACGATTAAGACTTGAAAGCGACTATATATGAAAAATAACTCTACAAATTTCTTCAGAAAGCGCTATTTCTGCACAAAAACTACAGGGTGCATACAGCACGAATTTTTCAAAGCAATAGTCAATTAATCCGACTTATAAGAATTACAATATCTGCTTTACATTTTTCCAAAATTCAAAAAATACTACATCGCTATTTAATTAAGAACGACTTTGAAAACGCTAACTTGTTGGTTTCATATCTATTCCCTTGTGAATGCACCACATTGCTTTTATTTCTATAAAATACAAGATAATTACAAAATTTTTACGTGATCATTGATCTCAGATAACCAGGGATCAACATTTCCTTTAACGGTATTTTGAACTATTATTGTGAGAAACCGAAACTATTTTTAATTCCATAAATCTATTAATTTTCTCTTAGTTTTCTTTTGTATTAAGTAAATAATAAGTTTTGAGAAATACTGAAAATATTTGTGGATTTATATATTTTGTTGTTCACATTCAGTTTTGACGTTAATATTTATAGAAGACGTTTATTTCTTATCGGCCAATAAGGAGACCAGTTTTTCCTAAATATAGATGAAATAAATAAAGATATCTTAATACTTATTTATTTAGTCTATCTGAAGTATGTGGGCACTACCAAATCTTGTATGTTTTCCATGAAATAATATTACTAAAGAAATAACAATACCTACCTTACTTGCTTGAAATGTTTGGTACGGCAACGAAATCGTACAATTCTTTAATTTGAAAGCTCTTGATATCACCATTCCTTTTGAGGATTGCTTGAAATACTAGGATCTCTCTGTGGGTTCATAAGCTAATGAACCTTTAGTCAATTCGAGTTTCGATCTACAATCATCAGGCTATAAAATCTTGTAATAAATATGAAAATTACACAGATAATCTATTACATTTTCGTTTCATATTAATATTTTATGTAGGTTATTAAAGAGTTGAAAAGTAGTCTTGAAGTTCTCTGAAAATGACTTGAGTGTCGTCAACACTGTGCTTGTAACATACAATTGATATTACGATTGAATAGTATATTTTCTACATTATTTGGAAGAACTTCGCATGTAAAGGGAAAAGGTTGTTGTCCCTGTCCATACAAAGATGGCTGCTCTGAGGTGAAGAAAGTTTGTTGAAAAAATGGTTAACAATATCAAAGAAGTTAAATCCGTCACCCTTTAGAATATGGGAGCAAAGGCAATAGAATTATTGATAGAGAACTGGAACTAGAAATTTAAATTAGACCAGTGATTCCCAAAGCGTGCGCCGCGGCTCCCCAGGGAGTCGCACGGTCGTCATAAGGGCGCCGCGAAATATTCAATTAAACAATTCGGCAATTTTCTTGGAATTTCCAATTCTCGAATTTTTGCGCCAACAATCATGTATGCTGACAAAAAGTCCAAGAATTTAACAACTTTCGAGTCTTTCATTGTTTTCTTTCCAATCCATATCTTTTGAAACGGCTAGTGCGCAAACACGGCTTCCCCACACATGCTTTAGTAATCGTTTTTCAATTTTTCAAGAAAGTCAAAAATTTAGAAAAAAATCTGATGTATTAAGGACGTCGTGGAAAATGTCCGATTATATTTAGTGAGCCGCAAACCGAAAGAGATTGGGAACCTCTGAATTATACCATTAATTGTGAGGTTTTTCGATTGGATGTTATTCATAGGTTATTTAATAATAATCCTTTGGTCTGTTCTACCTTTTGTAACAATTCCAAAAATTGGAATATCTTTCCTGGTTATGAGTTAAAACTTACTTGCTGTTACTACAAGAGATGCCTCAACTCTGACCTAAATCGGTACAATTCCATATTTTATTATTGTTTACGATATTCTGGATTTCGATGGGAGGGTGGAAAAGTCCACGCACATAGGCCACGTGTTCGGGCCCTTTGTACTACATCTCTCATTAGAGTGGTTCGACCCTGCAACGTCACTCAAGCCATCCCACACGTGAGATAAACCTGAGGATGCTGGATGGGGAAGCGGCTCTAATCTTAGTCATGTCCGGCCAGGATTCCTCCAACATGGATCGGCTTAATTTGTCAAGTACGGGCCATTCACACAGTATGTGTTGCGCAGTCTTGTCGTCTGTATAGCATCCTCTACAGGGTGGTGAATCTACAAGCCCATGCAGTGCATGTGCTTGTTAAGTTTACAGTGTCCAGAAGGTATACCTACAAGTAGCCGCAGGTTTCCTCCGGATAGCCCTGTACAGAAGCGCACCAGGCTACGAGATGGTCCTCTGAAGGCCTCTCTCGCGTGGCTTGCTTTTTGTTATCGATCTCGCGAATCGTTGATGCCGCAACTCATCTAATGTTTGATTTTCGATATCGCCACCATACAGGAAAACGTTAGCTACACTCTGAGATGTTGTGTCTCCATTTTTGAACAGCTTCAGAAGATCATTTAGTTGCTGTTGCTTCTGAAAGATAGTAAAGAATTTAGCTTTACTCTGGTTGAAAAGGGCACTTGTTGTATCACAGCCACTCATCATGTGGAGGATGTTTTTTTAATCGTCCCTATGCATCATATATGCATATGATGGAATTTAGTAGCTGTCAAACGTTTCGTGGCCCAGACAGCCGATGAAAATTTTCTACTTCAAAAATTCATGTTAGATGGAAAACCGCAATACATGACAATCCTTTCAGATTTTCTCATTTCGAAACGTTACAGCTTCCTTAAAAGAAGTCGTACAGAAAAATGTTTCAGATAAAACTTGTCTTAGTCCTCTGTAAGTTTGGTAATAGGTATTTTTTGCTAGGACATACCAATGAGGAGATGATGCAAAAATAAACAATTTCCGACGCCATTTTCCAAGATGGCGGATCGAGTGGGATTTGGAAATTTAATTTACCGTGAACTCTAAAACATATCCAAAAATCAAAACTACCGAACCTTTTGCAGGGCATGGCTTACTCATTCTCCCTGGCTACTGGAGTATACATATGTAGTTAGAAAATCTTTTCTTTTCGAAGGGAATTGTTGAATCGCATCTTGTGATGAAATGAGTTTCATTAGAAATTTTATCACGTCATACCACTTCATAATTAGAAAAACTCAATGACTCAATGCGAAGGTTTCTAATGACTTAACAATTCGTAAGACATAATTATCTGTGCCTTAAGTCAATTAAGACTAAAAATATTGTAAAATTGAAAGTAATGCCTTTAATGACCTTAAAATGCCTAGTACGTGAAAAGAAACGTTAGTATTTTTTATTCTAAAATGTAATTATCCTTTACTTTAGTACAAAAGAAAAACTTTTACGTATTCCATTAAATATCGATTAAGCCTTTTTCTTAATCTCTTGTAATATTTCTTTCATCTAAGTTATATCTTTCTCTATCTCCACTGCACTCAGAATATCATTTGGCAATTCCCATCCGTACATTTCATACAACATGCTTTCCGGCACGTTCAGCATTTCAGGATTTTCATAGGCCTTCCGTACGAGAAGGATGGCGTTTAATCACAACCCCAAATTCAGTAATAAAATTTAAATACCTACACAATGGTTATTTTTTAAAACTGTTGTACTCGATTTGAGATAATTAAGTATTTTTCTCAACCAGCATCGATCCAAAACATTATATGCTATCATTTTCGCAATTTTGATATTAACCTTATTAGTTATTAATTACCGTTACGTAGAACCATATTAAATTACTTCTCGTTAATCTTTTTTAATAATGTGGTATTTAAAAAACATGCGGCTATTTATTTATTTTCTTGATTACAACAGTTTGTTGCTATGCGTAACAAAGTTCTATATCAATCTAAATTTGTTATTAGTCTCGGATGTCAATGTTAGATCTTAATTATGTTGGCAATCAAAAGAGTCAAAGTCCTTGTTTTCGTACAAATTATAATTTTTGTTTCCTAAAGAGAATTAATAATTAGTCTGTGCAAGCGGATCAGCTGAGGACATCTTTATTCCACATCCACTGAAAGCTCTGCTAGATGAGTATAATGCATGAACAAATGTCAAAATGATAACTTCCGATACTACAGCAGTCAATACAGGTAAAAAAAATGGCGTTGTTGTTAAACTTCTGCAGCAGTTTAGAGGAAAGGGTCTAGCAGAGCCCCAGTTTATAATTGGCTGTCAACACCACATTCTTGATTTGATTCTTCGGCACTTTATGGATTTCATTTTCCCAACAAGTTCACAGTCACCCAATATCAATTATCAATTCATTGAAGATGTCTTGAAAGGCTATGAGCAATTGAAACAAAGATATTCTGGTGAAGAAAGGATTACCTAATGGATGGCGAGATGACTTCAGGTTCCTTTTTGACGTATGTCAAGCTTATAACAGGAGAAAAAGTACGCTCAATTGAAATGGCAGTAGCTACCCTCCCTTCATTGTGCCAGGTGGAATTCAAGGGCTATTTTTGCACTCATTGCGTTTTTCCTCATTCCAAAATAGAGATCTAAACTCAAACTGCCTTGTAACTACATTGCAGGTACAGTACATGATCAAAGGCTTGGTTTTCAAACCAACACTCTTCACAGGACATACGATGAACTTCATAGTGCTATCTCCAAATTGAACTGTCCTAAGGTTTAACGAAGTTTTTCCGATCACTGGGTTAACGCACAACCTGTGCTTGACGTGCCTCGTTCAAATATAGTCACCGAGCGAGCTGTTAAGCTGATGGAAGAGATACATAGTACAAGTAAAACCGATAAATAACTGAAGACAAAGTTTTAAAAATGTAAATAAGTATGTTTCGTTTATAGTACCTACTCTATATGTTCACTTTCAAATAAAGAAATTGTAAGTAGCGTAGATATCTTTTGAATCATTAACCTAAAAACTGTATTCTTTTAGGTGCGGGACATTTTTGTATAATCGACAAAAATTAATAATATTTGTGGGATCTAGAGGCAAAAGTTCATCATTTGGTGTCACAGGGTTTTTAATCTGTAAAAAATTATAACCCTGGGGGACGCCCACGCCTCTATCCGTTTCTCTGTCAGGACCTATTTACCTACTTGTGTGGTTTTGAACCAGGGGATTATTTTTGCAACCGACATTAACATTATTAACATTAACATTAACATTTTGCTGCAAACGCCAAAAAAATTACAAGGTTCGCGCATTGATAACAATATGCGAAGTGACCCTTATTTTCATTTTCCTACCGAAATAGTGTACGAAATGCATATTTCGCGGGGTCCATTTCCCCAGCACCCCCCCCCCCACTCTGAATTTGGAAGTGAAAATTTGTACACGAATTGTGCTCGTTTTGTGCTGAATTGTGCCGTTAAAATTTCATTTTGTGCTTCACCCCTTCCAGAAATTTCCATTTCGAAATTCGGAGTGGGGGGTGCTGGGGAAATGGGCCCTATTTCGCGCACTGCATGTAAACTATATGAGATTTTTGTATCTTAACCTTTATGGTCCTCAATTTATAAATAGGTATGTATATAAATTTCCATTATTTTACAGTTAAAAATATCCGACACTAGAAAACTGACGCGAGCAAAAAGTCACCCTAAAATAATTTTCAACAGCATTTTATTTCCATAGTTGCAAGTTGATTTGGAAAAACATTTTAAGCCAGTTCTACACTATTTCTTATATGAAGCTAAGCATATTACTTATTTTAGAACAATTTTAAAAGATATAATATACTATTTTTGACGTTTGTAGAAAACATTTTTTCTCCAACCGTCAAGAAAGCTTTAGATTCGCACATTACTTGCAATGGCCAAAATGCAATTTCTGACATTTCTCTATTTACTTAAAATGTGAAATTTTTAACTATTGTAGAAAAAATTTTGTTTGCAACTCGTGCGCGAAATGCTACTTTGGTGATCTCGACTATTTTCAGTTCTCGATCACCAAAGTAGCAGAAGGGGGAAGAGTAAAAATGAGATTGACTGATTGATTCCTTCTTCAATAGTTAATTTGTAGAATATTCGGCATATACATTATCTCTATTTTTCTTCTTAGCGCCTGTTTCTGAATACATTTGAAACTTTTCGTGCTCATAACTTCTCCTTGCTCTCGCTCTAATTTGATTATCACGATAAGTAGAACCTCATTATCTCCTCATGATTGTTTTATTTGAAGATACTCAGTATTAGTGTCGGTTGTCGATAGATCGCTGTAAATATTTTCATCTCAGCTGATGATTTTGTAAGCATTAAAATAGGTAAGTGGAAGTAAAATTATTATACTAATGAACCCTTATTTTTTGCAGATACGTTAAAATTCAAGATGGACTACGAAGAAATGATGAACTTAACTGGCGTAGAAAACAGCACAGAACCCGTTTATCGGGAGGAATCAATGAAATACATCGCACACGAAATAATATTTTTAATATGCTGCATCGTAGCCTTCTTCGCTGATGTGGCTATAATCTTTACTACATTATACTTCAAGCAAATGCGAAATGCGCCAAATATTTTAATAGCAAATTGGGCGTTCACAGACCTTTGTTCCTTGTTAGTGACACCTAGCGGTTACAGATTAGTGTCAATATTAGATAAGTTTGATCTACCTTCGCACTTTATGCGTACTTTACTTCACGTAGGATTAACTTTCCATTATATGACAATTGTATCGGTTTTAATTGTTTTGATGGACTGGTTCGTTACCGCATATTTTTCGAAATTCTCGAAAAAAATTAGGATTTACTATAAGTTTGTAGTAGCATTCATTTGGGTCATTTTGTTGATATGGTTAATAGTACTTTGTACTCAAGATCTTTCTCCTAAATTTCATAAGACTACCGCTAATGCATGTTTTGTGACTTTATTTACTTTACTCATCTGTATTATCATTATACGATTTATTAATATGTTGAAAAAACGCAGCGGGCGACCTGTAGAGCATCCAAAATTGGCATTAAATTTATGTACTGGGTTCATGATCTCCTATGTGCTAGCAATAGCTAATTTTCTGCTGGTAGATTTGTTTAGGGCACGACATCCACTGTTTCAAGTCATTTCGATGTGCGCGATTTTCTGTAATTCACTTGTAACGTTCAGTCTGTTATATTTTTGTGATGAAAGTTTTCAGGCGCATTTACGTAGAAGCTTTCAATGTAAATTTCGTAGGAATGAAAATTCTTTCAGTGATAGTGAAACTTTGGAAGGAGATCCGTTTTCAGAGGTATCATTCCATTGTCCTACGGAACAATTACTAACAAATAACTAGAAAATGTGTTATCAAGTGTAATAAATATTTCCATATTATAACAATGTTCACACCTAGGATAAATGTATTACAAATATTAAACTTTCGGAATTGAATATTAGATGTCGTGAACGTGCAAAATATAACAAAATATATAAAAATTACTACTACTGGGTTATGTTTTCGTTTAGATAGATTTTAAGCTATAATTATTATACAATTTCTATTTTGTATTTATTTATTTAAAAGAATACACACTCGTCCAGTAAAATCAAATGAATTTTAGGTGCACGTTTATGAAGCGAATTTTGACCAAATAATGCATGAAATGAAAATTAGGTTGAGCTTGCAAGATTAATAAGAATAAATTGCGTGTATATCAATACAATGCTGCGAAAGATATTGCACATGGTAAAGTATTTACCTTACAGAGCTCACAGCTAATAACCTAGACATACCACACCAAATAACCTTAAAGGTTAAGAATTTTTGTTTAATTTAATACTTTATTGAAGTGACTATAGACAATTATTATATTAGAAATAAATAATTAAAATATGCTAAAAGACTAAAAACCAAATAGCCACTTCCAGTATCTTTCCTGTACTCTTCCCAGCCCCTCCTACTCCTACCATCCCCATACTTCCGCACCATGAATCATTACACTCTTCACAAGTTTCTCAAATAGCCACCCCCTTCTCATCATATCCTTACCAAAAATTCTCTTCCTCATTCCCCATATCTGATATAATATTTTATTCCTCTTTTTCCCCAGTTCTGCGCACCTTCCTTATTGTCGTACCTCATTAGGTACTTTTTCGACACTCACTTCTATTATTGGCAAATGCTTGGTATCACACTGCACCAATATTGGAATATTGGCCAACATTGTTCATATTCCACCAATATTGGCCCAATATTGCAAATCCAAAGTTGAAACACGGTAATATTGGTTCAATATACAAAATGTTGAGCCAATATTGACCCATTATAGCATTCAATTTAAACCATTGACTTTATTTTCAATGTCCCAATGTATACATATAACCTAATCTAACCTAAACACTTAATGCTTTCATGCGTACTTATAGAATTAATGTAGTTATCTGGGGATTAAGTTCCAAACTTGTTACCCCCGAGAAAACCACCCTATCATTATATTTGAAATTTTATCATCCATGTTTTCTGCGTATTACATATAAACATTATTACATTCTCATAACAGTTTGGTATGAATGTCATCTATGGAGTATGAACGCAAGTGCTTCTTAATATGAGTCATATATGTCTTGTAATTTAAATTTAAAAGATTGTTTATTTGTATTGATGACTGCAATTTATTATACACCTTCACTGCCGTGTATTCAAAATTGGTTTGAGTCATAGCCTTTCTGACTTTCAAATTGTAAGTAAGATCGTTGGCTTTTGATCTCGTAGAATATTTGTGACTTATTAGATTAACAACATCCTTTCTATTTTTATAAATGTATCGACAGACCGAGACAATGTACAAGTGATATACTGTGTAAACACCTATGTCGGCGAATAGTTGTGAAGAAGAATACAAAGGCGGTTTTTTAAATGTCACTTTTAAGAGCAATTTCTGTGTTACATATACCAAATTTAGATAAGTCTTAGCAGCATTTCCCCAAACAAGTAGACCATAATTCAACAGTGATTGACATAGGCCGTGGTAAATTATTTTTAATGTATGTTCCTCAAGAATATTCTTAACAGAGGTAAACAAGTAAAGTAAACTGCGAAGTTTCTTCACTAGTATATGTATGTGTTGATCCCATTTTAATTTGCTGTCTAATTGCACTCCAAGGTATTTAATACTACTGCTTCTCTTGATCGATTCACATTTACATATCATACCACTACATTTAGTAGATTGACCCAATATCACATCAAAACATTGAACCAATATTGTTTTTCCACGTACTTGCTACTTTTCACAAGTAAATGCTGGTACAATATAAGCAATATTGTGCCAATATTGGCGCAAGTTGGCATTTATTGCATAGTGCCAATATTGGTTGTATTTAACGCATCAATATTGCACCGTTCTAAGATTTCCTAGATTGACCCAATCTCTGTTCTCAATGTGGGACCAATATTGTTTTTCCACTTAATTGCTAAATTTTATTAGAAAAAATGGTATAATGAATTCAATATTCAGCCAATATTGGCGCAATTTAATATTTATTATATAGTGCCAATATTGCTTTTATATAATGTACCAATATTGCACCGTTGTAAGATTTCCTAGATTGACCCAATCTCTGTTCTCAATGTGGGACCAATATTGTTTTTCCACTTAATTGCTAAATTTTATTAGAAAAAATGGTATAAGTAATGAATTCAATATTCAGCCAATATTGGCGCAATTTAATATTTATTATATAGTGCCAATATTGCTTGTGTATAATGTACCAATATTACACGCTCTAACATTTTCTAGATTGATCCAATCTTAGTTCTTAATGTAGGACCAATATTGTTTTTTCACGTAATTACTACATTTTATAAGAAAACCAATATTGTACCGCTCTAACATACTTAGTTAATTAACACATTATTTTAGCCTTCATTATTGCTAGGATCCCATAATTATTGTATAGCTTGATAATGAAACCGGTAAGGTTTCGAAACATGTCGCTTGTCAAATTTTAATTTTATAATTGCTATGTTGTTGGATGTAATGGCCATAACCTCTAGCCGATAGTTGAAAATATCTACAGTCAAAATTTTACCTTTGCTAACTTGCATTATTAGCCATTTTATTAACCCCAAAAAACCATCTCGCAGCCTGGCGCGCTTCTGTACAGGGCTATCCAGAGGAAACCTGCGTCTACTTGTAGGTATACTTTCTGGGCACTGTAAACTTAACAAGCACATGCACCGCATGGGCTTGGTAGATTCACCACCCTGTAGAGCAGGGATGCCCAATAGGGTGGGCCGAAAAAATGTGAACTTTTCCAAATTTGGGTAAACTTTAGAGCGCATGCGCGATCGGAAGATATAAACCGATTTTAAAATTTTTGTTTTGCCCTTTTCTAGTCTCCCAAGTTTGTAACTTTTCCGCGGTATTACGACTTGAAGAAATATTTTTGAATTTTTTCGCCCCACCCTTAAATGCCCAACCCGTAGCTCTTGATGTGGCTCTCCAGCATGAAATGTCTAAAAAGTTGTGTGCTCTATAAAATAATTATGTACAATACCCTGTTAATGGCTATAGTTGTTCAGACATTGCTTTAACCAAGGAACCAAGGAGGAGGAGGTGTCATAATAAGAACATTATCTATAGATTTAAAACAATATAACACCTCCTCCTCATTGGCAACTCATCGGATGGACATTGATCTGATATAGACACCACAAACATTCATTTATTAGCTCCAGCATATACTTTACAAGAGAGAGTAGTAAGAGAGGCCATTGTGGCTCGCCAAATTGTGCTCGTTTTGTGCTGAATTGTGCCGTTAAAATTTCATTTTGTGCTCCAGAAATTTTCATTTCGAAATTCGGAGTGGGGAGTGCTGCGGAAATGGGCCCTATTTCGCGCACTGCATGTAAACTATATGAGATTTTTGTATCTTAACCTTTATGGTCCTCAATTTATAAATAGGTACATAAATTTCCATTATTTTACAGTTAAAAATATCCGGCACTAGAAAACTGACGCGAGCAAAAACTCACCCTAAAATAATTTTCAACATCATTTTATTTCCATAGTTACAAGTTGATTTGGAAAAACATTTTAAGCCAGTTCTACACTATTTCTTATATGAAGCTAAGCATATTACTTATTTTAGAACTATTTTAAAAGATATAATATAGGTACTATTTTTGACGTTTGTAGCAAAAATTTTTTCTCCAACCGTCAAGAAAGCCTTAGATTCGTACATTACTTGCAATGGCCAAAATGCAATTTCGCGCACTCATGGAGATGCATATTTTTTTGTAACAGTAATTTCTGACATTTCTCTATTTAAAATGTTAAATTTTTAACTATTGTAGAAAAAATTTTGTTTGCAACTCGTGCGCGAAATGCTACTTTGGTGATCTCGACTATTTTCAGTTCTCGATCAGCAAAGTAGCAGAAGGGGGAAGAGTAAAAAGGAATTGACTGATTGATTCCTTCTTCAATAGTTAATTTGTAGAATATTCGGCATATACATTATCTCTATTTTTCTTCTTAACGCCTGTCTCTGAATACATTTGAAACTTTTCGTGCTCATAACTTCTCCTTGCTCTCGCTCTAATTGGATTATCACGATAAGTAGAACCTCATTATCTCCTCATGATTGTTTTATTTGAAGATACTCAGTATTAGTGTCGGTTGTCGATAGATCGCTGTAAATATTTTCATCTCAGCTGATGATTTTGTAAGCATTAAAATAGGTAAGTGGAAGTAAAATTATTATACTAATGAACCCTTATTTTTTGCAGATACGTCAAAATTCAAGATGGACTACGAAGAAATGATGAACTTAACTGGCGTAGAAAACAGCACAGAACCCGTTCATCGGGAGGAATCGATGAAATACATCGCACACGAAATAATATTTTTAATATGCTGCACCGTGGCCTTCTTCGCCGATGTGGCTATAACCTTTACTACATTATACTTCAAGCAAATGCGAATTGCCCCAAATATTTTAATAGCAAATTGGGCGGTCACAGACCTTTGTTCCATGTTAGTGACACCTAGCGGTTACAGATTAGTGTCAATATTAGATAACTTTGATCTACCATCGCACTTTATGCGTACTTTACTTCACATAGGATTAACTTTGCATTATATTACAATTGTATCGGTTTTAATTGTTTTGATGGACTGGTTCGTTACCGCATATTTTTCGAAATTCTCGAAAAGAATTAGGGTTTACTATAAGTTTGTTGTAGCATTCATTTGGGTCACTTTGTTGATATGGTTAATAGTACTTTGTACTCAAGATGTTTCTCCTAAATTTCATAGGACTACCATTAATGCATGTTTTATGACTGTATTTGCTTTACTAATCTGTATTATCATTATACGTTTTATTAATATGTTGAAAAAACGCAGCGGGCGACCTGTAGAGCATCCAAAATTGGCATTAAATTTATGTACCGGGTTCGTGATGTGCTATGTGCTAGCAATAGCTAATTTTCTGCTGGTAGAATTGTTTAGGGCAAGACATCCACTGTTTCAAGTCATTTCGAACTGCGCGATTTTCTGTAATTCACTTGTAACGTTCGGCCTGTTATATTTTTGTGATAAAAGTTTTCAGGCGCATTTACGTAGAAGCTTTCAATGTAAATTTCGTAGGAATGGAAATTCTTTCAGTGATAGTGAAACTTTGGAAGCAGATCCATTTTCAGAGGTATCATTCCATTGTCCTACGGAACAATTACTAACAAATAACTAGAGAATGTGTTGTAAAGTGTAATAAATATTTCCATATTATAACAATTTTCACACCTAGGAAAAATGTATTACAAATATTAAACTTTCGGAATTGAATATTAGATGTCGTGAACGGGCAAAATATAACAAATATAACAAAATATATAAAAATTACTACTACTGGGTTATGTTTCCGTTTAGATAGATTTTAAGCTATAATTATTATACAATTTCCATTTGTATTTATTTATTTAAAAGAATACACACTCGTCCAGTAAAATCAAATGAATTTTAGGTACACGTTTATGAAGCGAATTTTGACCAAATAATGCATGAAATGAAAATTAGGTTGAGCTTGCAAGATTAATAAGTATAATTTGCGTGTATATCAAATATCAATGCAATGCTGCGAATGATATTGCACATGGTAAAGTATTTACCTAACGGTCTAGAGCTCACAGCTAATAACCTAGGCATACCACACCAAATGACCTTAAAGGTTAAGAATTTCTGTTTAATTTAATACTTTATCGAAGTGACCATACACAATTATTATATTAGAAATAAATAATTAGAATAAGCTAAAAGACTAAAAACCAAATACCTATTTCCAGTATCTTTCCTGTACTCTTTCCGTCTCCTACCATCCCCATACTTCCGCACCATAAATCATTACACTCTGCACAAGTTTCTCAAATAGCCACCCCCTTCTCATCATATTCTTACCAAAAAGTCTCTTCCTCATTCCCCATATCTGATATAATATTTTATTCCTCCTTTTCCCCAGTTCTGCGCACCTTCCTTATTGTCGTACCTCATTAGGTACTTTTTCAACACTCACTTCTAACTCCTTTTTGTACAAAACCCTTTCACTGTCTTTACCATCCCTTCCATATCCTTCCCAATTCTCCCTAGCAGTGCAATATCATCGGTGTACGCCAAAGTCCACGCCTTGCCTCCCCCAACGCTACCCCTCCACTCGGCGTCTCTGTTAGTCTCTCCACCAACCCCTCTATATATATTGAAAACAGGCCTGGACTAAGTTCTGCCTCAGCCCGCACTTTTACCTTGGACCTCGTCACCTTAGGGGATTTTGTAATATTAAATATGTTAAATTAAGTTCATCATCTTAGTTAATAATTTTTTCCCCTCAGATGCGAGTGGGTTTGTGTAAACATACTTAGTTAGTAACACATTATTTTCAGCCTTCATTATTGCTAGTACCCCATAATCGTATAGCTTGATAATGAAACCGGTAAGGTTTCGAAACATGTCCCTTGTCAAATTTTAATTTTATAATTACTATCTTGTTGGATGTAATCGCCATAACCTCTAGCCGATAGTTGAAAATATCTACAGTCAAAATTTTACCTTTGCTAACTTGCATTATTAGCCATTTTATTAACCCCAAAAAACCATCTCGTAGCCTGGCGCGCTTCTGTACAGGGCTATCCAGAGGAAACCTGCGTCTACTTGTAGGTATACTTTCTGGGCACTGTAAACTTAACAAGCACATGCACCGCATGGGCTTGGTAGATTCACCATCCTATAGAGCAGGGATGCCCAATAGGGTGGGCCGAAAAAATGTGAACTTTTCCAAATTTGGGTAAACTTTAGAGCGCATGCGCGACCGGAAGATATAAACCGATTTTAAAATTTTTGTTTTGCCCTTTTTTAGTCTCCCAAGTTTGTAACTTTTTCGCGGTATTACGACTTGAAAAAATATTTTTGAATTTTTTCGCCCCACCCTAATGCCCAACCCGTGGCTGTCCAGCATGAAATGTCTAAAAAATGGTGTGCTCTATAAAATAATTATGTAAAATACCCTGTTAATGGCCATAGTTGTTCAGACATTTCTTTAACCAAGGAACCAAGGAGGAGGAGGTGTCATAATAAGAACATAATCTAGCGATGAAACAATATAACACCTCCTCTTCATTGGCAACGCATCGGATGGACACTGATCTGATATAGACACCACAAAAATTCACTTATTAGCTCCAGCATATACTTTACAAAAGAGAGTAGTAAGAGAGGCCATTGTGGCTCGCCAAAAATTTTTAAATACTTAATTGGCTCAAGCCAGGTTACAGGTTGCGCACCACTGCTACACAGACGACGAGACGGCGCAACACATACTGTGTGAATGTCCCATACTTGTCAAATTAAGAGGATCCATGTTGGGAGAATCCCGGCCGGACACGGCTAAGATTAGAGCCGCTACCCCGTCCAGCATCCTCAGCTTTATCTCACGTGTGGGAGCCTTCAGTGACGTTGCGGGGTCGAACGACTCTAATGAGGGAGGTAGTGCAAAGAGTTCGAATAGGTGGCCTATGTGCGCGTGGATTTTCCCAACCTCCCATCGAAATCCAGAACCCAAAAAAACATAACTATAATCGTCATCGTCGTTTTCATTAAATTGGTTAAGGGGAGGTTTTGTGAATGTTATTTATTTTTCCTCATCACCTTATATAATTCTTCTATCCTCTCCACTAAGTCTTCACTTAACCCTTTACTCCTCATCATTTCCCACAGCTTCTTCCTGCATACATTGTCAAAAGTCCTGTTGATGTCTAGAAATAGAGCGTGCACATTTCCCTCCCTCTTCTCCAATCCTTTGTTAACTATATGGCTATCTGCTTCACTATGTACACATTATCTACCACCCTTCTCTCCTTCTGAAGCCCGCCTGCCAGGCACTAATTATTACTTTCTCCTCAAACGTTCCTGTACAATCATAGCGCACACTCCATAACCAACATTTGTTATACTCATCCGCCTCTAATTTTTATCTCCCTTCCACATCCCCTTATACACAGGGCACACAGCCACCTCGACCCACTCCTCAGGTATCCCTTCTCCCACCCATATTTGGTGTAAGATCCACCTACAATTTTTCCTCGCTCTAATCCCCATATACCTCCAATTCTCCACCGTTGTACCATCTACGCCTCCCACATTTTAGCATTCCTAACACCCTATCCCACTCCTCAGATATCTCCTCCCCCTCTCCTTTCTTACGTTCCTCCCCCTCTCTCCCCCATTTGTCTCCACCCTCCGTCCTCCCAATATCGTTTGAATACGTCCATAGAGCTTTCAAAAAAATAAACTCGATTGAAACATTTGTGAACTAAAGGCAGACTTCTTCCACTTACTAAATTCTTAAACTGCATTTCATTGTTGTTGTCGGAAAGATATGTTCCCTTATTCCCTTATCTGTCCGATGATTCAAAATTTCAAATTACAACAAAACAATTTCAATAATTTAAAAGGTCAATTCAAACGGGTGGTTAAAAGTTGCAATATTGAAATTATAATTGTTAACCATTTTTAAATATTTTATCTTGTAACCATCTGTTTGAATTGTTTATATTGAAATTTTTACTTTACATTTGATATTATTGTAGCTACTTGTCTTCATCAAACGCTGATTTTTATCAATACCCGATGGTTCCGTCAATATCAACTATTTTCCGGTTTGTCATATTTTAATTTTCTACCGTAAATTTTTTGAAACTCCAAAAATGATTAAAATGAATTATTTAAATTGTAAAATACATCTTCTTCCAACAAAATTGACGTGATTAATATTATTCGATTTTTGATCATTTTACGAATTAAAATGTTATTGAAAGTTGGAAGATTTTAAATGAAAATTCTGCATATTTAAAAGAGTGCATTCCGACCAACGAATTTTTGTTACCTATGTAACGTTATCTAGTCTATCACAAAGGGCGCACATTATATGCTTTCTGTCTTCATCTATGTGCGTTATGGTTTACCAGATCTCCTTTATAGAACTTTTTTCGATCCAATATTGACCCTGATTTCTATCGCGTTGAAGGCCTCCAAAGCTCTCTTACGTCTGCCCAGTTTGGTGTTCTTCTTAGCCACCTTTCTTTCACCTGCACGCACCGATCTTGGTTTACGTTGGCCCATTCCACTGAAGAAATCTCTACGAATTTGTTTGATGAATTCCGAAATTTTTGAATAATGAGAGCAATTTACGAGGAAATTTAGCCTGAGGTAAAGAGTTGTGATCGAACGACAATTTTTCCTGCTAGTACGCCAAAAGTTCGCTCGCCATTGGAAAATACTCGGACTTCATTTTTTTGGAAAACTCGCTGTGACCACTGTATTGGTCGGATTGTTGACTTTTATATCTGAAAATGACCCCAAGGCCCAATGAACCCTCACGGCAGTTATGGCTATCGATATCGCATTGGGGTATGCTATTTCTATTGTAACTTTGAAAGAATCGCAAAATATCGCAAGAAAACAGTATCTGTCTCACTTTGACACATCCTAGACAGCTTAAAACATTATACTTTTTACTAAAACTAGGCATATGAGCCGTGGCATGTTCTTAGGGTCATTTTGAGACATAAAATTCCATGATCGGAGCAAAACTATGATCAGAGCGAGTTGTTCAGAAATGCATGCCAAAGTCCAATTTTAACATGGCTTTTATATGGGAGTGCGATTCTGAAATTTTTATTACTTAGGACAATTGAACCCCTCCTTAATGGCGTAGCGCTGTGTATAAGTAAATGATACATCTAGCTCCAACTCCTATTTTTAACAAAGAGGAAATTTAGTGGTCTAACATTTTTTTAATTCGACGCAGCTTTATTGGAAACGACTTTGCTTGAAGACAAGAAACAGCCTTTTGAATGTTCACTGATCACCGCTAAATGTACTTTCAGTTATTTTTTTTCTCAAACACAACTAAAATAATGCCTGAATTTAATCTAAAAATCAATACTTCTACTATTAATAATCAAAATGGGGATTGTTGTCGTAGAAATTTGTAGGAATAGTGGCGGAAAACGCAAGAAAAGATATGATCTTGTGCGTTTCAAAGCTTTTCATTTTTGTTTGCGCTGTTTGAAAATTTCGATTGCTTCGACATTCTGTTAAATCGGCCTCACATTTCAAAAGTAAATACAAACATGAAATGTGATCAGAATTAAAGTTAGGTACCTATTATTAATTTGAAGTGAACGTTAAAATAGTGCGTGTACGTGAAACATAGATAGCCAAGCAATTACTTGACTTAATTGATATTCCTTGATTATTCGATTCAAAGTTCTCGCTGTTCGGAATTGTTTTGTTCGAGATATTAATTAAATCAGCGAGAGCAGTAACGAAAACCCAATTAGCATAACTATTGATAATAAGATGCCTACAAATGGAGTTGGATTTAATATACAATGATTATTTTCTTTTTTAATTACTTATTAATTAAACAGTTCTATCAGTACCGCTTATAATTCAAACGCAAATTAATTTCACGACAAGAGCATGTGTAACAATGGGTGCGTGTATGTTTTATGTTTCTAGACCCTATAAGCAACATAAATTTAGATTAAATTAATTTTGCTTTGTGTAATTGTGTTTAATGAACACCATTTATTTCTGCTAATGTAATTTATGTTGTGTAACTATAAGTTACTTTTTGTGTATATTTGTCGTAAAATAATAAGAAGTAAGTGTGCTGACAATACTCTGATTTTTTATTTTATATACTGGGATCATTAAATGAGGGGACTTTAGTTAATTAAGAAGAGAAATTTAAATTTTATTACATACAAATTAAAAATAGTCTCCCATGACTTGAATGCACCTTTCCATCCTTTCTTGCCACTTTGTAAACACTTGTAGCCACTCATTTTGTGAAATGCTTGAAAAAAATTCATTTACTGCAACATTCACTTCTTCTTCACTTGAAAATCTTTTTCTTCGTAGAAATTTCTTCAGATTTCTAAACAGCAAAAAATCACAGGAGCCAGGTCAAGAGAATAGGTCGGGTGAATCATCAAAGTGACCCCGCTTTCTTCCAGAAGTTTTGATGTTGCTGATGCTGTGTTGGGGCCTAGCATTTGTTACGGCAACAAATGATCGGTACCGTAATCAGGACAAATGCAATGACTCGATAAGCTCAGTTATAAGGGGCAATCTAATGGGCGTGGGAATAATGAGTATAGAATTTAAATTTATAGCAAGTTATAGTTAACAAATATAGTCAAGTACCTTTTAGGGCGCCACGATAGTTCTTTAGTAAAGACAAGCTGGTAATCAGAACTACGAAGAGCTTAGCAGCTTATAATAATAATAACAGAGATATGATTCCTGAAAGAGAAAGTGGGTATTCGATAAAGAAATACACTAAAATAATGATAGTGGTGGTTATAATGAATCAAAACAAAATAACATTGACACAATCGGAACAAATTTTACAAAACAAATCTTCACAGGAGTGAAGCAGTAAAGGGGGTTTAACTTTTACCTTGCAGGGAATGAAGTTTACATATTACAACAATGTACAATTAATAACACAAAAATAATACACATAAATATATCAGCAACCGTCTCGGTAGCTGTACGAAAGTCAGTACGTAGTAGTTGTCATTAAACAACGCTTACCAAAAACACATCCGATTATCGCCGTTGCGCAACGTCAATATCGCTGAGTTATCTAAACAGAAAGGTTGATTAACAAGAAAAATTAATAGGGCTGCGACAAGCAGACCGACTGAAAGTAATAATTACCGACTTTGGTCAGTACTCGTTCCGAGAGTTGTTATGTAAAAATAATAGCAATTAGCTTTTAAACTTTAACTTTAGCAAATTAAATCTTCAAGGTAAAAGATAATACACAAATAATAAAAGTAACTTTTAAAGTAACGAACAAAGTTAATGCAAAATTAATTGAATAGTAAACAAAATGAATAAATTAAATGTTTTAAATTGAAGCAAAAATATGAAATGTGATTAAGTAATTTAGTATCTATAATCAAATTTTATAATAAACAGTAACAAAATTCAGGTAAAGTTCAGCAAGAAATGTAAGGTTAATAATTTAAATAACTTATCAATCTTATTTTCAGAAGTTGACACAAGATGGCACAGGATGGCAGCCTGTAATTTCCAAAATAAATCAATTTCTTCACACAGGAATAATTAAAGATGATTTGTAGAACAGCAAATATGTAGTTTCACAGGAAAATAACCATCGGAGTTCAATAGTAACGGATCAGCAATAATTTCAAGTAGTTTTCACCAAATTTTTAACCAAGATGGTGTTAACCAAAAGTAAGTTGCAGTCCAACAGTAAGCCAGATATTAAGCGGAACGTAACACGGGGTAGTAAACAGGTAGTAAACGGGTAGTAAACAGGTAGTAAACGGGTAGTAAACGCTAGGACAAATAATATAAATTACTGTGAGGAATTTAAGAATGACACGATAATTGATGCAAAAGAATTTGGTACATACCTCAAGGAATTATCCTAGAGCGTGGAAACTTTTAACGTAGCGGTACTAGATGCAAAAAAGACGTAATACACGTTTTAATGGTACTTAGAATAAGCAGATGATTCTAAATAATCACTATTTGTGGAAAACTTTCACTTATAGACGATTAATATCGATATGAGAAACTTGTGAAATTTCCGTAGCACTTAGTAACGTTTGTTAGGAAGTAGAATAGAAAAAGATACGCGGTTGAAAATCGAGTTGCTATTTATATCAGCACGGAGATATTCCCTAGTGAAGTACTTGTTCCGTTTTTAAGATGAAATATTTTATTTAGTTAGCCGAGGATCAGCCAATCAGAAACTAAATGACTACATCGACAGCCAATAGAATAATTTTTAGCAAGAAGCTTCCGTTGCCGAGTAGAAAAGCTGTAAGGGAACCAACGAAGCCGAAGTGGTTAGAGATAACGCTTCGCGTAGAATAGAGCAAATGCGGAGGAAGAAATAGTACCAAAAGTATTGAAAGTGAGCTCTATTAGCAAAACATTGAATTAAGAAATTTGTAATCTGTAATCCTGATAGAGAAATCGATATGATTGATTCTTGCGAATTAGCTAATAAACGAGGAACGTAACACATTATCTTGATGAAAGGTAATGGTATGGATTTGGCCTGGAAGACTTGCGGTAGGGAAACGGTGATGTACCAATTAGTGTTGACCTTTTGACCTTTTTCTAATTTGACAACTTTGGCTAAACCGGTTGACCAAAAAAATGCCGCGTACATTATCTTCCGAACTCTTGGGTAAATTGAGCGGTTCTTCATCTTCAAACAGCGATAATTTGGCTTCCTCGGAAGTTAAATCATCAGAAAAATAAACCCAAGTCTCGTCACGTGTCAGGAATCGGCTAATACCATTTGGTCCCCAATTTTCGAAACATTGTCAGGTTTTCTTGGCATGCTTTCACTCGAGCTTCAATTTGGCTTTCATTGAGGAGATGGAGTACCCACTTGACACAAACGTGTCTCATCTTTAGGTCATTTCTTACAATTTTATGGGATGACCCGTAAGAAATCCTCAATTTTTCGGCTATTATTTTGTCTCACTGTAGATCTAGGATTTTCACTTATGATTTCCCCTACTTTTTCAACAATTTCTCCCATGACAGCTTCAGTTGGGCGGTCTGTACTTTCTTCCTGGTCCAGTGATGTTCGGCCCATTCTTAAACATTGGTACCACTTGTAAGCTGTTGTCTTTGAAACACTATCTTCACCAACCACTTCATTCCTGCAAACAATCTGATGGTGACAATCCTTTTTTGAAATTGTAGGCGATTAATGTTCGAATGTCACGGGATGTGGAAGGTACCTTTGCTTCTCGTTTTTCTATGTTTCAACTTAATTAACTCCGGTAATAATTGGAACATTTTTATGAAAATTTAAACTTAAGGCAGGAAAATAATATTCTTTTAAGCAAAATAAACTAAATTATGATAAATTAGTGGGCTGTCTCAAGTCCCTCCATTTAATTATTGCAACGTAACGTAAACAAGAGTGAAACTTCACAAAGCCCACGGCAACTTAATTATTGCGTCATAATTTTTTATTTTCCAATGAAGAGGAAAGAAGAAGATGCCAGTAGAGCTTACAATACCGAAATTCTGGGATTTCGAAAACCGGGATCCCGGACAAAATTGATGCACTATTTAAAACCGGTATTCATACGTAAATACCGGTATTTCGGTATTAATTTAATTTTATTTTAGTAGGAAATATTTTGGATTAATGATATAGTGTATTTAGTGCAAAATATTTGTATGTATACAGGGTGGGCCAATAGTGTATGGATGAAAGACTGTGGATTTATTAACGAACATTTCGTTCATGGGATATGGTAAGGCTACAAATCTAAAATATTTTCACTTGAATCGCAAAGTTTATAGAGGATGATTTATATCAAAGTTGCAATTTGTATGGAACCCCCTGTATATTCCTTGGTCAATTCTAGTGCGACATAGTACTTTAAACGAATCATTTGCCCGCATGTGTTCAAAAAATTGAATATCCCAGGGATCACAAAGCTTCATTAGGATTAGCGTTAATATTTTGAGTTTCAATTTTTTATTTCAAATTTCTATTTTGAATACGAAATTTCTGAATTTTATGTGGATTTTTTAAATTTACGTTTTATATTTATATCTTTGAATAACTTGAATATTTTGAATTTGCAATTTTGAACTTTGAATTTTTAAGCTATGCGTTTTTTCTTTTTCTTTTATAGTTTCAGCAGTAATAAAAGTCAATACCGGGATCCCGGGATTCACTTGATTGAATACCGAAAACCGGTATTCAAAATTTCTTCTGGTATTATAAGCCAGGCACTTGACAATGGTAAAGCGACAGGTAATCGACTGTCTGAACCCATTTTTACACTGCCACTCTATTAATTCGACAGTCAGAAGGCTTCGTGTTATCTTGTATGACATTTTTCAGTGGTTACAATGTCACTATCTTATATTTTTGAAAATTTGAAGTGTGTAAGAGTATTTAATTCGTGTGAGGCGGTAACGGTTACCATGCACAACGCCAAGGACCGAATTGCTGTAAAAGGAATAAAATAAATAACCTCCTGCACGAGAGCCCTAGTAAAAACTTGCGGCATCGTCTATGTTACAGGAACTTCCCTTCCTCCAGTGATATAGGTACTCCCGAAAGTACCTAAAGCGTAACAGTTGTAGCGTGAACAAAAATCAGTGTGTTTAAATCGCACTTTCAAAAACGCGTGTTTTAAAGTTGCCATGGCAACATCACCAATTTGAAAAACGACGACAATCAATGTTGGATGACAGATTGCAAATTAATTTCCGTTTCTCTCATTTCCATGACAACGAAAGGTATACTGATTTCACATTACGAATTCAACCATTTTACATTATAAGTTCTTATTTCCATTTTAATACCAGTATTTATGATTTCAAAGTGAACCAATAAAAAAAATAGCGTAAAGTATTCGTGGATAAACAGGTCTTTAAAACACTTGCTCTATTTCAAGCACTCCGGCTACGCCGTCGTGCTTGAAAACTCGCGCGTGTTTTCAAGACCTGTTTATCCACTTATACTTTAATACACTAATATTAGATATGTAAGTGCAATCCAATTCGTGTTTAGGTACCAAAATGAAAATTTGCATAAATATCGTTAAAGCGCTATAGAAACTGTACCTACCCAAGTATTGCGTTAGAGTTCATAAAAGTGGATATCCATTGCAAATGTTTCTAAGATATTAACGTTAATTATAGTATTAGCAAACGTTCCTGTTGCAATTACATTTACATTTTATAATTATACACATCTTCCTTAGTCAATGACCGTACTGCAACGGTGAAAATGAGAAAACTTCTGCAATATGCATTTTCATTTAAAATTATAATAACGATAATGAACTATACACGTATTTCAGTAAGATCAGGGATAGTTATAATGGTTACGTTCTTAATGCACCCTATTAAAGTGGCAACGATAAGTGTCTACTAAGGACCTTGCGACGCCCTCTCTAATTAGATTCGAGCACCAACTAACTACAAATTTTGTTACACCACTACTGTAAATGTAATATGGTACCTCTGCGAGGGTTGTGTTCTACAAAGCTATATTTAGGGTATATTAAAACCAATTTTAAGGAGGTGAGTCTTGTGTTACATCAAGAACGCTCGTTAAAGAACGTCTCTCAATTAAAATTTACAAAATATGGAATAATAAAATCTGTTAGTGTTTACAAACAAGATTCACGCAATTTGCTTTTCTTTCTCACTTAATGGGAATCTAATTTTAAATCATTTCTACTTTCTCAAGGTTTGACGGGATAGAGGATAATTATTCGAATATAAAACTTAATCAATCAGTCATTTCGCCCTCGAACGCCACCCACAAACTCAGTGTGATATACTTAGAATATCACAATTTATTTCAAATACTCCATTTTTCTTTCCAGTAAAAGTGTTTTTTCTATTAATAGTACATTGTGTATCGAGTAGGAAAAGCGTAACATTCCCGGGCGATGTGAATATTGTTGGGCGAGGCGTCAGCCGAGCCCAACAACACAGAGTCGGGGAATGTTGCTTTTCCTACGAGGTACACATACTATTTTTCCGCCGATCGTTAAAAAACAGACTAAAAACATGGAAATTCTAAAAATTATTTTATGAAGAAAAGAATAAGCGATGCCTTGAAAATATAACGAACGTCGGTATCCATGGAGAAGTACATTTCTTTACAGTACAGAAATGAATCTTTAGAGTACAGAAATGAATATTTCCTTACAGTAATCGTTGGCTGCCTAGCAACGACTATATGCACCGGAATCTTGTCCTTTTCCTTTCAAAATTCTGTCAGAAATGTCACAATTTTTGAACGATCGGCGGAAAAATTATTTTTTGCGACCGATGGATTTTTCAAGCTGGTATAACAGCATGTTATTATATGCGGTATGCCAATCATTATTTGTGAAATGCAATACAAAGAACAATATTTTACGAGGGTCAGTATACAATGTAGGTAGTTTTTATAAAACTCAAGTAAAATTGGAATAAATGGTTTTTTCATCTCCTACCTTATTTAGTCCAGACAACGAAGGAAAAATAGCGGAAATAATTCATGTAAAAGCCGATTTTGGCACAGGTGTACGGAAAGGTGTCCTCAATAAAACACTAAAAGTACTGAGGTGAGGGGGCGGGGTGAAGCTAAAAGTGAGAGGGATGAGGGGTCTCTAAAAATGTCCCTTTTTCAGTTTTTCTTTATTAACTCGAAAACTACTACCTCTACCGAAAAAATATCCTTATACTAAATGGGGGGGGGGGGGGGGGGGATTTAAAAAAAATAAAAATGAAATGTGCATTGTTAAAAATCAAATGTTCATTGTTAAAAATGTAATGTGTTTGTTAAAAATGAAATAGGTAAGTGTTTAAGGATTTATCTTGAACATTAAATTTCATCGAAATCTAAATTTTCATCGACACGATGCTGTCTTCGACGGGTGCTCCGTTGGTACATGAGCCGAAATAGCCGCAAGCACCGAAGAGACAATCCCTGCTTTGCGGCAACCCCAACCACAGCGCCAGGGCCAGCGCAAGAGGTTTTGGAGCCCTTGGCAAAACTATTGTGAGCCCCCCCCCCCCCCCCCCCCACTAATCCCAAACCAACCTCCTAATCAACTAGTGTAGTCGATTCAGCAACTCACTTTCAGGAAATATAAAAACAAACAAGTTTCAAAAGGCGGGAATTCTTTCAGAATTCTAATTTCAACCAACTTCAAATCTGTATAACTAATTATGGCATAATTATACTATATACAATATATGTATATAACTAGCCCCCCCCCCCACCGCGGACACAAGCACCCCGGATTCTGCACAAATGAGTCATTGTTTTTCTTTCCACCCTTAAGCGAACGATGGGAGCGGAGAGGGTGATACCGGTAGCGTTAGTAGAACTTGCAGAGCGATATGCAAATTAGGTATTATATAAACTCTCTTATCCAAGTCAGATTGTAAAATGAAGTCAAAGACGCGATTTGACGTTGACTGATTAGTGAATCGTCTTGAGTCCCCTACGCTCCAGGTGCCCCTCAGTTCCTAGCGCCCTAGGCAGTCGCCTAGTTCGCCTATTATATACGTCGCGCCGGCCCTGCACAGCGCACCCCACACCCAGTCGTGCATCGGCAAGAGATCATGTTCAAAATGGAGTCGACAGGATACTAAACTATTAAGTCGAGATTATTGTTTAAAGGCTAAGGAAATTTGTTTAAAATGTTCGAAATTTTGCAATTGGTAGAAATTAATCTGATTGCTTTCAAAAACATGACAACAAATCGATAGTGTAGTAGTTGCAGGGTCGATAAGTTTTCTGTCATACCTACTACATATCTAGTAATAAGTTAAAGTGCCTAAAATAGGTTGTTACAGATTAGCCACAATGAAAACCCAAGAAAAATTTCTTCGTAAACCTAAATCGAGCTGTAAAAGTTTTTCGCCGAAGATAACTATAGGTGTCTGGATTTTGGATTTCGATGAGAGAGTGGGAAAGTCCACGCGCACATAGGCCATCTATTCGGGTCTTTTGAGCTACCTCCCTGATTAAAGTCGTTTGACCCCGCAACGTCACTCAAGCCATCCCACACGTGAGATAAACCTGAGGAGTGAGGATGCTGGACGGGAAGCGGTTCTAATCTTAGCCATGTTCGGCCAGGATTCCCCCAACATGTATCGTCTTAATTTGACAAGTACGGGGCATTCACACAGTATGTGTTGCGCCGTCCCGTCGTCTGTGTAGCACCCTCTACAGGATGGTGAATCTACCAAGCCCATGCGGTGCATGTGCTTGTTAAATTTACAGTGCCCAGAAGGTATACCTACAAGTAGACGCAGGTTTCCTCTGGATAGCCCTGTACAGAAGCGCGCCAGGCTATGAGATGGTCCTCAGGCCTCTCTCGTGTGGCGGCAGTCTGACATGAAGAAGTTCCGACTAGCTCTGTGCTGGGCTTGGGTGTCTTGGGTTATTAAGTTGTTTACAGTTGATACTGTAAGTGGAAGAGCCGGCTTTGGACCATAAAGCGGTTGTTATCGGTTTTTTCGTTACCTATTAATTATTCCAGTATGTCTGTTAACCCATACATGCTCAAGGGTATTGCTGTTTGTTACTTGTTCTAGAACTTGGTGACACTCGGAAACCAACTTAGAGGTAAATTTGTATTGATCTATATAGTACCTGCAGAGCGGCTCTGCTGTCATTGAAGATTCTGATGATTTTATTCTATATGCTGTGCATATAAGAATTGTTTTTGCAGTTAGCGTTATTCCTGCTAGTTCTACCTGAAAGACAGTCGACATTTTGCCTAGTGGTTGGTTGATATGGAAGCTCAGTTCTTGGAAATAAATAGCTGTACCTGTTCCTTCCATTGTTTTAGATCCATCCGTGAAGATGGATATGTCTGGTTGGGATGCCACTTCCACATCAAAGAAGATGTGGTAGTTTTTCTCTAGTATAAATCGAGGGATGAGTGAGTCAGATCGTCCATCTACTATAGGTAGTCGCTTGACTGCCTCGCCCCAGAATTTGAGAGTGGCCCACTTCAGTGCCTTTTCTGTTCAACAACCCTTTATTTTTCAGACGTAAGGCTGCCAGCATGGCCTGCTCTTTCACGTGGAGATCCAATGGAGGCACGTAGTTAAAAAGTACCTACTATGGTTGTGGAGAGTCTAGTTCTGGACCATCAGACAATTGCTCCATAACAGAACATACTAGGTCTGATCACAGCAGTGTACAGCCACAGGACAGCCTTGGGGATGGACCCCAAAGTCTTCTAATTGCGCGGCGACTATAGGTGTGCCGTTGGCTGCAAATACAGTTTTGTTGGAAGATGGACGTGTTTTATCCGAATTTGCAGCTGTTTACTAATACGGTAAAAGATACACAAATGAATCAGCTGTTCTCAAACTAGACGCCATATTTTTGTCATATATTGGAACTCTACATATTTTCAGAGTCAGTCTACTGGCTCTGGATATTTTCAGAGCCAGTAATTTAACAGAGTAACACAACCTCGGACATGTTTAGTCCTTTCCGCGTTTCAGTACCTACACGCTCAGTAAGGTAGACGATGTTTTGACTAAATTAGTCGGAATATAATAAAACAAATTGATAAAAGAAGTATTATTTTACGATACTGTGGATTTACAAATTTTACTGTCTAATTTTTATTAAAAATAAACAACTAAAGAAAGAGCTAGTTCAAAAACCGTTCTAATAACCTCGCAAACGTAAGCACAGTCAGGAAGATCACCTTTCCTGTTGAGATTGTTTATCCACTGCTTTCTTCTCAATTGATTTATTGGTAGCTCGTCGCTGAGGAAATAAAAATAACCTCGTACCTTTATTCGATCTCTCGAAATATTTAACAGCACAACAACACGGCATTTTATTATAAATTATGTGCAGTTTCGTAAGTCTACCTTATGTATATGGAATGGACTAAACATGGCCGCCAGGGCGGCATTTGTCGCGTCAAGGACGTGCGGTCTCTGTTAATCAACTGGCACTGCATATTTTTCAGTGTTGCCGCGGCATATTTTCATGAGGTACCACCGAAGGCGCCACGAAAAATTTTTTTGTATAAATGGTACATTTGTACCACATTTTAGAATTCAAAGTACATATGTACCACATACATTATAAATTAAAATATGAAAATAAAAACTTTTATTGAACACATTGCACAGTAATTGACAATAATTAATAAAAATGGAGGTACCTATATACTATATGTGAAAATATAAGAAAAAGTACCAAAATAGGCTATTTTTTCGAAAGTAGTACCACCGTACGATTAATTTTGAAAAGTACCACATTTGGTACAATTGTACCACCGCGGCAACACTGATATTTTTACTTTTTAGAGTCCCTATATATAACACATATTTTGAGAGAACAGCGCCCTCTCTTGATATATGCTCTTCCCTTCAGGTGGCGTACGCCACTTCAATCTAGTGGGATAATCGCAGTGCTGCCACAAACACAGATTCCTATTGGTTAGAAATCTGTGGTCACATCACAAATGTTTACTTATGCATAACCTTAAAAATTTAAAAGTATTTTTTCCTTTTGGTGGTTTTGTGTTGACTTTAGGTTTTATTGTAAATACGTATCTTATCTTGTAATCTAAATATGTACTCAAGGGATAAGCACAGACAGTTTAGCAGTACATCACATCGAAAGTTACGAAGTCGTACAAGAATGTCTGTCCTAAAAACTGTACTAAATATATTCGTTAACATCGCATCTTCGATTACAATAATATTACTAAACAAGTGGATATACTCCCATAACATTTTTCCAAATATATCTTTAACTTTAACTCTTTAACACTTCATAGTTACATTTTTTAGTTTGTATATTTGTGAAAAATTAAACTTCTTTAACATTAAATCAGCCAATTTACATCAATTAGTTACACTTTCTTTATGTTTTTGTGGTTTTGTCGTTTTAACTAACTTAAGTCTGGAACATAATTCAGTGGGAACGTTTCAAATAGCAAAAACGATGACAACTCCAGGCGTTATGATTATACAAAGCTTTCGCGGGAAACAGTTTTCAAGTAAGGTGAAATTAACGACAGTAAGGCAAAGTGTAATTTTTACGCACACATTTATATAATGTCGTATTTGTAGGTACCGATCATTGTTGGAGTGACATTGTGCTTTATTTATGACATACGTTTAAATCTACTTGGAACAGTTTTTGCACTCTCAGGTGTAACTATTACTTCCTTTTACCAAGTGGTGAGCTGTTCGTATTAAATTGACGTGAATCTAATTTCGGTTTTGTTTTAAAGCTGGTAAATTCGAAACAAGCGGAATTACAGCTAAATTCGATGCAGTTGCTGTTCTATCAAGCTCCGTTATCTGCATTTCTTCTTTCTCTGTGTATACCTTTAGTGGAGCCACAGATAGTTACCACATTCACGCATCACTGGACCTTAACGGAAGTGGTTAGTATTTGTAATTAATCCTAATTTTTTTTTTGTAATTTTCTTGTTTTAGTGTTTTATAATTATCTCATCTTCTACGGCTGTGTTAGTCAATTTAACCACTTATTGGATTTTGGGAAACACCTCCCCTCTTACGTATCTTTTTTTAAGCAATTAAATTGTGACACACCTCAAATTGATGTGTTGAGCATACATGGTGAATGCACTGTAAGCTGTACAAATGGTAGTACATATGTCTGTTTTTACGGACTGAAATTTCATGAATGATATTTATTAATATTTTGAAAGTTTCCAATGTCTTTAAAAAATCTTTCTGAGGAAAGTATGTTCTTGAGTATAATGTCCAATATCCTTACCCCAAAGAAGCTTTATGCTTTACAATGACATAGTACATGAAGTAGTGTGTTTCTTCCTCTTCCTTACAACCCCTGCCCACTGTGTTATGTGTATGTTTTAAGACCCATTCTGTGAAGGGGTATATTTTCGTTTGACAGTGATCCATTGGTAGACTTCTATTATATCTTCCTTATTGAATTTCAGCATATTCTCCATTCTTTGGTTGGGTGGCCACCCTGGTAGCCTTCTACTTACGATTGTTCTTCCAGTATTCCTTTAGAATGATTTTTATTTCTCTCTTCACGATTTCATGTGCAATTATTGTACATTGCAGTTGAGGTGCCATAATGGTATATTATTCAATAAGCATGTAATGATAGCTATTACTCACTCAGATGATTACCACACTCGCCTAGAGGCTCGTGTGGCAAACTACGTGAGTAATAGCTATTACATGCGAGTAGAATACTATACTTTCTCTACGACTTGCTTTTTATAGACCGAAATATATAGTAATTAAAACAGAGTTAGTTGTCCACCCGTAATTGTTCTGTCAGATAAACCATGCCCTTTTAAAATATCTGCATTTGATCGCCTAGCAACCTTTAAATTAAAAAAACACACATTCATCAATCCAACACCACCTAGTGGTGTTGATCAATCGCGTGATAAAGTATTATTATTATTATTGTTACTAGGTCCCAATAGGTTCCCGCACTGCGACCTTTTGGTCTATTGTGCTCCCCGGTGTTATCTACCCTTCAAGAATACCTGTATCTTTCACAAAGTGCAGGATTTTAGTAGGGCGAATCTTCGTTACTTCCTCTTTTGTAATCTTTTCATTTCCAAGTAGGTGTTCCCTTACCTTTATGAATGCCTCACATTGGCAAATAACGTGATAGGGCGTTTCATCTGCCTCACCACAACCCCTGCATGTCGGGCTTTCGGTCATTCCCATGTTGTGCAGATGTTTGTTCAGGCGACAGTGGCCCATGACCATTTCTGTCGCAAGTTTTATCTTCGTCCTGCTTAACTTTAATGATAAAGTATTACTTTTGATTGTGATTTTAGGGTTTCTTTTTATATTTAGACACTTTTTAACTTACCTTTTTATGATCATAACTATATATGAATCGTTTTAAATATATCTTCTTTACAACAATATGGATAAATTAGTTAACTTTAGCGATTATAATAATGTAATGTCACTAGACACGGGTCATATGATTAATTCAACCCATGAGTAATACCCTTAGTAATGAAATATTACCCACGAGTAGGTAATAGGTATTATTATCTATTCAAAACTAGTGAGTAATAAACCTATTATTAAACAGTCGTAGAAAGACATATTTTTTTACCTTTGTCTAAACAGTTGGCTGTTACCATAAAGCATGGTTTATGGGGTTTTGCCAGCTGGCTATGGTTTTTGTATAGGTCCACTGTATCTCTAGAGCTCAGCTTATTCCCCAAAGCCTTCAATGGTACTATTCTCTCAGATACTATTTGTGTGGGAAAATTTCTGTCTGGAATACTGTTGCATTATGGTCCACAATGGCTGACGATTCGTCCTTCTCGTTCATATATTCCAATCCCTACTCCCTTTTCTGTGGCAGAGCTGTTGGTGCAATAAGCGACGGTTTGATTTCTTTATTCTGTCTGTAATCAATCTGATTTAACCTTTATGCCACCTTCACCCTTCATTACCAATTTTAAAGATGGTAAATGCATAAGGTTGTCCAGTGCAGCTTTAGGCGTTGTGGCCATTGCTCCTGTTGTAAATAAACAGGCTGAACATTCTTCTACTACACCAAGGCAGCCATATCTAACAATGGGTTTGATTGTCACTGTGAATATTCAATTTGTTACTTTTTCCTGAACATAGGGCTCCGATGGATTTGTTCGTTGTTTTCCCCAAAAACAAATGTCAAGGTCTGTTCTAAGGTACCCCTAGGTACTTGACTTCATTCGCCATTGGCATGAACACTTCATGAACATCCATGTCCTTTCTCACACCATCTTTCTATGAGTTTGAGAGCTATCTGTTACATACAGTGTTTTCAAACATGTTTGCAAACTAACAGTTATTTCATCTGTGTATCCTATTGGTTTGTAAACTGCTCTGTCAAGCTTTCATCCGTAACGAGGGAGAAAGGTATCCCTTTTTGTACACATTCTCCCATACCCTGTACCCATATATACTGGGAAGTCTCAGAACAAGTACTTGAGCATCCTTTTTCCTGTAGTCATGCCTGAATTTTGTCACCCTAGATAGGTTTGGGAAAGTACTTGGCTTTAAGAAACCCTATTTTAACCTCTTCCCAAGGTTCTCCTTATTGCAGCCCTCTCTCCATCCAGTCCATTGTCACTTGGTCACAGCAGGAGATATTTAAGACCCCTTCCCGTTTGATGGGATTGGAATGGGTTACAATTACGATTTCCTCGTTTTCATCAATTCTTTTGAACTTTCAGATCTTAATGTGCTCGTTTCTTCCGGATTTTAATGAACAAAAGCAATCCGGAAGTTTGTAGCACTGTCAAGTTCTTTTTGATTCAATTTTTAACCTTTTAAACACATTCACATTGTATTAACCCTTCTAAGGCACTACTGTTCAATCGGTGTTGCTTAGGTGTCCCCTAGAGGCAATTTTGTTGGTGGGTAGTAATCTGGAGCTACTTTCCCCACCTTGTTACTGCTTTTGCTTGCGCTGAGCCCCGCCTAACTTAGTCTTGGAGAGTTAGATTCCCCATGATTTCCTTCAGGGTCTTGATTTCCACGGTTGTTGAGTTTCTATATAATCCCCACGAGTAACTAGAGAAAAGAGATTCATATCTATTTATGCTATGAGGTGTGTGTGCGGGAGGTGCCTTATAGGTAGTTGCAGTAGCATCTAGAACCTTGGAAACATAAAGTTTACAAAGAACTGAAAGATCATTCATCAAAAGTGCTTTACATAACATGTAAAGTAATAAACTACTTTTTAATGTCTTTTTTTTAATGAATCAGGCTGAACTCAACAGTTTTTTGACTCATGTTTCAACAACCCTGCTATCAATCTCACCCTAGTATCTTTATCTTCTTGCACCTCTAATTTCACTTTCGTGTTTTGGATTTTTTTCTTCCCTTTGACTTGTCGCTTTCATAATTCTCATTTGGACAACTTAAATCCTTCTAAAAACAAAATTAATTACTCAAAAGTGAAATAACTGAAAACTAAGTAGCTGGTGAAGAGTAATGTGTCTACCATTATAAGTAAATTATACATAGATATAGCAACTACGTACTATACTACTAATCAAACTGTTTTTTGTTATTGTTCCTTAATATTAATACAGATACAACATGGTGGGTCATTCGAAATTTGTTCTAATTATGATCGGAGGATGGTACTTATATGATAAAGAAATGTCACAAAATCAATGGTTGGGAATATGCTTCACGTTGTGTGGTGTATTTTTATATACTCACGTAATGGTACGAAAATTTCAATTAATGTTCACAATCTCTTATCTTATTATAATTCTGTTCTAGATGAAGGAAAATGAGGTAAAGGTTTCTGCTCCAACGGAAATCTGTTCAGAAAAAAGTTAACTTTATTATTTTTATTAAAATATTTTTAACGATTTTTTAAGAAAATAAATAACTTGACATTATTTTATTTTGTGTGTTTATAAGGGGTGCTCCGATTAGATTCAATATTTAATTTAAATTTGGTGATAAGAATGGTAACTTATCCACAATGTGAAGACAAAGCAATCACAGTGCTATTTTGGAGGTCCAATACTCTTAAAATGGTGAGGTAGTTTCTTGTGAGGACGCAGAATAGGGAGGAAGTGAAGGCTAACACTGCGAGATGAAGGTTCATCACTCCCCTTGAAGATATTCTCTTACAACTGTGCACTCACTGAAGTATATTTTAACTGAAACCCAGTGGTTTAATTAAGATGTTACTTAAGTAATATGCAGAGAATATGCTACCTAGCTGTAAAAGCTCTGCCATATCCCATACCTCCCCAATGACCTATCTTTATAAGTGTTAGAAAATAAAAATTGTGTTCAATCAAGTGACAGTGGTTTTGTTTTAAAATAGTTGACAGTTGTAAAAATATTAATGTTTAAATCATTAAGAGCGTTATTTTTATTTTTCCGTTTATATTATTAAAATAATATTTTTTGCTTCCCGTTGTTACCAAATACACGCGCGACTCCATCAGGTTATCGGCCCAGTTACAAGAAGTGGTTCGCTCTTAGTATTTTAAAATTAACTTCCGAGATCGCACAAATGGCTGCTCAGTCAAGTTCGTTGCTGGCGATTGATAAGTTACGGGGACGAGAAAACTATTCTACATGGCAGTTCGCTGTACAGGCATATTTACAGCATGAAGAGTTATGGGACTGCGTAGAAGGAACGGAGAAGGACGGAAAAAAAATTGTCAAGGCAAGATCCAAAATCATTTTAATGGTAGATCCAATGTTATTCGTGCATATTCAAAGCACCAAAACGGCGAAAGAAGCTTGGGATGCTCTTAAAACAGCTTTTGAAGATTCAGGTTTAACTCGAAAAGTCGGATTATTACGTACGCTCATCACAACGAGGTTAGAAGATTGTACAGGAGTGGAAGATTTTGTCAATAAAATCATTTCGACGACGCATAAGTTAAATAATATCAGCTTCGAAATAAATGACGAATGGATTGGTACACTATTGTTGGCAGGACTTCCAGATGAATATCGACCAATGATCATGGGATTGGAAAGTTCTGGTATTGCCATCACCGCGGATAGTATCAAAACTAAATTGTTGCAGGATGTGAAACCGCACTCAGAATCTACGGAAAGTGCACTTTATAGTCAGAATCAACCAGTTTCACACACAAACAAGAAGCCTAATCGGTCAAAAGGGATCAGATGCTATGCATGCAATAAGTTTGGTCACAAAGCTCCAGATTGCAAAGAAAAGAAGAAGAAGAAGCCTTTTCAGAGCACTTCTCAGTCAACTTCATCTAGTTTCTATGCGGGTTTATTGACAGCAAATGCATCAAAGCAAGATTGGATAATAGATTCAGGTGCAACGGTACACATGACACCGAACACCGACTGGTTGAGTAACAAAAGAGCTCCGGAAATTGTTGAAATAGCTGCGGCGAACAATAGCAAGCTCAAAGTTGCTTCTACAGGTGATGTTATGGTTATGGTAAATTGCAAAGGGAATTTTGAAGAGATTAAAGTACACGACGTGCTGCATGTTCCAGATTTAACTACTAATTTATTATCAGTTCAACGTTTGGTTCACAAAGGTTTACATGTTGAGTTTATGTCGAAAGGATGTCAAATTCTTAATCACAACAAGGTAATTGCAACTGGTACAGAGGTTAATGGCTTATACAAGTTAGACGTAGTACAAGGCACAGCGTTTGCGGCATCAGGAAGCTCAAATGTAGCATTATGGCATCGTCGCATGGGACATTTGAATATTCTGAGTATGCGAAAATTAAAGAGTGTTTGTGAAGATGGTGTGGAAATTACTTCAGAAATGGATGGCAACTGCATTGCTTGTATTCAGGGAAAGCAAACAAGAAATTCGTTTCCTAAATCGAACAGTACTTCTTCAGAATTGCTCGAACTGGTTCATTCAGATGTATGCGGACCCATGGAACAAGCATCTATAGGTGGTGCAAAGTATTTTCTCACGTTCATCGACGATTATTCAAGAAAGGTCAGTGTGTATTTTCTCAAACAAAAATCCGATGTTCCTAAATGTTTTTTGGAGTACAAGACGTTAGCCGAAAATCAAACTGGTAAGAAAATTAAGTTTTTACGATCTGACAATGGTACCGAATATTGCAATGAGCGTATGAAGACAATAATGTTGAAAGCGGGCATTCGACATCAAACATCGAATCCATATACTCCAGAACAAAATGGATTAGCTGAGCGCATGAATCGCACTCTGGTAGAACGTGCGAAATGTATGATTTTTGATGCTGATTTGCACAAGTATTATTGGGCAGAAGCTGTTGCTACGGCAGCTTACATCATTAATCGTTCACCGTGCAAGGCAGATATGAATTCAACACCAGAAGAGCGTTGGTCAGGAAGAAAACCGCGCATTGGTCATTTTCGCGTTTTTGGTTGTACAGCGATGGTACACGTTCCGAAGGAAAAACGTTCCAAATTGCAGCCGAAATCGAAGAAATACATTTTTGTTGGATATTGCGAAGATACGAAGGGTTATCGATTCATCGATCCGAATAACCGAAGGCTTGTGAAGAGTAGAGACGCTATTTTCTTGGAAACCGAGCGTGAAATTAACGTTATTGACGAGAAGAAGAATGACGTTGAAGTTGAAATCTCATCGAATGTGGAAAGGCAAGTTACAGTGGGAGGAAACTCAGATCAAGAAAATAATGATGTACATTCCGATTTGTCTTTCGTTTCCAATGACGATGATGCCACATCAGAAGGTGATGATCAAGCTACTCAAGTCATCGACAACGACGAAGAAGTCGTATTGCGCAGATCCAAGCGCACACCAAAGCCGAAAGCATATGAAGATTTTGTAATGCATGTTGATACAATCAATAATGTTGCAGATCCGATTACAGTACACGATGCTTTACATCGTCCGGATGCTGAACAGTGGAAGGCAGCAATGAATCAAGAACTTCAATGCTTATCAGATAATGGCACATGGACTTTGATTGATTTACCACCAGACAGGAAGGTTATTGGATGTAAATGGGTTTTTAAAACGAAATGTGACGAAGAAGGAAAAGTTATTCGTCATAAAGCCAGACTAGTAATAAAAGGATGCTCACAACGCAAGGGAATTGATTACGAAGAAACGTTTTCACCGGTTGTACGCTACAACACAATCAGATTTTTACTGGCGTTTGCAGCAGAGCACAAACTTTCAATTCATCAAATGGATGCAGTGTCAGCATTTCTACAAGGTGATTTAGAAGAGGACATTTACATGACACAACCAGAAGGTTTCATTAAGGATAAACGCGTCTGCAAACTGAACAAAGCGATTTATGGACTGAAGCAAGCAGGCAGACAGTGGAATCACAAGTTGGACAACACTTTGAAGCAACTTGGATTAACGCGTTCTGAAATGGATCCTTGTGTTTACTTTAAGAAGAACACGAAACATATTTTAATATTAGCTGTTTACGTGGATGATATATTGATTTTTTCAAATCATTCCGAAGAGAGAAAAGCATTGCAATTGCAGTTACAAAAACAATTGCGCATGAAAGACATGGGTGAGGCTCATCAATGCGTTGGATTGCGTATTCGCAAGATAAGAGGAGGCATATTTGTTGATCAAGAGCGTCATATATTCAAGATTTATTGATTAAATTTGGTATGGAAGATTGCAAACCGGCAGTTACTCCTATGGATGCGCAACAAAAACTAACGAAAGAAATGAGTCCTATCACTGAAGAAGACAAGTTAGAAATGGAGAAGATTCCTTATCAAGAAGTCATCGGTGGACTATTGTACATAGCTAATGGCACACGTCCAGATTTGTCTTACGCCGTGAACACTTTGAGTCGTTTTAACAATAATCCCGGCAAAGCACATTGGCAGGCAGTTAAACGAGTAATGCGTTACTTGAAAGGTACTTCGAAATTTGGAGTATGGTACGGTGAAGAAAATTCCAATGGTTTAGTGGCATATAGTGATGCTGATTGGGCTGGAGATGTAGATTGTCGTAAATCATGCACGGGTTACGTATTTAACATGCATGGAGCAACTGTATCTTGGAGTTCAAAAAGGCAACCAACCGTCGCTTTATCAACGGCAGAAGCTGAATATATGGCTTTATCGGCTACCGCGCAAGAAGCTATTTGGTTGAGTAATTTACGTAAAGAAATTCTGGGTAAAGATGCAGATATTGTTACAATTAAATGTGACAACAAAAGTGCGATTAGTTTAGCCTCGAATACGGCATTTCATGGTCGTACGAAACACATCGATGTAAGGCATCATTTCGTTCGGAATATGGTTTTAGATGGAAAATTGAAAACGGAATTTGTTTCTACAGAAGAAATGGTAGCGGATGCGCTTACGAAGGCACTACCGCAAGCTAAGTTTATTACATGTATTAAAGCTATGGGATTGAGATTGAGCACCATTTAGTGGGAGTGTTAGAAAATAAAAATTGTGTTCAATCAAGTGACAGTGGTTTTGTTTTAAAATAGTTGACAGTTGTAAAAATATTAATGTTTAAATCATTAAGAGCGTTATTTTTATTTTTCCGTTTATATTATTAAAATAATATTTTTTGCTTCCCGTTGTTACCAAATACACGCGCGACTCCATCAATAAGCTTCCTGATGGGCTATGGTTTTGTTCTTCCTTCCTTCTTGAACAGTTTGCCTAACCGTGTTGTCTACTTTTTGGGTGTCATGCACCACTATGACATAGATGTTTAAATAGAACCACAAAGAAAGTAAACTTTGACTTCTAGGTGTGCAGGACTTGTGAGGCATTCCCCTCAGGAAAATCTCGCAGATGCGTTCTATCACTCCTTCCATCTTGTTGCTGGGGTAGGTTCCCAACATCTCTTAAAAGGTATATCGAAGTGACAGCTCAGTCCAGCAGCTTCTCCTTTTATGTCATAACTGAACTATATTGTTATGATGTCACGGCCATACAGGTGTATGACAACAGGAAGTGGTTTGATGTGGCTACGAACATACATCTCATAGATTTTCTTGCTGTTTCCCAACGAAAACGATTCCTTTTGTGTTCCTAAGAGCAGGAACACAATCCAGAGCCATTGAATTACATGCCTTAACGCGAATAAGCCTCTGCTTAAAGTTAAACACCGCAGTGTCGAGGGAGTAAAATATTCATGTGCAAGACCCCCCCATGATTAAGATCAACACATGGAACACCTAGAAACACTTTTCGAGAGGCTTAAGGGCAACTGCACAGTAATAAGCCCTGACAAATGCACCTTCAACCAGAACGAAGTTCAACTTTCATGGGACACAAACTGTAAGATTTTTTAATAGCTGAGCACCCGCTGTCAGGATTGCATATACCTTGGCTTGGAACACGGTCGCTTGTTGTCCTAGGCTTACAGAAATCTACAGCCCCGTCCATTGCTCCCGCGCGTATACTCCAAAGCCAGTGCCCTTAGTGAGCCGTCTGTGTAATATACGATTCCATTCAGCTTCGCTTTACTGGAATTGTTCTCAGTCGTGCCGAGTGGGGATTGTTGTCTTAAACAGTTTGGTGGGACAAACTATTTTGGGTATCCTCTCAGTGTTCATTCTAATAAGGGTTTTATCTTTAGTGGCTGTAGGTTCAAGAGGGTCTCCATAGCTGCCGTAGGGGTCGTTATCATTGCCTCTGTAATTCCAAGGGAAGCCCTACGCTGCACTTTGGTAAGTATATATAGCCCACAAGAAGCGCGCCATGATCAGCAGCAGAAGCGTATAATATAGAAACCGCAGCTACCTAGAGGAGAGTGCGCCCAGGCACTACTTCGACGATGATCCACACCAATTCAATATTATTATTAAACATATAAGACTAGATTTTTTGACATCTCTAGAATTAGATTCCAACAGCGCCTCAAGGTTTGCAATCTAAGGCCAATTCGAATTTGGGCCTTACCTTGGGAGAGTGGCAGTCTGAACGGTGGCGCTCCTTCCTCATCCAATTGCTCCTGGGGTTGTTTCTGACACTTGTACCTATAAATACTCGCTGCCTCTATATTTCCGTAGAGATTACAAAGAGTCACCTAAAAAGTGACTAGAGATGATCTTTAACTGTGCAGTATTTTCGACACTTACCTATGGTTTGAACATTTGATACCTCCTACCGACTTAGACATTCACACGAAACTGGCCACGCTTCAGTCCTTATTCTTTAAGGTACATACAGAACGTTACCTCTACCCGTACATAGTCTGTGGGTAATTGTCAAACATGCTCCGCAGTCCGCTTCATATCTTATATAACTGATTATTGTGCAAGAAATCTACTGTGTAAGACTGCTTCGCAGGACAGCACATGAAGCCTCTAGATAGCCGTATGTACCGAAAACTTTCCTTCCTTTACAGCCACTTGTTACCGCATTAAGGCGGTTGTGGGAGTGCGTCTGAAAAAGGATGCAACACCAGGCACATAGGGCAAAGGTCGCTTCAGATGACTCCCAAATGTACAGTGTGGGAAGTAGGTAAGGATGCGGGTTGCTGCAGGTTCCCGTACGTGATTTCAAAATAGCCAAGATTGTATGTTCGGGATTAAGGAATAGGCGGTATCTCCGATCCATCGCATTTTCGCTTGTGGAGAGTATGATGAGGCCCGAGCTCCTCTGTTGGCTGATTCCCCTCAGACTATCCTAGATCTCGTACCTAATGTTAACGACCAAAACGTGTTTTATTTTGAGTTCATAACAAGTTATTGTTTATTTTCGGTTTCATTTTATTTAATTTCTTTCATCAATTATGTTTGAGTTTCCTTACATTTCAAATCGTGCCTAACAAAGTCGGTGCCCTATACGTAACAATCTCTGCCTGCCATTGCTCTTATTGCACTGAGTATCCGTCTAAAATTGAACCAACTTCCTAGTTTCGTTTACCCTTAAATGTGGACGGCTTGCTCCAACTTCCTCCTCGTCGGCAGACATCAAAAATGATCAGCCTCACTTAAGGTTTCACATCTGTGTAGAAGATACAACTGCTGCTTATGCTTGTCAGAAGATTCTGTACCTCACCTACCACCAATTTTTCGGGTTTCTCAGGAAGCCAAATGGAACACTTAAAGGAATGACTAATCAACGTTGGGTCAAGGTCAAGATCCGGCAGTGGGAGATGATTGGATTAGAATAGTTTAACATATTTTGTGCCAAGCAGCCAAGCTGGCTTTCTTCCCCTCTTTTACACTGGACCAGTGTTGAATATTTGAAATGAAAAGGTAATATAAACTTTATTTAACTACAACCAACTCAATTTCCAATTAACAAATTATTATCACAAATTCTCTTATAATAAAAATTAAACCTTTAACTACATGTGTTTTTGTACATGTTCTTTTAAATACTTCTCACGTAGAAACTGCTGGTCACAAAGGTCACATATCTATTCATTTTTAGTGACATCAGATGTAAGTTGTGTTTCATTTGTCGTATATTTATTTTTTAACCGTAAGGCGTTAGTGTCACTATGTTTTACAATATGTGCACATAAATCATCTCTATCCATTAACACAATATCGCATAAAGAACACTTAAAGCTATCGTTACGAGTCGGTTGCCAATTTGCTGTATGCAACCAACGGACGTGCTCTCGAAGTACTACTTTTTGATTGAAAGCTCGCAAACATAAAGGGCATTCGTGCGGTCTTTCACCTGTATGTATGCGCTCGTGCTTTCGTAGTGTTCCCCCATCTCGAAACGCTTTCCAACAGAACTTGCATTTAAAAGGTCTTTCGTCGCTATGTGTACGTTTATGTATTAAATAACCTTGTCTACTAGCAAATGTTTTATCACACTCGACACACTTGTAGCTCTTCGTTGAACTACCATGAATACGATTGTGCTCCCATAATCCTGTAATTTAAGCGTTTATTACGTTTGATGCAATAACATAATCGTATAATCACCTTGACGACTAAAAAAACACTTCCCACATTCGCAACAAAAGTAAGTAGCGGTTGCCTGGTGAGACGAAAGGCGATGTTCGTCAAGTTCAACTTGCCTTTCAAAACACATCGCACATATTTCACACGAAAATTTTTTTTTCCGATGAACCCACATGTGTCGTTGCAACTTCTGTTTTGTTGGAAAACACTTCTTACATAAAGAGCAGCAGATCTTTTTGTTTTTCTCGAAATTCTCATCTTTTACCGATTCCTCATCATCACTTAAGGACCCATCAGAGTTGAGTTGTGAATGTAACTTTAAATGCGATAAGAAAGCCGTTTCTCTAGCGAAACTTCTAGAACAAATATTACACGTTTTTGATTTAATTTCACTTTCTGGATTACAACTTCCGTTAATGCTACACAATTCCAAATCTTTGATTTCGTTACTATCGCCTGTACAGGTTTCAATAATTAATTCTTGGGCTACGTTATTGAAATCGTCATCTTGTATCAGTTCGTAATTATCCCAAGTGTTACACAGTACCGGTATCATACATTCGTCCATTGTTCGTACTTCCTCGCTTGTTTCGTCATTTTCAATTTCAGGCGATTGTGATTGTTCGTAGAATCCACCGCAGATTGTGGAATCTGCATCACAGCTAAGTAAAGATAAATCTTTTGCGATTTTTGTATTAATTAAGGTGGAGCCCAACTGTCTTAGGGCTTCAACTGCAACACTTTCCTCTTCCGTTGCCGAGCTTACATAACGAGCGGATTGTAATGAATAAGCATCGTTCAATGTATAATTTAAAGACTCGGAATCGTCTATTAGCGAAGAATTGAATAACATATTTAATTACAAGTGATATTTCTTCTTTAAAACGTGTTTAGGTTATGTTCATACTTCATAGAAAATATGGTTATATTACATGATACAGTTATGTTATATGTCAAAATCTATGTGATTGCCTGAGCCATCGTTTTTGTGTCCAAAACACCGAAAATAACAACTAATTAACAATTCGTTTTTTTTACCTTTTAACCGTTTATTTTTATTACTACTTCAAAGGAAAATGTTTCTACCATCGACATTTTCTATATGTCGATGGTTTCTACACATAAATAAATTATTGTATTGTTTTCCATATACAGGGTGACCGTCGGGGGATTATACAGAAGTTCGAAAATTCTCAATCGGTGGGGTACTTCGGTACTTGCAACCTACTGGTTTAGTATTAGTATTTGGTCGTTAGGGCATATAATCAGGCACAGAAGTGAAAACAACTGAAGATAAGCCACACAATTTGAAGCTCTCTCTCTGTTGATTGTTGAATCACCTGAACCAAATAGAATAGGGGTCCATTTCCTCAGTACCCCCCATCCATTTTCGAAATGAAAATTTGCACAAGAATTGTGCTCGTTTTGTGCTGAAATGTGCCGTTAAGGCGCCTCTATACAGCTACAAAAATTTCGGACCTACTCCTTACTGATTTTAAATTAGGCAACATACATATCTCAATACTCCCTGAGGGCTAAACGGATTATGCGTAATTTACCTAAATGTACTTGAAAGTTTCATTGTTTAGTTATACCTATAACTTTTATATTTTCTTGGAATTCCCGCAGATTGTAAGACTACCTTTTAATTAATTTTACTATGTTGGACTACTAAAATTAAAATATTATAGTACATATTATGTGCGTCCAAGAATCACAAAAGAATAATTATTTGAAAATTCGGAAAACACTATAAACAATTTCATTTAGTATGGAATAATTAATAAAATACAAAGCAAAATAAACTTTGACAATGTTTAAGAATAATTATAACAATTAACCACACATTCTAAATAAAAATAAATGCACTGATATCATTTTCATTATTTCTGTACTTGGACAAACAAACATACCTATTAATTTAATTGATTCTAAAGTATTTTACTTTAAAATGCGCTAAAATCCCATTAAAATTTAATTCGTATTAGATATAATTAACAAAAAATACCATTAATGGTATATATACATAGGTATATATATTATATAAGAGGTTCACTAATCATATGTAAGTTACGTTTCATTGTGGTAAAAATAGTAGTTTACGTAACAAGTCCCGAAAGTGACCTTTTACTGGACAAGTAGGCAAATTACAGGACGAGCCGCAGGCGAGTCCTGCAAGCCTGCGAGTCCAGTAAAAGCACTTTTGGGACGTATTACGTACAATATTTTTTTTAAAATCGTCCAGAAACGGGAAGAACAATTGACCATTCTAGGCCGGAAAGTAAAAAATGAGTCCGGTAAAGTAAAAATGAGTCCGGTAAAACTTTTACCGGACTATCACAATGACTTTCCGGCTGTTTCCGGTTCAGTCCGTCAAAATGACATTTTCTAGCCTAAAAATAATCCACAAACTACTATTTTCTGGCCGATTTTAAAAAAATATTATTTTGACTGTGAAATGTAAGCTATATCGGACATGAAGCTTTATGAAAAAATGATGCAAAATTCTTGAAAAATTTAGACAGTAGGTATAGATAGATGTGCACTCAGCAAAGCAACAATTCTTCAGTTACAGAGTGATTTATGGAAATCAGAACGCATGAAACGCATTACTGCTTCTAATTTTGGAAAACTTTGTAAATTAAGACAAACAACACCTACGGCAAAAACCGTTGCGGCCCTATTATGTATGTAGTACATACGTTTAAAGGAAATAGTTCTACATGGTTTGGTTTGCAACATGAACATACAGCAATTCAGTTAATTTTAATCCCAATGCTCAGTAGGTAGTTGTTAAAAAATTGGGCCTATAGTTGATGAAGAATTACTATTTCTTGATGCTTGTTCTCCAGGCGGCTTAGTAGGAAAAACTGCCATTGTTGAAATTAAATGTTGCGAGAAAGCGGCAATTTGCATCCTATTGAAGCACATTTGAAGGGTAAATTAGAATACTGTGAATGTAGTAATAATAATAAGCTCACTTTGAAACAAAATGACAATAATTATTTTTACTAAGTAGAAGGTCTATTGCACATAACCAAAAGAAATATATGCTACTTTGTAGTCTACACTAAAGGTGGAATACATCAGGGGCGTCATTTAGGAGGGTCAGGGTAGGGCAGTTGACCCCCCTGGAATTACTACTACCAAAAAAAGGTACGTTAAATTTATAAAACTGACAACCACGCCCTTTTTCCAAAAAAAATTTAAGATATCAACTCAAGATTTGTGCTGTTTATATTAATTAAAATAAATTTTAATAAAAAAATAAGGGTTTTTACAATTTGTCTATAGCGTTTTTTAAATTTACGTCGGAAATAACCCCGGTTACGCAATATTTATTTGTCAATTTGCATCTTTGTAACAGGGTCATTAAACAGGTACTTTTCTTTTGTCTGTATAATCTCCTTAGAAGTATAATTCCACTACCTGACCGCTGTGGCCCGGGGCATTTACGAAATTTTCGTTGGTACAATTTTTGTACATAAAATATATATTTAAAAAAACTTTTGACCAGGATTACAGTTACAACTTAACCGTTGGAAACGATTGTTAAACGAAATATGGTTCTTAAGCACTGTAGAATTTGTCCGTAGAATTTAATTTTCGGATATTGACTGTCGTTTGGAAAATATCTCTTAAAATAGATGAAAGATAAAATAATTTTTTGTTACCTCAAATATTTGTTTTTTTTCAAACAAAATTCTAAGGCAAAATTTCATTATGGTAAGGAATATATTCCCGACCTTAAAATTTTTTCAAGTTTAATTTTAGAGCTGTAATCCTGGTCAAAAGATTGCACTTTTTCCATTTGCATGGTGTGTTGCCTACCCTATGTATAGAGGCGCCTTAAAATTTCGTTTTGTGCTTCGTCCCTCGGAGATATATCGCCAAAAGTATGGGCGGTGCGGCTGGGGAAATGCGCGTACCCGCCACTCCGAAATTCGTACTGAAAATTTGCACACGAATTGTGCTCGTTTTGTGTGGCTGAATTGTGCCGTTAAAATTTCGTGTGCTTCATTCCTTTTTCGGCCGGAAATATCGCCAATTCAACTTTAGGGTACCATTTTCCCAGCACCCCACTCCGAATTTCGAAGTGAAAATTTTCACACGAATTGTGCTCGTTTTGTGCCGTTAAATTTCCTTTGTGCTCTTTTCCTCCTAAAAGATATTAAGTGGAAGTGGCAACCCCATTGTCCCCAAATTACCATTATTATAGTACTCTCACCTTTCTACAGATACCTATTACGGAAACTTACGGGTGAAGTTGTCGAAATGGCTCTACCTGGAATTTATAATTGAAACGGGTCTCAATCTTTTACATATACATAGGTTACTATATATTTTGTACTCATTTTTTGCTGCATACTTTGATGCTTCTATTCCTACCGTTCCCTAAGTAGACTATTTTTAAAGTTTGGGTGAGATGCGTTAAGCACATTCATTTTTCATCAAATTTTAACTTTGAGAATTCAAGTGGTACTTAACATTAGTAACGTTAATTCCATGGGGCTTATGTAGAAAAATAATTCCTCCACCACCGCCCAAAGTTTATTGATGATATCTCTCAAATGGGTGAAACACAAAGCGAAAATTTTAAGGTCACAATTCGTGTGCAAATTTTTAATTTCGAAATTCGAAGTGGGGAGTGCTGGGGAAATGGGCCCAAAGATTATAAGCTAATCTTGGACCAGCGTAACTGTCACACTAAAATAAGAAAAAGGAATAGGAAACCTGCACCGACAAGTAATTAATAAGTTAATGTGACAGATGAGTTGGTTGATCGCCACACATCTTTTTCAAAACGTGGAATAAAGTTTAACACTGCCACTCTCATTTCTCGCTCCACACGCACTTTTGAGAGATATTTGCTTTTTATTACTTTTTCTTCCTCAAGTAGGTAGGTACTTTTGCAAACTCAGTGAGTAAGGTTGAGGGCTATTCCTTGAAAAAGAAGGAGGCTTAAGAAACAAAATTGTAGCTTTGAAGTGTATACCTAACCCGCCAGGCCAGCCGAGAACGAGCTGCGCAATATTTGACACCAAAAACAAACTCCAAAGGCACGTGATTGTAAAATTACAAATCTGTCGTGGTAGGAACGAGTTGTTCGAGGATGTGGATGTCGCTGGTTGCTGCTCTTTTAAGGATCAATTAGGCAAACATAATTAAAACACAAGAAATGGGGAGGAAAATGAATTTTTAATAAAACTTCAATCAAGAGGGTTGCCCTCTCAAACTACGTAGAGGTAGAGAAAAATTTTGACCAATGCAAAAGGTGCTCAAAGATTACATTAACCTCCACACAATTTGAGATTAGCTCTCTGTGTCTTCGTTGATTACAAGCAGGGAAAAAAAGCTAAAGAAAGCCCTCCAAGATATTATTTACTAAAGCATCTCTTACTTGCTTCCAATTTGGATTTTAAGATGGTTTTAGAAGTAGGTACAACAAAAATACTGCGCCCCACAATCAAGAACCAGACATCAACCGCTACAGGCTAATACAATGTTTGAATTTATTTTCTACAGTGGCATAACCGTCGTTTCAATAGCATTTACAAATCGGACAAATTTATAGAGGGCAGCATTTAAATTCAATTCAAATCTGCCAGATGCGTTACATAACAAATTATTCTGTATAACACTATTAAAGTTCTATCAACTTTATGATATCAAAGAATGATTTGCACTCCTTCTGGGTACCACAGGCTACATTGTTCGTGACTGGACATTTCTGTTACGGTCAGTGAAGTATCTAAGTGTTATCGTACTGAGCTGGGAAAAATACAGTATTTTGGTGCTATCAACACACTCTGGGGTCGATAACCAAACATCATCTTGTACACTGCAATGAGGCCATTTTGTTATTGAGAAATTTCTTGGTGGGCTAGAAGGCTAGAACTAGAGTCTCCACAATAGCAGTTGTTAAACGTGTGCAAAAACTATTAGCGTGCCTGGTACGTATGCTGCGTTTTCTGAGCCTGCCTCCATAAGATGTTTATATACAAGAAGAGGCCTTGATACTACTGCACTCGCAACAATTTTTCTTAATAGTTTCTTCGCATTAATTTAATTTGTAAGCACCCACGATTCACTGGTGTATGTGACTTATCGCAGTCTTACAATCTCACTTTGATGCTTAACTCCTCATAAAGCAGGGTTCGAATACTGCCAAAGTAACAATTTTTTTTTAATCATTACCTTAAGGATACGAGCATCAAAAATTACATTTTTTCTATACAGGGTGTCCCAGGTTTAATGATTAGGAATTGGCACACAAAATACATGGACAGAGGGTCATGCGATTGAATAATATGAATTTTTTCAATCAACCAGTGGCGGAGATATGGGTTTCTACTAATTTGATAAATAAAAAGAGTACGGCTCTGAATTAAATATTAAATATAAATATCTTTAAAAGCATTCAATTCTGAACAAAAAATGTCTGTGACTTTTTTCGGTTCTGTGTGCCAATTTTGGTTTGAAAATTTTCCATAGTTCGGGAATAAATAAATTTTATTTTTTAGAAAATTTTATTTTAACACCCTGTATCTCAGAATAAGAGTTAGGACCTATGTTTATAGGAGCAACCTTCGAACATAGAAGGGAGCAACTCACCTTAAAATGTGTTTTCCTACAAAATGTCAAAGTACTGATCATTCAACCTGGGACACCCTATATAAGATAGAGCCTGTATGTAAGGGGATGCAACAAAATGTACAAATTACCCTTAGGACGATAGGTATTTATTAGGGTCTCTTGGTTTTAAATATTTCAGTAAAAGCATTTTACATAGACCAAGTAAAAACTACAAAATCAATATATATTGTATACTAAAAACTTACAAAATTGTAATACAAATACATATAAGTAATAAGAGATTTGTCTGTCAATTAAATAAACTCAAGACAAAAGATTTCACACAATAATACATAATTGTAATAATGTTATATTAATAAAAATTTGTACACGCTTTTATTTTTAAATTAATTAATAATATTGTAATACAAATAAATTCAGTTTCAAAATCAAAATGTTTAGTGTTGTCAACAGAAAAAAATATAGCCTGATTAAAATAAACGTGTTCCATAATAAAATTCTTTTGAGTAGGTGATAACCCTTCAATTTAATTATTTAAAAAAATCGAACATTATTTCAGCAAATCTGGTTTTAGTAATTCTTGAGGTTTCATTGTACTTTCAACTAGTCTGTAAAGATACTCTCATCCTTTTACAGTTGTTAACACTAAACATAGTTTTTGTACAATTTCAATAAAGAACGCATTTAGAAATACTTCCAAAATATATGATTTCTTTGTACACATCAAGTAGAAAATTGACATTAAAATTAAACTTGGTATCTTTCTGTCATGTGGCTACCAAAGAACATTCTAATAGAAATACTATTTATCTTACATAATGCTACACCATTTTTTATGTTCATCGCCGATGCCGTTCTCTAATTTGATCTTATCGAAATCTTCCTCTGCATCAAAATCGCACTTTTCTACCATTAATAACTGAGGCGTGCTCGTTTTCTTAAAAGTATGGCGAAAATTGGTGATGGGACTTGATAAATATGACAAGAAACCGGGCGAGTCGGATTTAACACGCTTTGAAGCAATGGGCGAGAAACTGCGCGATTTTCTTTTAATTCCCATTGTGATTTTTTGTACAGATTCGTAGTCCGAATAAATGTCCCCTTTTCCGTCGACACTACTCTTTAAGAGAAGTCTTCTGTAATTGTCTCGATTTATGGAATGGATACCACGTCGACCTGACAAACCTTTAACTGTATCGGCATAACTACGACTGGAAAAATTGGAATTAGACGTGGTATTTCCATCGAACATACTCGAATCTTGGGCGGTAAAATCAAAATTTCTAGTCGCATCGTTACCGGCCACCGCTTTTGTACTAAGATTATCAGTTGATGCAGATGAGTAGGTATCGGAAGTGTCGTTAAGATCGATAATTTCCTCGGAAGGTTGTAAATTTATATTGATTACATTTATGTCGTTAGATGGTGTTATTTTTTTTGGTGTAACGCTGCCCGCTCTTGAGTCACATAATTGATCAACAATTTCTAGTTCCTCGGCTTCTTGATCTGCAATTCTGGGCGTCTTTGGCGTAGATATATTACGTGAGTGTGATCGCCGTGTTTTACATCGACTATTTGAACCTTCCGATTCGACATCAATATCATTTTCATCAAACTGAAGTTCGGGAATGGGTTCTTCGTCTTCCTTGTCTAAAATTAGTGGATCCATTTCGACAGAAGTTGAAGGTGAAGGCGGTTTAGTATTTTTTGTTTCGAATTCTTCAGTTTGAAGCGTTTGGATATTAACTATCACTTCCTTCAGTATTATTTCGGGCTCTTTTACTGTCACTTCTTCAGTTGAGGAAGAATCATTATCACTTTTATCCTCTTTTTCTTCAGCCTTATCTTCTTTTTCCTTTTCATCTTCTGAAAAGGTAAATGGTTGTGATTCAGTGAAATAATCTCTTACATTGAAATATTCAAAGACGCAAACTTTTTTTACTTCAAAGTTAATTTATCACACTACTTATTACGGATTTGACAAATTTATAGATCTATACCCTTAATTAATGCGAAAAAATATCTTGATATAGCTCGCAATCACATACTGGATGATACTTTTGAATGGTGACTATTTTGAATAGTTGCTTAGTATGTATTAATAACTAACGTCATAGCATATTATAAAAGTAAAAACTTTCTTCAAATAGTTTAGTAAACATAATCAAATATGATCTTAATGGCATTGCCAGAAAAAAAAACATCAAATGGTAAGAGTTCAAAGAAGAGTGGTTAGAAACTGGTGCTTAAGGGTTACAAAATACAAGCATGGATTTAAAATGGCCATTGCTCTGCTAATTTTTGAGATTCTGAAAACACCATTTTGTTTGTAAAGAAATGGGGTTTATTAATAAAGGGGTCATTCCATCCCAACTGGCCTAATTTTTGAAGTCACCCATACTAACGATAATGAGTCAAAAATTGGGTTTTGTTCCATTTTGTCGGAGGTGCATTGAGAAGCCCTCCAAATGAAATTTTGCAGATGTTCATTTCTAGGGTGGTTCTATACCCGCACCAAGTTTCAGCAAAATTGAAGCTGGTCAGTGTGGACCCTCAGACCACATGAGATGGAATAACGCAAAGACCAAACAAGAAAAAAAATAAAGATGACCCACCTCTATTCTGTTCCCACAAATATACCAAGTAATAATAAATTTAGGAAATTTTACTCTTTTCAAAAACCCAAAAATATATAGGGTGGTCCGTATAAAAAAATTTAGTTTAGGATCATACACAAAAAACCAAACACCCTGTATAAAAATTGTCTATCGCAATGAATTCTACGTACAAAAGTGCTCTGAGAAAGATTTAGCCAAAATTATTTATGTATCTTTAATAATAAGAAAATTATGGAGAGTTAAAGGAATCGTTTAAATTCCAGAAACACCCCCCAGTAGCCAAGCATTTAGAGATAGTTGAATTATGTTTGTGCCAGTGATTTTCTCATTAAAATTTGACCCACCCCGTACATACAGGAATAACCCTTATGTATTTAGTTTCAAATTTTAAAGAAAATGCAAATTAAAATGTATACTTTATAACTAAAGTAGATATTATACTACCTTTAACCCCATTTGGAGCTTCATTACTTTTGATTGAAGGTGTATTTGATCGACTACGTGTCCTCAAAGATCGCTTCAAAGGCTTTGCCTGACTATCACTATTTTCGCCATTATGATGGTCCACATCTTTTACTGGCCCCTTTTTGCCTTCATCAGCTTCGCCACCTTTAGTAGTTTCATTCTTATTCTTCGCACTCTTAAGGGTTTCCTCTTTGGTTTTCGTATTATCGGGCGTTTTGAATTCACCACTGCCGCCTTCGTCGTCTCCCTGCTTCTTCGTACGCTTCCCTAATTTTTGGCTCATTCTTAACTAAAACCTGTAATAACTGTAAGAGGTAGTAATTAGTAAATTAAATCTACGGGTGTGTACGTTAAAACCACAACAAACACATGAAGGATATCAATTTAAAAGCCACAAAGGAAGCTAGTTTTGATGGTTTAGTATTATAAATAAAAGTTTGGAGGATTAAACAAGACACAACATACTGTGACACAACACTTTTTAGGATAAAATTACGAATAAATGTAAAATGATCTCTTTGAACAAGGACTTAAAAGATACACATAATTAACTTTTTCCTTCACCATAAAAACAAAACAAAGAAGCCATATTTTTTTCAATCAGAAATTTGTACAGAAATTAAATTAAACCTCTCTCTAAAATATTCTAACTTAACTATGTGGTAATTCCTATTTGTGAATACTTACCGATATTAGTTATTTGTCAAATTGTTTAATTAAAAAGTAACGATAACCGGTATGGCGGTATACACCATTTAACGATGTAAACCACAAATTACAGTGTTGCAAAATGTTGCAAGCACGTTGCAGGTAATGGACTTATTTTACATAACTATAAAGATTTTAAAATTTTTTGGTTTTCGATTGGTTAAAAACAATGAATAAATATTTATTCATTGGTTAAAAATGTATAGGATTGTAAACAAAGGTAATGACCTTTTGTAAAATTCTTGAATTTTGTTTGAGTTGTGGCAACGTAAACACTTAACTATTGTATAGACGGTTATTTTTATATGTTAAATTACTTCACGACATTTTTTAAATTTATATAAATAGATATAGAGGAATGGCGAAATGTTGTACGCCGTATGATAGTTGATAGTAACATTTACATTATGCTGTGGTAACGGTATAGGAAAATTCTTATTGTAACAATAAAACAAAGGGTTCTTCTTCTTCACAAATATACCTTTTAATTTTGTATACTATTGAATATCGCCATAATAAGGTTATACCTTATACAGGGTGTAGAATTGGCCGATGCCGATGCACCATAGGGTTTTCAATGTAAAATCTTAATACCTATTCGATTACTTTGCTTCCCTAATTATTATATTAATATAGACGAAAAGTCTATTTAACTTTTTGGTAAAGACAAAAATTCTGAATCGAATGATTTACTTATTTTTACTTTGAATTTTTCAGAAAGCCAATATTTGGGCAAATAAAAATTTGGACTTTCTCCAAAATCGGTGTAAAATAAACTTTTACACAATGCAACTCAAATCGTACTAAATAACTTCATATCTCGCTACAACGACGTTCAAATTAAAGAAAATGCTCTACAATCAAATAGGTAATCATAATAATGCTCATTGACAGACAAACAACGATTGTTTAACGTCACCACTATTTTTTGCCAAAGTATCACTTTTAATTTTCAATTTAAATAGCCTTTTTGTCTAAAATAATTAGGGAAGAAAGTAATCGAATATTAAGATTTTTACATTGAAATCCCTAGGGTGGATCGGCTAATTCTACATCCTGTATAATGAGAAAGATCTGGATCATGATCTGGATGTCAAAAGACCCATAGCATTATCAGAGAACAACCAGCAATTGTACCTATTCTTATTGCATTTGTCAAACAATTTGCTGTTTGAAACAATTTAAAAACGATTCTCTATTTTTTGGGGACGTATGGGGGACGTGGGGACGCCGGGAACGCTGTCTGAATTTTTAAATGTATTCTTTTTGAGTGTCATTCTTAAAAATATTTTTGCAAGCAGACCTTTGTAACAGTTTTCATGCGAATAAAGTATAATTAAATTAAAAATCGAATTAAAGATTTAATAGTTGATAAAAAAGGAGGGGATGGGTTTTAGGGCTGGACTTTTTGCCAGGACAGTGACTAAAACTGGTAAAAACATAAAAAAGAGGCAAAATGGAAAATGCGTTCAACAAAACACAATGAATTATATACAGTAAACGCCAAACAAAATCCGTTGCACGTCAGCAATCAGCTGATAATTGACGTCCCTGCCGTAAATGTAACGGCATAAAAATTGTGAAAATTTGACCTGTAAAAATTAATTTCATCAGAATTTTATGATCGCCACGTTGGTAACAATGGATTGTTTTCAGCAACGTGCCAATGCCAATTCTGTTTTGTTGTGGTTATGTTTTGACTGTCACAATTTTGAAGTTCTGATTTTGTTTTTTATTTATTGTTACCACTGAAATATATACATACTGGAACGCTTACTGAGGCCGCCGGCAAAATCCGAGAGAGAGGGCCACATGGGGCATCCCTGTCCTTCTCTCGAGTACATTGTTGTTAGTGTGTGTTTAGTTTAACGCTACCTGCTCTCCATGTGTAAATAAGCGTTACGAAAAGGACAGATATGCCCCTTTAGCGCTATCTCTCTCTGGGAGCGACTTTTCTATTGCAGAGATAGCCAGTAAGCGTTCCAGTATGTATATATTTCAGTGATTGTTACTAAAGTTACGAGTGAACTCAGAAGTTTTATTTGCGTTACCTTCTTTCAATTACAATCTGGCAACATTGCTCGCAATCTACGTCACTCACATTATATGACGTGCAACGGATTTTGTTTGGCGTTCACCAAGCGTTCACCATATAGTCATATAAGTATCTACTATAGGTACCTATAAAGTATTGCTTATTAATTTTAATTGGCAAAAAACTTGGCAACCCTGGTCTGAGAAAAATAGCTAAATATAGCTTGAATTGACAATTTGGAATGTTGGGTTCTCTCTTTTGGAAAAACTGTGGGGGGGGGGGGAGGTATACCCATTGCCCTGGACTGGAAGCCTGAAACAACACTGACCCATACCCCCACTATTTATTTCCCAATTCGACCACATGGCTGCAACTGTTGAAGCTTATTGAAATCAAGCGAAACAAGTATACGTATGGCTTATCATCTTTCAAACTGTGTGTTCTCCCAGCAATGAGCGACCGAAAAGAAGAGCGTATAAGAACATGTTGGTTCTGAGGAACGCATAATGGTAACCTACCATCGACCCGTGGTACCGTGACCATTATGTACATCAATATCACTATGTGCAACAATACTATTCGCTCCAAGACGTGAAGTGCGCTGGCGACCATCGCTACATCTGTGCCACAGTAGGTTGCAAAAAACCATTCCAGACTAGGATCACACACTCTATCAAACTACAAAAGTATTTCTGAATTTCCCCCGCCTCCCATCGAGGACAGAACAGCCAACCACATTCCCCGCAAAGAAGAAGAGCTACACTCAAACAGCATCCGTAAGTACTTTACGTGGGGAAAAAGGAACCCTAGCAGGGAAATTATCGATCTTACTCGCCATGGCTTTAGGTCTGGGTTTTCTCGCGAAATGAAACCGAAATACTTCATTATTTGAAAAGGTCACCTGTTCGATAATAATCATATGGGTTAGCAGCAGAAGTCGAGCAAGTTCGACCTCCTACACAACTACTATCCCTTACTGATATAAGAGATTCCCCTTTGTTCGAGGAACTTTCGGCTTCTGGAACGCATCGACACCATCAACAGTGAGGTGGTTCTTTACCTACGACCAGAAGATGTAATTTGGCTAACATACACTCTTAAATGGGAGTAGGGCATCCAAGAACCTGACGCAAATTGTGATAAGACATAACTTTGACAGTAAACTCACTAAGCTCATTATATCATAGTCCACTGATAATGATAGATTTGCTGTTTTAGTGGTTGTCTCACCAGTTCCGATTTTTGCTATTGCATATTTACAACATGCAAACAATAATAGGTATAATATGATAATAATTGGAGATAACAATATAAGCACATCGTCGCTTGCGCTGAAATAAGAGATTCACCTTCATATTGGGTAGAACCCCAAGCAAGCTACTAATTGTATAAGGATGTCTGGAGTGGACAGAACCTACGCGTACCTGTAAATGGCCACTGAGCTAATTGCGTGTAGATACGAATACGAACAGCCAGCACATGGAGAGTTCGCTGGTATACACAGGTGCATCTTCCGCACGTAGTGACTTTCTTGCCCGAAAACGTGGATGCGCACCTTCAAGAGGACGGAGCCACAGTTGGAGTGTGCTCGATTCTTGGAAGAGCAACCACCACAGTCAGCAATAATGCAGTTGCTGTAGTGGTGTCAAAGGAACCAACCACAATGCAGTTTCATTTAAAACTTGGTGGTGTTTTTGTCTGAACTTAGCAAGGGCCAAAAAAAAGTCAACAATTCTATGCGTTATTCGGAAACCAGTCCTGGAATCCCTGAGTGAAAAAGATGAGAAAGCTGCTGTGCACCATACCACCAAGCTTAAGAAGGCAGAAACATTTTCAGTACCTCAGAAGCACTTGAGTATCAAACGAGATCGCATCAATGTCGTCAACAGTGAGGGGATCCTTATGACGATCAATAAAAGAAGAGCGATTCAGCTAACTACACTCCTTAACGCCCCAAATCGAACAGCATAAGGAAAGGTGCTTAAAAAGCTACTTCAAGACAAATGAATGTCTGGAATAATGACGGAGCAAAAAAGCTATACCTCTGCCATTCAGTGGAGGTACTTCAGTGGTCTAAAAATAAGGTTGTTTACCTTTCGTCTGGATGACACAGGTTTGAATCTCTAAAGTGGGAGAAACTGAAAAACACCTTTTCAGACAGAAAGTAAAAAAATAACTAAAGGTTGGATGCAAGTAGATTGAGATGCTTGGAAATCCTCTGCCTCTAGACTCTCGGTACACAACACATATACAGTAATATATGATGATAATAGTAATTGTTACAGGACAAGCAATATCATTGCCCTTTCGCAGTGGCGGCTCGTGACCTCTGCAAGCGAGGAGGCTAATTTTTAAAATTATTCTACTTAGTCAACAAATTATGAATTGCCACAATTTGTTGTCCAACAAGAACCATCGAGGAGGTGTAGAGTTATTTCCTGCCAGGAGTGGAATCAAGGAATTGCAGGGACCGGGAAAAAACATGGAAATAAAAAAAACAACGAAAAAGTAAACACGCGGTCAGCAAAATAATTTTGATTGTTTTATACTACCTGTAAGCCATCCACATTATGTCGTACCTACCATGTTACATTGAATCCACGATTTTGTGAAATGCCCGCTCGTTTTAAAGATATTAAATTGGACGGAGTCTTTCATAGTTCTTACATAATATGAAGGATTTTGCACCGTAATTTAAAGAATTAAATGACCGTTTTAGCAAAAAATCTACAATATCATCGCAAGATTTTGAAAGCACAGTTTGGAGTTCGTCACACATTTTGAGTAAAAAGATCAAATTAGGTAAATACAAAAATAAAACCTGAACCTTCCACCTGTCGCAGTCGTACTTACTATTACTAACCACTTATTAATCAAAAAGTATCAGACTACTGAAACACGCTGGTTGAAAAAGGAGTGGGAAATTGTCGGATTTTGCTGGGAAGATGTAAAAAGATGGGGTAGAGCTGGAGCCGTTGTCTCCCTTGCTATCAGTTCAGTCGATTGAACTTCATGCACTCATCTCTAATATTTACTATGCAAGGTCACACTCGCAACTTATTGCAATTAAAGAGCGATGTACGGAGCCACTCTTGGAGTTGGGCTCCGAGTGCGTCAACCGCAGTATGTAAAAGGACGGATTCCCTTTAAAGCGTAGCTCCTATTTAAACGTAGGTACTGACATTGAATAACTAAGTTATTCAATGGTACTGATGAGATAAAAGTAAATGGAATATTTTTTTGTTTCATTAATTGATTAATCCTTTTAGACTGAAAATATATGGAATAATAATAGTATGATAAAATCATTATTTTGATTTTTTATGAGGAGGCATAGCCTCCCTTGCCTCCTCTGAGCAGCCGCCGCTGCCCTTTCGTATAGTCAAGATTTCAATATTGCTCTTTAAATTCGTGACTTTTGAATTACTTAAATTTTAATTGTTTAGATTCTGGACCAGCTAGAGATTTTATGGCAAACTTGGTGGGTGTGCCGCCATAGAGCAATTTTGGAAAAAAGTATTGGCATTCTTGAACGACATAGCACTCACGCGTACCTATACTTAAAAAATACTCTACAGGAATCGTCAAAATTCTTTTTTCCTTGATGAAAATTCTGTTGTATGTACGGTAAGTTTCCCGGGAGTAGTACTCCATGCAGATCTTTAGGAAGTTAATACTATATCTGTGGAGGTAATCTATGTACCTATATAGATGTTATGGTAATTTAACGTGGTGTATATTACCAATTTTGTTTTAGAGTTACTTATAGACAGATTACGCCCAATTTTCCAGTTGGGTAACAGTCAGCCTGATTGCTGCAACTAAATAACATTTGTTCAACACAGTAGATGCATCATGACCATGAGTATACAGTACTGTAGGCGAGTTGACATTGAAGGGTAGATCACTATCTACATAATGAATAGTAGTGGGCCTAGAAATAGTAGTATTTCTCCATTAGTTTTTTACTTTAGGTTTCTTGGTAGTTCATTTAAGACTTTATGTATTGTTGTGGATTACACAGATAGAATTCAATGTTATCGTTCCTCTAATGTTTTCAAGGACGATGCCAAAATCGATAAGGCTTTGGATAAGTGTATGAACTTTAATTTCGATGATCATCTGAAAGGTAGGATCAATAGTTGTTCTTGAAGAAGCTGGAAGTGCCTCATCATAAAAAACCACTTAACGGCTGCCATTCATGCTTTGAGAAGACAAACGGTTGAAATAGACTCACAAGAAAAATTATTATTTTTTATTGTCAGTTTTCTTAGACAAAAATTTCTCAACGTGATGATTTGCAATAGTATATAAAAATGAATGTTTTCGAACTTGGCCCGTTACTAAAGCTCTCCTATAACATTTCAGTAGGGAAATATCAGTCTCCGCGGGCGTTAAGAACAATTCCACAGGACAAACCACCTACAAAGTTAAAGTTTAAAAAGTTTATAAACAAATCTCTCACTCTTACTTGTTCAGCCGTGACATTAAATACTTGTACAATACCGGCATACTCGGACCACAACGTTTTACGATACTTAACATCGTGCCTTTGAATTAAGGGTAACAGAATAAAATTGCCGAACAATACATCCCCATAACTTACACCTTGGTACTGTTCCAAGAGTTGTGTGTAAAAATCTTGGAAGTTATTTAACCCTAAAATGTCCACTTATCAAATTCGATTAGATTTGTGCCCATTTACCTTCAATCGGTTTACTAAAATTGATATTTTCTTCATTATTTTTAATAATGTGTTGTAGACAAGCGTCTAATAAACTGTGAATCTCGCCCTCCAAAAATAGATTATCGCTTCCCAAAAATGTACAAGCTAATCTACAGTATCTATCAGTTGCATTAATTAATTTAGCTAAATTAGGAAAGTATGTTTCGTATAAATAAATCCAACGTAAACAGTTGGTGACGATGTGAATTTGTTGTTTCTCAGAGATTACTTCTTTATTTTTCTGTTGGTTTAAGTATAAAAATATAATCGGGCTGTAAATCCAATCGATTGGCATTACTGTGCCATTACTTATGTTAACAAACAAATGTTCTCGTGTATCCTAAAATTAGCCTACATTACAGAGTCATTAGTAACAAAAGATTTACCTGCGTTATATTTAGAACTGAGGAATAAACGTCCATTATTTGATCCAGATTGTTGAGAGTCTGTACCAGTAAGTCGTCTCCGTTATGTATACGTAAATTACTGATTAGTAATTCGCATGGATAAAAGGATGTGCTGAAGACGATATTACGTAATATGTATATAATGTCTTCTTTAAATTCGCCGTTGTAAATGCTCAACGATTTGATGGCTACTTCATAAAAGAGTGACACGTCAATTTCGTTACGTATTGATACCGCGATTTTTAGACAGTTTGCGATCAACTCACTCTCTAATCGCGTAAACCAGTTTGAAACCAAATAGTAATTAGGTGCTGCATTTAGTGATCGTAAGTAATCTGATATGTTATTGTGTTTCAAAAATTTTATTTTAATCTACAAATTGAATATTAATTTTCTCTAAATTTACTCCATAATTAAATTGCAATAATAAAATCCACTAAATTTTTTTAAAATTTAATTAACTACTTAAATTAAGATTTAAATAAATAAAAGGGTTACACTTTGTTTAAATAAAAGATTATAGTGGAATTACTTGTATTTATTATTACAATTAAATTGAATATTAACTCTATTTACAGGGTGCTTAGAAACAAATCTAAAAAAGTTTGTGTACTTGTTAAAAAAAAACTACTTACAGGTAGTTTTCTGGCCTCCTCTTTTTTTACGAGAGGATTCATTCATATTACCAGTAGGACTTTTTCATAACTTTATTTGTTCCATCCCATTAGGAAAAACCCCCTTTATTTTGAGCTTCGCAATTTGCGTTTATTTTTAAACACCCTGTATAGATGATCAAAATATTTACCCTTTTGTTGGCATATACTATTAATTTTGACAGGACAGTAAGGAATGGTACGCAACTGGAAGTTTGCATTACTGGAATAATACGATCTGCGGCATTCCATACTGCAGCTTCTACGGATCGTAAATTAGCAGCAGGCTTATGCACTTCATAATTGTTTAGTAAATTGGACGTGTTTCTATAACAATTTGAATGATACAATGATAATAATAACAATATAATTATAGGTGATTACCTGATATTTTTGGTGACAACATTGAATCCGTCAGAGCAAAGTAAACTTAACAGTTTTTCTTGTTGAGGTTCCATATTATGGTTTTGATTTTCAAATAATGGAATAAAACAATGAAATAGTGATGATATAATTTGCAGTTTTCCACACTAAAAGTAAATTTTGTAAAATTGTTCATCTTTAATTTGAACAGTGTATAATAAATGGAAGATTGAAGCTTATATTCCATGTCCAAGAGAAAGATGAAAGATTCTTAGACGTTATAAATTTTTATATTATAAATTATTAGGTATTATTATAAATATATTTTTAGAAAATATCAACACTTAAATTCCGTAAAGCTCTTAAAAATGGTTTCCTAAATTAACACGTTTTCCGTTTCTGTCCTCCTTTCTCTTGAACACAGTGTATATGGAATGTCATAATAAGTATAATTTATAACAGTAAAATACCTTAAATTCTCCAAGAGACTCAAATTGTGTCGCCCACTTTAAGAAAGCATAATTTTGTAACATAGGTAAATATAATCCAGCATAGGACAGGTTGTTTTGAAATACTTTAGATAAGAATATAAGAAGCGCTGCCAGATGACTTTGCATACAATAACTTGATGAAGCCAAATTGGTGTTCTTCACATGAAAATCTAACAATCTTAAAAGAATCGGCTGCATTTGGCTGAAAAATAACGATCAATATCTAAAATTTACGAACTGAATGGGTACACACTTACTCAAAGTAATCTAATGCAAGATTATAATGTACAAAAACATTCCACAAATGTAAAGCTTCAATTTGTAGCCTTAGCCCATTTACATTTTGAGAAAATGATTCATCTGAAAGGTACAATGATATGGAATCCATTAAGTTGTGTCTAAAACAGTTTGAACAAATTTATTATCATTTCACATTTTTATCATGTAAATATTGACTGTTAAATGTAATTTATTTGTATGATATTGACTCACTTAGATTGGAAATTATGTACATACAGTAGAACGCCGATTATCCGAATCAATTGGGACTGGAGTCGATTCGGATAATCAAAAATTCGGATAATCGGACATAGACTGGTAATAAAGAAAAACGAACTGTTATATCATATAACCGTTTAAAACAGAGATCCGCGCAATGAGATAGGGAGGAGCTTACTGACAGTAATTTAATGTTATTGAGTTGAAAAGCCGCACGACAAACATGTACGAGCCCAGGCTCATAATAGTTCGGCCGGCACACATTTTTGGATAGGTGGTTTAATATAATGCGAAATCTATACAAATGGTGAAACATTTCAACAAAACTATTACAACTACAATAAAATATAAACTTTTAACTTATAAAAATTGAAAACTATATTTAATTTACATAACGGATAATCTTTGTATAACAAGGAATGTGGCTCAACTGTGGATCAAAATAGTTCGGCCAGATTTTAATATTGGGTTACATCGCCTTTATTAGCAATAACCGCGTTAATTCTGCTCGGCATTGTTGTTACAAGTCTTGCACACTCTTCTGGTAAAATATTATTCCATATGTTCTGCAAGGTAGCTCTTAATTCAGGTACTGTACGTGCTGGAGTTTTGCGCAGTTGTTTCTTCATGTTATGCCCAAGTGTCTCGATTGGAGACAAGTCTGGACTAGAAGACGTCCATTTTAGTAGTGGAATGTTATGGTCCTGGAACCACGTACGAATAATTTTTGCCGTATGGCACGGTGCACCGTCCTGTTGGAAGATAAAGTCACCGTCATTCGTTGCACATTGTGCAATTGATGGTAAGAAGCTTTCTTCCAGAATCTCTTTGTACTTCTGCGCATTAACTGTTCCATCGATAAAATGTAATTTACCTACACCTTTTGGCGACATACAACCCCATATCATGACTGATGCTGGGAACTTTACTTTTCTTATTAGACAATCAGTATGATATGCCTCAGAGGATGTCCGCAACACTCTTTTGCAAGAATCACCTATGCAAACATCAAATTTGGACTCACTCACTCCAAATTATACTTTCCCATTGTCTTTGAGTCCAAGTTTTGTGTTCCTTAGCCCACTTCAGTCTATTACGTTTTTGTAATGTCGTCAATAATGGCTTTTCTTTTGCCTGTCAGAAAAATAGTATAAGTTACCAACAATATTCACCCAAAAAAAGGATAATTGTTACCTTATAGAATTTGTATCCTATTTTTCTGATAGCTCTCTTTGTTGTAGACAACGAAATATCCTTGCCTATACTTTCCCTCCACAAAACAGTTATTTCTTTGGTATTGGACCGTCTATTAGTTTTTACAATTCTACGTAAAGCTCTCTTATTTGCTTCCGTAATTGTAGATGGTCGGCCGGTTTTGATTTTCTGGTCAACTCTATCAGTTGATTTATACAAATTGATAATATCTTGAACAGTAGAACGCGGCACTGAGTGCGAAACTGAAATGCGACGTGCAGAAATGCTGTTTCTATAGGCATTAATGATTGACCAGCGCAAATCGTTACTTAAAGGCTTACCACGAGGCATTATGCTTTAAAAATAAATAATAAATAATACTGACAGCTGCCTTGTTCATTTTTTCAATGAGTATTTTGTTTTTACTAATGGGCTCGATTTCATGGCAATTGTCATAAGAGGCCGAACTATTATGATCCATGAGTTGAGCCACATTCCTTGTTATACAAAGATTATCCGTTATGTAAATTAAATATAGTTTTTAATTTTTATAAGTTAAAAGTCTATATTTTATTGTAGTTGTAATAGTTTTGTTGAAATGTTTCACCATTTGTATAGATTTCGCATTATATTAAACCACCTATCCAAAAATGTGTGCCGGTCGAACTATTATGAGCCTGGGCTCGTACATATGTAGTGTCTTGCCTCTAGCTTTCAACCATAACAATTGAAATATATCTGGACTCCGAGTCCCAACTTGTTACAACAAAACTAAACAAAAATTACATATGTACATACTTGGTTTTAATTTTTTATATTACGCTAGGACCGATTCGGATAATTGGCGATTCGGTTAATCGGCGTTCGGATAATCGGCGTTCTACTGTATTGTATTCAGTGAAGTAATATTAACTGTATACTTAAATATTTCAGAAACTATTACGGTTAGGTATAGACAATGATATATGAACAGCATGTCGATTTTATAGCAAAAATGGAATAAAATATAGGGTATCTCGTTTGAAAAAATAAAGTTAGGTTCAGTACTGACTTTTTGAGACACCCTGTATAAACGAAAATATTTTCAGGCTATGCCCCTTTAATAGTTAAACAACTTTTATTGAAAAGTTGTTTCGTACCTTCAAGTGGTATCGAAGTATTGACCAACATCGCACTATTGGGACACCCTGTATACATACTGTTTGTAAATTTGTACAAAGCCTTTGATTCAGTGAATAGAGAAAAAACGTGTGACATCTTGGAGCAATATGGGATCGCGGATAAATTCTTAGGAGTAATTGGTTCCAAAACACGGAAAACAACAAATACACATTTAAAAAAGGACAAACAGTCCATAAATAAATGTCTATAATATATACATAACCGCATAGAGACAATATACCATTGGCAAGCTGTATATAGGGTTAAGTGCAAGAGCAGATCGCTAATGAATTTTTATGTTAGGATCTGAACTTCGCCCAGTTAGATTGCACACTGCATACTTTTTGTTTCATGTATAATCTGTATCAAAAACTATATTGCAGACTAGCTGGTGCTGTTAAGACATTCGCCTAAGCATTCATAATCCCCTTTAAAACAACATCAGAAGTAAATGAAGCACTTAACGTTTTAGATCAAAATGACATAAGGATTAAGAATAAGATTGCCTGCAATGGGAGCAGGTAGTAGTGTATTACATTTTTAAAGAACTTTTTTTTGCTTAAAAAATAATTCATACAACTTAAATGTAAAGATTATTCACTCATTGTCAACCATAATTACTAAAGTCACTAAATATTCTAAAGTACCGCAACCTTATGTTCCAATGAGTTAGAGAGAGAAAGCTAATTTTAACCCCAAAATGGCGGAAAAATGACATCTGTGTTTGACATACGATGAAAATTAGTATTTTACTCTTAGACCATTGGTCTATAAAATTTTACTATTACTAAGTTTGACGTTTGACACTTGGTTTGAAACGCGGCAATTTGAAAAACATCATAAACTTGTAGTTTTCCCATAGACAGGCTCGTCTTCTTATTCTTACACACTACTTGCTGTATTTTTTAGTTATCCTTTTCTGTGATTTAAATAACGATTCTAAATGAAGTATTAACACGACAAAATAAAATGTCAATTTTAAAAACGTATGTTAGGTTCGTGTGGCAAAGTTCCAAATTTTTTATCTTTCAATTAAACTGTACCTTTTAATAACAATGACAACTAATTTTTAAGAAATATATTGATAAGTATCTAATGTGAGTTTAGTTTTTAAGAAACACTTCATAAAGTGATTAAATTTTCTAGCGACTAGGTCTTCAATATTTGAAATTGCCGCCAAAATTTTAACCCCAAAATGGCGAACGTTGCGGTACTTTAGAATATTTATAATAGTGACTTTAATAATTACTAAAGTCACTAAATATTCTAAAGTACCGCAACGTTCGCCATTTTGGGGTTAAAATTTTGGCGGCAATTTCAAATATTGAAGTCCTAGTCGCTAGAAAATTTAATGACTTTATGAAGTGTTTCTTAAAAACTAAACTCACATTAGATACTTATCAATATATTTCTTAAAAATTAGTTGTCATTGTTATTAAAAGGTACAGTTTAATTGAAAGATAAAAAATTTGGAACTTTGCCACACGAACCTAACATACGTTTTTAAAATTGACATTTTATTTTGTCGTGTTAATACTTCATTTAGAATCGTTATTTAAATCACAGAAAAGGATAACTAAAAAATACAGCAAGTAGTGTGGAAGAATAAGACGACGAGCCTGTCTAAGGGAAAACTACAAGTTTATGATGTTTTTCAAATTGCCGCGTTTCAAACCAAGTGTCAAACGTCAAACTTAGTAATAGTAAAATTTTAGACCAATGGTCTAAGAGTAAAATACTAATTTTCATCGTATGTCAAACACAGATGTCATTTTTCCGCCATTTTGGGGTTAAAATTAGCTTTCTCTCTCTAACTCATTGGAACATAAGGTTGCGGTACTTTAGAATATTTAGTGACTTTAATAATTACCTATCATATACAACCTCTGGTGGCGATGAGTGCAATTACTGTAAGTAGGTAAAATGTTGTCTTTAAATTGAAGGATGTTTTTGATTGTTTTAAGTAACACAACATCACTGAATAATGATAAGTATTTCATAAACTCGAAAGTGTACCACAAGTCTACCTTTTGCATAATTTACAACGTAACAATTGTTAATTTCCATTGTAGGTAAATAAGATAACGGTTTCGAACAATTATAAAAATCAAATATACCCTCCAAAGTATTAATAAAGAAAAAAGTTACCGATTGATGAGATGGAGAGCATAATTTTTATTGCTACAACTCAGTATTCTCAACAACTTTACAGCTTGTGTTATCGGACGACCATAAGCAGATTGGATATTATCTTAAAATTCAATTTTTAATATCGCACATTCGCATGATTATTTACTTACCACTAACTTTCTTATATGGAACGAAGAATTTTATAATAGTTGAAATAAGATCCTCGCATTGAAAAATCTCTTTTGCAATGTAATCAGAATCTCTGGCTAACCTCGTCAAAGTTTCTAAGCAATAAATAATTGTCTCGGTAGGAGGTTTTACAGTTGTAATAATGTACCTTATTCTTCTCAATATATCTGTCCGTGTTAGGCATTTAATTAAATTCATTTCTGCTAGCTGTTGGTCATTGATAGTGCTATCGTCATCGGTTTCTGAATTATCAACAGCTAGTAATGGTTGCACTTGACCCAAACCAAATCCAAGCAAATTATCTAAACAAGCTTCGTCGATGGGATAATAAAATAAATTACGTAAAGCTTTTATGCCGGCATTTAACACGGAAATTGTATTGTCATCTAAACAAAATCTTAAAAGGAAAAAAATCTGCTCAATCGGTATTTCGATTATATTATCGTAAACACCACTTTGAGCTAATGCAAGTATGTTGGAAATGGTGTTGAGCGCCACTATTTTTTGTTGAATAATGCTAGATCTACAACAGTCTTTACTAAACAGTGTCTCCCACTCATATGATTACCTGCACAACTGGAACAGCTCCTGTAAAGTATAACCGGGCCTACCAGGCTCATCACCATGATGATACAAACTACGATTACTTTCATCCATCGGAGCACTATATGGCAAAATCCACCCATCAAAATCAAATCGAGCTTCGTACAACTCTCCTTTTTTACACTTGGGAATATTACAGTCCGCCATCCATGCTAACTTACCAATTTCGACACTGTCAAAATTGAGCCACTTATCCGAATTTTCCATATCCAAAATTTCTTTGGACACCTCCACATTTTCACATCAAAATCTTTGGCGGCCTCATTTTGTTCGGCAATACTTTTCGTACTATTTTCGTTATTATTCTGACGTTTCGCTCTTAAAAATGCGACAATTGCGGGATCCATAGTAGATAAGAGTTTCTCACGTTCTTCCACTATTTCGTCGGTACTCATTTGTTGTAAGAGAGAAACGTTTTCTTTGTGAATTGATTCTCTATCGTCTCCTGTTACGATACAACTGTGTTCGGGAAATTCTTTATTTTCTCTTATAACAATTGGTATACTTTGTGAACCGCTTGGGATTTCGTCCAGTTTTTGTTTCTTTTTGTGTTGAGAAAAGATACTACCCTTAGATGACTTCGTGTTGAACTACAAAAATTATGCTTCGTAATCAGTTTATTCAAATTGCCCTCACCTCTCTTCGTTTTGCTTCGGGAAACCCTCTTTTATGTAGGAAGGGCTGTGCAATAACATCATCGACGTTTGTGTTGACTTTCTGTACAATATTTCCTATGTTAGCATTGACAGGTATTGTTTCAAAAGTATTCGCTACTTTGAAAAAGTTATCGGGAGCTGGGGGGCCTTCAAGTTTTGGTGCCACGTTATCTGTTAGTTTTTTTAATTGAATAATAGGATATAAAAGTAAGCAACAAACCTTTTGGGACAGTAATAACTTTTGCTGCAGGTTGAATGGAATTATCTTTATTTTTGAAAAACTCTTCTTGCATTTTGAGGATTTCCTCCTCGGTATCGGTATGTTTTGGTCTGTTATACATAATAACAACAAATAATTGCAAATTAACTATAAAAATTAAATTGTAGGTTATGTTTATTTTCTATTTGCTGTGTCTCAGTGACGGCGTTATATAGATTGTGGCTCTGTGCACAGGACAGACAAGTTTGGTAAGTTAAATTTACGTGTAAGTGCAGGCATGATTACACGTGATTACCTCACTGACCTGTGATTACCTGGAGAAATAGTAACATATTTGCAGTTATATAACTACAGAACAAAGTAAAAATCCTTCACAAATAAAGATTTGACAGTGTTCTATGCAATTTAGGTAAATTGCCTCACTGAACAGACAGAATCAGAATCATCAGACCACTGACCTGTATCTTAAAGGACTGAGCATTCTAATGATCCCCTCCACTATTTTTGAAGCAAATTGAAAACCGGTGTTTTAAGCACTGACCTGTATCATAAAGGACTGAGCATTCTTCAATACAACATTGAAGCAAACAAGCCCCACCTAAATATTAGTTACTTCGGGTGCCAACTAGTGCGTTAGTTATATAATGATGGTAGCTCGGTGTTTATAATGTGTTGGTAGTACTGGTATCAGCTGTTACAGTTTAGCTTGTTCTAACCTATTATGCTTAATATCTGGTGAAAAGTAGTATAATTACAGGCTCATAATTATTTAAAAACGTAAATTATTAAAAATGGTATTTTATTGCAATGCATAAACGTAGTTTATACTACGTATGAAACAAGGTTATGTTTATGTAAATAAAAACATTAGTAACAGTGTTACCAATAATCACCAACACAACAAAACTAAATTACTAACTGGCACCTTAAATCCCCGTTTTCAATTTGCTTCAAAAGTAGTGGAGGGGATCATTAGAATGCTCAGTCCTTTTAGATACAGGTCAGTGGTTTTAAGGTGCCAATTAGTAATTTAGGTTTGTTGTGTTGGTGATTATTGGTAACACTGTAACTAATGTTTTTATTTACATAAACATAACCTTGTTTCATACGTAGTATAAACTACGTTTATGCATTGCAATAAAATACAATTTTTAATAATTTACGTTTTTAAATAATTATGAGCCTGTAATTATACTACTTTTCACCAGATATTAAGCATATAGATTAGAACAAGCTAAACTGTAACAGCTGATACCAGTACTACCAACACATTATAAACACCGAGCTACCATCATTATATAACTAACGCACTAGTTGGCACCTGAAGTAACTAATATTTAGGTGGGGCTTGCTTGCTTCAATGTTGTATTGAAGAATGCTCAGTCCTTTATGATACAGGTCAGTGCATCAGACTCAGACATTGTTGTCCTTGTCATTTTCATTTGATTTAGATCACGTGACAAGACTTTCTTATTTTGCGATTGTAGAATACTTTTACGTTGACCAATGCCTCCAAAATATAAAACTATAGGAAATAATAATAATAATAATAATAATTTATTATAAATGTATCTACACTTTAAGCCTAAGCCCTTAGTGTAAATTCATAGAACTGTAAACAATCTATCCTGGGAGCACTAGTGGATCTCCATGTGCGAGAACAAGAACATGCATCTAGGGATTCTCAAGAAGAAGGACACTTCGTTCTTTTAGGGTATGAAATCAGGCGAATTTCTATCCTGCAGGGCAGATAAGATTCCCTCGTTTCTCAAGTTACTCCCTTTAATGGGGGAGTAGCACCCCAACCTGATATATTCATTTTCATGGATGGATCTGGAAACTGAAATTGACTCGAAGTGATTTTCCTTATTACTCAACCACTAGGTAAATTTTTAACACAGAGATCATGACATTCAAGATCAGCTGTGGTAACAGGGCTGGTTTCCAGGCACGAGGTCCCTGCAACATTACCTTTAAGCAGGTGGCAAACCCTAATAACCTTGAGCTGGTATTGATGAAACATTGAACTCTATACATACTGGAACGCTCACTGGGTGGTCTCTGCCATATAAACGCATAGAAACGTCGCGAGCCGAGAGAGATATCGCGCAAAAGGGACATTCCTGTCCTTTTCGTAACGCTTTACACATGGAGAGAGCAGACAGCGTTAAACTAACACACACTAACCAAAATGTAAGAGAGCAGGCAGCGTTAAACTAACACACACTAACCAACATGTACTCGAGAGAAGGACAGGGATGACCCTTGCGGGTCCTCTCTCGGATCGGGCCGGCGGCTGCAGTAAGCGTTCCAGTATAATTAGAGTTCAGTGGGTTGAAAGGTCCTGCTGTAGCAGAGACAAGCAATAAACCGATGCATTAACACGACTGGTCTTAAAGCTAGTGTTTTATGGATCCAGAACCGTTTATTCCACTTTACTGTACCAACTGTAAGAAATATTATAATATGCCTAGCATAAGACCAGATGCAACTTGACAGTGGTCATGCAAGAGAAGCCATTGAGGAATTATCTCATAGTGCATCATAAGGCTGCCAAAGAAGATCCTATGTTTGCTCGTGGACATACTTTCTGTTTCTGGCTACCGTAAACTAAAGAAGCACATGTACCATGCGCTTAGTCGAATCACCATTTTGTAGAGAATGTCACACATGCGATAAGACGGTACATTTCATTTTTGTAAGTATTCCATACTTGCACCACAGGGAGGATATGAGAATACTGGCCGGACATGGCTGTACCATATTGGAACCGCTTCCCCTGTTATTACCCTCAAGTATGTCTCATGTGTGGGGTAGCTTCAGTGACTCTGTGGGGTCTGACGACTCTAACTATAGGAGACCCCGATATGAGGTAACCTTTTACTCTTAATCCAAAATCCAACGTCCAGTTTTCGCAAAGGAAATATATAGGTTAGAATCTTCTCATCTTCTTTACCTTGAAAATGATGGTAATAAATAATTGGATCACCGAAAGAATCCGACATTATGAATGGACAATTCTTAAATCTATATTAAATATTTAGACCATACTGTGTATTATGGTCCTCCTTTGTAACGTAATACAGCGCCATCACGTGTTCATGTTAGAACTAAACTTTAATCGCAGTTGTCTTTTTTTCGTTTACTGTTGTGAGGTTAAAACCTTTTTTTGTATAGTTATTATGAAGATCTTCGACTTTTTTTTATAATTATCCAAATTGGAGGAATTAAAATCCAAAATTCGTATTATTTTATGTAAGTATTTATAATCTTTTATTCTATAAAAAACGAATTGCTGATCTGTTTATAACCTAAAATGTTAGAATAATTTATTATTTTTAAACAATTCCACAGGGTAGCTCACATTCATGTAGATTTCAATATATTTTATTCAAATTTCAATGGTAATATTTACAAAAGTTCGTACATTAATAAATAATTAGCACTTTTCTAATGGTAACAAGTGGATGTGGGAATGGAAAGTTAAGTATTTATAAATTTACTTAGTCTTAAGGTTTGACATTTTCTAAAATTCTTTGGCATTTTTCTATTTTACTAATACTGAAGTTGTTGAATTCTTTGGTGAAAATATCATCGGTGGGCTTTGTTCCGATAATTTCCTTAAGCAGTTCGTCATTCGGAGGACTGTCAGTTTCGTCATCGGGTATGAGAATAGGTGTAGCTCCGTCGTACAGATTCGACTTGCTGAGTGACCTCGTGTATATGTCCCTCGAAACGCTTCTGGTGAATGAGAATCGTCTGGATTTGGTTCGTGTAAGTGGTGGTCTGATGATGATATCCGGCGACAGGGGTTTGTCTAGCGTTGCAAGTAAGTCGGTCGCACTGTCGCTGATTATTTTCCACGCTTGCTCGATGTCGGTTTCGGTGGCGTGTTCGTTTACGACACAAAATCGTATGATGTATTTACTCTTAACCATAGAGGGTATCATGTGTAGTTTACCGGATGCGTTAATCGTTGCCAGTAATGTTCGCGTAACCGACTCCGGCCCTAACAATCTAAAGCACACTAAACCGAGTTTCACATCGTTAACAACCTCGAATCTACTGTCTTTGAGCACGAACGATTCAAAATGTTTAGCTAAACGAATATGATTTCTGATGTATTTTTGCAAACCTGATATTCCATATTTTCGTAGCACAAACCACAGTTTGAGGGAACGGAATCGTCTGCTTAGTGGAATGCCCCAGTGCCTGTAGTCAATTGTGTCATTGGAATTTGCGTGTTGGAGGTAGAGAGGATCAACAATAAGCGCAGATGTTAGCTTTTTTCTGCATCGGACCCATAGACAGGAACAGTCGAAATTGACTAACAACCATTTGTTCGGGTTTGTGTTGAAGGAGTCTGCGTATTCGATGCCGGCCATTAAAGGTTTGAGTTCTGGACAAATGAAAGCGTTACCGGCGTAAGCACCGTCGACGTGTAGCCAAACACAAGGTTGTGCTTTGCATATCGGTCCAAGTTCTTGTAGGTTGTCGAAGGAGCAACAAGCTGTCGAACCGAGAGTTGTCGAGACGAAGAAAGGTGTAAGTCCCATCGCTTCATCCTCCTCAATTGCCTTTTTTAAAGCGTCACCTCTAAGTGAGCCATTGTCATCGGCGTCCAATATTTTGAGTCGAACCAAGAGAATTAGGGCCGCTTTTTCTACACAAGAGTGAGCCTCTTTCGAGCAATATGCTACTAATTTTGGCAAGAAGGAACTGTCGTCTAAGTGAGAGTTATTTTGTTTGAGGTACTTTATTGCTTGATTACGAGCTGCCAACATAGTAACTAAAACACATTCACTTGCTGAGGATTGTATAACTCCTCCCCCTGTACTGTCCTTATTATGTGTAATAAAATCTTTAGGTAAACCAATTGCTTTTCCCAACCAATCCAATACTATTGCCTCAAGTTCTGTGCAGGCGGGACTTGCGGCCTGTATTTAAAAATGATGAGTTAAAAAGGTTGAGGGAAAAGGTGATTGTAACTTACCCATGAAAATCCTATACAGCCGATAGCATCCGACAGCATATCACCCATAATTGAAGGGAACGAGTTACCCGAAGGAAAGTAAGCATGAAAACGTGGATGTTGCCAATGTGTAACTCCTGGCATAATTTTCGAGTCGACATCGTCCATAATGTTGTCCCATTCCTCAGGCTCTTGTGGAGCTTCGGCCGGTATCAAACTCTTGAGGTAACCAGGTTCAACATTTGGTGTCACTCTTTTCGAACGTAACGTTGCAACGTACGCACAAATATAATCGACCATTTCTTTACCGCGAACGCGAAACTCCTCGACATCCATTTTGCATCCAAAAATTAACTATAAACAACTCGAGTATGTGTATTAACGGTGAATGAGTGAAGATTGGTAGACTTATATCTATATAATACATCCCCCTCTTCAATTATCGAGTGTTTTCCATAACTCTTTTGCGTCACCGCCACCACCACCACCATCACGGATACAAGGAGACGCACAGTCTCGTAAGCGGTAAGCGTATTCATATCCCACTTGAGTTAATTACAACATGTAAAACGTACTTCACCGGCTTCTTTCAACGGATTAATCGAAATAGTTGTTTTATTTTTAGTAGATAATAAAAAGGTGTCCTTTCACACAATAAAACGTCCCCCCCGAAGGAAAGTTGGTCCAAGTTTTGAGAGTTCAATTAATGAAATAGCGGAGAATAAAAAAAGAGAAATCAACGTATAAGAGCTTTTCAATTAAAACGTCGAATGCAAACGGATGCTTGACCTATAAGAAATTTAATACACACAATAAATTGTATTTCACCTCTTCCAAACAATTTGAATCTTCGACAAAATGACGTTTAACACTTTAACGGTAATTCGCACTTACCTACCTAGTTTTTTTTAACCTCGTTACCCAACAAACAATTAAGTTACAACATTTTTGAAGGAAATCCCCTTTTTACGCATTTTATCCCATTCGTGCGAAAGATTTTTCATCTGAATTGTGATTTTCCACACGCAGCAGATGCTTATTTTCTTAATCTATTAGTAAATTGTTATGTTTATACAGCAATTAAACTCACGGTAAAAATTTAATGACGCAATTTGTTATAAAATTGTATAATTATTACCAACCTGGTACCTATATTGAAATGTTAATTTAGGGTAATTTTAGTATTTACGTTTTTGTACTAAAAACGGAGAAGTTTTCAAACAGATTCTTGATACACAGTGCGTGTGAGAGAAATATTTACTTCTGAGACCGTTAAAAAACTTAATGTGTATCGGGGACGGCGTCTTAGGTTAGGTATGTTGACAGCATTTACATAAGACATTACCCGAGGTTAGTTCTAGTTCGTGTCCAAAAATAAATCAAAATGTGTTAATGAATATTAATGCAAAAATGTACCGTTTGTAAAATGTGGGCCGTTTCATCTCCGTTATTATAGCATTTTATTTGGTACACACTTCTAGTTAAAATACCCTTCTTCCCTTTCAATACATCGCGTCAACCGTGGCAGGGAGGAAGAATTCCTCGTTGTACTCAAATAACCTCGTGAATACGGTGTCGGTTATCTATTGGCACTTGGCGAGACGCACAAACCTAAAACCGCCAAAAAATCACAAAATGATTCAAAATGTTTCGACAGGAAGGCTATCATCATCAGCGAACAACTCTTAGTTTAGTTCAATAGCAATGGGAACTAAACTGTACAAATCCCTCGTTGTACGAACTCCATTTACCAACTACAAGCTCTCCGGTAACCAAGTTTGTTATGAAATACAAAGTTGAACATAATTTTGAAGACAAATAAAAGGCAGTATCTAAATATGAGAGTTCATGGTCTAAAAACAGTGTGGGAAGTCCAACTTCCTCTTTCAAAAATAAATCAATGAATTAATCAATTGATTATGTAATAAAATTTATGGTACAAAAAATAGAGGTTATATCTGCATTAACAATGTAAATAAAAATTCTTGTTTTTCTGTTCTGTAAACGTCTTATATTAAAAACTTGTTTGTTAATGCTTTAAGGAAGAAGGATCACGACTAGATCTTTTTGTAGTGCCACAGTTCCGCATTGTTCGTCATGGCGAATAGATTAAATAAAAAAAATGGTTTATTGTCAGGCAAATGACGAATTGTTAACAATCATTCTACTCTGAGATAGTCGATCGCCACCAGAGAGACATTTAAACTGTAATATTCATATTTCTACAATCAATGACCCCATGGGCTATGTCTTATTAAACCCACCCATTTGACTGTGATATATTTTGACAAAATGAATATTATAGAAAATATGAAGGAACTGACTTCAATCAAAGATGCAAAATAATAGGAAAAATTCCCATGAAGTGCGGCGGCGTTCTTTTCAGTTTAGTTTGTGAACAACAAAATAATGGAAAACATGAGCACAGAATGGGAGGGCAAAATTTCAATATAATGTGCTGTCTAATTGATGCGGTCTGTAAAGACAGTCTTCATTCTTAATTCTCAAAAATCCAATACGACCACTGCAATTGAACAAACTAAGTGCTGCGGCGCTCAACCTTCATGTGAAGAACTCGTGAGGTGCAAACTGAAAATTGACGGTAAAGTTACAGAACAAATTAGTCGCCGTACACATAACAAGCGGTCGAAACCTTAACATTTAAGTTCCTATAAATAATTATTGCCTTTTCTTTTTAATGTATTTATACTACGTTAATTTATCTTAACATTATACTATTGTCCTGTAATTGGATTTGAAAATCTGTTGGTCAATAAATTCATATTATTATTATTATTATTATTAACATCAGAAATGTAGATGTGCATAGTGATAAGCATCAGACAACGGGACTAAAGAAGAAGAAGATTTAAGCAGAATAAATAGTGGAATAATGTCGAGAAGGGTACAAGATTAGCAACCACGGCATGCATGAGGAAGACGTGAAAAAAGATAGACACAGTCTTAAAAAAAACTAAATTCAGTAAACCACACCATAAGACTTAACGTACAAAGACTACATTTTGATAGGCAATAGAATTGTGAACTGAGTTTAGCGTATTTTTAACAGTTCATGACTCTAGAGAATAAATGAGTTATTGTCAAAGTAGGCCAAGATCTATCTGCCTATCATATCGTAGACATTTTTGCCAACAAGCTGCACTACAATATTTACTTTCTATGAAAAGGTTCTTTGTTAGATTTTGAAATAACACATATTGCGTGATACCTATATAGTGTTTGGAAAAGTGTGATGTAATAATTTGAACCTGTCAAACGGTACATACCTAGTTACAATAATTATAAATAACATCTGCGTGTGCTCTTTGGAGCGAGCCGATCCTGTCACTAATATGCCAGTGACGGCAACGCTGCCCGGGTTTCTCATTTTTAAAATACATTGCGTATGCTAGCCATACTGAATTCTCGGTGTGAAAAGTACAATAGACACGTTATACTGGAATTTGTCTCCACAACCTGTTGAAGATCTTCGTTGTTTATCATCTTCGGTTTTCCAGAGCGTGCATCATCGCTCAAACTGAAATCTCTCGAAGAAAATTTCTTGAACCACTTCTGTGCTGTTCGATCCGAATGCACGCGGTACATATTTTTCTCGTCGCCCGCCACTGCGGCTTTAGTAGGTACCAAGTTTCTACTCACAGAGTAAACAATCGCGAATTAAACTGTTATTCGTTTCCATTTTCAACGATTGAAATTCGGAACTAATCAATTGTCGCCAAGTATTGGTACCGACATTTTTGTAATTGTATCTACACTTGATTTGTAAGACTCCCTTTAATCCTTCTCAATACCCACCGGTTTTATTCATTCATGGTTGTTTACGGAATACAGGGTATACCACGGAACCCTTTCATTAGAAGTTTCTGGGGTCCCTTACTACTTATGAATTTGCAACTTTCAAGTTAAGGATAATCCATAGCCTTCTTTTGTTCTAAAATATTGTCGATCTTGTACAACTTCCGGAAGGACCGGAAATCGCCATTCATCTTCTTATTTTAAATGGAACACCCTGTATATTATTGCATTTTTGGATTATACAATCGATTCTGCGTTAATATGTATTAGATTATCCTATACCTATCTTCAACTGTTTTTGAGATATGATTTTTTTGAAAAATTTGCGCTTTGCAGAGGGATGTTTAATAGCCCACCTTTTGCTCTTCTTTGAAAGCAAAACATTCATACTTTACAAACACGAAGTAAAACCATAAGGGTTCACAAAATGTATTTGCAAACCTATCATAGATTATACAGGGCGTTCAAAATTAGTAGCAAAGTTAAAAAACTTCAAACGCCAAAAAGCGAGCCAAAAAGTCATTTTTTTCAAATCGAACACCCTGTATATTTTTACATATTTGGAAGACGATTTAATTTATCGATAAGCTATAGGTATCCCTATACCTATCTTCAGCGGTTTTGTAGTTATTAACACTTTTTATCTAATATTGATTAAAACTGCACTTAAAACCTACGCACATTTGAAAGTAGGCTGTGAGTATGACAACAGGAAAAACAATTACTTTTACAAAACGAATTTAATGATCTTATTTATACAACAAACAAATAAAAAGGACTATAAAATGGATATAGAACAATTTCAAAATATCAGTATTGGAATGCGTTAACTGCTTCCATTTTATAAAATTGTTTACTGTTTACCACCTGTTTGCTTTAATGAGCATGACATCCAGATAAACATTCGTTTGTCTAATCATACTAATAATAATAATAATAATAATAATACTTATGTACTTGATTTTGATCCGTGCAGTTAGTTACCAGGCTTGGCCTAGGTATCGATAAAAACCGAAGTATAATAATAATACCTTTTATTGAGAGCAAACTATTAAATTACATAAGATTGTTCAAAATACGTTAAAACTGCACACTTGTTCTCAAAAGGAGTGAGTTCAGGTGTCTACAAAAAAAGTAGAGACCTGTTCTTCCACTCAACCCTCATTACCATATTTTATTTTCGCATACTCATAGTCTACTTTCAAATGCGCATAAGTTTTAAGTGCAGTTTTAATCAATATATTAGATAAAAAGTGTTAATAACTACAAAACCGCTAATGATAGGTATAGGGATACCTATTGCTTATCGATGCCTAACTTAAATCGTCTTCTAAATATGTAAAAATATACAGGGTGTTCCATTTGAAAAAAATGACTTTTTGGTGTTTGAAGTTTTTTAACTTTGCTACTAATTTTGAACGCCCTGTATAATCTATGATAGGTTTGCAAATACATTTTGTGAACCCTTATGGTTTTACTTCGTGTTTGTAAAGTATGAATGTTTTGCTTTCAAAGAAGAGCAAAAGGTGGGCTATTAAACATCCTTCCGCAAAGCGCAAATTTTTCAAAAAAATCATAATATCTCAAAAACAGTTGAAGATAGGTATAGGATAATCTAATACAGATTAACGCAGAATCGATTGTATAATCCAAAAATGCAATAATATACAGGGTGTTCCATTTAAAATAAGAAGATGAATGGCGATTTCCGGTCTTTCCGGAAGTTGTACAACATCGACAATATTTTAAAACAAAAGAAGGCTATGGGTTATCCTTAACCTGAAAGTTTCAAATTCATAAGTAGTAAGGGACCCCAGAAACTTCTAATGAACGGGTTCCGTGGTATACCCTGTATTTTGGTATCGCTGTCTCTCTTTTTGCTAATTATTTTCCTGAAAAATCGTACCTCTGTCGCCATAATCCTACTTTCATTTTCATTCCCTGTAATCGATTGCTTTCTTTTGGGGTCTCTTTCTTCCCAATTTATAAACTTTGCCAATACTTACTACTTTGTGGAACTCCATATACAATAAGACCGATTTTATAGCCCAAGTTGTAGTTAAGATAGACAACGGTGTCTTGGGCGCAATATAAGGTCGAACTAAAGGCAGTTCGAAAGGAAGAAAAATCCTATGCCGATATTTCGAACTTATTTGAAGCTTTATCATAATATCTATATCATAATTTTAGCCATATTTTTTGTAGACTAGACTTCCGGATTCATTGTATAATTCATCCAAAAAATGGATGGCATTGGATCTTTTCATTTTATCTTTGGTATGGGGTTCTTTTGTTTATGGTAGTAGGCCATAACCTCATATATTTCCATACATTAAAAGCTGCAAGATCACGTTTGTCAAGACAGTAAATTTCGCCCTCCTATTGTCTTCCATTCTTTTAAGCTTTCGAATGAGCTGGGGGTTCAATACTGCGAGAAGGCCAAAACATGTTAGTGCATGTGTTAATAACATTTAATTTTTTGTTTCGCAATTTGACTTTTGTCCCCAAATTCTTATCTTTTTTGGCATTTAATTTCTAATTCGCCAAAACTCAAGGAAACATTTCCTTTTTGAGCTCCATGGAAATATAAGATGTTTTTCTATCTAAACATTTCGGCTGTATAATTGTTTGCATTTTTTTCAAAATTATCTGATATCACCGAGAGCCTCTTGAGACTCTTAGGGTTGATAAGGAAAACTAAAACAATTCGAATGACGTTATTTTAACGGTTTTCTGTACACTGTTTGGGAAGTGTATCTTGATGACTAAGGGTGGGTGGGCGAAGATATTACGATTAAGGTTACCTGCTATTTACTAATCTTATACACTATTTCTAAATATTGTAATTAAACCATTTACGCGTGTTTTGATGAACGTACACATTGTATGTTATTCTTGTGTAACTGTAAAGGTGTGTAATTTGTGAATTAGAAATTTATACTCGACCTTATATTTAACTAAATATTTACAGCCATAAATTTATTAACTACGTTACTATTCCTGAATATATCTGGTATTTATTATTGAAACTCAAATTTCGACATGCCGGTAATAATATTTCTTTCTATGAATTTTCAATTTATTGTGTGGCCAAGGTACTTGTATTGACTTGCTTTATTTTTTTTTAGCATCATAACCTTTCTCTGCCATTTTCGAAAGCTCGATTGCACGTATTTTATCCCTCTGTCGGGAAACGTCCGTTCCTCCATTAAATATAGCATCATTTGGTCATTTTTTCAGGAAATTGAAACTTGAAGAAGGTTCATCTCTGGATGAGAACGTTGAAATTTTCTTACTTACTTCGCATTGGACTTTTCTCTGTCTGTTGCGCTAACGACGAAATGTATGTAGAGGCGGGTCTAGTCCTAGATAAAAAGTTTCAATGTTCACATTCGCAACCAAAATTGATGTATTTCTAATCTTAGAGGAGTTTGGCGAGACTTAGTTGCTGTTGTTTTGAAAGTTAACAATTGGTATTTTTCTTGGTATTCGCCAATACAAAATCGATGTTTTGCGTTTCGCGAATCCATTTTTCTGTTTTATGTCACTGTAGTAGGTATTATTTTATTTTTCACTGGGGTTTTTGCGCTTCTCTTACGAATTTAAAATTTTAAATAAATACTTAACTTTCAATAACCATTTTAGCAACCCTGTTATTTTAATAATTTTAACTTTTGAATTATAGCTGTTACGAAATAAAGATGGTAATAGCAGAGTGGGCGGCTGATGAATAAATTGTCGTAAAAACTGAGACACCAAACATGGCAACACCACTATGTAAAATAACGGTTATGAAATTGTATGAGGACGTGATAGATGACGTTATAAAGGGGGTGCAAGAACTTTTCTTGGAGGATGGAGTCGACGAGCACATTCTTCAAGAGTTAAAGCAAACCTGGAAAAATAAATTAGTAGCTACCAAAGCCGTTCATAACAAAGCGAACGAAGGCAAGGACGCTTTGGGTAGACAATCCGATACAGCTCTTCCTCATTTTGTGAAACACGAGGGAAAACCTGCTGCTCAAAATAATAACAATCAGGTTCCGCAAGTGGTATCGAATACTTTAGTACCAATTCAGATTACGTTACCGGCGCAACCAGGGTGTAATACGGGCCAGCAGATTACAATTCAAGTGCCAGTTTCCTCATTACAGGGAAATCAGTTACAAAAAGTGCTTACCGGTCCCCTTATTGCCGCCACAATGAGTTTACCTCCACACATAGCGACATCCGTTTTACAGCAACATGTTACCGCGGGTTTAAAAAGTTTAGAACAATGTAATACGATACCAAATTCAGTTCTTCAAGCTGATGGTGCTACGGACGAAGGAACTTCTCGGTTAGGAAAAGTTGAACAGCTTGATGGGCAGGATGATACTTCTGATGAAGAGGTCTCTGACGAATCGGTCGATTTGGATGACGAGAAGGACGAGGACGAAGACGAAATTGGTGACGCTGGGGGAGGGGAAGATGATCCTTTAAATTCAGATGATGATATCAGTGAGGAAGATGCTACCGAAGTTGTCGATACGGATAACGTGATTGTGTGTCAGTTCGATAAGATTACTAGAGCGCGTAATAAATGGAAGTTTCACTTGAAGGATGGAATTATGAATATCAACGGAGAGGATTATGTGTTCCAAAAAGCTACGGGTGATGCAGAGTGGTGATTTTAAGATGAAACGATAAGGGCAACATGCAATGTTTATTTTCAGTTATTGTTTACATTAACGATTATGTTAACGGTACTTAGCAGAGTTTTTTGAAAGTTACTTGTTCAACGTGATACTTCAATATGGCGCAGTTTTTGTGATACACAACTGCATCTCGCTCCAGAATTGTAAACAATTACCTTAGTTTGGAATTGGAATATCGTTTTTTGTACTTTTTTTGTAGTTTTACCATTATTTCGTAGACTGTTGGATATTCATAACTGGTACAGTTAGATTAGACATGCACATACGTGTACAGTATTTTTTGATATGAGTAGCCTTAAGAGATGATATGTAATATGAACAGTAATTAAAGTTATTTTAAACAGTTCCGTTTTTCTGTTCCGTTTTACGACTCAAAATCACTCGGTATTGAAGTGCTTTAAAATATTTTATTTTGCTGATTCAATTTCAAGTTTAAAAATAAATTCATTCGTCTCTTAAACATTCAGTGAGATTTTTTCTTCATTTCAGATGACGGGGACGTGCGTGAAATAAAACCCGCGTTGATTTTAAGAGGTTCAGTTTTAGTGAAACGCTGTACGCTGTATATCAAGGTGCGTTGTAAGAGAAGTGAGAACCGTCAAGGTAAGTACTTTATTATTTTTTATTATAAGGCCGATTTGAAGCTGGTTTCACTTAAAATATTCAATGCGCATGACAAAAAAGTTTCAAGAGATGTAGAAGGTGGGTCATTTTTTATGTAGGTACTTACGAGAACACTAAATATTAAAGAACCTATAATCTAATCAACAAATTCTACTTGATTAGTTTGCAAAGCAAACATTAATTTCTATTTAGATGTTTGAAGCATCAGTTTCTACAACGAAAGGTTCAAAATTAAGTTCAACCTATTATCAAAATCTTTTGCGACCATTTGTTTAACACTGGTTTTGGCACCCTATTTGCTCCACACGGAAACAGTACTTACTTGCATCAAAATTGCACAACTCTTCCTTAAAACGAAATCCGAGTAAATCACTGGGAAAGTTTCGGGAACAGACATCAGATATATCTATAAGAAATTATACATTTTACTTAATTGTGCGAGAAATTGCCTCTTTTGTTATAATTTCCATTTAATTTTGGCTTGTTAACTACATCTTCCAAGGTTTTTTTTTTTACGAACTCCAAGCTTATATTTTTCCCAACCTTGTATATCCATAATCCATAATCCATAACGAGGTAGCTTTAGGCTAGATAACAGGTTACTGAGCCAAAGAGGTCCACCTTAGCGAAAGTTTGAACTTCGTAAATAAACATTTTCAGTTCGCCATTTTGTGTACTGAATGCTACAGTCAAGTCACTATTGTTTTATAGAGTGAAAATGGGTAGAACTTGTTGCATTAAGGGTTGTAAAAGTTCTTATTCCTCAAAAAATAAAATTTTATCAAATCCATAGCGTAGTGAAGTGTCAGAGTGAGAAAACCGAGTCACTTTCAAAGGAAAGACAATTTAAGTGGATAAAATGTTTAAACCTTGGTCCAGGGTAGAGGAATAAAAATAAAAGGGTATGTTCGAAGCATTTGTTTCACTCTAAACCTCTCTAACAAACCCGTTAACGAATTGATTATAAGCCAACAAACTCTTGTAATTTAAAAAATCTTCGGTGTAGGGTGATGTACCTTTGATTAAGTACACGTAAAGATGACCAAATTCCGTTGGGGTAAATTTTGAAAACCAAAACCCACACCTTTATGCTCCCCTTCCTTCTTATATGGGTCTAGATTATTAATACGAGTATACTTAATCTTCTCTAAATACCTTTTTTGACATGGTTAGGTAGAGTCTTAAAATAATCGGATAGAACGTCTTGTTTTGGCTTTCCCATGGTTTATTATCACAGAGAAACGGGCCAAAAAACCGTGGATCCAAAACTGAGAATATATTTCCTTTGTGATGCATGAAATAGGTGGAAGAAGGCAGATGATTCAGTCTCTCACTTACAATGAAATGGTCTATTGTTAAGATCACTCATGGTGTGACAGTCTTCTTCTAGCTACGTGAAGCCATTTTCATATGAAATAAACAAAGAGATTATTTTGAAGATTAGTAATAGATCAAGATACAGAGAATAAAGCAGAACAAGACCTGTACTTTTGTCAGGCAAAGAAAGAGATTGTTGAGAAATTAGATCAAAACTATTTTTTTGAAAATGGATAAACACCTGTTCCATCCCCATTATGTCAACCACGGAGGTTTTTTTTGTATAGTCCCAAACAAGCTACGAAAAGTCTTGAAATTTGCTAGATCTTTTAACAAAACATACATGGATAAATCAAAAGGCTCCACAGAGGGTTAATAGTGAGTCTGTTTTTTGATGTGGCGTAAATTGCCAAATCAGCCATACAAGATAATATTTCTTGTCAAAGTACCGATAATAATTTGTAAAACAGATTATTTAACATACTTTGATAATTATGTTTATTATTTGACGTATTTAATCATGTAACTTTGTTGCTCAGTTAAATTTACTGTTATTACATTAAATAATGGTAGGTAAATAAAAAAATTATAAAAATAATTAATAATTTTTTAAAAAGTGAAGAAAAAGTTATCGTGGGATGAAGAATTAAGAAATCGAATACATATTTCTTAATTCTTGAAGTCGAATAGTCCATATTTCAAACTCTGAAACATTCCTACAGAGAATTTCACTACCTATTTGTTTTCCAGTTAAAATAAGTGAACAAATTGTGGGAAATTATCGTAATTTTCCTTAGTGAAATTTAGTTCAACCAGAATAAAAATTGTCTGCTTTGAATTGTCACCGTTATTCTTCGTAGAATAGCATTTAAGGTAGTACGATGGTCATTATGGTCACAAAACCAACTGGAAAATTTTTCTTCTACAACACATAATCATCGCCCATCCAGTACCTAAGCCTGGAAAATTTCACGTAAATCAAATGCAAAATTGATCTAAATTTGAATCCGTACGGTTTCGAACCCGATTAATTATCAGTCGTCATGAATGCTTAACCGGGTGACCAAAACTCAACCTTTTTCTCAAAAAAAATTATCCATGTATATCTCGGTTAAACTAACTAAAAAATTGTTTCAATGTTAATTGAAATTTGGGACGTTTCAGGGCATTAAATACGTTTTCCAACTTTCCATCTTCCTGTAATTCCTGTAACCGATATAATTACATTACTGAAGGGCGGACAGAATGGTCTACCTTTAATGACTTTAGGGATTTTTTTAATCCCTTGAATTTCAATTAGCCTTCTTTATTGCATCATTTATTTCATACAATTGAGAAAATCCTCGAAATTGACTCATACCTGGTCTGCCCTATAAGACCGAATCGGTGTAATGACCTCAAATTACAAAACGACGTGCACAGACATTTTTTCTTTTTTTACTTCACGAACATGGGGAAACCTTATTGAATATTCTTAGAATAATCCTACTTATACGTAAACGTAGCAGGCATATTTAAAATATGTGGAAGTACTATGACTAGTAATATTAATTTGACAAAAAAAATCCTTTGCGAACCTGACGTAATTTGCAAACAATATTAAATAATTCAATGACATTTCGAAATGGCGTAATTAGAACCGGAACTACCAAGGTATGTAAAGGTAGGTACACAAATTTATTCACTTCCCGCATAATGATAAATTAACAATTGAATGATATGCATATTTTCATACTAGCAAAAAAAATGTTCTTAGAAACAGTTCAGATCCGCATGACATACCGCAATTAACAACTTTAAATTGTTATAAAATTTATTCCTAAACAGACACATTTTTTTGTAATGTCTTTTAAACGAGACCTTCATGAAAATCTATATTTAGCGTTTCTTTAATTTTTGTTTTAACGAAGTTTAATGTGTATATGGATCGGGAATTTAAGATTTCCTGACGCCAGGAAGATTACCCACTCCTGTGCTAGTACTGTGAATATAGAATTCGCGTCGCCGTTTGCTATTCTGGGTAATGGGCGGGAATGTAGCAAATTCCTTCTGTGTCTACGAACTTGGGCGTTTCCCAATTCCTTGACGCACTTACGTTTCGCCTATTCTTCTAATATTTCTTCTAAAATCATCAGTCAATGCCACTGACAATAGTAGGTGTAATGCAACGAGTTATGAAGTCATTTGCGAGGGGAAAAAATTGTTCCAAGTAGTAACTGTATACGGTCTTCTTTAAGAATTCAAGTGGGAGTAGTATTATCCTTTGGGGTCTTTGAATTGGCCTGTCAAGCATTTCATAAGAACTTAATGATGAACGATTTCTCGATACCTTTCTAATCATACGAGCGGTGTTTCAACTTATCTAACACCTATCAATTATACTACCACCGAATTTTCTTTTCTCAAGTTGCTGTGACATTTCATAGTGTCATCTCCAAATTTTGTTCCAATCTCTGTACATTTGTCATTTTTAAGCTCCATAGAGAAAATAGCCAAGTGAACGAACGACAAATGCAAAACGGTCACTGTCGTCAGTAAAATGTTTTTGGTAACATTTTCTTCACCGGAAATTTGTTTCCTCTTAAGCAATGTTTTTCACTGCTCTTATCTTCCTAATTATAAAAAATGAAAGAAAAGATGGCATTCGTGGTCCAGGGGATTTAGTAAATTTTGCTTTTAAAAGAAAAGCACAAAATCTAGAATAACTCAGTCTTTGACGCCATAAAGCGAATTTATTTTGAGAATCCTTGACACAAGAAATTTTGAGTTGATGGAGATTAATCATTAATCAATTAAAGGGAGGAGGATGGGGGGTGAGTACAAGAGAGAGGACATTGTAGAAAGGGATAAGGATGTGCAAAGGCAAGAAATAAGGATCAGCGTCGAAATCTTCCAATTGATCCTCTAAAATGTCGACTAATATGCTTTAATAGTGAACATAATTAACTGTAATTGCATTTTCAGCATAATTTTCAAAGAATCACGGGAAAGCCACTTTTTATGAATGCGTTTTTTCTATTTCTTGGGTTTTCTGATCCCCAAATGAGACAATTTTGTCTGTTGACGAAACCATTCGGCTGTAAATGCGGTTCGTCAATGAAGATGATTTTCTTTGAAAAGTTATGACTATTTCCTTTCAAAATTTATCCTTTTGTTCAAGCATCAAGTATTGCTAGTATATTACTGTTGCAACCATGTTTTTGTTATTAATCTTTGTTCGCGTTTTCGCGTTTGTACTCCGATAGGATTCGGTCTATGAACTGGTTGAAGATCATTTACATAATTTGGTTCATTTAGGTTAATCACTGTAGTTTTGGTTATAATTAAGTGTTCATGTGTACCTCGAAAAATGTAATATGTCATTAATACCCAGCCTGACTTTAAGTAAGTGCGGTCAAGGCAGAAACTGCAGGGAATTTGTATGTAAACGCGACACATATTAACATTAACGAGTGTCTCCAAAAGGTTGAAACATAGCCTAACTTACCTGCGTGAATTTTGGAAGACATGTTTATGAGGATTTCCGTTATTGGCATCATACGCAGAATTGCAAAAGAACTACCTCAAGCTTGGCGTTAGAACCAAAAGGTGGGAGTTTCTGATTATTGGCGTTCGTTTGCAGAATTACAATACGTTGTGACGTATTTGTTTTCTAACTTTTCTTCAATAAATATTGCTTAATTTGTTAAGGTTTTCTGTTGACTTTGTCTCGTAAAATAACTCAACTGTTTAATCAAAATATTGTTGTAATAATATACATACCTCATACCTCTTTATGCGTACATTAAATCGCCCTCCAAATACAGTGTGACTCATTTAGAATGGAAACACACATGTAAAATCTGAAGTTATTTACCGATTTTAACCAATTTTTTTTTTTAATGTCAAATAATCAAACATCTACTTTGGGACAAAATTTTAAATGTTTATTCCAATTTTCAGGGCATACTACGATAACTTTTTCGTACTCGGAATGGAGAATTATTATTAGCGATTTGTTTATAAAAAAAATATCTACGCCACTGGATTCAGAATGCTTCCAAATAGCTATCACCAAAATTTTACAAAAATATATTTATTAATAACAATGTTATAACAACTTAAAGTTCTAGGCTAACAGTTACAAAACAACACCCTGTATCAAAGATGGCCATGGAAATTATGTTAATAATTCTTAAATTAAACTATCAGTGGAGAAAAAAATATTTAAAGTAACGTAATATTTAATAAAAGTAACGGAATCGCACAACTGAGTAAATAATAAGACCTAACATTTCCATTTAAATCTTAGTTACCATGGAAATTATGTTACTGTTTAACAGTTATGATAGATTTTTATTAAATATTACGTTACTTTAAATATTTTTTTCTCCACTGATGGTTTAAATAGTTTAATTTAAGAATATTAACATAATTACCATGACCATCTATTCATACAGGGCGTTGTTTTGTAACTGTTAGCTTAGAACTTTAAGTTGTTATAACTTTGTTATTAATAAATATATTTTTGTAAAATTTTGGTGACAGCTATTTGGAAACATTCTGAATCCAGTGGCGTAGATATTTTTTTTTATAAACAAATCGCTAATAACAATTCTCCATTTCGAGTACGAAAAAGTTATCGTAGTATGCCCTGAAAATTGGAATAAACATTTAAAATTTTGTCCCAAAGTAGATGTTTGATTATCTGACATTTAAAAAAAAATTGGTTAAAATCGGTAAATAACTTCAGATTTTACATGTGTGTTTCCATTCTAAATGAGTCACACTGTATGTAAAAATATACGGGGTGTTCCATTTGAAAAAAATGACTTTTTGGTGTTTGAACTTTTTTAACTTTGCCACTAATTTTGAACGCCCTGTATAATGTGGGATAGGTTTGCAAATGTTACTTTGTAAACCCTTATGGTTTTACTTGGTGTTTGTAAAGTATGAATGTTTTGCATTCAAAGAAGAGCAAAAGGTGGGCTATTAAACATCCCTCCGCAAAACGCAAATTAAAAAGAAACATAACATCTCAAAAACAGTTTAAGATAGGTATAGGATAATCTGATACAGTGTAACGCAGAATCGAATGTATAATCCAAAAATGCAATAATTTACAGGGTGTTCCAATTAAAATCATGATTTAATCCTAATCTCCATGATTTCATATTTTCCGGAGAACATATACCTTTAAATGGTAACTGTGTAAGTTGATGTCCTCCAGGCCCCTTATTCTCGAGTCGTACGACACTATAGCGCATACGCTATCCTGAAAATAACGCATGAAATTTTCAAAAGTGAATATACTTTCGAAAATTTCATGCGCTATTTACAGAATAAGCGTATGCGCTATCGTGTCGTACGATTCGAGAATAAGGGTCCTGGATCAATAATCACATAACGATCCAAATCCAAAACTTTGTCTGTTACATATGGACCACGATACTTTGGCTAAAGCTTGTTACAAATGCCTGGAGATTTATCAATGTTAAATGTATAAATTTCTCCATGAATTAGCTGTTTTTATTATATAAGGTAACGTAAGAAAACGTATATTTTAAGCTAATTATATTTAATTTACTTGTTTGGCGATCGATTTCAATCCGTTAGGATCATCTTCGGGCCGAGCGTCGATTTAACTGCAGACTGGATCGAAATCGATCGCCAAACAAGTAAATTAAATATAATTAGCTTAAAATATACGTTTTCTTACGTTACCTTATATAATGTATCAATGTTTTTGATCGTCACATAATCTTGTTTTTGCAATAAAACTGATTCATATCTATGAGAACTCGCATCACAATGCAACTCAGTCTCAACTCAGTCTCAATAGTTGGGGAATAAATTGATAAAACAGGGGATGTTATCATCAATTTTTTTAGTTCATCAAAACTTTTGTTTGCTTCAGTATTCCAAAAATCCTTTGATTTCAAAATGTCATACATTGGTTTAGCTTTCACAGCAAAATGTCTCACGAATTTTCGAAAATAAGAAATTAGTCCCAAAAAACTATGTAATTCAGCTCTAGTTTTAGGAATCGGCATCGCTCTGACATTTTCATCATTTGGTTGAATGCCTTCTTCATTTATTTTATATCCAAGATAATTATCAAATTCTTGTGTTCCAATTCCATATTAAAACCTTTGAATTCTAACATAACGCTTACGATTCAATCTTCCTTGATCATCAGGTTAACTTGTACTCGTATAGCAATCGAACTGATTTTAGCGGCGTATCTAAAATACTCACCTCACCCTCCGGCAAATCTTGTAATGACACTTCACTCTCCGCCATACCATCAAACTCTTTCTCAATGTCGTCCTAAATTCTACAAAACAGTTCTTTATGCGAATTGTCAATCAGAACTGTCAATCTCTCAAAATTTTTACTTAGTCGCAAATTTTTCAACAATTTTTCATAGCCATCGGTCGTATACCCACAGATTTACTTATCTTTTCTTCACTTCTTTTTTAAGAATCTCACAATTATTTTTATATTAGTCGAATTAACTACCTACATATACACAATTATACAGGGTGATTCAATATTCACTCTCCAGCCCTAGGATATGTATTCTACAACTAAAAATAAGATAAAAATAAAGAATAGTAAAATCCCGAAAACCTTAACCGTTTTCTGGTAAAATTAAAATAAAGAATAAAACAATTCAAAATTTTAAATCAAATTCCAATGCATTTACTTGTCGTTATTTTGTTTTACTTTGACGTTTATTTGACTTAATATCATTTATAAATTTTTGAAAACTTGAAAAGCTTTTAAATTAATAATGGAAAGGTATGCTAACAGAGAATACGTCGATATGATAATAAAAGTTTTAGGCGCTTGTAATGATAACGCCCGTGCTGTCGAACGTTTAGTAAACGGTTAGGCTTTCGGGATTTTACTATTCTTTATTTTTATCGTATTTTTAGTTGTAGAATACATATCCGAGGGCTGGGGAGTGAATATTGAATCACCCTGTATAATGTCACAACTAACTTGATCTCCTAGCGACCTAGCCTATCTCTACTACAGTTTGCATCATTAGAATAATTTTTCTGCCAATTATTTATTTATTATTATTTGCTTAGACATTGGAATAAGTAATTTATACTACCAGTTACCAGTTACATTAATTAATAACATCTAATTCTTTATTTTAAAGACATTTCAATGCGTTTCAATGCCATGTGTCATTACGGAAGATGGTTATATTATACAGGGTGAGTTTTTTTTCATTATTTGTATGGGGATCTCGTAAACCATAAGAGTTACACATTTGCTTAAATGGGGAAAGATTTGCTTCTTTGGAAGACTAATCCAGATACGCTTTTGTTGATTTAAGAAAATGCAAGGCTTACTAGATATTTGTAAAAAAGTAAAATTCTCCAAAATCGTTTCATCCCTTTAATTCTTTTATTTCTAAAGATGGATAAAAATTGTTTAAATATAATTTGTAGATAATTTTGTGCCGAATATCGTCACCGTACTAGTTTTTTAATTTTGGTTAGCATTTTGAGGTTATGAAGCAAAGTTGAATTTTTTTAAATGGAAACAATGGTTGGCTATGGCGTATTTTAATAGTGCATTTTTTTCTGATTGTAATGAATTAATGATATATGGGTTGTATCACTTATTTTGATAAATAAAGGCACAATGCACGTTTTCCTATTATTAGGTTTACAAAAAATCATATCCTGCCATGGAAAACAAAAGAAATTATTATCGATACACATTGTGACACCTTTTCAACATTGAGTTAACAGCTTTTCCAATTTTACGCGCATTTACATCTAATCTGCTAAACGCATTAATAACAACTTCCTGCAGCTCCTGCATCTTTTATTCCTCCAAATACAAAAAGTCTAAAGGTGTGTCGATAATAATTGTGTACATTTCGAACACTTACTGTAAATTTCTTTTGTTTTCCATGGCAGGATGTGATTTTTGGTAGACCTAATAATAGGAAAACGTGTATTGTACCTTTATTTATCAAAATAAGTGATACAACCCATATATCATTACAATCAGAAAAAAATGCACTATTAAAATACGTCATAGCCAACTATTGTTTCCATTTAAAAAAATTCAACTTTGCTTCATAACCTCAAAATTCTAAGCAAAATTAAAAAAACTAGTACGGTGACGTTATTCGGCACAAAATTATCTACAAATTGTATTTGAACAATTTTTGTCTATCTTTAGAAATAAACGAATTAAAGGGCTGAAACGATTTTGGAGAATTTTACTTTTTTACAAATATCTAGTAAGCCATGCATTTTCTTAAATCAACAAAAGCGTATCTGGATTAGTCTTCCAAAGAAGCAAATCTTTCCCCATTTAAGCAAATGTGTAACTCTTATGGTTTACGAGATCCCCATACAAATAATGAAAAAAAACTCACCCTGTATACAGGGTGATTCGGGAGGAAATGGAAGTATTTCAAAGACATGTTCAGGAAGCTAAAATAAGCAAAATAAGCTCATATGTTCAAATCCGATTTTCATTTGTTTCAGAGATAATTAGGTTTTTCTTTTTATAAAGTTAATCAAGTTTTTCAGAAGCAATACCTACGTGCACTTGGGAACATTCCAGTTTGCTCCAGAATTGCTATTACAAAATCCATAGACAAGCATCATATCTGCATATTCTCTATGACTGAAAATATGAGGCATTTTTGTAATTTTGTAAAACAACTACAACTGTCACTTTTTATGACGCATTAACCTAATTAATATTTTGTTTCAAATTGCCAAATAGGACAACGTTGTCATATTTAACTTGATTAACTTTTTATTTTAAAAAAAAAAAACCTAATTATCTCTGAAACAAATGAAAATCGGATTCGAACATATGAGCTTATTTTGCTTCCTGAATATGTCTTTGAAATACTTCCATTTCCTCCCGAATCACCCTGTATATATGTAGATTGTGGTTGATTAAAAATTAAACAAGGGTTGCTAAGTTATAACGTTAAAGAAATTTCTTCTCATCGAAAATGCTAAAGAATAGAACAAAGGAGCGTAATACCTTTTAAGCTCACTGTTGTCATAACGAATTAACCCTAAAGTATTCTCTCTAAATTTAGTTCGAGATATTCTTACTGAAAACGAAAAAGACAAATTTTATAATTTCAGGTGAGTGGATAAATTAGGTACTTAACAAAAAAAAAACAGAAACAAAAAAGCTCGAAAAGGCAAAAACGACTAAGCAAAAAAAGTAAAACAGTTTGTATCATAGTTCCGCTTCTTAAATGATTACGAAATTATTTTTTATACGCTCATTACCACCACCATTTCACGTTTGAGGTCTACAAGTCAAATTTTGATAAGTTGGATGTTGAAGATTCACATAATACCTAATAGTTCTTAATGTGGTTGTAATATAATAATGAATTATAATTGGTAGCCTTTTTTTTATTGCGGGTGTATATGAAGTTTTTCTCTGTTGAAAAGGGTTTTTCAGTTTTAGAATACATAGTCCACTTACCTGTGCATGTGCGTTGTATTAACTTTGACTCCGAATGTAGTAATTTTAACTTTTACATAAAGCCAGGAGAAAGAGATTTGTGTTATTTTAATTAAAAATAAAAAGCGTATTTGCTGTGTTTTAAATTTTGAAACGCGAAGCAACATAAAAATGAAAAAGTTTTTAACGAAATCCTTTGTAATCATTTCCAAATGGAAAAGTGATCGTGAAAATCTTTTATTTTTGTTGTTGTGATTACTTAACGTAAGGATAACTAACTAACTTGCACTGTTCGTGTTCATATAAAAAAAATGAGGATTTTGTATATAGATAGATAGACATAGACAAATAAGGTGATCACATACATGTGCAAATATGCGATTGTTTATACATACCAATTTTATACCGACCACATTATAATATTAAACTATAGAAACTTATTTATTTTAAGCAAAACGTTGCTCATTTCCGTATATAGATTGATGCTGGTATAATTTGTGGCGATTTATATAATCGTTTGTTTATTATTTTAATACATACTTTTAACACATTTTTAATAGCGTGCGAAAATACGCGGATTATTGTTTTTATCTCCTTCTTGCAGAACCGGAGAGTGATGATTGCTTTATTAAACATGTTAATAAAAAACATCGAATTTTGATTTGATATATTTGCTAATTTGAAAGTAGGTTTTAGGATGAAAGTAATTGAATCTAACATTGCATATTGTCATTGGATATGAAATGTGGTTTCATTCCTTAGGGATGTTTTCTAGTTTCCGTATTGCTTGATTTCACAGGTTCCTTTCCTGTCACCGGTGAGCGTTTAGGGGATTTATTATTCCTTTCTGGTGACGGCGATTGGGTTCCTCCATTTGCAACATCTTTACCTGCCGTTTTCAGTCGAACTTTTGTATCTAAATGACGAAAACTGAAAACATACGACTTTATGTGCTAAGTTCGGAAAGCGAATTTTCACTTATTAACACGTAATTTGCAATTACCTAGGTAATCTTACTAACTCGATGAGGTAATTTAATACTAACCGTATCGGAACGTTACTACCAGCAGCATCTTCGGCGATCCCTTGAAATAGAAACGCCAAGGGCCAGCTAATCCAAGAGGAACTCCTATAAAACGATTGCGGTTTTTAAAGTTGATCGAATTGAAAGAAAACTTACAGGGGAAGTTGAGCGGGGGCGCTGTTTTCTGGAGATACGGCTGTATCGGTAAGGTGCCTTCGAACGGTTGGTGTAGTTTTCGCAATGGAAGGATTGTAAATCTTGGGATCACTTACCATTCGTACAAAGAAGGAACGTTTGTAAGCCAAAGTCTCCTTCTGTTTGCGATCCAAATCGAAAACTTCATCATGAAGTTCCTTCAAATTAAATTTCGTTAATTAGATTTTGGTTGAATTACTTAATCGATCTTTATAAATTAACGAATAAAGTTTATCTATTATTATTTTGAAAGCTTAAATTTATACCTGCTCTTTGTCGACTGCTTGTGCTTCGAGCAGTTCCTCCGCAAATTCAGTTATTACATCCCAGGCGTGATCTAAAAATTTAACGCGGTTAAATAAAATTTTAAAGAAAAGTAATCCATTTATGTCTCAAAAATACACACTTTTTGCTTTACGCTGATTTATGATATTTAACTTTACAAATGCAATTAATCATCATAATTAAGAAAGAGTTGCTAATTTTAATGAAATTGAATAGAATTGGTAAATTTGCGAATAAAGATGAATTAAGAATTAACGAAGGTCTGACATCTACTCGTACATTAAAACTCCCCGGAAGGGTTCTAATGCTGTTAAGGTATAAATTAATCAAATTAAAAAGATATGATTCTAAAAGTTAAAGATGCAACTAATTGAGTTTGCAATTTAGTCATAATTTCAAAGCGGAAATTACCTGCTACTACTGATTGGTAAATGAAATATTGTTTTCAATGTTATGCTCTCCGTGTTTTCGATTAATGGTGTACTTGTGCTCTGTTTTTCATCGTTATACTAACTCAAAGCGTTCTGTCCTTTTAAGTATTTAAGCTCAACATTTGTCTAAGAGTTGCATAGTCTTGGCGTTTTCATGATAATGAAATCGCTGCTCACCAGCTTTTACAATTTGCGTGATAGTTTTCCATTACCAAGCAGTGGTGGAACTTCAAAATTTTGGCCCCCTCCCGCAAAATAATATTCGGGCCCCTAAATCCCATTTCCACAGTTAAAAAAAAGTTTCTTTTTTAACATTTATTTATGAATTTTGTAAAATAAAAGGAAAAGCTTATTTTAACATTTTTTTTAAGAAGAGGATTTTGGTGGATCCCTCAAAACAGGGCCCCATGTCTGGGGCCCAGAGTTTTGTCTCATTTGTTTATGCCGCCTATGCTGTGATACGGCCCCCGCGCGACGCGGCGGCGGCGTATCATACGGAAGGTTTCGCCTACGTGACCACTAACCACCGCAATAAAAGTTGATTTACTGTTTTGGCAGGGGGCGACGTTGCCACGAGCCGAATGAAGGGCCTGCATACCTTCGGCTGTAATTGGTGAAATGGGAAAAACTATGTTTTTCCAATCGCTACCCAAAATTTCTCAAAAAGGGGCCCCTCCGAGGTTCGCCCCCCCCCCCCCCCCCTCGCACTGCTAGGTCTGCGGCATTTGTAGTTCCGCCACTGTTACCAAGTCCCTATGCAGGCCACGATTTCTTACACTTCTTACGAATTAAGGTACGTCCAAGATGTATTATTTCAACGTTGCTTGTCTAGGGACAACCCTAGAAGTTGCTACCAAAGTGTGTTCCAGATTCGCCACATTATCATTGGCATCTCAGCTAGTTTCCTAGAGTTCGATTGAATTAGAGAAGGTTTGCATATTTTTATGACACTTCTGTCAGATTTGTATTTTGTTGTACCACCTTTGGTTTTTGAAAAATTTGAGAAACACCAAAAATAATTGTCAATAGCTCGTTAAGTGTTAATTTTATGTTTTAAACTTTCACATTATTAAGATACTTTTTTGGTGTACTTCTCTTCTTAGTCCAGTCGCCATGTACCCATAAATTAAATGCCAAGTTACTGAAACTTGGAGTGGTGGTTCGGTATGGTACAGTGGTGCTTCACTCGATTTATCGAACAAAATTTCCTTATGGAATTTTGAGGGGCGCCGAAAAACGGCGTTTTTTTCAGTTTCCCCTCTACAACTTTTTCCCCTTGCTCCCTAAGACATACTTAAATCACTCTATTCACTTTTGTAGAGCGTTACATTTTCTATAATTAGCACTAGTCAAATATATTTTTGACCCCATACTTGCCAAGGTACAGGGCTTCCAAAGTGCAAAATTTCCCAAATTATGTAAAAATCTCAAAAAAGGCAAAAAAAATATATAGGTACAGTTAATGTTCACTCCAAACTTCTCCCGTTTTGCTCCAAAGGGAGGATTTTCGTATTTGGATTCTTCCTCCTCAACATCGCACTCACGTTCCCTTAGTTACGCCTTCTTCTTCTCCTTCCTCTTGAAACTCAGGCTCAGTAGACATCCATGCCCGCTGCAATTCTTGCAAATGGTGGAGCACAGCAATACTGCTTTTTGCAGCTACGGCCTGCTGTGCTACACCTTCTTTTACAATTGCAGAAAATAATGTTCATTATGTTGTCGGGAGCTGCATTTCGTGGAGTGGTGATGGGGGTGACTCCCCTTCTCGTCAACTGCCACCCCCATACCGATGGCAGTATCTCATGGTGGGTTGTTGCATCTGTGGTAGGGGGCAGCCTTGCCAGTTCGAACTTTGGTACCTCGGTAAGTATTGGGGCAAAAATAGGGAAAAAAGTGCAAAAAATCGCGTTTCGGCACACGGGAATTTTGTTTTCAATCTATGGCGACTGGACTATCTTGGGAAATTTTTTAGTCAGCATTCGTAGTCTTTTTCTAAATGGTGGGTTTCAAGGGAGCTCTTCTCATTGACTTTTGGGGATTTTTCAATGTCGCGGTCAGTGTTATCGGATCCTGATTTTGATTTTAAGTTAAACAAATTACTTATTATTTTTTAAAAATTTGTGTGTTTAGCTTTAAAAAATACCTAACTCAAGTAACACATTAATTTGTCTTCTGTTAAGCAGTTTTGTGGCGTTTTTTAGCGAATTTTTGTAAATTATTCCACGAAGAATAATTGTTCTAGAGAGTTGAAACTGTTTGCAATAGTAGTAGCAGATGACCTTTAAATTTGTGTGTCTAAATAGGGGAATTATCCACGAATTATTGCACATTTCGAAACAAAAAGTTTTAGATAATTAAAAGTTAGTTTTAAAGAACATTTTTCTTTTGAAATTCACACGGAAATGTGACATGTTCTTGGGAAAAAAGCTCGACAATTGATCACAGTCAAATGAGAAAAAGTACTGAAAAGGTAGGTTAGATCTGACATCTACAAATCTACATAGGTACTACATTTAGGTTTGCGGATTGTCAGTGATTTACCCTATAGGGTGAGAATAATTTCAGAAAATAATTTTGAAGATAACCAAAAATGAACTAAAACTTAATAATTTCCTTTGCTTTCCAATTTCATTCACTTTTAATTTGTTGTATATGTTACCGTTAAATTGTATAATTCAGTTATTTCATGAAATAAATAGGCGTTTCATGAAATAACGTAATGTGTCAATTAAAGTATTAAATAAATGCATAATTTTACACTTCACCTAGTTATAGTAAGTTATTGTATGAAATGACTAGTTATTCTATAAATTAACTTATGATAGACAGTTAAAGTATTAAATAAAAACACAGTGATTAATAGACTGATATACAAAATTGAATTAAACTACAGAACGTAAGATACATTAATAATGGAATTTTAATATGTAAACATTAACGAAATCAATAAACTAATACATAAAATTTTAAAGAATTATCATAATGACTTGAAAATTTTATGTATTAGTTTATTGATTTTTTTATTGTTTTCATATTATAATTTCATTATTAATGTATCTTAGCTTCTGTAGTTTTATTAAATTTTGTTTATCAGTTTATTAATCACTGTGTTTTTATTTTACACTTTAACTGTCTATAATAAGTTATTCTACGAATGAACTATTTAAACCATAGAGCAGAAGTGTATTATACGCTTTAACTGGCCGAATCCGTTGTTTCATAAAATACCCAGTTATTTTATGAAATAACGGATTTCATAATTTAACGGTAACATGCTATATTAATATATACCATTCATCTACCTGAATAGGTACGTAGATTTATTATACTAATGTCAATATCATTCATTCGGAATAACTTTTATATCTAAAAAGGAAAAAATACAACAAAAATATATGAAAATTAAAAAATAAATAAACTTGTTGTGTTTTAGTTTTGAATAGTAACAATGCCAATCACACACTTAATTTTAATATTACTCAATGTACTAACAATGAAACCTGGTCATATAAAACGTTTATTTTTAGAAATGTTCTACGTATATTAGAGATTAATATTATAGAATTCCAAATAACAAAATCTATTTATACTTTTAAAATTAATTATGTAGTGTCTTCATTTAAATACATTATAAATTGTAAACATCTTATTTTGCAATTTTTTATATTTAGTCATGTTCCTTTGTTTTTGTTGATATTATCTTGTTAGCTTTTTTATTGTAGTTATTTCCCTGCGAAGGGAAGAAAACTTGGTGCGTTATTGGAATTTTAAAATCATTTATGTTGCATTGTCTTCAATAAAAGGAGGATATGGTGATTCCAAAATGCATTGACTTTCAGATTGTGGGTTCAAACGAGTTAAGTAAATTCTTTCAGTTGAAAGGTAAGAATAACTGCCATATTGATAGATGTCACGGGACGATATGGAACTGTAATTAGTTTTGAAATCTAAGAATCTTGTTCTCGTTTCAGCTTAATTTTCCTGCGACCCCTTAACGGCATTAAGAAATGTGACCCAATTGCGTGGAGGAAATAGAATTAATAAAGGACTAGACTACGTACTTTTGAAACGGAAAGAATAGATTATGATATATACAGGGTGTAATATTTTTCATTTTTTGTATGAGGATCTCGCTTATTATAAGAGTCACAAGATCGGTTAAACGAGGAACGTAGTGCAGTTTTACAAGATGTTTTCAGATTTTTGATGCGACTTTCAGTTTTTTCAACATGGCCGAAAAACCAAAAAATTGGAAAAATCTGTAAATTGTTGTAACTTTTTTTATTAAAAGAGATACTAAAAAATTGTTCAAACAAAATCACCTTCATTTTTGGTTTGTAATTTGAAAATAACGGGAAAAATATTTTCCCATTTACTGTTTCTGAGGTAATGCATCCAACTATTGGCATAGGGTTCCATTTGAAAATTGAAAGTTTGATGCATTATCTCAGAAACAGTAAATGGCAAAATATTTTTCCCGTTATTTTCAAATTATAAACCAAAAATTAAGGTAATTTTGTTTGAAGGATTTTTAATATCTCTTTTAATAAAAAAGTTACAGCAATTTAAAGATTTTTCAATTTTTTGGTTTTTCGGCCATATTGGAAAAACTGAACGTCGCATCAAAAATCTGATTTCATATGAACTCTATACTACACACAGTGTGATACTGCATCAATTTATCTATGTAAGTTAGCATTTTTGATTATAAATAAATAATAAATTGCTTATTAAAAATATTCGCAAACAAGAATTGCTAATTAATTTTAGCTGCTATTGCTGAAGTTTGCAGAAAGGAATTAAATTTTATCCATTGTAATTACGCGGTTTCTAATACAGAAATTGTTTTGCTCGGTTGGGAAATTTTTCAGTTTTCAAGTGTAATAATGAAATACATGGGAATGATTATAATTTATAAATTCCCTCGTTTGTTATGTAAAGGTGTTTTTGGTTGAAATTTACTTTTAATTTTGTGACAGTGACTAGTACAATATTAGGTAATTCCAGCGGCAAGAAACAAATAATTGTTAGTTAATTAAAGCCTTGTTACTTACCAATGTCTTCTTCGGTAGCATTTTGAGCAACTGCACAAAATCGAATGACATACTTATCATTGACATGAGCGGGAACCATGTGTAATCGCCCCGATCCGTTAATACTGCTCAGAAGCTTTTCATTTAACTTATCGACACCTTTCAAGCGAAAGCATACCAAACCTAACTGTAAAGGTTTACTAATTAATTCGTTGCTTGTAACTCGTTCACTTAACTCACCTTTACGTCATTGCAAACCTCAAACCTTCGGTCTTGAAGAACGCAGGTTTCAAATCTTTGCGCCAACTCAATATGACGCCTGATATAATTTCGTAACCCGCTTATACCATAACTCCTTAACACAAACCAAAGCTTGAGGGAACGAAACCTTCTACTCAGAGGCACGCCCCAATGGCGATAGTCAATGGAGGAGTCAGAATATCCATGTTGTAAGTATAAGGGATCGACTACGAGTGCAGATGTTAGTCGTATGCGATCACGTACCCACATTGTAGAACAATCAAAATTGACCAACAACCATTTATTTGGATTCGTGTTGAATGAGTCGGCGTACTCCACGCCCTTTAGCAAGTACTTCAATTCTGGACAAATGAATGCATTTCCAGCGTATGCTGCATCCACGTGCAACCATACGCACGGAAAGCGTTTACAAACTTGCCCAATTTCCGGTAAATTATCGAACGAACAACAGGATGTTGTTCCTAATGTTGTCGAAACGAAAAACGGAATCAACCCTGCAGCTTCATCTTCTTCCATCGCCTAAAACCTTGTGCCATTTTACTTTTCGTTTAAAACATGTTACCTCAGATAAAGCGTGGCCTCTCAATGCGGATTTGTCATCCGGTTCTAAAATTCGTAATTTCACAAAACAGATCATTGCCGCCTTCTCTACACAAGAGTGTGCTTCTCGCGAACAGTATGCCATTAATTTTGACAGTAACACGCCTTCCTCCACGAATGGATGTTGCTGTTTAAGTCTTTTTAACGCTTGTGCTCTTGCCGCTAACATTGTTACCAGAACACATTCGCTGGCGCAAGTCTAATTGTGTTATTAATTTTAATTTTCCTCACATTTTGTGCGCACTTACCTGAATCACTCCCCCACCTCTACTTCCTTTCTTAAGTGTTAAAAATTCGTCCGGAAGTCCTATGGCCTTACCTAAAACATTTTCGTTTAATGACAATTGGACTTTTATTATAAAAAGAGAATTACTTAGACTAGAATTTACTGGGTAGAATGCCGATTGCAGTGCTACAGCGGCTGAATTTCCAAACGATACTTTAAAAACACGCTTTGTATTTGATGAACATTTTTTTATGTTAATATTTTTGTAGTGCCCTTTGAAAAAAACGTAATCTTTTCTCAAAATCCTACTTAAAATAAAAATGACGTGCACACCAAGGAATAAATATCATTTTTCGAGTAATTCTGATCGTGTCAATAGGTAACATCGTAATATTAACACAAGAAAGATATACAAATTAAATTGTAGAAGTTGATTTTTTTAAACTGTTAATATAATTTTAACCATACAGTCGACTAACAAAAAGAAATTAAACTTTGTTTAATACATTTTCGAATTCTCAAAAATAAACGACAAAAGTAACAGCAGCTATTTCATTTTAAATGGGCGAGGTAATTATTTTTAGAAATTTTCAAAAAATGCATTAGAAAAACTTTTTTACGAGTTTTACGAGTAGAAATAGAATCAAGAGAGAATTAGAAAATTACATGCCTTTTAATTTAGGTCACTAAATAATTTATTAGAGAAAACTCTAAAGCTGTGTCTTCTTTGGTTGCGAAAATATTTGTAATGTAACGGGACGCTATTATCTGCAAAATTTTCGGAATCCATTAATGTGAAATAGACATAAAAAAAAAATGAAATATGTACAATTAGAAATATTTTCGGAAATTCTAACTGATGCAACTTTAATATGAAACATTTGTCTAAAATCATTAATGAGGGAACTGTGAAAGAAGGGCTTCATAAATAATTTTGAAAATAAATAAACATAATTTTGGAGAAACGAACACTTGGTATAGTGCGTAATGTTGTAAAAAATATTATTTTTCGACATAATTGTGTACTAATTAATTTTATTTGCAAAACCTTGAAAAATTAATGGTATAAACTATTATTTTGTAATTTTCCTCCATTTTGATTCTTTAATAGACATATTTATGAACACGACGTCATCATCTACGATGTACTTATGGCCATTATAATTCGCGGGACATTTGACGAAAATTTTTAAGTTCGCAATGCTTTTTTGATGTGGAGCTATCTTGTCATGCATGACAGTTTAAATTACAAAATATATCAAGAACAGGAAGCGTACAGTGGAAAAATTTGATTTGAAGACGACTAGATCAAATGTTCAATTTTAAAATTAAGGAATTACCAACCACCATAAAATCCAAAAATCGACTAAAGTAAAAAATGTTGTTTAAAAGCGGCTTAAAAAGGCCAAATTACAAAGAACACGTTTCGTAAGACCTTGAATCACTTCTTGAAAATAACTCGTGGCTACACCACTCGTTTTTTAAACTTGAATTTCTGATAATTGTAAATTACATAATAAAATAATCTTGGATCAATTTACATTGTATAGAATCTAATGATGCCTGATGTGTCCTAAAGTAATTGCTCTCAAACGGTTATTCAAATTGTTCAGGATGTTCTAAAAGATGGTTCGATTATTGACGATAATAATTAAAGTTATGTAACTTGTTAATTGCCCATACGTTCTGTATATTACGCCTTCAAATTATTGTTTTTTCATTAGGTTTAGCTATCATTATCGTCCATACATAATAGTTTTATATAATTATTTGCGATAATTCATTTTCAAGTATCAGTGTATAGAACTGAGAGCTTTTGAGATTTCCATAGCAAAGAGGAATGATCACAAAACATAAGAGCGAAACTAACTAACTAACATTGCGTTAATGCTAGTTGAGTGAAATTGTAATAGCTGAAATTATAATGGTTGGTCTTTAGTTGCTTGTTGTCATTTTGTAATTAATATTTTATAAACCTACAATTATAATTACTCAGTACGTTATTTACACTAAACCCATTTTTAAAAAAGAATCGAGTTGGTTCTGGATAAATTTGGCGCTGAAAACTATTTGATTTCATTTTATTCTTCTAACGATCAATTTTTCATGAAAATACTTTGGATAATAATATAATATAATGAACGATTACTGCGTTCTGTTCCACACATATTTACAGGTGTCACTATAATTACTAGGGCATCAAGGGCCCCCGTGCAAGTCAAAAAATTTCACCTCTCTTTCCATAATCTATAATTATATAATAAGTAAGTAACCAAAAAGAGATTTAGAAAATTTAACCGTTTTTTTGTGTCAATATACAGGGTGTTTTTTTGGGAGCTTTAGTTACACGTTTCTGGGAAAATTTTATAGGTAGGTTTTTGAAAATGTGTACTTAGGGGTTATTCTAAAGACCTAATCGATGTAAAATATTTTCAAAATTGCAACACTTCCAGAAATGCCGGAAGTAGCTAGTAACTTCCTTATTTTAAACGGCAACCTCTATTTTTTATTGCATTTTGGATTCTACGTGAACTTTTAGTTCTTTTGATACCTACATGTCAATATCTCCAATCTATGGTTTTTAAGTTATTTTCACTTTAAAAAAAATGGCGGATGCAGACCGTACTTGAAAACTGTTGTAGTTATGGCAACCATGTTTTCGCTGGCGAATAGAGGAAGAATAGGACTTTATTTCGTTGCATTCAAAAAAATTTAAGACATTTTTTTTAAATGAAATGACCATTTTCTTACTATTGCATTGTCACGTAATTGTTCAATGGACGCTCTTCAAATAAATTGAGAGAACAGGACGCTGCCGATACTAAAACATGTTTTAGAAGGATTTAGGGAGAAAGTGCAACTGAGTGTTGGATGGAACCGACGTAATTTTGATTTTAGATATTGACCCTGGACAAATTCGAAGGGTACATGATGTATTTCATTACACTAAAACTTAAATTTGTCGTTTATGGATCTTGGTGGATGCTTTTTCTGTTCAGAGAATTACATTTCTTTGTGAAGGATTTAAATAGAACAGATTTTTCTCAATTAAAGTTTTCCGCGTTAAAAAATTAAATTTAAAAAATAAATGTTCCAGAAATATAAATTAAATTTCGTAACGCTGCACTGTCTATGTAGGCAGTTTGAGTGGTAGATTCCGAAAAACAAACTATACCAGGCGATTTCTTTAAAAAAATACAATGGCATCTCCGGTGAGACCGAAGTGTGCATGAGTGATAGACACCTGAAAATTACGTCATCCTCGTTCACAAAAACGAAAGATATAAGCATCGTGTCACCCGGTATAATAGTTATCCTTAGAAGAGAGTAGTTTGAACTTTATTCCTCTGAAGGTAAGATGACCACATATATTTTACTAACAGCGAATTGTTAAATTTTTTAAATTTTTATTGTAATTTACTGTTTAATTATTCCAAACACAAACAAAACAAAATAGTTGAGTTCAAGGAGATTGTTTATATATAGATACAATTAATTTTTAAGAATAACACTATTCATTTAACAGAAAACTTTTCACAGAGTTTCATTACGGTCACGAAAACACACCACATTTCTCATCTCCAATGAATTGTTTAGAAAGTCGTTTAGCGAACTAATATCAAATTCCATTTTTTGCAATTGTAACATATGGAGGCTTTGCAGACATGCTTTTCGTAATTATAATCTTTGAATTGGAAGGTATTTTTTTTAACAGTGTAACGTTAGTATAATTAAAACTTGTATACGGATTGTGAAATATGTACATACATGAAATGTGAAAGATGAAAAAGATAAATGTACACATTTTTTCGAAAAAGTAATTAATTTTCACTTACCTAACCAGTCAACAACAATCGTTTCTAATTCTGTACATACGGGACTTGCAGCCTGAAAGGGTTCATTAAATTGTAAAACAAAATGGTTTGCCTCACGTATGGGATTACCCATGAAAATCCTATGCACCCGATTCCAGCAGAAAGCATATCCCCCAAAATGGACGGATATGAATTACCCGATGGAAAATAGGCATGAAAACGCGGATGTTGCCAATGAGTAACACCGGGCATAATTTTCGCATCGACATCAGCCATGATCTTTTCCCAATCTTCAGGACATTCAGGAGCTTCATCCGGCAATAACTTACGAAGATATCCGGGCTCGACATTAGGGGTAACACGTCGCGTTTCAATGTTTTCCATATAATTACAAATATATTCGATCATCTCTTTTCCCCTACATCGAAATTCGTCGGAATCCATCGATTCTGCAAAATTATAATTCGTATATTGTTTTATATAAAAACACACAATGAAAAATTCGATCATAACTTCGTGAATTGAAGCGATCCGGTTTTTTGCTCGAGTTCCTGTACGTGACACTTTTCAGTGGGTAACGTACACGGTTATAAAGATGAGTGAAATTGCTTTCAGCTATAATTGAATTTTTATGTTGGAGTTCCGAATTTCATTAATCAAGAGTTAATTTGCCGGAAAATTCGAAACTTTTTAACCGAAGGGGTGCACCACGACATTGACTTAACATTTAAAAATTTGAATTCGGCAACATTAAGAAATAAAAGCTTACCTGTTGCTTTAACGGATTCTGCACAGAAACTCCAACGAGGCACTAAGGACGAGTCGAGCCACCGTTTAACTTGAGGGTGTGCGCTCCATTTGCTTGATTTCATTGCATTTTCACACCCCCTCCACTAAAGCTTTATTAAACTGCTTTCTTTCTTCCATTCTTACTTTATTAGAAATATTTTTAAGATACATACATAGTTTAATACCGCACAAATATTTCATTAAAGGCATTCTTCTCCATATAGAAGTTAAGATTTTAATACCAATAATTAATGCATTTAAGATACTTTACGCTATTTATAATTAATCGATGTTACATTTAATTTATAATGTTTCCATTAGGTTTCTTACTTATGTGCATAATGTTAATGTCAGCAGTTCATTGCGAGTAACTAGTTGTATTAAGGTTTCTTCTTTACTTGAAGTGAATTATTTGTTAAATTAAACCTGTAGCTTCAATCTATTTTTACGTTTGCTTACAAACAAAATGTAATTAAGCACATGATAGTAGGCATTGACGTAGGTACGTAATCTTAATGTTAGTAACTATTTGCGAGTAAATAGTTGTACTTATTAAGGTTTCTTCTTTAATTGGGGTAAATTATTTGTTATACATTTACCCTTTTTTTCTAAATTAAAAGCTGTGATTGAGCTTTTGTAGCTTCAATCTATTTTTACGTTTGCCTATACAGTATTGAGTTAATTACGGATAAACTATTTTAAGCATGATAGTGATTGATTTTTTCATTCATAAAATTCCGTTTTAGTGCAGTCATTTTAAACATGAACATTGCAAAAAATCCTATGTTAGGTTTGACTTTTTTATGTTGTTAGGTTCAGTCCCAGTAGTAAATACTCAATTTTGCAACTTCGAAAAACTTGTGGAAACTGGGGGGGGGGGGGGGGGGGCGCCAAAAACCGCGATTTTTTCGGACTTTTTTCAGTTTTAGCCTCGTAGCTCAAAAACTATGAGTTATAGTGCAAAGAATACTATTACCTTTTTTAAACTAGACTAAATTTGCTACATTTTGAGCCTAACCGGAAGTCTGTAAGTATAATAGTTTCCGAGATACAGCTCTTCAAAAATAGGCAATTTTTCCCAACATCTTTTTTCAACGTATCATCCATGTTTCGAGCCAGATATTGCCACAACGACGTTCCTTACGACTCTTGTCACGGAGAAAAAAATTGTAGGACATTTTATCACCTTTTATTTAAGCATAGATGCATTCCTGCGGGCCTAACAGTTCTCGAGAAAAAGACGCAAAACCGGAAAACAGTGAAATCCTCCACATATATGTAATAGCATTAGTATGATTAGAAGACATTTTATGATTATTCTTATTTAGCCTAGCGAACGAACGGTCAAAAAGGGCTTGTAGACAGACTTTTTGATCCTAATTATTTTATTTCTGCGATGTGTTTGGATGTGTTTGGTGATAATTATACGAAAAATCCCCGGCCCTACCGTATGAGCTAACTTCGTAGCGTAACAAAATTTGCGGATTTGTTTGGTTTTCCCTTTGTATCTCTTGAATAGGCGATCGTAATGGGAAATGGCCAATTATAAAATAAAAGCTGCCTTGAGAAAATACTTTTGTTCTTTTCGTCAAACATTAACCCTATCATAAATGTATTAAGAAAAGACTAGAGACCATTAAACATGGTGGCGCATAAGACTGAAATTGTTTGGCTAAGGATGCAGGTAATCTGTATTTAATACTCACATATCAGATTTAGCTCCAAACCTCCCACAAAATTAGTTGTTCTCTAGTGCCCTCTATTCCATCTTGAACTCAACGTTTTTTTTAAATAACTATAACATCTAATCTATTTGAGATAAAATATTAAACGGTATATGTATTTTATACGAAATTTTATGGTCTACAACTTTTATTCCAGCAGTTTTTGCTATAAACCCAATACTTTAGGAGCTAGGACACAACACTTTCCGAAAAACGTCGTGTAAAAGCGATTTAAAAAAAAAATGTCAATCCTTGACAGCGAATATCTCTTCAACGGATAGAGATAGAGAAAAAACGCATAGAAGCAAACTTGTAGAAAATTTAATCAGATTTTTTTTATAATTAGCCATTTCCCACTACGATGGCCTGTTCAAGAGATGTAAACGGAAAACCAAACAAATCCGCACGTTTTGTTACGCTACTTTTCGTATAATCATCACCAAACACCTCCAAACACATCCCAGAAATAAAATCTTTAGGATCAAAAAGTCTGTCTACAAGCCCTTTTTGACCGTTCGTTCGCTAGGCTAAATAAGAACAATCAGAAAATGTCTTCTAATCATATTAATGCTATTACATATATGTGGAGTCGTAGCGATTTCACTGTTTTCCGGTTTTCCGTCTTTTTCTCGAGAACTGTTAGGCCTACAGGAATGCATCTATGCTTAAATAAAAGGTGATAAAATGTCCTACAATTTTTTCCTCCATGACAAGGGTCGTAGGGCACGTCGTTGTGGCAATATCTGGCTCGAATCATGGATGATACGTTAAAAACAGATTTAGGGAAAATGCCTATTTTTGAAGAGCTGTATCTCGGAAACTATTATACTTACAGACTTGCGGTTAGGCTCAAATGGTAGAAAATTTAGTCCAGTTTAAAAAAGATAATCATATTCTTTGCACTACAACTCATAGTTTTTGAGCTACGAAGCTAAAACTGAAAAAAGTCCGAAAAAATCGCGGTTTTGGTGCCCCCCCCCCCCAGTTTCCACAAGTTTTTCGAAGTTGCAAAATTGAGTATTTACTACTGGGACCGAACCTAACACCATGAAAAAAGCAAACCTAACATAGGATTTTTTGCAATGTTTGTATATTTTTGTGTTTAAATTGACTGTACTATTTACAAACCAAGGTTTGTTACTCTACAACAAGGAATCGTAATTTCAATACTTAATCCACTGATACAGTATGGAAATTTGACAGTTACTTAGTAGAGTATTGCAGAATTTTAAGGGTAAATGATATTCCTATACTTTCCTTGTAACTTCAAAATTTCCTTGTTGATGTTAACATACTGAAAATTGGGCCTTAGTTGAATAAAATTTTATAATTATGTCTCCATTCCACAAAGTAAGTTTACAGAAAACTGATTATAAATTCCTTACGTTTTTCTCAAAAAACACAATTTGAAAGAAGACCGAGCTGGAGAGACTGGATGCGCTATTTCACCCCACAAACTGAGGCCTGAATTATACGAAAACATCCCAGCCCGCTTGTTACGACAAATTTAAAGTCGCAGTTTGTAGGGAAGATAGTGATCTGGGATCTGATTGCTAGATTTCCCCACCGCAGGAAACATGTTACTTGGGAGTAAAAATATCCAGTGGAGGAAAAATAGAAGAACTACCTAGTGGTGCGTCAAATAGAGTTGCAATGTTAGCGACACAATTTGAGAAAATAGGTACATGTAGACAGTCATGTGATTATTGCTAATTTACTTCCCATAATATGTACTTAAAGAATTTCAAATAATTAGCCAATTATTTCTATACCTAAATAAAAATGTTACGCGGAAATCAGGAAAATCGCAAAATTCAATTTTTCCCCTGGGCGGAAAAAATTTGTTAAACTTTCAACATGATTCCTTGTTGATCTCAATATACTCAGTCCGAAAGTTGTTCCCGTTCCCGTGCTAAAGAGTAATAATTTTATCAATACACGGTACGTTTGTGGAAAAATAAATATCTATAGACCTATTTATTTGTGACAAAATGCCAAACCTTTCTATTAACACCTGTTTATATTCCTATTTTATGTACAAACCCATCTCCTTCACCCCTAGAGGATGCATAGCATCTCTATCCGTAGTCACTGCATTTAAGGTATATGTAACATTTACCTTTAAAATAAGTACGTCGTTTACTTTATTTTTTTACAAAGATTTCATTTTTCCGATTCTTCTTGGTTAAAAACGGATTTCGTCTGCATCCATCTCGCATTCCGCCCATTTCCTTAGGTTTTTTCTTAATAAAACCGTTGAGTGAACACTCAACGATAAAACACAATTTGAAAGAAGACCTGATCTTATTATTTTATGATATTACCGTTGATACGTATAGATCTAACCATTGTTTTGTTAAATTTAGAACAATTATTTTACAATGTTTTTTTCGTAGAATTCGCCCGGCTTGAAACGTTCGCATTTAAAGATAAATTAACGTATAATTGTGAATTATTAATGACACTGTTTTCTATGATTAATTTTAGTTAGTAACTGGTATGTCCGTAACGATTTTTTGTGCAAAAATACCTGTGTAAAAGCGATGTTGAACATTTGATATAATCTTCAGTTCAAGCTTCTTTTTAAGTTTCAGTTAACCACATAAAAATAATTAAATTTTTGCTTGTAGATACAATGAATCATTTGAACATTAAAATAAATTAAGTTGAGATATTTAATGATAATAACAATACCTTTATTGCGGACAAAGAAATAATAATAATTTATTGAAAATGGTACAGTGTGACTCATTTAGAATGGAAACACACATGTAAAATCTGAAGTTATTTACCGATTTTAACCAATTTTTTTTTAAAATGTCAAATAATCAAAAATCTACTTTGGGACAAAATTTTAAATGTTTATTCCAATTTTCAGGGCATACTACGATAACTTTTTCGTACTCGGAATGGAGAATTATTATTAGCGATTTGTTTATAAAAAAAATATCTACGCCACTGGATTCAGAATGCTTCCAAATAGCTATCACCAAAATTTTACAAAAATATATTTATTAATAACAAAGTTATAACAACTTAAAGTTCTAAGCTAACAGTTACAAAACAACACCCTGTATCAATAGATGGCCATTGAAATTATGTTAATAATTCTTAAATTAAACTATTTAAACCATCGTTGGAGAAAAAAATATTTAAAGTAACGTAATATTTAATAAAAATCTATTATAACTGTTAAACAGTAACATAATTTCCATGGTAACTAAGATTTAAATGGAAATGTTAGGTCTTATTATGTATTTACTCAATTGTGCGATTCCGTCACTTTTATTAAATATTACGTTACTTTAAATATTTTTTTCTCCACTGATAGTTTAATTTAAGACTTATTAACATATTTTCCATGGCAATCTATTGATACAGGGTGTTGTTTTGTAACTGTTAGCTTAGAACTTTAAGTTGTTATAACTTTGTTATTAATAAATATATTTTTGTAAAATTTTGGTGATAGCTATTTGGAAGCATTCTGAATCCAGTGGCGTAGATATTTTTTTTATAAACAAATCGCTAATAATAATTCTCCATTCCGAGTACGAAAAAGTTATCGTAGTATGCCCTGAAAATTGGAATAAACATTTAAAATTTTGTCCCAAAGTAGATTTTTGATTATTTGACATTTTAAAAAAAAATTGGTTAAAATCGGTAAATAACTTTAGATTTTACATGTGTGTTTCCATTCTAAATGAGTCACACTGTATAAACAGGGCGATGTGCAGTACGACAGCAATGCTGTGGTCTGCTCTGTTGTTAGTCTAGATTCTACATTACTGTAGTTATTAATTTATTGATAAAACCCTTCAGGCCTGCAGTATCATCATCATTTCACTTGAAAAAAAAAGTATATTTCCATTCATTCAAAATCGATAGTTGAATGAACCAGACTTGCCTTCTAAGCTTATGGTTCTGTCAGAAAAATGGTTGAACCAATATGACACTGACACATTTAATTGCATTGATTTCTCACGATATAAATTTGATTTCTGTAGCTGCAATCGATGGATTACATTTCTTTTTTCGAATAAGGTCTTATTAAGACACAAATTGCATAGTTTTCATCAAAGATTTGAATCCCTCAAGACAATGTTTACAATGATATTTTTAAGTCTGGGCATTTACCAAACAAATTCAATTTTCTAAAGTTAATGCAATATTGAAACATGGAAAATCTGTCTTGATCCATCAAGTTACCGTCCAATTTCTGTTTTAAGCGTTTTTACACAATTTTGGAAAAACTACTCTACAATAGACTTTATCAAATAATAGATGTTCTGCCAATTGAACAAGCTGGTTTTCGCAAAAATCGAAGTTGTTGCGATCAAGTTTTGGCACTATCAACGTAGGTATATTGAGTCCGGCTATCAAAGAAAGTTAAAAAATGGAGTCGTTTTCATGGATTTATCCTCAGCATACGATACCGTTTGGAAAGATTGTTTATGACGTAAATTATACATATAAATCGATACCTTGCAAGCAAATGGTGAAACTTATTGAGGAGATGCTTTCAAATAAAAAATTTAAAGTTTTTATTGGGAATAAAAGCAGTAAAGTTAAATTCTTAAATAACGGTCTTCCTCAAGGTGTTGTACTTTCTCTTCTTCTTTTTAACCTGTACGTTAGTGATTTACCGAACACTAAATGCCGAAAATTTGTTTATGCCGATGACTTAATATTGTAATGTCAACATAAAGAATTTAATGACTTAGAAGAATGTCTTAGGCCCGATTTTATAAAGCATAGTTAACTACGTGATCAGCTGACGACGTGGTTAAGTAATGCGATAGGCTAATACGATCAACGATCACGCCTATGTAACCCGTATTAGCAAATCATGTTGCATTATTCAAATTTAATCACGTCGTTAAAAGTATGCTTTATAAAACCGGGTCTTAGTATTGATGTGAAAATCATGAATAATTACTTTAAAAAATGGCGACTTTGTCTTAACACATCAAAAACAGAAAGTTCTTGTTTTCACCTCTCAAACATGCATAAAAATAAGGATCTAAAGGTTAAATTTGGTAGTATTACTTTGAAGCACAACTTCAACCCTATATAGTATACATATACCTTGGTGTAACACTCGATACCTCATTAACTTACAATCAGCACCTAAAACGGATTCGACAAAAATTGAAAATAAGAAATAATATATAATATTAAAGAAATTTTTCAAATTTGGAACGATATACAAAATTACAGTAACGGGCTTTCTTCTAGAAAACCCTTTTGGAAAACAACGGAAATACATTTTTTATTAGACAAACGAAAAGGTCTTGAACAAAGCTTTGGTTATGGACCCTACTAAATCCCTTCGTGGATTCCATCATTCTAGGATGATTTGGACTAAATTAAATCGTATACGTACTGGTCACGGGCGATGTAACTTTGTGTAATTTAAATGGGGTGTAGTGCAAAATCCATTGTGTGATAATGATAAGTGTGATAATGAGGAATCTATAGAACACATTGTTGACCATTGTCCAGTAACCAAATTTCCGGGAGCTTTTACTAAATTAAATGAACTAACACCAGAAGCTATCGATTGGTTACGCTCATTAAAAATTTGTAGTTTATCTTTTACAACCTTTATATTCTGTAAAACCTGTCATAAAAATTAATGGTTAACATCAAAGTGTTAAACAACTCTTTAAAATGATAGATGAACATGAAATAATTTGTCTATAAACAATAAACTGTATAACACTGTCAATTTATTATAAGATGATGGAAGGCCGTAGACACAATTTTTTCTCGGAGGGGATTACGTAAAATTTTGTTCATATCAATGCTTTAAAAATGCAAGCAATACAGTGCAATTTTTGTTTGAATATTATTAGGTACTGTGAGATCAAAGATAGGAACGATCATTGCATCTTATAGAAATAATTAAACTGATGAAACGGAACATCGAAGTATCCTCGTATATGTTTTTATGTTTATTTTTTTGATAAAGTTGTTGCAACACATCGATTGGGAACAAATGTAGCCAACTGGACAATGATTCCTTTACTACAAACAGTTGTCAAGCCTTTGTCGTCCAAAAGAGGTTTGTCTAGGCACGGATTTTCACGATCTGAAAGTGGGAACTATCCTCAAAATCTTTGCACTCACATTCTCCATGCACCAAATATTGATCGAGTGGAAAGCTTTTGTTGTATGCGAAACAGAATTGCTCATTTAGGCCAATTAATACATAGACTCACCGCCAGCACGGTTCGTTTGTTTCTTCCCATATTCCCTCACTACGATCTTCACCACAAGGACCCTGATGGGATCTATATGCGATGTTGGATTGTAGCTCGAAATGGGGGTAAAGCGAATAATGGTGAAATTATAAACACAAAACCTTCCCCATAAGGTATTTTTTGAGGCACGTACTGTTAAACCATATTTTTAAGGATGTATTCTTGAATTTGATGCTTAAGTTCTTGAAGATATGGAAAAGATGGGCTCGGTTAGCCGAATTAAAGTTGATGGGATCCATATGCGATGTTGGATTGTAGCTCGAAATGGGGGTAAAGCGAATAATGGTGAAATTATAAACACAAAACCTTCCCCATAAGGTATAAATACCCCTTATGGGGAAGGTTTTGTGTTTATAATTTCACCATTATTCACAAGGACCCTCTAAAATTAGCGTTACCGGATTATGGGAACCAGCTGGATGAACTTACTTGTTGTCCCGGTTGTGCTCGTGCTCGTTCTTTGTGAAGATGTCACTAACTTAATTAATTCTTACTATAACGTTAAAATACTTAGCGTTTCGTTGTATTTGTAAAAATAAAATATTTGTGAAAAATTTTATATGAAGAGAAACGGTATTTGTAATACTTACATTTCATCGCGAAGGTAACGATTACCTGAAACAAAATTCCGAAAACTGAAATTCCGAGAAATGAACAACTTTTGTTTTTCCAAATAATACGTATCAGTCTTAGGCGCTTCAATGACATTATCCTCTTCTAAGTGTAGTTCTTCTGGCTTATTTTGAGCATTTGGACGCTTTGCCAACAATGTAATAGTTTTTTGACATAAATAATTATTTTGCTCCATAACCTTTGACCTGGGCCATGGATCGGAATTATATTGAATTATAGCAGCACATCTAAGGACCATTGACTATAATTTAACTAAATCCCGAAGTCAATATGTGTAATTCTAAAATTTTATCGGTATTTGTTACCCTTCCCAATCGATACACAGAATTTTTATTAAATTAGGTTTCGTCATTATTTAAAAAGCTCCCCCTTTTTACTGAAGTTATTGAAGTATTTAAAAACCTCCCCCTGTCCACGGCCTTACTCTTGCGAGCACTGTCACGGCGTCGGGTGACCTCACGACCTTTTAGTGTTCGGGCTGGGAGCCAACTTTCTGTGTTGAGGGAGTCTACATCCTAGATTTTCTTAGGCTTTCCCGGGGACCAATTCTGTGCTAATTTTTTAGTTCGCTAAAGTCCCTTAGCTTCTCAGTTTCCCTCCTGTGATCTGGGGGCTTCTCCACGTCTACAACCCCTATAAACGCCAGCACATTACCTACAGACACATAACTGTGTCTGATATCTTATCCGCATTGAATGTTGAACATGCTCAAATTCACCTCATTCTCGACTTGTTGTAATTTGTAAGCTATCGGCAAGATATGCTGAGAGACCTCATCTCGACCACAAAACTGCCCGAACACATGACGAGGTAGAATGAGGCTGGATGCGCTATTTCACCCCCACAAGCCAAGCCCCCCTGAATTATATGAATACATCCTAGCCCATCCGTTATGAAAAATTCAAAGAGTCGCAGCTCGCAGGAAAGATTATGCCGTCTATCTGGGACGTGATTCCTAGATTTTCCCACTTCAGGGACCGTCGCGTCGGTGCGGCACACTAAGTAAAATTGAGTCCACCGTTGGCTCTTGAGTCGAGTGGTTTTGTTCTTAAGTGATAATGACAAACTCCACACAGCAATGAATACTGCAGAACACATTCGATCTCTAGGGTTGGAGATATTGAACCACCCGGTCGACATCCCTAATCTTGCCCTATCAGCCTTTTACCTTTTTTCTGTGACGATATTAGCACTACGGAGGGATGTTAGCACTAATAGGCCAACATTACGTTAAACCCCTGGATTCTGGATTACGATGGGAGGGTGGTCAGAAGTCCACGCGCACGTAGGCCACCTATTCGGGCCCTTTGTGCCACCTCCCTGATTAGAGCCGTTCGACCCCGCAACGTCACTCAAGCCATCCCACACGTGAGATAAACCTGAGGATGCTGGACGTGGGGGCGGCTCTGATCTTAACCATGTCCGGCCTGGGTTCTCCCAACATGAATTGTCTTAATTCGACGATTACGGGACACTCACAAAGTATTGTTGCGCTGTCTCGTCGCCTGTGTAGCATCCTCTACACCTACAGGATGGTGATTCGACCAGGCCCATGTGGTGCATTAAACCCCTGCGCACCGATTTTTACCATCGAGAGGGTTTCTTAAAAGTGATTTCACGGTACGACAAATGTATCAATGTCGGTCATGAGTGCGTGGAAAGGTAACCAAAAGAGACGTACTTATGGAGCGTCTTTCGTATATAAAAAAGGTAGGTAAACGAATTTCCAAACTTGGATGTTAGGAAAAAACTAAAGTATGTAAATCTTGAGAAACAGAGGGGAGCAAATCTGATACATAAAATTATATTTTGATGGATTACAAGTTCTATGTAGTTTTCTGACGTATTTTCCATTCAGAATTACACTCATTTATCTAAAAGACTGCTTTGTTAAGAGCTATCAGCCACTCTTGATTCTAATTAGTAAATAAATTAACATAAAACGTGCTTGCATACACAAAGAGTATCGAGAATGTCATTCTGAAAATTGATTTGCTCTAAACTTGAATCTGCGTGGTGATGTTTATTACGGGGATAGATACGAGCATAATTGAAAAGGGCGGTAGGGAAGTGATTTATTCATAAGAATTTTCCGTCCTTATAGTCACGTATTTAAAATTTTAAAAGTCGACAATTTGAAAATCAATTATATTTATTCTTGGTTGGATAAAAAAAATATAAATAAATAATGCAAAATAGAATGGGGAAGTTGAGCTGAATTCCATTTTGTGTGAAAATGTGGTAGGGGTTGCATTCCTTCGTATTCATTCTTCGCGATCTTGAGTGGGCTAGTGGGCGACCTCAATATTCTGCCTTCGACATTCTATTAAATTATACCCTCTATTCCAACAGCTTATTACAAGTTCTGCATCAAAACTCACCCTTACACCTTGTAATTATTTAATGGATACGCTTATTTTAATGTATTTAATTCTTGAAAATGCGATAATTAATTTTTCGTATCGGCTCGTCTAGAATTTTAAGCAGATCGTTAATTCACGTTCGCCTTTTGTTACAGCTGAAATTATGGATCACTACAGCAAGGGAAAAAATGTAGAGGAGCCGTTGGAAAAGAATAGAATCCCCATTCCAAATCTACCGAGTGAATTCGTGTGGATGCAGGTTGAAATCTGTCTTTTTAATGCGCGTCTAATTTTGAGTTTGTAGGTGAGAGGGGGTAGTAAAATGAAGGACTTACTGACCTACGCTTTTAAAGAATTTGAGGCTGCGAACTTTGTAGTGTGGACCGGATTTGGTCCATCGGTGGGGAAAGCTGTCAGTTGCGCGGAAATAATGAAACGTGAATATAATGGGGAATTGTACCAGATAACCAAAATATGCTACAGACTGTAAGTATTTCAGTTTCACTCTTCTTATTGCCAGTTAACGTAACTTTAGCGTTCAAGAATTCTGGGATCCCAAGATTCCGGAATTGGAGCAGATTGTCGTTGAGAGAAAATTGCCGATGATTCATATTTTGTTATCTAAAGAACCATTAAATACGACGGAATTGGGGTCTGTTCTCAGTTTTGTCCTACCAGAATTGGAGTAACCTTTATGTTTCAGATACCAAGGTCCTGGAGTGAAAATTAACATGGAGGATGTCGACGAAATTGCGGAAAAACGAAAATTTATACAACACTCTCGAACACCGACAAAGGAATTTGCTGCCTTAGGTGTAGGTTCTAAAAAACGTCCGAAGAAATGGAATAAATCCAATAAGAAATTTGATAAGGGACAAACTAGTAGTAGTTCTAAAACAGAGTAATGTATGAAATATTTGTATATTCGTATCGAACGATTTTTTTTTCATTTAGACCCCCCCCCCCCCTCCCCCTCCACCGATTAATTACAGATGCAGCAAATATCAATGACTAATTCAAAAATGTGACCCACTTTCAAAATAAGGAAGAATACGTATCCAACTGTTTCTTCGCTTCAGTTAGACTATTGCTTGTACTTTATATAGGTACCTATCATTTTCTACCTTTTCTCTGACACTGAAACCTTCTTGGAGAAGAGGACGAGTGGCTCCTATTCCGGTATAGTTTTTTTCCTGGATAAATTTGTTCGAGAATTTTTTGACCTCATCCCCTAGCCGGTCTTGGTTTGCTTCTCTTGTTGAACTCTTAGTATTGTGATTTGCTCGGTTAATAGGGGTTTCAATTAGATTGGATCTGTAGTATTGCACCTCCTAGATATGGTGTTTTCCTGTACCTATAGGATTGTTCATTGTTTGTACGTTGTGCGGAATTCTGTTTGCCTAAATGGACCTTAGTAGTGTGTTTGGTACTACCACGTGCCTCATGTAGGTCTCCAAGGAAGTTTGACGGTTTTCTGTCTTCAAATACTTCTCGTTTTAACA